>JAWWTY010000123.1:66861768-66897483 GCA_035222235.1 Margarornis squamiger
TTTATACATGACCAAATCTTCCCACCATTCTCCAGAGTCAACAGGTGGCAGCTGTCTAAAAGTGAGGGACCCAGCCCAACACTGGGGCTTCCCTCATAGTCCCAGCGAGGAATGAGTACCTCCAGAGGGAGATTCAGGAATCCTAAGGTGAGTATACAAGGCAGGTGAGTGTTTCCCCAGTTGAGGTCCTTTGGCATCACAGGGCCCTGTGTCTCATCCAACACTCATCCCACCATCAGGTCCAAACTCCTTTACTCATCTGAGGCAAAACAAGGAGTTTAGGAGGACAGATATTTTTGTCTGTGTTGGCAGTGGAGTCTCAGGAAGACAAAGAAAAATCCAAATGTTGCATTCACAAACAGGAGTTCCCAAAGAGAGACCATATTGAATCACCTACCACGTGATTGGGGTGTTATCTATGGCAAGGGTTGCATCCACAGATTTTTATTCTTAGTAACTTCTGCTTTTGCCACATTACTACAAAATGTGGTCAAAATTCAAGATTAGGAACCCTGCTGTTGGCTTCAACAGAAGGAATATTTAATTTCATTTTTGTTTTCATGCTAAGCTGCATCCCAGTGGGATTTCCAGCATATGTACATTTCAAAGGAATTGTGCTGTGGGCCCTTGGATCACATGTACTCAACCACAACTCTATCCCATATCCCTAGGGAGATGCCCAAGGATGAGCAGGGATGGAGCTGTCCACATGCAGCTTGGCCAGCAGAAGACATCAGTCACTTCATTAGCTCAGTGCTGTCAAATGAAGCCACAAAGACCAAGTCTGATAGGTCTAGGATGATCAAGTCCAACTATTAATCCAGCACTGCCAAGTCCATCAGTAAGCCATGTCCCTAGGAAACACAAAAGTGGGTTTCTCTTTCCTTCCCACATGCTGATTTTCATGAAGTCTTTAGAAACACAATTATCTTTGATACTCCCATCCCTCCATCAAATTTGGTGGAAACAAGTTTAACAGTTACTGGAAAGGCTAAACCAACAAGCAGGTATCAGCAGACACAATTCACACTTCCCTACAAAACCACACTAAACCGACATATTTGCCATTTACTGAACACCAGGAAAGAGCTGAGCCCTGCAAAACAGAGAGGAGAAACCACAGTAGCCACCAAAGAGCTTCACACTTCTTGCTGGACTGCTCAGAGCAGCCACTTCCCAGTGGAGATTCAGAGGTTTGGGTCCGACCAGCAGCAGAGACAGAAGGATCATGTGGTAACAACAAAAAAAATGTAAGATTCAAAGTCCTTCATATTGGTCATTAGGCCAATAGAAAGTTTTTCAATAGGAAAACCTAACTTTTTTTTTTTTTAATGAATAGAAACAAATAGGAGAAGTTAAGTGCTTAATATTATCAACAGCATTAATTCTTTGCTGAAGAGGTGATCCTGTAACTTTAGTTTGTGGACACTGATGGCAGGACCATAGGGACACCTCTTTTTTTGTCCTAAGCAAATCTGCCCATCATTAGTAAAGGATGCAGAAAAGCTGAAAATTATCCTGGATGTTTGGTCCTATTTTCTCAGAAAATTTGCTTGAGATAAACCCTGCTTAAAACAGGAAATTTTTCTGTTTTAGGAAAAGTAAATTCTATTTGCCCAAGTATTGCCTCAAGCAGCACCCAGTGTAGGGCTATTTTCCATCTCTGGTTATTAGGGTCAGCCAGGAACAGGCAGCAGACAAGAGTCCTCTTCCAGCCACCTCCTATCTATATATAAATTGTGTGTTCAAAAGCAAAAATGTATTTCCTAACTATGGGCTTATTGGGATAAAAAAAAGAGATAAATGTTTTGAGAGTTTTAACCTGCAATTGTTCATCCTTTTGGTCCTAGTCTCAAACTCTTGTTTTCCCTGGTGTTATGAAACACTGAGACATTCCCATACACAGCATTTTGGGTATCTCAATTGTTTGATTTGCTGATCAGCGCTGTTCCTCTGTTGCTCTTGCTTCTTTAAGAGCCCTTGTCCTTGGAAGTCAAGTTCATGAAGCTTAATTCAAGTTCTTCAGAGTCTAAAGGGGTGATACAGCAATTAACCAAGTAGCACTAATTGCGAGATGGTGCCAAGGCACTCAAAGGAAAACTGGGGAAGTACATGCCATGAATCAAGACTGTGCTTTCATTCTTTGAGTTGCTGTTAGCTTGAATCAGGGGAAGGAAAAAAAAACCAGTGAAGGGCATCCCAGAGGTTAATGAAAAAGGTTATTAACACATTTCTCTTCTTACTTGGGAGGCTTAATTGTTATTTTAAAAATAATAATAACAATAATAATAAACACTTAACATTCTGCATGAAATTGCACAGATTTCACAGGGGCTTGGTTTGTTTCTCCTATAACCTGTTTGTCATTACACCCTTAAACAAAATGCAATTAGCTCTAGATCTCCCTGGGACTGGATCCCAAATTATTTTCTAACAGGAATATGTCTTACAAGAAAAAACCCAACATGTAGGAGAGGCTACTATCAACACCATTTAAAATTCCACTGTCCATTAGTGAAAATCAGGTGAGTACTTTTAATCCACCTACTTGAAAAATCTTTCTTTAGTTTGAGTCTTGTCTATGAGGGAAAAGCAAATGTAACTCAAGACCCTTACCTTCCAGAGAACAATCTGCTTTGATTCTCCTCAAATAAACTTTTTCAGAAATTTTTCTGCATTTAAAAAAATCCTTATTTCCTTGTCTTGCCTTACCTTGCCTTGTTGTGCCTGTTGAATCAGGACATTTTTCTCCTCTGATAGCAAAATTTGACTTTGGAATTTGGATTTCTGTTTGCAAACAAACTGGACCTTCTGATGCCACTGAATTTAAAACCTCCTCCTTCAAAGGCCTGAGTTCTGAAGTTCCAACAGTGTGTCTCAGCTGGACTAGAGGGTCTGAGCACATGGCTTGGTAGTAGAAGAATTAAATCAGGGTGAATCCTTCCTTAGCTTTCAGAGACTCCAGCTTAAATTGCTTCAGGGTTTGTGAAACTAGTCAGAAACTTGCCTTCTGGTTCTGACCTGAATGGAGAAGTAAAACAAAAATCACTTTACTCTTGAGATGCAAAAAGTGATAGTATATTTGTAAAATTATCTTATACCAATAATCTCCAATAATCCTACACATGTGAGGTTTTCACTACATTAATTCCAACTTTTGCAACCTTGGTGGTAATTCATGAAGCCCAGTTTGGGAACCCCTTAAAATCTCACACCATGACATGAGGGATTGCATTTTATGCATCAGTTTTGAACTCTCCCATTAAAAAAGGAACGTACCACCCAAGTAATGTTTACAAAACTGGTCCCCCAAGCACTGGTGGCTGGAGGCGACAGCTCTGTGTCACGAGCAGCCACACAAAGGGCATGAACCAACTTTGAAGCAGCCCACTGACATCCCCAGCTTACAGGCAATGGTGAGGAAACAGCCAGTTGCTAATTGTGAGAGGGTTTTGTTTAAATGCGCTGATAGCCAAAGGGGTAATGCACTGGCTGCCTCTGGCACTGCAGAGATAGCTGTCTCCCTGGCTGGGAGACCACAGTGCTCTGAAGTGCCCTTCCTTCCTACGGAGATGAAAGGCAGCCTGGATGCACAGCTAATTTGTCAAGCATACAGTGCCCAAATATAGCCCATTTATCTCCTTCTAAGTGTTCTGCTTCTCCCATCACTCAGCTTAGCAAGATAGTGTTGGTGGTCAGGGGAATGTTGTGGTAGGTGCAAGAAAGCATTCGATTATCCCTTGTGAATAATTTCTAAGCACATCCTGCTTCTGTCCACAGATCCCAAGTGGCATTTTCCTAAAATATCTTAGAAATCAATAGGATTTGCATCGTTAAAATATTTCAGTGTTAAGGAAACCTCTCTAGGATGTGTCTGATTTTCTTTTCCTGCTGTATATGCCTTCACCTCCCACCTTGATGCCAGTGGAGCTCCTGCTGGTGCACACAGAGGCAAGGGGAGGATCCAGGGCTACACTAGATGTGTGTGTGTGTGCATAAAAGGGGAGGTGGATCAACACAGCAGGATGCAGCACATGAGTACCAAGTTTCTTTGGCCTCCTGGGTGGTGTGCATTGCACAGCTGAAAGCCTGTGCTTTTGGCTCATTGATAAAGCTGCAGCACATCCGGCAACCAAAGTGGGTTTAATTTCATACCTGCTGTGAGGAATGTGCAACTGGCTACTCTGCACACCAGAGATAAGTGTGCTTGATTGTCCATGTGTCCAAACCCTTACAGTGATTTCATTCACATTCTCACACAGCTGCCTTTGCACATAATTTTATATAAAACCTACACGCATCTGTACCTTCACCTATCCAAAATAAATTTATGTTTCTAAACAAACGTGCATGAGAGTAAAAAGCAAACACACTGCTCACAAGAGCACAGAAAAGAAAAGAAAAATGGTCATGAACAGGTAACATCTTGCTCTGTGCATGATGGATATCAGGGATATAAAGCAGCCTTCAGCTTTTACCTCTCTAGCAACACTTTACACGTTGAAGATGGCCCAGGACTGAACACAGTACCCTAAGAGAGGTTTTGCCAATGTTAACCAGAATGGGAGAAATCCTTCATGGATGTTTCTTGCTTATATATACCTCCATGTCCTCCCTGCCTTTCACATAGCCTGATTCTGACTCTGATCATCTTGTGCCCCACTGCAGCCCCTAGATACTTTGCTATCTAATCAGTTGTTCTTCTACTATTTTGGACAATTAACTATGCTCAAGTGGAGTGTCTTGTCCTTCCTGATTTGCTCCCCTGCTGTTTCAGTCTCTGTTTCCAGTTTATAAGATAATTTTAAGTCCTAACATTGTCCTCCAGAGAAAATATTAGAATTTTCTTCCAATCCCATATAATCTTGCTGTTCTATCGGCATTTTAAAATATCTGTCTCTATTCTGTTGCCTCAGGAGGCCACTTAGTACAACCTCCAATTGGAGGGCAAGCCATTTTTATTACTTGTTTTCTAAGTAAATATTTCCAATCCATGTTTATCCAGTGACGAACACTTCCATCTAGACAATCCTCCTTTGGTTTCCCGGTGAGAATGGTGTATTCTGGCATATGCCAGACAGCCTGCTCTCCCTCATCCAAAACCCTTCTTGCCCTCTTATCAAGGGGAATAACTTCTGGAGCCTGAACTGCCATTGAACATAAGCAGGTCTTGTTCTTTTTCAATATAACATCTATACCTGAGCATGAACATTAAAGTCACCATGGAATATAACTGAGGAAATTACTGGGGAACTTCCAGTCAAAAAGATTTTGACAGAAATGAAAAAAAAAAAAAAAAGAAAAAAACCCCACAACACCCCAAACCAAAATATATCCCATCATGCAAGTCAGAGAAGACAGACTGACTAAATTAACCCAGACAAAAGGGGCAAGTGGTGGTCCTTTGCATTACCAGGTCCCTGTACCACTGTGTTTGGATGCATCCCAACTTTTTCACTCACTGCAGGCGAGATACCCTTTTGCATCTGGTCTCCATTAGACAGTAGGCGTCAGGAGGAGGTGAGGTCTGCTATGGCTTCTTATTTGGAGTGCTTGTTGCTTGGTAGTACAAACAGTGGGCTATTAAAAAAGCCAAAGGCTGATATTTCCACAAAGCTTGTAACACAAGCTCCAGTTTGCTTCAGTTTGGCCTCAGTGGTTTACACATGGAGCTGCATACATTTAAATACAGTATTTACGAAACTTACTGAAGTTTATTCTGAGGTACGAGTGGAGCCCAGTTTGTTCTGGCTGGGTCAGGGAGCCTGTGTCGGGTTTGGAAGTGCGATGTCCTGCCATGTGCACCCGCGCTGCTGCTGACCTGGAGCAAATCTGCTTCAAATTAGCAGCCCAGCTTATTTTATTGTGCTTGGCCTGGCCCTGCTACCCAGTGACCCCGAGCAAGATCGCTCTTAAAGAGATAATATGACTCGATAAAACATAAGAACCTTTAGAAAAGGGGAAGAAGTATCAGTTCTCTGGGCCTAATTACAGCCCGCAGTGTATTTCCTTCACTTCTTGGATGCCTGTCATACGTAGGCTGCAGAAGCAGCGCTGTGCACCTGTATTTTGGCTGGCAATAACCTCTTCTTCCCACACACCAATAATCTGCCAGCAGTGCAGGCACAGCATCCGTCACCCGGTCAAGGTGCACACTTGCAAACTCATACGAAATGCCTCCCTCAGCCTCTCCACGGCTTCAAAAGCAAAGCCAGGCTTTCTGTGGGATATAGACTGAGCCAAAGTTGGAGCTAAAACCTTGTAACAATTTTCCATAGGGAATCTAGATATAGGGCCCAGATGGAAAAAGGCCCTTTGTGTAGATTTGCTGAGTAAAGGAATGTCTTGGGATGTGCTAAGCACTTGTAATTTTGATTATTGCTTTATGATACGAGAGGCTATATATCCCATGACAGAAATCCACAAACAATTGCTAGCTTGTAATTGGACCTATGCACCATAAAGAACATTTCCCCCAAACAACATTCATTGGCCTTACTTCCAGCAGCTATGGGAACATCCCTCACTTTTTTTTTATTTCCCATAGACAAAAACCAGTCTATTGGAAAGCTCCTCAAGATCCGTGGCTATAAGCAAGGAAGTCTGCACATAATTAGTTTTTCTAATAGTGCAGGCTCTCAGAACAGTGAAGATAAAGTAAAGGCTGAGAAATAGAAGAATGAAAAACAATTTGCTAGGCACCTTCCAACCTTAAAGCAGAAGTGGACTGTTTGCCCTTTCAAACCACCACAAACCTGATTAGAATTTTGTCACTAAAATGAAACAATTGAGACTAGCTCTAGATAAGTTCTAGATACATCCATCTTCTCTTAGTTAAGTTCATTTAACTCCAGGTATTTCAGTTCACTGAGATAGCCCAGGACATGGGGGAGCAGGAGACAGGGCTCAGTTTCCAGCTGCCACCTTGACGTTCATCTCATCTGATGAGATCCCTAAGAATTAGTCTCTGGGTGGATACTTCATCTTCTGTAGGCACTTGCCCTGCTTTCTCAGTTGACTTTGTAGGGAGATTATTTGCCAAGAGTGGAATTCAACACATCTACCTCTCAATGCCTACATGTAGGTGTCTACAGTGAGTTAAGGGCTCAGACAACTTGTGCAGCCATCTGTGTGCTGTTCCATTTGAGATGTTGAAGGGTATCCCTCCTGGGGCGGGGATGTCTCATAGGCCAGGTCTCTTTGGCAGGGTCCTGAATGAATAAATCAGATGACGTGGGTAATGTTTGGGCAGCCAACACTGAGACAAGCCCACGCTCCTCCTCGCTGTGTGAGACCTGACAGGTGTGTAGCACTTGCAGCAGCACAGCCAGAGGAGAGGATTCCACGGCAATCTGCCACAGCAATGCTGGTCCCTCCAAAAGGCAGGAGACATGTGCTCACACAGGGTCTCATGGATAATGTATGTATTTTCTTCTTGTGTTTCTCTAGTACATTCTATGTGAGAAAAAGGGCTGCCTCAAGCTAGAAAGGGTAATCTTGACTCTCCCTGTATAAAGTTTACACAAATAGAGACCTGTGGTATATTGCCCTCCTGCAAACACTAATTGCCAGCATCTATCAGCTGGAGAGAGTTGGCATGTTCTGCCAGGAGAGGTTGCTTCAGCAGCACAAAACAAAACCCTCGCCCATGCAATTTCTTCTCAAGTCCTTTGTCATTCCCACAGGCTCACAGGCAGAGCCGCCTCTGTTTGCCCAGCCTTGCTGCCTCCACAGCAAGACAAGTCCCAGCTGTTGGGATGTGGGGCAGGATCCATATGGGAAAGCTCCTAAATCCAAGGAATAGCAAGTGACAACCTCTGTTGTGCACCACCTCTCACAGTCCTGGGGTGGAGGAAGAGCCCAGTTCTCTGTAAGGTCTGGAGGTCCAAGCCCTTCTTTCCCTCTGTGACCACGTGTCCTGTTTTAAGGCCAAATCCACAGAAATGCCCCAGTTCCCATTGCCTTCAGGACCCTTTGTGTATTACAGCCTCATTTCCTCCAGCTCTCTGCCGGGGTTTTCCTTCCAGTTGCGCACCAGAAGAACCGCATTTCCCTGCTTTTCCCCATTATGATGCTAACAGGCTGGCGGTGAGAGCACGGGGCTGTGCCAGCCAGGGGAGGACAGCCAGCACTGCCCCGGGGAGGGCAGAGCACAGGGGGCTGGATTCCGTGTGTCAGCACAGCTACACAGAGATGCTTCTGCCAACAGCAGCACAGCCTGGTGCTCAAGGAAGTCTGCTCTTCCCAAAAAATACCCCAGGCAATGCAATGCCCCAGTGGGTCTGGGGAAGGAAGGGTCTCTCCTGTCCTTCTGTTCTTCAAGTACCAGTTTGAGCTCCAGTGCATTTACCAGGAAGCTGTGGAAATAATGGGAGTCCTGGACTGTGGACAAAAAGTCCTTGAAATAATGGGAGCCCTGGAGTGTGGACAGCGGCTGTGGCACCCTGGGATGGAGACAACTCAGTCACAAAGGGCTTTTGATTATGAACAAAGGAACCAGGACCAAGCAGTTCCAGGTCCACAGGGTCCAAAACCCTTTGGAGAAAATCCCAGGTGACAAACCATCAGTGTTTGCAGCACACTGGCTCCCTAGCCCTGCATGTCCCAGTGCTGCAACCCAAGTACTCCAAGGCTCAGGGGCAGCAGGAAAGCCTCCCAGAGGAGGTAACTTTCTCTGGAATTAGGGTCTTTTTCTTTTTTTTCCTAATCTCATGGAAATTATTCACAGCTCTGCCTCAGAGCTGTGGTGACTTTGCCTGAGGCCACATCTCAAGCCAGTGGGGTGGCATGGGCTGCAAGGCTGGGAAGGCAGTGCTGCCAAGTCTCCTTTGGAAGCAGCCCTTTTCGGTTTTCCCTTTCAAGCTCTTTTGTTGAAAATCCTTGAAGTGCCGAGAAAAAGGCCCTTTCTCACAGCAGTTCCTCCAGAGAGCCTGGGAGAGCCGGGAGCTCAGCCCGTGGGTGCCAGCAGGGCTGCTGGAAGGGGCCACTGGCAGCTCCATGGGCCAGGACCAGCCCTGAGCACAGGGTGGGCAGGCATGGGCGATGTCTCAGAACCTACCCAAGGGATTCAGTCTTCCCCCTGCCCCAGACCAAGAGGGTGTGCCCTTGTCACCTTCGAACTTAACAGCAGGACTTGCTAGGAAATGTCCCCTGTATCTAACACCTTCCCTGCCTCATTGCAATAGGTGGTTTACACTGGTATCCATGGAAGCCCAATGTTTGACAGCCTGGTTAACACTGAAATTGAATGCAGAGAAGGTTAACTTGCACCCCCCAGCTGCAAAATGATGTGATGTTCAAGGTTTGTCTGTTCTGCTGCCTTTCTTCTTAATGTTGAAACCTCAGTTTTTATTTTTTAGGCTTAACCAACATATGATCTTGACTGTCATCGACGACCAAATGACAAGTTCAGTAATGGCTACTCAAAGTGCTGTATTGTCCCCCTGATCTGAGTCCCAGATTGCAACACCTGCTGGGACAAGACCCTCCCAGACCTGTAAGATCACGAACTACAAGATACACGGGCTCAGGCTGAGCTCCTTAAACCATCCCAGCTCCATCTACAGGCACCATGCATGAATTTAAACCATCCACAGCCTTGCATGTTAAAGGCCAAACAGCCTCCATCTGCCCAACCTGTCTGAAGGTAGCACTTCAAAAGATTCATGGAGCAAGAAAATGTATTCAGGCAACAAGAAAACATATTCAGGCCTCTGAGTTGTTCTATAAAAAGCATAGACTTATCATAGAATCATAGAATGGTTTGGGTTGGAAGGGACCTTAAATATCATCTCCAGCCTCCCTGACACAGGCAGGGACACCTTCCACTAGACCAGTTGCTCAGAGCTCTATCCAACCTGGCCCCCTTCCAGGGTTTGGGGAATGTCATGCCCTTTTACAAATTCAGGTAGTGAAAGTAATGAATCTGCTATAACTTTGGGAAGGCTGTAGACACCTTTCAGATGGAGAAGCAAGCAATACATGGATTGCATTAAGTTCCACATTGATTAGAAATAATAGAGGTGATATATATGCCTTTACAAGAAGTAAAGGCACGGAGTAAAGCAAAACATATCTCCATGTGGATAAATGACAGCACAGCCTAATGCCAGCACAAAAGGCAGTGAAGCACATCCCTTTCTGTGGTGCACTGATCCATAGGGCACAGTCACCAACATTTGTTTTCATTTCAAAGTAGTTAGTGAAGAGTAGAGAAAAAAAATAAAACAACAGCAATAAAAGAGTTGTTGCAACCTGCCCTTTCTGGTCCAGTGATTTCCTGTTTTTGTAAACAGGAAATGCCATGCAACTTGGCAAGGACTTGATGTGATAACGCTGAAGAGTGATCAGACAGTCAACTATGAAACCACTGTGGTGTCTGCTGAGGAAAACCTACAAGCTGTCAAGAAAGCTGCTGGGTGTTTTGCGACACAATCTATCAATTATCTGAGATGAATACCTTTATTTATAGATGGATTTCTTTTCCAGTTGTAATTCCATGCCATCTCAGTCTTACAGTAAGCCACCTGGCCAGTGTGAATGCGCAGGTTAATTTCAAGGTAATATATTATTCTATACACTAAAAACAAGTTGTCTGGTTGTTTTTAGTGAAGTTGTCTAAACCTGTTCCCATGGGCTTCCCACCTCCCAAGGAGAAGTTGCAATCTGCTCTGTTTCATCATCACTTTTGTGTCATTTCCTACTGAGATGAGTGGCACTGAGACAATTTCCAGACATAGTTATTTGTTCTCCTTGACCTGAGTGACTGCTGTTTTTTAAGCCATTTGCAGTGTCAATCCTGGGATTTGACACTTAGACTTCTCCAGTTGGGGATTATAATGTTGTATCTTTCATTCAGGCTCCTTATTAATTTTCTGGAGGCAGCGACAATGGAGTTGTTCCAAGGATTTGTTCACTGCCAACGCTTAATTCTGAAAATCAGGCCAATTTCACCAATTTCACATAACTTGAAAAGTCAGTTTGCAACAAGATAAAAACCTTTTCTTGGACCTCCAACCCTAATCCTCTACGGAGTGTTTAACAATAATGACTACTTCTAGGTTTGCTTTTCCCCATACCTAAGGAAGATTTAATGCACTCTGTTCCCAGCTGTGCCTATAACCTGCACAGACAGACTGAGAACAGCTTACAGCTCCAAATAGTTCCCTCCTTTGAATTTTGTCCATTGTTTCCTTATTGGTTCCCCTCTCAAAGTAAACAGTTCCATGAAAATTTAAGCAATCTTGAATGTGATCTTTGCAATGACCTAATGATTTAAAAGCAGATGAAACCAGAGCTCATTGGGCAATAATTTCCTATTGTTCATATACAATCTCATCCTGGAAATGGGATGTGTGTCCCTAAAGCCAGCTTCTACTGTGGTTGAGCAATGTGTTGTCAGGTGCCTTCTTTAAGCAGCTGTCATCTGTAAGCTCAAGAATAAACTCAAATGACCTGAACAGTTCAGGCCACCAGCTCTTCTGGGTTACCAGAAAGAGTCCCACAGCCTAAATAAGGCATCACAAAAAGGTCTGAAAGTGAGTCTGCAGTGGTTTTGAGGGCTTGCCTCACCTGGAGGGCTGTTGATCCATCCTTGCTCTGTAGGGAAGTTTGCACCTCCATGCCCCTAGTCATATTGCACCCCAGCTGAGGCCTCTAAAACTGCAGATAAAACCCCTTTAAACAACAGATGAGACACTCTGCTTGTATCACTACTGACCTGTTGATGGCTCTTTAGGGCTTTATCCCATGGAAGAACTACTCCTTTACTCCATCCTTTGCCGAGGAGGCTTTTGGGTGGAGAAGGGTAGGACCAAACCCCTGCATCATGAATCAGAACATCACATTGACTTAGTCATTAAGAGACATTTTTTCCAAGGGCAAAAAAATACTCTGAAAAGAACATCAGGAGAGCAGTGACCTTCCCACCACCTTTATCTCTCATTTTCATCCAAAGATATTGCTCCACTTCACCAAGGCCATGGTAGAGGAGCTGATAAAAATGGGGAAACCTCCTGTTGTTGCTGGCATGAAAACTCCAGCCAGTACTTTTTCTCACTGCTTTCTCCCTAATCCCCCCATTTCCCCTCCTCTTTGTTCTTGAGGAGGCAATCTTGTGTTTGCAAGTGCCAAGGAAGCTCAGCCTCAAAAGGAAGAGCAATAATAAGCACATCCCTTCGTGCCGGCAGCCTCTGAAGCCAAACTGCATCACTTGGCACGGCATGGCTGGCCCACGGCAGGAGGTGAGCCCAGAGCAAACACCCCGGTGCTGCGGCACGTTGAGCTGGGAGGTGTTTGGCACCAGGTCAGGAGACGAGCTTTCCCGGCACTGTTTGAACAAACACACCTACTCAGCGCCAGGTGTGATCCCTCATAAAAACTTCCACTGGATGCATCCCGACAGCCGCCAGCTTGACTGACAGCCCTGCCACAGCCAGCAGCACCCGTCTGGGTTTGATGGAGCTGATAAGGATCTCCAGGCCTTCCACCACAATGTAAGGAAAAAGCCTGAGTGAGTCAGCAGAAAGGTACGATTCCACATAGGGCCCCTGGACGTGGTTTGTTGGACTCTCACCCACTGGATGAGTAGGAGTGTTTTCTTATTGCCTCTAATGACTTTTTGGATTGAGGTTTTATCACAAGGAAAAGAAAATAAATAATGCAGATTATAAAACACTCTCCTCCTCCAGCTTCATTTTTTAACATGATTTAAGAGCGCCCAAGGGAAAACACTTAATCCAAACCCCATTTTTTGGATTTGTATTTTAGGAACATACAGGATAGTTATGTGATGTGGCATGTTTTGAGCTCCTAACAATTCAAAGGCAGATTTTCAAAGGTGGAATGAATCTGGGCACATGAATTCCTTTAGCCAGAGCAGGAGGAATACCTGCATATCCTGTGTACCTCTACATGGAGTCAACAGGATGTAAGAGAAAAAAAAGTGATTCTCCCATAATATGCATGAGTACACTTACAGCAAAGATTTACCAATGACAATTACTTAATTGACTGGAAATTCACTCAGAGAAATTTCAACCCAGAAGTATCAAAGATGGGAATATTGAAAATCATCATGATTCCCAAGAAGCTGTCATGTTCTTGAAATTTCAGTCGAACCAAACTGATTGTGATAAATGAATTTCAAATATAGCCATCTGGTATAACTGTACAGCCTAAACAAATGACTTGGTGTGCTCCCAAAACAGCAAGGTCAGTGGCCTGTTGGGTGCTGCACAGTTTTACGATGTAAAGAAAATTGAAAACAAAAGCAAACTGAAGATCAAAGATGACCCCAAGGTTGGACTCTAGCATCCATACGAAACAGAACTCCAAAGGACCCGGAGGGGTCATCTGGTCTATCTGCCTTCTCCAGGACAGGGTCTGACTCCCCTGCACTGTCCCACAAGGACTGCAGAGAAGAAATCCCTTGAAACACTTTGAGAGTGTTCAGTCACAAAGAGCTCTTTTTAACTCAGTAAGCTTGCTTTGAGGGAATATAATACTCCAGACCCCAAAGGATTCCTGGCTGCATGTGCAAAAATGAATCTTTGTGAGGGGATGAGGCTGCCACACTCCCATTGCTCATCTGGCCCATCTGCATCAGCAGTGCAGTCAGTTCTTTGTCCAACAACAGAGGAGACAGAAGTGAACACCAGCAATGACCCCAGATCAGGGTGGAAGGATCAAGTGAGGGAAGCAGAAGATGAGATGACTAACATTAAAAGACACTGAGATGCTGTCATGGTGGAATTCACAGTCACACAGCGACAGCAATTGAAATTGGGAGAAATTTTTGATGGACCCAATTTCAAGCCCACTGCTGTGAATGAGGAATTCTGCTTCTGCTCCCAGATGAGTTGTATGAAGCTCTACAAAAGTGTTCCAATCTTAGATTAACAGGGGAAGTCCAGCTGCAGAAACCTAAGATCAGTATGGCAAAAAATGTTGATTACAGCATGCCACATCTATCCCATCCTAAACTTCAGTGGTTTTGGTCTCCCTAACATTCTGTGGACTACAAGCTAGAAAACATTTGTATATTAGCATAATTTTAGCAGCGCGCTTCATTTGATGATCCTTGGCAGAAGCAGAGCAAATTAAAGCCTCACTGAAACCAGGGACAAAGATCCTATTGACTTCCCCATCATCTGCCTGAGACCACGGTTCATCCCCAGTTATGGGATTCCACAGTACCTCCTGGATTAATGTAGAAAGTGCCCTCTTATAATTTTTATTATTTCTGGGTTTTTTCTTCCACACTGACACATGCTATATCGACAAAGAAAAAGAACTAAGGAGTATATATTTTTAAATACTCTATAGGGACAAGCTGTATTTTTTATGTGGAGTTTATGTGGTTTGGATCAAAAATCAATGAGGCAAGTGGTTTTGAAATCAGAAAAATTACTACATTGCCTTAAAAAGTGTATCTTTTCCTTCTTTAAAAATGTGCTTGTTTCTCTTTACGGTTTTCCAGTTTTTCCCTTCTGAGGGTACAAGAAAGAACTGACTTGAGATTTCTAGCTACTATAAAGATGCATTGTCCCATAAAGACACTATTTATCTTGGGGTTTAGCTTGGTCTATATTTACCTCCTGGGTCAGTATGGATGAGCATTGAACTCAACCACAAGTCAGTATGGGTTTATGCTGGCAACTCACTATAACATGCTTTGGATCAAGTTACTGAAGTTTTTTCTTATTTCCTGCAATGCAAATTTGGGGGAGGGTGTGGTTGAATCAGAACAATGGAGTTAGAGTCTGAAATCACTTAAAAAAGGAATTAAAGTATTTCATGTCAAAAACAAGCTCAAATTCCTTCAGGACCTGTTGGCACTTTTGCAGACAGAGATACTATTTTAGGAGGGTGTAATCGTAATTCAGCCCAGTAAAGGAAGATATTCCCTATTTCTTGACATTTGTTACTGGCATCACACATAATGGCAAGGTAAGGAGTGTCAGGTTCAAAAGTGCCCCTGTCCTCTGCAGAGAGGTGGGACAGAGGTACAGGCAGGGACCTGACTGCATTGTGGTTGGCATTTTGGAATTAGCTTTAGAAGAAGACAGCCCATCACAGGAGGAGAACAGTAGTTTATACTGAACAATGCAGCTGGGATTTAACAAAAAATCTTACATTTTCTGGCTG
Organism: Margarornis squamiger; assembly: GCA_035222235.1. Taxonomy (NCBI): domain Eukaryota; kingdom Metazoa; phylum Chordata; class Aves; order Passeriformes; family Furnariidae; genus Margarornis; species Margarornis squamiger. Next base: position 66,876,916 of record JAWWTY010000123.1, read on the forward strand.
TTGGGAAGAGCATTGGTGTGAAGTGGATGTTTGATGACTCCAAAGGCTGTGATACAGCTGCCTGCACAGGCACAGCTCTGCGTGCTGGCCCATGTAGATCTCCTCATCCTCCTGTGTTCCAGAGCCATCATCACTAGAGTGCAATCCATGACTTGTGTTTCACAGATATTATGATACAATCTGGATCACAAAAAGCTCTCAGAATGGTTACTGTTAGCTGTTCCATAGTACTGAATCTAGTAAGAGTAGATTTAGATTGCATATTAGGAAGAAATTCTTTACTGTGACAGTGGTGAGACACTGGAACAGGTTGCCCTGAGAAGCTGTAATTGTTCCATCCCTGAAAGCGTTCAAGGACAGGTTGGATAGGGCTCTGATCTAGATAGAAACCTGATCTAGTAAAAGGTATCCCTGTCCATAGCAGGGGGGCTGGAACTAGATAATCTTTAAGGTCCATTCTAATCCAAACCATTCTAGGATTCTATGACTCTGGGGTTTTTGTTTTGTTGGGGTTTTTTGTTTGTTTGTTTGTTTGTTGTTTTTTTTTGTTTGGTTTGGTTTGTTTTTTTTGTTTGTCTTGTTGTTGCTGTTGTTTTTGGGTTTTTTTTCTTAATATCAGTTTTTAGGTTTATGACCTTGAATAATTTTTAGTTATTTTTTCAAGATTTTTCCCTGGCATCCTAGGCATCTTTTCAATGAAGGTTGAGATTTTCATGTAATTGTTTGTCTGCCATTGCTCAAGTTTTAAAGAAAACACTGAATGTCGCGTGATTCATAAGAAAGGCACCAGAGCTGGCAAGATGACTTCAGACACATTAATCACTCTATCAAATACATGGGATTTATCAGCAAGATCAGGGCACAACAAGCAGTGACAGACCATGACAAGCAGGAGTTGGGTGTGAAAAGGGACTCAGAACACAAATTCTGGGGAGAAATGATATGATGAAAATACCCTATTTGTGGCTGTAAACATGTGGTAATCGCTTCCATTAGCATCATAACAGTTTCCAGCCCCAGGAGGACGAAGCACTTGCTAGCTCGATTCATTTCTTCCAAAAACTTCAGTCTGCCCCTGCCAAACAACCCTGGCTGTACATGGCCCCTGAACAGATACAATCAGAACAGGCCCTTATTGTATCCTGGGGCTGAAAGGCCAATTCCTGCTCGAGAGATGAAAAGCAATTAATCTTGAATGCCTGTTTGTACAGTAACTCTCCCCCTTCCCACCTCCTGGCTCTGATAAGTGGCTTTGTGTGGAGAAGACAGGAGCACCTTTCATGAAGCCCATCAGTCCTCAAGTCCCTCCTGGCAGCTTTTGGACCAGGAAAGAGAGTTGTTTGGCATTACATGTGCAGAAGCTGTGTGGCATTTGCCTTCCCTGAGCAGTGGAAGGTGTTGGGGTAACAATGGCCAGGGTCTGGTGGCAGCTGCTGCCATTGGTGAGAACCTCTCTGCTGACACCAGCATGGCCAGCAAAGCACATCATTTCTTGCAGAGAAAGGCCCCTGGCTCCTTTTCAAGCCCCTGAGGTTGCTGATGGCGATTCAGACACAGAAGTCATTGCTGAGAGTCTGTGCTCAGACCAGCGCGTTTCCCTCTGTGTGTGCGTGTGCATTTATATTTTAGCATGAGCTGTGCTTGTTCTCCCCCAGGGCCAAAAATTGCCTGTAGACACCCAGATACTGAGGGAAGGGTCTTGCTGTCTCAGATGGGATAAAAGGACAAACTTCTGTCCAAAAGCAGATGGGTCCTCTGGGGCCCTCACCATCATCCACTACCTTCTACACTGTGCATGTTGCTGCACATACCCTGCTCTGGCCAGGGAAATCACCATCAGCCCAGACCTAAGCTACTCTTTCATGCTGTTCCAAGACCAAAGAGTGAAATTCTTTTTGCTTATGTCTCTCCAGATCCACATTCCCTTTGTCCAGATCTCAGGTGTTTGGGTACACAGGCTCAGATCCATCCTAAGCTCTGACACCAGTCTGGCCCCTGGGTCTCCAGAAATAGCCTTTCATAAAGCAAGAAAGGGAACCACAATAAAAGCATACTTCTTAAGTCTTTGACATTCATCTCACTGTTTCTAAGCCTTGGATCCAGCAAGAACAGGAGGCTGGAATTGGTCTCTATGTGAGTCACACCTGGGACCAATAAACCCAGTTACACCTAGGGATTTCACAGCTCAGATTTTCCACAACTATTTTTTTATTTTCTGAATTCTGTGCATTTTACCCCAGAGGCCTCACCTGAGTCCCCAAATCCTCGTTCCCACAGTCCCTAGCTAACATTTCCACCAAGCCCCATGCTCTTGTGATGGGAGGGCACAATATAACATTGTCAACAGGCCATCCCACTCCTTAAGCCAGCCAGAGGTCAGGCAGGGTATCCTATTTGGGGGTTACCACATTCATTTCCAAGGAGCCAAGGCCTAGAAACTCCAAAGCATCAGTTTGGTGCCCAAAATTTCCCATTACTTCCATGTGCACTCAGTATACAACAGAATTTGGCCCTCAGGTATTCAAAGGAAGTGATGTCTGTTGCTTTCGCCAGCATTTAAGTAGTGTTACAAATCTCCAGAATAAAAATCAAGTTTTGAATAGTCATGAGCACAGTTAAGTTAACCTTGCCAAAAGCTCTTGAACCCACCCATTGGACTGTATGTAAAATATTTTAAAGATGATGCATAATATATATCCTTCCCAGGTGAGTTCAGTTTGGCCAATGAAAGGGACCTAAGCCAGCAGCATCCTCCTTACAGATTCTGGAAGTTCTTCACATTTTAGCAATGATAAATTTTGATGGGCTTGTGGATTTTGTCACCTTCCTATTTGGTGATGATAAATTTCTAGAGGAAGGTCATTTAGCCACCACCTGGACCTAAAGTGTTTTGAGTGTGAAATGGATAAAACTTGCTATTCCTGGGACTTTGCAGTTGTAATTTTTTCACCAAATTTCTTGCCCCTGTATAAAGGAAAGCCAGGTACACAATGATGGGAAGTCCCAGTGAGACTCCTCTGTGGCATAGCTGTCCAAGAAATTATATTTAGAAAGGAATCAACAGCCAACCACTGATAGGAATTGGGCTGCCTCCAAACTCATTTATTTTCAATTAGCCCCTCATGCTGTGTGATAGTGTTCAACCCAGTTATTTAGTGCCTTTAGACTGAGCCCTCTTAAGCACCACAAAAGCATGTCCTGTCAGAACTCTATTGGCTCCCCCACAGAGGCTGGGGACCCTGGACCTCTTGGGCTTTGTGCCTTTGTGCATCACCTTAAGCAAGAGTGTGACCTGTGATGACAGTACCTCATCAGTTCACAGTCTGAGAACATGAAGGGAAGGTTCTCCTTGTCTCTGCTGGCTTGCATTGAAGAGTATTAAATACCCATCAAAAAAGCATGTCCCCACCTGCTCTACATCCTCCTCAGGTTATGCCTTTTCCAGAGGACACTCCCATTTACATTTTTCTTCTGTTTTTATCACCCTTTCATCAAACCATTATGAATTCACAGAAACAAAATATCCAGAAAGCTAGAAAGTCATGTCTGTAAATCTCCTTTCAGGATCAGATTTCTTCTGATGACTTTTTCATCATGACTTTACTACCTCTGATTCCCAAAATCTTGCAGCACTGCTCAGGGGTGGCCTTCAGCAGAGTCACCTCCATGCTGAGCAGATAAAACTTGGCTGAAGTCATTGGAATCCAAGTAGGCTCAAGCCAGAGGGAATGGGGTAAATCTGGGGGAAATGGATTCTGCTTACCTTAGCAGCTGTACATTTTAGGAGCCAAGTGAACCAGACTTCCTAAAGCCAGTGACTGTGCATCTCCTGTGGGGAGGGAGAGGAAGGTGCTTTGGAAATCTACCATGTGAGGGTCTGCCCAGCCAAGAGAGGGAACTGTCTTCATTGACTGTGCAGAGACATTTTCACCCAGTGCAGGAGGATTATTCGCCAGCATGCCTTAGGCAGGTGGACTGGATTCCTCCACCAGCATTTCAAATGAATGCAGAATTAATTACATGTGTGGATCCTTCCAGCCAACAAACGTTACCAGGAATCACAGATTCCCATTTTATTTCTGTCTCCAAGATATGAATGGGAACCTTTCGACCACTTCAACTGATCCTGAGCATTTTACATCCTCATAACAATCACAGTTATTTCTCAGAGATTTTGAAATAGAACATCACTTGCTGTCAGCTCTCCAAAATTTTACTACCACCTGCAAGCCCCTGCAAATCCCAGCCACAACTGTCTCTCACAACATCCGTCTATGCATCAGTGAAAACTACAGCTTGTAAAGAGCAGATGCAGCTCAATAAAGTGCCCAGGGGCTCTGCCATTTGCAAAACACCCCGTTTCCCTTTCCAAGAGCTTGTGTCTTCTGCACACTCCCTCTGCGTGGGACGGCTTCGGGATGGATGGCTTCCAGCTCCTGCAGGAAACAAAGGGCAGGCACATCTGGCAGAGGAGCTGCAAGACATTCATAAATCATGCCTGATCATGGTGTTGCTGTGACGTGCCACAAAGATGCCTTTGAAGAGCTGTACCCAGCTATAATTTGATAAACCCAGCACCGCTTCTGCCGCTCGTAAGCGGAGCGAGGGCTGATTTGGCGCCTTGTAAGAGTTGTGGCTTGCACAGGGCTGAGTGATTGAGCTCCCTCATTTTCCCTCTCTTTGGATGAACTTCCCACAAGGCAGGAGAAGCGCCTGCCCTACCCATCACCATAATAACATATGAGGTATCAAAAGAAATCAAGACGCCAGCAACACTAATAAACACTGGGGCCTTCTGGTCTCTCTGATGCTCATTCTTCTGATGCCCAGGCAGACTTAGGAGACAAACCACGTTTCCTCACTGCTTGAAAATCAGTGGCCTCTTCTGCAAAATGCTGAAAGGAATTAAATATGTCAACAAGACATTTCCACCATGACTTCTGAGATGGGACTGTATCTGTATAGACCAAACCGTTCAGAACGTGAGGTGTCCCATGTTTAGCCCATGTAGGTAATTTTGGATTTGATCCACACTACAGAAATATAAATAGATAAATAAATTCGAAGCTTTGCTTTTGCAAAAGTATTAAGCCCCATCTGCCTGCCTTTTGTAGACTGATATCAAAGAATTCAATTAAAATGGTACTAAGATGTGTCAGTCTTCTACCCTGACCACATCCTGTACATGGCTGGGCAAAAATGAAGAGGAATTCAGTGAAAAAATGCAGTTTCCTGGGGTTTCTTCGAAGGAAATTCAAAATTCTGGTGATAACTGCTATCAATATTTGGAAGCCCAAAATGTATGAATCAGCTGTCACATTCACAGACCTTTCTCTACCTGAAAATGAATCATTTTTGTTGTGCATAATAGAGAGAAGAGTGGATAAATGAAGAGTAAAGAAAGGTCTGAAAACAAAAAGTGGGTAAGTAAAGGTCATTCCATGATGCAGGCATTGAAATGGGCACCAACAGCTGTGAATCAATACCAACTGTGCTAAAGATTTACCAAGTAACTCAGGGACATCATCACCTATTCACCAGGGACACCTTTGTAGCCTTTAGAATCACATTTCGTGTCCCTTTTCCTACTGAACTGCTGTGTGAACAAAATAATTTATTAATTATAAGATTCTCAGGCATTGAAAAATTAAGACAGTTACAAATATTTCCTAAGATTGGATGTTGATGTTGACACAACCAAGACGGCCATGAAAACAGAACATGCACAAAATTGAATGTTTTTTGGCAAACAACATGTCTTTCTTTTTTTTTTTTACCCTTTTTTTACCCTTTAGCAAGGGCTGGAGTGTTACACTGTCCACTCGCTTTGTATCTGTTTTCAGTGGTCTACAAAACAGATCTGAAATTCAAAGATTCAGGTCTCCTCTTCACCTCTACCATGTATCTGCTGATGTAACCCTACTCATTTCAGAAATGTTTCTCAGAGTTCCATTCAGAGCAGAAAGAACTGGAAATGGCCCACATTTTACCTGAAACAAACAGCTGTTATTATTTATATTTACACCTCTTGCCTTTCTCCAAGCAACAACACAGTGCATATTGTGGGGGGTGACTCCTTCACACATGAGCTTCCCACTCCATTTAGCTCCCTGAATTGTTTATAATTTTATTCAGAGTCTGTTAAACAAATATATATGAATAGAACAGCACTTTTCTCTGCACCAAGTTGTATTTGAGTCGTTGGTGTCTTGTATCCTGCCCAAGACAGGGATGTTAAAAATACATATATATATACATATATATATATAAAGAATAGTTGCTCTGTTCTGACATACTGAATGCTGGTAGTCCAGCCTTCCAAGTGTTATACACCACATGGGCTGTGGTTGAGATCAAAGATACAGACATTTTTTTCCCCCAGAAAGCCAATAATGGGAAGTTTCTATAGTGATGTAAAAGATAATTCTACAAAAAAAAAAAAATTTAAAAGTGGAAATACTCCAGGTTGGATCTGACCCCTCCACTCATTCCTCTGCTGTAAGAGAGAAGTTCTACAGCTTGGCTGAGCAACCCCAGAGACACTGCTCAGCCATATGGTCTAATTATGGCTTTTGTGTGTACTTTCCATGTATAAATGACTTTCAGGATTGCTGTCAGGAATAAGCAGCACACTACACTGTAGTGGTGCCAATTCTCATCATTTCATTATGTTTTGTCACAACTGGCACTCTTCCCAAACATCAGCTCTTTGCCTCAGCCGATTAAGCAAGGATCTCAGCTTTCACCAAAGACTCACATCTCTGGCCTCCAGTCCTGCAGATCAAAGCTTGCAAACATGACCTGAACGGAACTCTTTAGGGCTCAAAAAATGACCACAAGAAACAAGTTTTTCACAGAGTGACATACTTTCTGTGTTCATCCCGTGGCAGAGGGAGACACAGCCCAAGGACTCTGCGTGCCCCAGCAGGCAGTGCTGCTGCACTCACACACGTGTCATCACAAGAACATATCCCATCCAGGCAGCATGCAAGGCTGCCTTCACACGTGTGCACATCCACAGTTTCAGCGTCCACATCGCCTGACTTTTCAGCTGCAGGAAGCAGCTCTTAAGTGCTGCCCAGGAAGGGGTTTCCATTGGAAAATCTTTAATTGGAAGTGCTGATTCCAATCAACCGGGTAATTTGGGAATGTGTTTTTTTCAGTGTGTTGCATTCACAAAGCTATTAAAAATCTGGGTTAAACACAGAAATACTTTATTTTGATGCTTTCAAAGGAAACCCTTACACAGTTTTGCTTTCAATGCTTTGCAACAGATGGGGTGATTTATCCTTTGGAGCTGCCTAACTTTAGAAGGACTATGAAAAGAGCTTGTCTTCAAACAAATCAAGTTAAATGAAATAATTCTCACTTTAAACTAATTAACTTAAATCATTCTCACTCTGTAGCTACATTTAGGCAATTCTAAAGACATTTTAAAGCCTAAACCATAACACTACATGTAAGCCAGGGCAAGCGCTTTGTCACAATCTCTTTTAAAAACAAATTGAAAATTTCATTCAAGTCAGTTGAGTGAAATCTCAATATTTTGGCTTGCCTGCAGAACAAAAAAGTCATGCAGGCCCTCTCTTTTCACAGCTACTGACTGCATGCCACCTTCCATGCAACAGAGCACTAGGTAAAATGGCAGTGATATTTACAGATTGAGAACCATTTCTTATAACAGACAAGCCTGATATCGGGTTGTCTTTTCCAGACACTTCTGATTAGCAGGAAAATAAGCCAGAGAGGACATCAGTATTCTGAACAATTGAAAGTCTTTTCAGACTATACAATGCATCTGTAAAATAGTTCAGAACCCACAGGCTCAAACATGAGCAGAGATGATGCAGCCAGAAAGCTTGCAGGTCTTGCAGACACACAATGAGATCTTCCTTCTAAAGAGGGAATTAAAGCTTTCTGTGAGTCTTGAACTGAAGCAGTTGGTCATGGATGCCCACAGGGTCACATCCAATACTACAGGGTGGGTGGAGACTTATCCCTGCTCCCTTGATGCCATGTGCACCAGGTACAGCCAGAGACACCACCCCTCACAGGACTTGTTCTCAATATAAACAAAGATTTCTGTGTCTGGACACATAGCACGGGCACAGACATTTTACTCCAGAGGTTTCCTTGAACCTTACAGATGCAAATCAGGCTGCACTGGATTTCTCTGGAGCCAGAGATTGCTCCCTGGCCTGGGTACCACTGACAGTAGAGATTAATCTTTTTTGAGAGGCTGACATCTGTCTTCATGCCGCATTAAAATACTCCCTCCCTTTCCACCACACTGTAAACAGAGAAATCTTCTTTGATGGAAGAAATAGCACTTAAGATTGATTACACAGTGTCAGTTGGTAAGGGCTTTTTCTATTTGCAAGTATGAACTTTAAAAATCCAAACCAAAACATAATTTACCTACAATAAAAATCATGTGTTATTCTGTTTAATTGAGGTTCCTTTTGAAAATTTGAGAACTCAGTCCTTTCTCCAGTACAGGATTTTTAAAAATACCTGTGTCACTCAGTAAAGTATTTGTATTCTAACAGGATTGTATTTCTCAGTGAGAACACTCCGTTGGCAATTGTCCAGGCAGTTCTAATTATTCCTGTTTTATGTGGCTGAGGAAGAATTCAAGCCTGTGCATCCTATCTGTGATATCTATCATTACCAAAGATTAATCCCATGTAGCTTTCCACTGTTTATTATTTATTCACAGCCTATGTTGAATAAATAGCAGTGAACAGACCTGTGGAAGGAACATGTTTTCATTGGCATTCCTTGGTATGAGTGTTTTACTCTTCAAAGCATCTGATGCTGCACTCGCTGTTTGTTCTGCTTCAAAGCTGGATTACCTGACTATAACTTCTTCTGCTATGTATTAGGGATGTCATGCCAGGCTACAGGGTATAAAAGAAATCCTAACATGGCCTGTGATACTGCAAGATTCTGCTGCTTTCCTTAGCATTTCAGACTTTTAGGATCCAAAATGGATGGATGGTAATTTCCTTTCATCTTCACATCCTTGTTAAATTACCCATAGAAACAACCTTCTTTCCGGTTCCTCTGTGAAATGAAATATTAATCAATGCTTCTTGGTTAACAATTTGCAAACTGTTTCTTAACCTTCAGTAAGGTCCAAGCTTGGTTTTCAAGCATAAGGAAAGGGAAAGCAGAACTCAGCCTAGTTTCTGCCCAGGATTTGTCCTCTGATGCAGCCCAAGTACCTGTTTCCAAATCTCTAAAACCAGGATAAGTATTAGATCAAGATCAAAGACAAGGAAAACATGTAACTAAGCTTTTCCTGGCTCTTTCCAATGCAGAAACATCAACATTTCAGTGAGATGGCAACACTTGAAGCAAGTCTAAAACTCATTGATCTCATAAGACTTGGTAAACTTCAGCCCACTGATGTTGATATGCTGCTCTATGAGCTGTGAAAGAGCTGCTGAAGAGATGTACAGTTCCATTGCAAACCACAAACTGATCATAAATAAAAGTTTCAGTCATATAAAAGGTAATTTAAGGATACTGCCTACTGTCTCAAATGCTGTGTAGTAAAGCAGTTTCTCAAACTGCAGGTCACGACCCTTGGGAGGCTGGAAGAGATGGGGAAAGAATAGCAAAGGATTAAGAGAGTTATAACACAGGGGTTTATCTACATTTTTAAGCATTTAATTGAGTATTATCTCTGTTAATCATCAAAAAAAATAATTTAGGAGGAAAAAACCAAGAAAAACAAACAGTAATAATTCTGACCTCCTGCAGTTAAGAGAAGGGAGACAGCTGAGTTCATCAGCTGCTGAGTTACAGGAGACAAATTGGGAGGTGCTGGAAGCTTCTGAGCTCAAGAGTGGTATGTGGAGGGTCCTAAATAAGTAGGTACCCTTCTGACAAAAGAGCAATTAATCACCACACAAAAATATCAGGTTCTAACATAAGAAGAGGCTTTTTTGTGGGATTCCTTGACAGACATTTGCCTGGGTTCAAGGAAGCCACCAGGCAAATTCATGGAAGAGGAAGCAACATGGAGCTATTTGGTAGTTAAGCTGCAAATCCATTTTCATATGCTGTTTCTCAGATCACTGAGGCTCTGTTTGTCAGATCACTAAGACTGAGGCTCCCAACCTGAGAGGATCACCTCTTCCAAGAGATAGAGCCTTCTTTTTCCACCAGGAGCCACTCTGTGCTTCCTCAGTGTGTTGCATCTACAAACTGAAATTACCCAGCTCATGTCCTTCATGAGATTATTATATTGACAATTAGAGCTATTTAGCAGTTCTCATGTAATGTAAAGTCTTTCATACCCACAGAGAAAACAGCTGTTGCTGTTCTGAAAGCAATGCGCAAGATGATGCTAGCAGCAAGCAGAGGAGCTGCTCTTGCTAACAAGCAGAGTGAATCTGAGTGGAGATACAAGCTGAGATGCATTCAGAAAAGCTGTGTAAGCTGAGCTGAATTTGGAAAGGCTATAAGAATGTGGGTATGTGCTGGAGCAGCTCCTGATTGCAAAAACCCACAAACTCACTCAACCACTCTCCCTGTGATGAAGGTATGGTTTCATGGAGGAGTTATCACAGTGCAGGGAATTGGGAAGGCCTGTGTTTTCATTTGGAGACAAACCTGCAGGAGCTGCTGACCACTGTGGTGTGCCTGGGTCACTGCACACCTTCACTGGACCAGAATTCAGCCTAGTGGTGTTTAATTCCTGATTTTAGCATGGGTTTTTGCTTTTGTGTCACTGAGTTGCTTAACCATTTTAGCCCACAATTTCTATGTGAGAAAATGAGTCTAACAGCATGTGGTGTGGTGTTCTGACTGCTGAGGTTGCTTGTTTCTTGTACTGAGTTTTGTCTGTCTCTGTCCCTCTCTGCAGTACCCAGCGTAGCAGGGGATAAACTTTATTTGGCATAACTAGGCACTGTTGCAAAAATAAAGCAAATTTCCTGTGTAGATAGTTTCTCATGGTTGGGATTTTTGGGGGCTCTTTTTAATTGCTGCCTTTCATTTTCATTTTCATTGTGGGAGATACATTTTGACTGATTATTATATGAACACCCATGTAAAACCCAGAGCCAAAGGAATGAGAGGCAAACTGTACCTATTTCTTGTCTGTGTCTTAAGCATTTCTGTTCCCTCTTGAAAATCTTTGCAAAGCCTTTTCCTCCCAACAGGAAATCAGGTTTTTCTGCTCCTCTGAGGCTCAGGCTTCTCAAGAGCTGTGCACCTGGGTAAGTGATAGTTTCCATATAGCACATGTATTTCCAGCATCTCCAGGGACCTTTTCCCTGTGGCCATCAGAGATCTCGTAAGAAATGTGCATGCTCTGAGCTGCCAACAGACTGAGCACAAAGGGATATACTGTAATAGAAATTAAACTGTACTTTCAGGAGACCACAGTCTGATTTTGGGTTGTGCTGATCTGAATCAGAAGGTGCTCCTGCAAAATCACTCCCTGTGAAATGAATCCACACACTGAATTCAAAATAGGCCTCCACACCAGTGTAGCCTAATGGGTTTAAAAAAATGCAGTGGAATCATGTTAATGACCTGCTTGTCCCTCGTGGCTCTATATGGGAATTCTCTGCAATTCCATCAGTCACATTAATGAAGACAAAATATCCCAAACCCTTTTGTAGACAGTGACCCCTGCCAGTCAAGTGTTATGCTCATCCCAGAGCTCAGTCCATAATGTTTTCTTTTTGTTTTTTACTTGTTTGGTTGTTGTTGTTGTTGTGTTTTTTTCAGGGAAATTGCCTGGAGCTGATTTGATCCTAATCTCCTGTTGTCCAACTTTCTTTCCTCCAGTAGGGCTGCTCCTGATGGGTGTTTGGTAAGGGAAAGTCAAGCCAGCTCCTATGTGGGTTGGGTGAAATTCCACTTTCTTGGCAGCTGAAGGATTTAGAATCCAGGGGGGCAAAATATTAGAAGTCATGTGCCAGAACAAGAAATAAACATCGTGGGTGGTATCCAATCACATAGATGTTGCAGGGGTCTGGTCCATGAAGGACTTGGGGACAAAAAATGAGCCCTGAAGTCCACAAAGCACTGATATTCTCCACCTATTACATTAAACAGGAAATCAGTGTTGAGGAAAACTTGTAGAATCATTAATAACTATTTCGTTTTGGTGGGAAACCAAGTGGATTTCCATCTTCCTCACCATACTTCTGCTTACATGAAAACCCTCACGCTGTGGTCATGTCAAGAGCTCAGCACGTACATTTCTGTCTAGTCCAAGATGAGACGGTCTGGTAGATGTTAGAGCAGAATAAGTATTTTGAGGAATAAAGTAAATGGCAGCCTGTTCCCCCCACAAGGCTTTCTGTCTGGATTTGCAGACACATGTTGGAGAGTGACTGAAGAAGATGCAGAAAGATACCACCTCTATGTTTCCTTCACAACTCCCATGTCAAGAGCTGTGCCCTTCCACCCATGCTCTTGGAGCAGCATCTTGTCCTGGGAGCAGTGCTAGTCATGCAGAGTAAGAGAGTTACATCTGGCCTTATTTTTTACAAGTTGTGGTGGTTTTTTGTTTTGTTGGTTTTGGGGTTTGTTTTTTTTTGCTTTGCCCAAGCTTTCAAACAGTTCAAATACTGAAAAATCAGCCTCCTACAGCCACAATTCTGCAGTTTCTCTTAAAATTACCCCATTATAAACAACACTTATTTGTTCTCAACAATCTCTGTAATGTTAATGATTCATGTAGTTACTTGGAGGAGAATGAGGGATGAGTTTACTCTCTTTTGCCTGGAAGTAAACATAAATTGCTATCCTGTGTTGTAAAGCCAGCCAGACTGGGCCCAAAAAGATTGAGTAACACAAGAGATATGGTTATAATTGTACTAGTGAATGAACATGGTGTGTGTCATGACATCCGAGGCATTTGCCTACTCATGTATAACTGAAACACCATCCTCTATCCACAAATACAATTTCTTAATATTGTTTTGCTTCTCTGCCCATAAAAATGTTATAAGGCTTGTCAACTTGACCTGTGGAGCAGAGAAAACTGATAGCAAGAGTCCCTAAATAATGACACATCATTATGAAGACATTATTTCTCCAAGTATTTTAGAGACGACTCTCATTGAAAGGGAAGTTCAGCTCCATCCCTTCCTTTGGTTACACAACTCCAGTAACTTAGCTCTTAGCTCTGGGAAAGCGCCTGCTTTAAATGGGTCTAGCAGAGCTTTATTAATGCTCCATTCATGCTCATTTTCTTCATGCAAACTGTCACTATTTGTCAGCAGCTGCTGCAGACGCAGGACATTCATCAGGTTCAAGTAGGCAGAAAAAAATGAGTTTGTTATATCAAACCTGGCTCTTTGAAGCTCTGTGAAACTCAGCTGTTGCCACCTCGGGGAGCTCGGAGCAGCCACATCAACATCCTAAAGTGCAACAGAGCCTGCCAAAGCACACTGGATGGCTGCTTGCTGAGGTCCTGCAAAGTGAGTGTGCTCCTGGCCACAGCAAGGTAACGTCATCCCCTCCAGGTCCACCGTGGTGCACAGCCATCAGCACTGCTGTCCGCAGCTCCTAATCCCTTCCTGGCCACAGCGGGTCACCTGCAGCCTCTGGGCCAGCAGGTCTGACCCTGTCTCAGCAAGGAGCTGAAACGCCTCACAGCAGCAGTGACTGCTTCGGTGGATTTCACAGAGCAGGCTTTCCCTTGAGTCAAACTGACATCAAAGGAGAGGAGACATAAGACTGACAAAATTTTCTGTGTGCATTACCCAGAGATTGTGGATGCTCCATCCCTGGAAGTGCTCAAGGACAGGTTGGGTGGGGCTTTGAGCAACCTGGTCTAATGGAAGGTGTCCCTGCCCATGGCATGGGGATTGGAACTAGATAATCTTTAAAATCCCTTCTAACCCAAAACATTTGATGAGTCTATGATTGATTACCAACCTGCCCTATTCCTGGTATGACTCTCCTTCTCCTGCTCAGCAACTGCAGTCAGAGGTCTGCAAACAGCACCATTGGGCCAGTCCCCATTACCAGGGATAGCACTGGAAAATAAAAAACCACCCTACTTTATTCCTAGTCTTATGTTTCCTTGCCCTGATCATAAGGCGTCCCAACACAATAGTATCTTAATAGCTAGTGCTGCCCAAATATAAGTAAGGTTTGTCAGCTGGAGGAAAAACTAACATCTCTGTCCCTCTCAATCCACTCAGCTGCCTAACTGGTTCAGCAGCTGTTTGAAAGCTCAGATGGAGGTACAAAATCCAAGCAGCAAGGTGGTGCAAGGAACTGGCTTTAATGTGCAGGTGCTCACCTCTGCCTGCATCCAAGCAGCATCCTCTGGGCTAAGGAAAAGCATGTCAGCAGGGTCAGAAGCAATGCCAGATGGTCACAGTACTAGCTCGTTACAGCACTGCTCAGGATAAAAAGGAAATGTGGGATTGATTAGAGTATAAATCCTTCAGCAGAACTGGCCAAGAAGAGGAGCAATAGCAGATGGGTCCTTAAATTCACTGCTGAATCCCTGCTGCTATGCAGAGCTCATCTCTCAGTTGCTGCCAACATCTCTGCAGACAACAGGGTCTGTGCAGACCTTACAGGTGTCTGTCTGTCTTCCACAGCCACAGTGGACACACTGTGATCCATTCATCACAGGAGCGTGTCACTCACTCAGCAAATCCTGTGCATCAATTGCCCCCCTAACCAAAGAGTAGTCTGGTTTCCTGGGTATGTTCCCAAGACAATAGGGGGGAGTACTATCTGGATAGGAATTCCATAGAGTAAACCCCAGAAAATGTAAAAAATAACAAGAGGAACCTAGTCCTGAATCAATGCTCCTGCACAGTGTTAACTTGGAGACCAGCAGGCTGCCCGAAGTGACAACTTTCCTAGGAGATTTAAAAGCAAAGTTCTCTCTGACAGCTTAATCCCTTGCATGTATATAGCACTTCACATGCCCAAATATTAACTGATTCATGGTTAATTAACTCGTGGTTATAAATTTCCCCTGGCACATTTTGCAAAGCTCAGGATGTAAATGTTAAACCAAGTGTCCCAGGCAAATTGCAGCACTGTAAGGAAAATAATGGGGCAGATCATCACCTGGTCTAGTGCAGTTATGTAGATTTACTTGAGCCCAGGGCCTGACCCAATGTTTCTTGAATTCATTAAAGCAAACCACAATGAATGAACTGCAGAACTCCTTCCTATACCGAACTCTGGTAATTAATTACCAGCTAACACAGGGGATGTGGTGTAAAATAGTGTGTGCACGCTTATTCAGATGAGTATTATGGCATCATAAGGGAAGAGCTAAAGAAGACAAGGTGGTCCAAGGCAGTGGCATTGAAGGAGTATTGCAAAAGAGACCCCTCTCTATGAAGACTGATGTTCATAGCACGACCTACCACTTTGCTTGAGCAGGCTCCAAAGCAAAGGGAAATTTTACCTCAAAAAGAAACACTGCAGGGTAGCTCTTTCACATCTGTGCATTTCCCAGAGCTCGTGAGACATTTCATTGAAGCTCAGGTCAACTCCTTAATGGGCTCTGAGGGGGGAATGTGTACGTCCTTAGCGGCCTTCCTGGGACTACTGTGAGCTTACCTCCTTCCTCTTTCGCCTTGCCTCTTGTCAAAGTCCTTGGAGACCTTCAGGAATTTTCCACAGAGCTAGTTTCCCTTTGACAACTGCCAATCAAGTGAAACCAAAATTGTTCATAAGGATTTCCAGTCCATGCTTTTTGACCTGGGAAGGAAAGATTTGGAAATATTAGATGGCTACACACACACACACACACACACATCTCCCTCTGAATCCCTGTATTCATTTCAGCCCCATTTTGGCTTATAGCTCTACGCTATTAAGCCTAATATTTAATGAACCTAATAAATATTTTGCAGTAGTTCAGTGGTTTCTCTTCAAAGCTTTAATTTGTGGAGGGCTCTGATAAGTACCTCTGGCTTTTCCAGGCATCTAGCCCCTCTGTAGAATGCTGCTGCACTAAACTTAAAGCTCTTCTTGAGTGGAGACAAAGCATAAAGGAAAATGGTCCAAAATAATGAGTGGTACACACACTTATCCTCTCTAGAAGTGCAAATGTAAGAGAATATACAAAAGAAAAAAAATAACTTTACAGGAAGAAATCCCTTCTTTTTATATATGGGTGTTAATAATCTAAAGAACCTGTTGTGTAATTTTACAAGTTAAGGCACAAACAGATTTTTTGGGGAAATAAAAAAAGGATTCTGATATTTTTACTGCATGAGGAAGCATCCAGCATTTCTGAGAAATTAAAAGGTGTCAAAAAGTATCAACTAAGATATGTTAGGATAAAAAACACATCCTCAGGGCAGTTTGTTCCATAGGTTAGTCCCATGTAAAAGGGCTCTTCCTGGGAATGGGAGAACGGTGAGCATTAATAAGGCATAAATAGGAATGGAACTGTCCTCTGCACTTAAACCACTTAATGGAGTGTCCTTGTGTGAATTCTCAAGTGTCTAATGAAGCTGGAGGTCCCAATGCAGCCTATCAGGGCATTAACAGAACCTCTTTTCTCCATCCAAAGGCTTATTTACACTTGTAAGAACTCAATACATTTGGAATTTCTGCCTTTCTCTTAGCTTTAGTTGATGTCGGCTTGTGAGTTCAAAATTTGTTAGGGAACACACCTGCTAAATAAACACATACATGCACACACCCCCAGCATACTGTGTGGTGGCACAAGTCTTGTTCTGAGACCAAGCTAAAACAGGGCACGGGCGCGAGAACATCACCCCTTTGACCCCTTCCCAAAATTGTGACCTGAATTCACACCGTCATTTTACACTTGCATTCCCAGAGGGCATTCAGAGCCACGATCAGGCCCAGGACCAGGATGGCAGGCAAGGCTCAGATGGCTTCTATGTCCCAGGCTACAGGACTGGGGCACAAGAGATATGCTCTCTCCATCTGTGCTTGAATGTTTCTTCATCCAGAGCAATTTTGGGGTGAGGGACTTCATTAATGTCTTTGATCCTTGAGAAGAACGTTTTGGCCCTGTGTGCCTGGGGGACACGTGCTGGAGGACACAGAGCAGCCCCTCTTGCCGTGCTGCACAGACAAACCCTCGTGGCTGCAGGAGCTTCCCCACCACCCTCACAACAGGGCTCGCCAACCTCCACCGACCCACGCTGGAGCCATCACTCAGTGATTTGTGACATACTGAAACACAGTTTACATTGCAAAAGGCTCTAATATGTCCCTAGAAAGCAATTAAGAAAGACTTGCACATGAGTGTTAAGGGTTTTGCTCCACCAGCAGATGTCCTCTTGGCGGATGCACCGCCGAACTCTCGCTCCTGCAAGCTTTGCTCCACCTCGGAGCCACAGCAAGGAGAGGGACCATCCTGCTCCTGAACAGCCAGGCTGATTTTTATTAGGCCTTTCTCCGGAAATAAGAAGCATGGTAAAGCGAGGTGATCTTCCCCTGCGGCTGCTGGTGTGGATT
This sequence comes from Margarornis squamiger, assembly GCA_035222235.1. NCBI lineage: Eukaryota > Metazoa > Chordata > Aves > Passeriformes > Furnariidae > Margarornis > Margarornis squamiger. Next base: position 66,894,367 of record JAWWTY010000123.1, read on the forward strand.
ATGGAGCTGGCAGCAGCAGGAACGCATTAAGGCAAGCTCCCAGCAACGGGTAAGTTTTAAAATGAAAGCTGGCTCAGTGTTAATGCGCAAGTAATGTGTCCCAGCTGTCTTTAATAAAACAGCCAGCTGAAACTCAGCATCATAATAAACGGAGCAGGGATTTCACAAACATCCTGGCTGCTCAGAAGGAGACTGACTTTTTCTTCTTTCTTTTTTTTTTAAGGTGTTTTTTTTATTTTTTTCCCCTCAGAGCTTGATTAAACATTTCCTGTTTTCAGCTTTCCAGAAAGGTCCTTGGAAGCCCTCCCCTGCTGCTTTCATGCTGGCAGCTTCATTTTTCAAGGCCTTCTCCTTGTCCCGGTGTGACACAGAAATGGGAGAGTTTGTGTGGACCTGGCACCTGGTCAAGAAATGCCTGTGCTGCAGCTACATCCCCATCAGGTTTGATGCCACCCCTGCAGGCAGAGGGTGGCACAATGCTGATGGCAGCCCCAAACATCTGGTAGTCTCACAATACCCCAGAGAGGAGCCTTGTGACCTGTTGCTTCCTATTTGCAGACAAGGTGTGGAGGAAGATGTCTGCAGCTGAGAAATAAACGTTGGAGCATCAGTGATTTCTGCTTTTGCTGCTGATTCAGGCAAAGTCACCCTAAGGCTGGATCATCAGAGCTCACTGAGGGTCAAGAACTCACAGAGGAACAAGCCCCTGAGGCAGAACCTGGCTAAGCAGCTGGGCTAGGTTTCATCCCACTGAACTCAGGTCAGCCTTTAGTCTGTCCCAGACAGTGAAACAAAATAGGCACTTTGGGAACTAATTTGGACTAATTTGAGTTTCTTTTTAAAATAAAATTTAAAACATCCTACAAGCATGTGGACATGACTATGTATAGCCCATGGCAGCATCCAGCCTAAATCTGGAGGAGGGGAGGAGATGCTCCTGGCCATGCCAGTCCTTTTGATCATCCAGGGCTTCTAAAGCTCTTTCCACAAACTCCTTTGAATCAGGGAGCTGGAAGAAATCATTTGCTTTCTCTCAGGGTTTTTTTTTCTCAACCTCCAAAGACCAATCAGAGCTTGACATCCAAAATGAGGGATGAAAGAAGACTTGAATTCTCCCACCCTGCCTCTGCCTAGCCAGTGATTGGTACAGTACTCCCGACCTCCAGCTGAGGTACACAGGCATTTTGCCAACCTATAAAATCAAGTTTCACCAATTAACTTTCAGTAGTGGAGGGTCTGGCTAGAAATACTCAACTTTAATCCCAAATAATGTGTGACAACTTTCAGTGTGCTTGTTCCAAGTGTTGAATGGACTTCAGTATTTCCTATAGCTCTGTAATATCTTCTGCAAAAATATAAATCTCTCAGAAGAGAAAAAAAGGCTCAAAATGCTGACTGTAGCAGGAGTAGAAACATCTCCTCATCATCTCCTGGTCAGTGGTATGTGTCTGAATAAATCTAGAATTCCAGCTTCACCTGTTGTTTAGAAATGCCTATGATTTCTACGTTGTTATCTTGATATCCAGCTAGGAGTTCTGTCATGATTTGGAATTTAACTTCATCTTGCCTTAACTTTTCCCATCTGACAAGGGTGTTGCAAGGATTACTTAATATTGTCAGGTAGTGATTAATGAGCAGATATTTCAAAACACAAAGTGCCACCGGATGTTGAGGATTTTTGGAGAAGTTTGGAGGAACTAGTCTGAACTTGACCTCTCTAGATCATAAAATTATCATACATATTCCATGAAATGAAAACATTCTCTAATGCTGATGAATGGTAAGGGCTTCAGTTGGTGCTTCTGGCTACCCATAAATTTCTGCAGGATTTGTAACATTCTGAGAGAAGTTCCAAGAAAACAGATTAATTTTCTTTCCCCCGCAGTCCTATTTTACTTTGAGTCCTCAGCATTTTCTTTTCCTAAAACAAGGTATCAAAATATCTTGGATGGAATTTTTCAATACATACTGTGAAACACCTCGCCAAAAAACATTCACTTCAAATGGTATTTGTTTGGAGTACCTGAGTTTTCCTTCAGCCTCAGGAATTCTGCTTAGCACAACTCTGTAATATTTCAAAATGGAAACAAAATAACATTAAAATTTATCAACCATATGCAGTGCTTTTTTAGACTTTGTACATTGACTTTGGATAACTGAAAATAAGTTTTGCTGGAGTTTTCTCGAATTTTTTTTACTTGTTCATCTTTCTTTTTCTTCTATGCAATCTTCTTCTTTACTATCCTCTTACAAGTTTTCAGAAAGGTTACCTCCATGTTGTGAACAGATCTCTCAGTAACACATGCCTTGCCTATTATCAATATTTCTAAGATATGAATTAGTGAACTATTTTACATCTTCATGCTTTTTCCAAAAACTAATATGGCCATCCCACAGAGGTGGCTTCGAGCAGCTCATATTCTTTATGACCCACAAATGCAGAAAAATAAAGATGTATTGCAACAACCAGCTAAAAACACTTTTTTAAAAGTTTCTTTATGTAAAAAATGGGACATTATTCAAGTAAAGGGAAAAAATAAATAAAAAAAAAATAAACTCTTTGGGAAATTTTCCATCTCAAAATTTAAAGGCAATTCCCTTTCTTCCTGTCTGAGATTCTTCCATTTGAGGACTGAAAAAATAAATATTTTTCCTGCTGAAAAAGGCATATCAGGGGGAAAGTGTGAACTCATTTTGGTCTCTGCTTTAGGACTCCCACCCTAAAAAACAATACACAAAATCAAAATGAAATATAAAATCAAGAATCAGAAATCATGCTTTCCACTTTCATTATGTAACAAGGTATGAGTTATCTTCCCAATTGGGAGAGCATTTCTAGTGAAAGCCACTCCAGGACAAAAATGGCCAAGCCTTAAAATGAAATGCTGTCCTGGAAGAAAACTCAGATTTCGCTGAGCTCAAACTTTTAGACATTTGCCAATCAAGCTACTGCTTTGCTCTGCAAATTGCCATTGAACTCACATCTCAGGCTGCAGGCGAAGGAGTCACAGCAATACAGTGCACGCTACAAAACCAGCCTGCCTGGGACAGGTGGACAATTTGACCTTTGAAACAGTTGGGCCTTTTCATTTTCTATTTCTAAAGCCTAGAATTAAA
>JAWWTY010000123.1:66897583-66966034 GCA_035222235.1 Margarornis squamiger
GCCTGGGACAGGTGGACAATTTGACCTTTGAAACAGTTGGGCCTTTTCATTTTCTATTTCTAAAGCCTAGAATTAAATACTGGTCTCAAGGAAACAACCTTGAAAGAGGCCTTCAGATAGCACAACCTGTGTCTGTTGCACAGTAATGCTCACAGGCCTGAAAAGCAAACAAGCCTCTATTGTGTTTGATGCTGCCCCTTCCCCCAAGATTGCTGGTTTAACACATACAAAGCCAGGATAAAGGAAAGGGGCTGTTATTATCCTCTGCCACGTCTCCATTTTATGGGCTGAGAACCAGGGCAGAAGGTCCCATGACTTATTCTTGGACTCACACCCAAAGTCTGTGCCAGCAATGGTATTTAGCCCAGCTCTTTGTCTCAGGCCAATGTTTCATCAATAAGACCCATTTTCCCCCCCATAGGTTTTTGTCCAAACAAATACACATTTTCGGGCTGTCCCTGCTGTTTTGCTATGGCACATCATCCCTGTCAGCCATTCCTTGGCATCTGCCCAACCAGCGTGGCCATCGTTTGTTAGCAGCTTTGTCCCTCTGAGAACGTTGTCATTGTCATGATGCTCCACTGAGATCAAAGGTCCCAACCAAGATGGAGGCTTGGTTGTTTTAAACATCACCTACATTACATAAAACAAACCATTTCATAACGTTAAAAATCTTCTAACAGAGCCGACACATAACCAGCTTTAGGTACAGCACATCCTTGGCTGTGGATGAGCTACTGCTGTTCACACAAGTCATCGTTTCTGGGAACGAGGAGACAATTCCCCATGGCACCAAACGGTCGTTCTTACAAAAAGTGTTATTTGTGATTGGGACAGACAAGTTCCCTTTGCCAGGGTGGAGACAACTCTGGTATGGGCACACCCAGCTCATTCAAATCACTGTGAAGTAGCAGTATCAGTCTCTAGAGGAGACCTGCTTTGGCAGAGACAGAGATTAAGCTGTCTCCCAACCCTGTACTAAATAAAGACAGATATGAGCAATGGGAGTGCTTGATCAGGTTCCATGATGATTATTACAAGGTTTTTATTGCAGAAGAGGCTGCTAATTTTAACTCCATCCATATTAATTAAGTCAAACATGTTTTTTTCCAGATTCTCCATCACTCTAAATAGAAAAGCTCATATTTGTTTTCACGAAATTAAGTTATTGTTTTGAAAATTCTACATTCATTTGTGTATCTTGACACAGTTAGTCTTGAATCCCATCTTCCATAATAGAGATGCTAACAGTAATAGGTTTGAAACTGGCTTTATTCCTGCTGTGGGGGCTGTGCTGTGATTATATCTGCCAACAAGCCCATCTTTTGTGAGGTTGTTTTATATACGTGTATGTGTATACATATACATATATGCATATTTGGTTTAGTTCTACAACTGAATAAAAACAAAACCTCCTGAATTTGTTTCATTCACAGGAGGAAAAAGATATGACAATCCATTCTGGAGCACAAGAGTCCTTCTAATAATATAGCTCCAACAAGCCAGCTTTTACCAGCCTAAGGAAGAGGAAGATGTAAAGAAGCACAAGGAAAGAAGAGCTGGTTGGAAGATTTCAGAGCAGCTGCAGAGGTGAGACCCTTCACAAATATTGCAGTGGCTGCATCATGATTCCAGGGCCACTTGAGACTTTTGGGCCAGTGTATTGGGGTATGGAGGAAAGCCCACCTCCATCAATATGGGCAGAAGGCATGGAGAAGGCAAATTCCCCTAGTGCCACACGTATTTAGCCGGGGGCATGCTCTGCTCCAGAGGAAACAGTCACAGGCAACATCCATAGCAGGCACAGGGTCTGGCTTCAATGTCAAGGATAAAGAGCTGAAAGTGGATCTTCCTGTAGACTCTCAGATTGACTTTGCCTGATGTATCTTGCCACAAAGGCTTTTATTTTTGCTGCTTTGCATGGTTGTACACTTTCTAAGAGTTGGGCCAGAAGTGGGAGTAAGGAAACATTACATACAATGGTGCCCTCACAGCACTTCCAACTGTCAGTAAAGGAAAGGTGGGAAAACTTGCAAGAAGCCCAGTTTTTACAGAATAGAAGTGTTTAGATGAATACAGTTTAACCCTTCTGGAGCAAAATGGGGAAAACAGGAATAGAAACTGCCTCTAAGATCACTCATTGCCTGCTGAGATAGGACTAAGCCTCTTCTCTGCTCTGTCCTGGTATAAAATTCCTTACTGACGAACCCACATGCTCATTTTGGTAAGGCAAGAGAAGTCCTCATCCTGTTGAGGAGGGATTTTATGCTTTTGAGACAGCAATTAGTGCTGGCAGTCCAGCCTCAGAATCCCGTCACGTAGTTTATTTACTTCTGGAAAAGGACTTGTGTTTTGTTTGTTTTTTTCCTGTGCTTCTTCATTTTATGCCCAAGTGAAGATAGAGCCCATTGAATTGAGATGTCTTTTCTATTACTTCACCCTTTCCATCTCTTCTTTTCCCTCTGCATGTTGCTGAGAAATCATCATCATGTCCTCAAGGGGAAAGATTACCACCTCACTTAACTAGCAGTTGCCCCACATTTTCCTTTTTCATTTTCCCATTGCTCCTCCATGTGCCTCCACAACTCCCAAGGGAAGCTATAAAGAGAAAAATGTTCTTTTCCTTCCATAAAGCAGCCCAAAATGACATTTTCCTTTGCCTATATAGTCCATTGTCCAAAATTTGGGTCAGATTCTCAGCCAATATAAAGCTCACAAATTTGTGCTCTCTGTCATTTCATGGTAGCTGAGAATTGATGTAAAATATGTCTCAGAAAAAAAAATGAGCCTCTGTTTTCAGACTGTCCTGGCTTCACAAACCAGTCATTTTCAATGCTGCTGGAAGAAACCTCACTTAGGTAGGGTGGGCAAAGAGACTGTCCAGTGAAGTAAACAGGTTCTTAATACATATTACTATGATCTCTGTACTTCTGCAGTAAAACAAGATGCTATTATAGCCAGGCTAAAAAGCTCTAGGGTTAAAGGAACAAGCAAGCAGTCTCTCAAATTTTTTGCTTCTTTTCGTGACAGCTTTTGTGGTCACATTTGTCTTTACAAACTATAAGGCCATTGACACCTACCAAGAGCATTTCCTGCCCTCCTGCCTCAAAACACACACATTTCTGCCTGCAGGGGAAACACTGTCATGAAAATATGCTGCCCTGCAGCAAATGTACCAAGGGACGTATAAGACATAGAAGCAACATGGAAGCCAAGAAACAGATGGATAGAACAGGCTGGATTTTCATCGCTGGTGGCCACAACAACAGTCACAGAAAGTGTAATAACTACGGTGTTTCCAAGAGGATGTGGGGTTATGGATCCAGCTATATCGGTAAATGGCGTCTGCTCTTCAGGTTGACCACATAATAGCTAAACTGCTGTATTTTCCACACTGCTCAGCTAAACAGCTTAAATTGGGCCCTCTCGAAGGCTAAAAGGAATCAATTTCATCCTAAACAATTCCAAGGCCAACCTGACCAAAGCCTTTAATTCATGCCAGTTAAAGTCAAAAGCTTTATGGCTCATTATTGTTCAATATTTGCCAGCAGTGTAAAGAGTGATGACCTTGTTTCCCTTGTCCTCCCACTGCAGAGGGGACCAGCAGCTGGTAACTGAGATTGCTCAAGAGTGAGGAGCTCCCTGGGTCAGTCCTCCATTACCAGCTTCACCTCATTGCAGCTCTGCACCTTCTCATTACCTGGAAACTATTAACTCCCTGGTCTGTGCTCCCTTCCAGGGGCCACTCCGCAGAGCTTATTGCTGACCAGTTCCTGGTATGTTCTTTCATCTGGTGAAAGAGCTTATTTAAACAGAAATCTGAACATTTCTGCTCTGCCAGGCACTGGCTCAAAACATGTTAGTAGATGTTTTGTCATGAGCAAATCAGGGCCAGAGTTTCCCTGTAGGTTCCTCGAGTTCCAGTTATGAGATCCTCAGTTTTCAGCCAGGTAGGTAAAAATCTTTTGCATTTTTACAGATGGGGAAACTGTGGTGGAGCAAAGAGTGTAAGAAATGAGCCCAAGATCAACAGTGATATTTTTTTGTGGCAGAGTGAAGAGTCAAGCTCAGATCTCCTGCCACGCCGTGGGTTGTTTTCACCACACCACCCTCCTTCCTTTGCAAGCTGGGTTAAGGGACAACACTTCAAACCCAGTAGCACCAGTCATCCCACAGAGAGCAAAGCAGTGCCCAGGGTCAGTGGCCGGACTGCTGAAATGCAGAAGTGAGACACATCACATACACCTCCTGCAGAAAGACAAGCACATGGTCAGGGCTGGAGTGTCCCACCACCGTCTGAGGCATAAAAAGCTAAAATTTGGCTGCAAAGAAAGCTACACAGACAGCTCATGAAAACCTTTGGAAACAGCCCTGTCATTCAGCTCAGGGCTTGACAGATCAGACCACCCACTCCAGCACAGGCACCACACACCTGGTGATCAGTCAGGGAGGAATTCATGTCACCTAATTTTAGATACCTACAAGGTAGAGCTGGCCACCCTCTTGTTCTTCAGTGGATAATCTTTCAGCAGACACTTCTCTGACCTAATTTAAACCTCTGTTTTAAGATAAGTAGAATTATAACCTGAATAACAAAGAAAAGCAAAACCAAACAAAAAACAAACTAAACAAACACAAACAAACAAAACCAGAAAAGGCAGCCACAGAGTCTGGCTCAGATGGAAATATCTATGATCCCTGCATCTACTTTTGATCACATGTCTCTCATCCAACGCAACAAATGGAAATAAATTCGAATTAAATAGAATTCTCTCAAAAAACTGTGAAGTGATGCTTAGCCCAAAGTGCCTTTCTTTTATTTAAAATATATATGTGTGTGTGTGTGTGTGTGTGTGTGTGTAAATATACATGTATATTTCATATATGTATGTATATTTATATATATATGTATATTTTATTTATATATATATATATATGTGTAAATGCAGTGCAATATTATTTGGCCACATAAAGAGCTGATAATCAGGATCATGAGGAATGTTTCCATTGCGAAAGACAGTAATGAAATTGACTGGTTTCAATGCAGTCCCATTTATCTGCCAAGAAAATTCATGTTCTCATTTCCTCTGGGCATAATGGGAATCAAAGTGTAAAGAAGAATCTCTCCCTATCTTCTTAGTCTCTTCTTCTGGTCAACTCTACACCCAAAACATCCTCTTTGCGGTCAGCTGGGGTTACATGCACAGCTGACTGTGGCAGATTGGGGCTTTCTGCTACTACCTCCTCACTCCTTCTCTGGTGTTTCTGGCACATTTGGTTTTACACACACAAAGTTCAACCAAAACAATATCCTGACCCCAGGTTTGCCTCCTGCTGACAGCGAAACACCTCAGGCAGCACATCTGGGTTTCTGAAGAGCCTCAGAACAACTTCTATTTTGAGAAACAGCTTCTATTTCTTGAACTGTCTGGAGTGGAGGATGGCCATAATAGCCAGAAATTCAATGACCTTTTGCAGAAGTGGCCAGGCATGGCTGAAACAAGTAGCAGAGCTTGTCCCTTTCAGCTCTCAGTCTCCTCCTGACTGATCCTGGACAGACCTGCTTTGAGTCACTTCCAATTTTGCCAGATTTAACTGTGTGGGCTGAAATGTTGTGCTCCGGATTTCTGCTGCACACCAGAAGTTTCAAGCCAATTTGAGACAACATTTCAGGAGATTTAGTGCACAAGACAAGGGAAAATTACATTCTTTCGCCCACATTCAGAAAGCTGTTCCATGAACAGCAAGACTGAGGAAATCTGGTATCACTTCAACACAAAACTTTTGGTTGCTAACAGAACTCCCCTGCAATCCCCCTTGTTCCCCCCATGCCTTCTCATCCGTCCCATTGGACAAGCAGCAAAATACACCATGGTTTGTCGTGAGCCATGTGCCTATGGACAGACTGGACGAAGTTTGACCTCTTCTCCCCCTTTTCAGAACACTTGCATGCATTTCTATCGTCTGCTCAGCCATGAAGTTTCACCAAACTTGCAGGAATTTTATTGTATTGGAGATCTTCCCTCTTCTCTCAAAATTGATTTGCAATTAGCCAAGTGATTAAAAAAAAATGAACACTGATGGGTGTAGGGAATGATCACACAATCCTTCTTTTCATGTAGATTTAAATGATTATTGAAGGTTTATTAGTGACATTACCAACTCTGCTTACAGCACATTTAATATAAATATGTTGCTAAATATTGAGGAGAACTGAAAATTAATAAAGGACCTAATCCAAAGCTTCCAGGTCCAAGGGCAATTATTTCAACACTTCTGTGGACCTTTAGGTTGGGTCCATAAAGAGGAACAGGACTTGATATGTATCTTTAAATTGCAGTTTCTTTTGAGGAAGCAAAAAAATAGAACAGGTTTTCTAGAAAGATTATGCTTTCCGCAGAGTTTCTAGGCTCATTCTCATCTCTTGGGTCCAACCACTCTGCAATTTGAAAAAATATCCAGCAAATTATTTCCATTAGCATGACGAGTTGCATTAAAACAAGTAGTTATGCACTGGGGCACTTGTAGGGAGAGAAGGTGCTGGTGGGAATGCATTTAGAGCAGCTGTTAACAGAGATGCTAAAGGCCTGTAATAGATTTCATGCTTACAGCTTTGCTGGCATGCAACAGGGACTGGGAGGATGTTCTTGCCTGTCACAGAAGAGATGGTTTCTGGGGAAAATTAGTGTGTTGCCTTCCAAGTTTAATGGCTTTAAGAAGCCCAGCCCAGGTGTTGGTTGCAGGGGATTAATCTGACACATGCAATACAAGCAGCCTCTGAGAGCCTGCCCCACACACTCACATAGTGACTTGGGGCAGGGTAGGAGTGCCAGCAATCTGCTATTTGTTTGCATTTGGAGATGCTGCATTGCATGTGGCAGATAAGGTCAACAGAGTGCCAATGGGCTGAGGGAATGTCATAGAAGAGCTCAGCTTTGCTTCAAGGTGGGGATCCAGTTTGGCATTGTTTTATGTTTGCATCAGGAGCAAAGCAGGATAGGACTCCCTGACTGTCCACACAAGTGAGAATGAGGTGGAAAGACAACACCAACTTCTGCTTCACTTCATTGTGAGGGAAAGGTGGGAAGGCTCACTCTTCCAGTGTCGAGGTTTCCTAGTTTTAGCAGGGTATTTGCTGTTAGGAATAACTGATCTTATTCAGAGCTATGCTCACATCACAGCACTGGACTTATACTTACTCTACAAGTTGTGGGAAGGATGTGCAAAAGTAAAAGCAGAATCAGAGAAACAGCCGGGAATTTCTTGCTTATGATTCCTTGATGTTTGAGTTTCATCAGATAAAAAGCTCTTCCTAGATTCCATAGGTGATTCAAAAGGAAACTCCTTCCCACTTCATTCCTAAATTTGGCCTGCATCTTTCATATTTCCTTACAAATTTGTTTTGAGCAGCAGCAGAAAAGAGTATATATAATACCCAAGAAATATACAGCATCATCCTGTGCTAAGGCCAGCAAAACCCTTCATCTTCTTCTTCAGTCACCTGGCTGCATCTGGTCTTTTCCAGCAGTGAGTGAAAGTAAAAAAATGTCAACCAAGGTCTACATGAAGGAATGCTATCTACAATGTGAAATTCCTGGTAACTTAAGAGAGAAAAGTTAGTAGTCACTGCCCAGATCAGAACAAATATTCCCATGTAAGACAACAGCTAAATGATATCTTCAGGGCACTCACAGGAAGCACCAGTATGAAAAGAATTTTTGACCATTTCTCTGATGTGACCCTTTGAGTTCAGTTGAAGCAGGTAGATGAAGTGCCATTAGAAAGAAAAAATGTGTACTGACCACTCTTCCCCCTGCACTATTTGTCATGGATGTCAAGAAGACAACAAATCCCAGCTAGTCATCCAGCTTGGCTAATGAGCCACACTATGCAAACCCATTGTTCTGCACTCACTATTTTGGCTGACAAAATACCAGCAAATTAGTTCAGAAACTCTTAGAAAGCAGAGCTGCAGTGTTATTATCAATTCTTCTTCCACCAGCCCTTCCTCCATCACAAGAAGGAACACACAGGCAGGCCTTTTCATGTGCCCCAAAGTGTCTGAGATGCCCATCAAAATGAACAATTCATCCTCCCGGTGTTGCATGAAGAAGTCCCTGCTCCCTGGCGACTGCATAAACTTCCTGAATACAAGAACATGCATGTAATTACCAGCAGCTCTAAGGTTAGCATAAATCAAAGTGAGAAGTCAGCTGCCAGGGGCACTTCAGAAGCAATGCCCACGTCTCAAATGGAGCTGAGCTAAAGCAGTAACCCCATCCAAATCCCTGAATGGGCCATGGCTTGTAATGGGCTGGCACAAAGCTACATTATCCCACAAACTGCACCTGCTTCTAGAGCTGCTGTGGCAGTAGCAAATAGAGATGCCACCTGGCAAGATGGCATTTCCTGAAGCCTGCAATGACAGGGCAAAAAAAAAAAAAAATTCCCAACAAACAGATGGTGCCTGCAGAAATGGGAGCTATATGGAAACAACAAAGGGCATTACAGCGACCACAAACACACTGCTCTCAGCCCTCTCTAAACTGTCACACACATCCTTAGTGGGTGGCAAAGACAGGCCTAAATTCAGGTGCCTTCTCTCCCAGGAGAAAGGGATCTTGTTTTTCAAGTTCACTGCTCCTCAAACCGTATGAAAAAGATTAGAATCACAAAGACCCACTGAGCAGTGTCTCTCCCTCAGGATAAAGACAGCAAAAAATAAAACCCAAGGACTGACAGTGCTAGAAACAGGCCATCTGCAAAGGGATGTAAATGTGACTGTGCCCCCAAGTCATGGCTTACGGTCTTGGAAAGCTAAAACATGCTGACTGAAAGCATGCAATTAGTGCCAAGAAGAATATAAAGTATGGGAATACAAGAAGTGAGGAGGTGGTCGAATTTGCAAGAGGAAAACAAGAGCTTGTTTATCCCAATGAATTAATTGCAAAACATGGAAGTAACAAACAATCAGAGGTGCCTCTGCCATGGGTTATTGATTCTGATGGTGTCCAGCTCCAGTTGCAGCCACCAGTTACAGAATAAATAGCCTAAAAGGAGAATTGCTTCCTGACCCACAATAGTTATGCCCTGAAACAGAAGAGTTTATGTCTTTCCCATAGCTCTTGTTTATGTAGTCTTTAAAATGTTATGATTATAACGCTGGATTGTTCTGTCATCTGCTGAAATAACTCATCTCCATACGGCCAATTATTTCTTCAGTCACGACCCTCAAGATTTCACAATAGTGTTGAAATAGTAATTGCATCTCAAGGATCTGAAAGAGCTTTGCAAATCATGGACAAGATCCTGCCTCCCTCGTCAGGAGATGCCCCAAGTTCATACTGATGGGGCCTCCAGAGCTGCAGTGTCCTCACAGACTGCAGTTACCTTCCCATGGGAAGAACACATAAAATCAGCTCACACGTGGCAAGATTCTCCAGAAATTATCCCTGGACCACCATTCTGAAGAAGCAATATATTAGTTCTTAATCCCTGTTAGTGTCACTGCCCTACAGTCCTGTGGGGTTCCCTGCCCCACACCACACACTTGCAGACTGTGGCCCCAGGTCCTTTATGGTGCCGAAGCAGACACAGCTCAGCTCGGTTCACCATTTAATCCAATTTGCTGAGCTCTAGTAGATCATTTAGGAATATGGCAAAGGGTTGTCTTCTTTTTTATGTTCTAGAGAAGGAAAACATCTCAAAAGGAAAATCTGGAGCAGTCTGGTCCATCCCAAGGACTGCAGGTCATGTATTTGTGGAGGTATTAGCTGTTCAGGGGGGTCAGTCTCCCTGGCTCACGTAGAAGATTTTTCCTCCCTAACATTCTTTAGTGAGGCAATTGGAGAGAACCAAGGAGACCCAGTTCCCCTTGCCACGTGCCATGTCACATGATTTTGTATCCTGGAAGGTTTTGCCCAGTTGGTTTGAAACTCTGAGAAGTGCCAAACTGGGGAAAACAATGCCAAAAGAAATCTGCAGAACTTTCAGGCTGAATCCTGGTGAGCAAGGCAGGCAGTGTGGTGCTTTGGTGATGGCTACAGGCGGTGTGTGGAATGGACAGTAAATCCCTGCAGTCCAGGACTCTGGTGTCACTTTGTGCTGTGTTGCCCCTTTGTGAACACTGCATTTCCAGTCCATTCTGGCCACTTGGCACTCACTTTGGGTGTATCTTTTCTGGAGTCTGGCTCTGTTCTAACCACAAACATGTCCTTCCTGAAACAAACAATAAAAGTGAGACATATACACCATCAACTCCACAGGCATCAGCTAATCCCAAAGGCATGAACAGACAGGTGAAAAGACCTGATCTAGATATTTCCTTTGTTTTTTTTTTTCCCTCAGAGCTCTCCCTATTTGTGCTGTGATTCTTACATTTTCCATATGTCCAAACATCACTAGGAAACCTTTCAGATTCTGCCTAACCCATTAAACCAGTTAAGCATTGCTTCATCCTAACCTTACTGGTGTCACCAGTGGTCTCATTTGGGCTGGATGACCCTGGTGTCCTATTAGAGACACTGTAAGGATCTGTGTGATACTTACACATCCTGTTTCCATGTGGCATGCTGCATACTGTACATAATGAATAGACCTACATGTATCCTCGTGTATATATTTTCCCTGTCTGGTTTTCATTTTACAAGGAACATCCCTTTATTGATGTCCTCGCTCTCTCTGCCTGCCACACAGAAGGATTTTCTGGCTCAGCACTCACAAAGACCAAAGTCAGCAATCATGTACAGCTTAGGCTACAGCTTTGGAGAGGCATCTCACACTCATCTGGGTAGAATGCCCAACACTGAAGAACTGCTCTTCCCAGAAGGACACCAAAGTTTTCTGTATCAATCTGCAGAAGTTTCACATCCTTCCAGAATAACTGCAGCGTGCTGGAATCTCTGTGAGATCAACAAGTGAGCATCTCACACAGGGTTTAAGCTTCTCTCCAGGAAGTGCTAAGCTTAAAGACAGCCTTTGTCTTCTTTTTTTTCCCTTAAGAACATTGTGTTCCACTGCTGCTGTGTTATAACTGCAGGAGGTTCAGCTCTATCAGTCCCTGTTGTGAGACCAGGGTGGGAGAGCCAGCAGAAGCTGACAAATGAGAGAGAGAAGAAGATGTACAAGTTGAAAGATAAAGATGAGAAGAGACTAAACCGATTCGAACAAGAAGCACTTGAGATGACAAAAAAATCAATCCAGTGTCTGGAGTGGAAAGAAATAGTAAGACTTAAAGACAGAAAATTTGGCAGCAGGGCAAACGTAAAATTATCACATTCCCAAAAACAGATCCAGTCACAATGCCAGATGCAACACAGAAATAGTTCAGAACCAGAACATAGCTTTCCAGTGCCTATGTATTTCTGGGATAATCAGTACCATGGGGGAAAGAGAAATAGAAACACTATAAAGTTTATCTAAGGGATGGAAACACACCCAGTATTTGATGTGAGAAAAGAAAATGTGCTATTATCTTGCACGTGTACTGCAGGAATGGCCACGGGCCCAGTCTGGGATCAAGGTCTGTTGCACTGAACTGCCTGAGTGCACGTGGAGAGGCTGAAGTGAAAATGCTCTCTCACCATCTGCTCTGACAGCTTCTGAGCAGAACATGTAAAGGCTGATGGTTTAGGGTTTACCCCAAACAACTCAGAAATGAATGAAAAGCCTCCTATAATCCATAAACCAAAATTCAGCAAATGTTTTCATGTTTTGCCATCTTCCTCTGAAGTACATCACAGAAGATAAAAGGCTGCAGCCTCAGCTGGTCTAAAAGTTTATTGAGCTCAGGTGAAATGTTCCCATTTGCTACCACTGGAGAATTAGGTTTCTAAAACTTGTTGATCTGCTCCAAAGGTGTTGGAAGTTACAAATAAAGTGTCTTGCTAGAGTTTTGGGCAAAGGCTGCAAGACAAGAGTGTTTTCAACTTCACATAAACAGAACAACTGAGCCAGAGAGAGGGGAAGAGGGTTAGAGAGAAAATCAGACAGACCAATATTTCAGGAGTGGCTAAGGGCTTTGGATGCATCATTTTTATGAACCTCAGCTTAAAGAAGATCAGGCTGTCCATGTGTGACTCAGTAGAGATTCACTGCCGGGATCAGAAGCAGGGATGTGATAACAAACCTGAAAATCAGCATGGCTGGTACTAACTCCTGGCTCTGCTGGCTGCCATGAAGTAAAATTCACTGCCTCTGTTTTTCACATCCCAGCCTAAGCTGTCTGGACTATACAGCATAACAACCTCTTTGAAGAAGGAATTTCCCCCCATTCTGGATAGGACACCTCCTACCTAAATTTAGATACCAGTAATATAGATGTAACTCCAGCTTCCCTTGCAGCTGATGGAGAGAAAGAGACTTTCTCAGGATATCAGTTTTAGGTGACTATTCCATGATGTCCCACTCTCAACAGAAACAGTATTTTCTGTACTGCTTCCATTGCCTACAGGTCTGATGTAGGTACCCACACTGTAAACTTGAACTCTTGGCCACCTAAATCCCAGCCTGTATGTCTCTGTTTCTATTTCAAGGAGCCCAGATTCCAGTCAGAACCTCAGAAGACATCAATAACACAAGTAATGCATCTGAGCACCCTGAGACAATGGGCTCACAACCACCAGTTATTTAGGGACTCAGCTCCTACCCTATACTATAGCTAGGAAACCACTGGGAGTCAGGGGCCTAAATGCCTCTGTGGATCAAGATCCAAATTCCAGATTTACTGGAAGTGGAAGGGCAATGACCTTTACTCACCTTTCAAGGGCTTCAGCAGAGTTGTTGTGGTTTCATACTCCCTCTAACATCCACTGCTGCTGATCTGCTGACCTCAGGGGTCCTGGGATGCAGCCCACACTTGGGGCAGGATGACAATTGGCCTGTTTCTTGTTCCCAAGAACCAGCCTATAATCAGAAACTGGCAAACCTCAGAAAGTTTGGTGTGCCATCCAAAAAGCTCGCATGAAAACATTAGGGCCAGGAACTGGGATACAAATCTGCTGAGAGCAAACAGGGCTTCTTACCATAGCAGGGCAGAAAGTGCTGGTAACAATAGGCATTTTGTGGTGTTTCACTTTAGAGCCTCAACTGGAGCCAAGGAGCACACACCATCTGCAGATGTATTTTAGACTGCAATGAACCTTTTTTCCTACATACCGGAGTGGAAAAAAAAAAATAGGCTGGGAAAAGGCTCTGGATTGTCACTTGCATCTATTCAAATATAGCTAGCCAGTCACTAATGACAACCTACATTGAGACATGTCCAAAACACAAACCAACCCTTTGATGGAGGTTTATAAAAGTCTGAATAATAGGGGCTTGGGCTTTTTTTTCCTCTCCTCTTCTTTCTTTTCCAGTCAGTTCTTCGGGGTCCCCAGATCAGAAGCAGGAGTGCCAAAATACGAGGGGAACTGCCCATCCTGCCAGGTTCCCTCAAAGCAATGAATTCTGCTATTCTTCCTGTCCCACAGCTTTCACCAAGGCCTCTGCTTGCTTTAATTTCTCACTGTCCCACAGGGCTGTGAGCACATGCACCTCCCTGGTGACCAAGGCAGCATGTTAGTCTGCCATGGGCAAACTTCTGACAGGTCACAACTACTCAGGCTGGATGGCACATCAGCCTGCAGGGCACACAACCCTTCTTGTGCAGCTGACCAGATGTCTTGGGGGAATTTAAGTCCTGCACATCTGCTCTGAAGAGGGACCTGTGTGGCCAATTAGTTGTTGAAATATTTTTATCTAGTTAATCTAATCTGAAAAAAAAACAACCACACCCAAAACCAAACAAATAAAAAAAAAAAAACAAAAAAAAAAAACCCAAACAAACAAAAAAACCACCTCTCTTGCCCTACAAACTTGTCTCTTTTTTTACGCCTAGACTATCACCTCTCAAACTTTCAGCGCATAGGGACCCTGACTTCAGACCCTAAAAGCACTGCAGTTTGGGGCACTCTGCTGCATGCAGGCATGTTTTCTTGTCTCCGCTGCCAGATCTTCAGTCCAGTGAGAGAGACACTGGCATATGTCTAGAAATATCCAAGTATTTCTTGTTTTGCTTTTCATAGTCACACTCACACTTTGATGCAGATACAATTCAGAGAAACACAGACTTGCCACATTTTTTGAGAGAGCCCTGGATGTGAGGGGAGCACCAAAGTTGTGCTACTCATGATGGATCTACAAGTCCCCCTCTGAAGTCAGAGAAAGCCAAAAGCTTCCCCTCTGTGGGCCTCTGGAGAAAAAGGAACACCTTCAAATCCCACCTGAATTTGGAGGTCAAAACCAGAAGCCAGGCAGAAGGGAACTGTAGGTTGGTCTTGACAGCCAGTTCAGCCAAGGACTGTTCTGGTGGGACCATCTCAGAATTTACACCACTCTGGCTGTTCTCTGTAACTGTGAAAGGGAACACAAACAGAGACAGCAGACACTCTGGCTGGCCTGATAAGATTAAGTGAATTTTTAAACATCATCATTTCAAGAGAGACACCAAAATGCTTGAGTTTGTCTTCTCCTTATACCCTCCTCCTGACTCTGAGTAGGAAAAGCACAACAGAAAGCCTCTGGTATTTCTAGATAGTTCTGTTTTAAAGCTTTCCACTACATGAGCTAGGAAATGCTTCAAAACTGCACTAGATACTCAGAGCTAATTGAGCCTCTGAGTGCAGGACAGTTCATTGAACCAGACTGAGCTAAGCAACCAATTACATTCTGCATGACCTACTGAAGAGTCTTTTCATCTCTATCAATTTAATTCCACTCTTCCTTTTAATTAAACAGTTTATTTTCCAGGATAAAGAGGAAATCCAAAATGCCATTACTTGGGAATTTTCAAGTAGTTATTGTCTCGCAAAGTCTATTCCTGGACACTCAAGGATTTATAATAGCTCAATACTGACTAATGAATATTTGTAGACCAGTTTGTAGAACAAATGTAGGTTTGTAGGAAGGTCCTATGGAACTGAAGAAAGGCTGTGTGGATGTCAGATTATTTGAAATCAGTAGGACCTGGACTTCAGCAGGATCAGGATTAATCCTACTGAGGTTTTTTTTGTCCCTCTACTTTACTCTCCTAAAAACCCAACTGGAGTATTCAGTCCAGCTCTGGGACCCCCAACATTAGAGGTACCTGCTAGAAGAGGTCCACAGGAAGGCCACAAAAATTATGAGAGGGCTGGAGCACCTCTGCTGTGAGGAAAGGCTGAGACAGTTGGAGTTGTTCAGCCTGGAGACAAGAAGGCTCCAGAGAGATCTTATTGTGGCCTTCAAGTACTTAAATGAGCTTGCAGGAAAGACAAGGAAAGACTTTTTAGTATGACCTGTTGCAATAGGACAAGGGGCAGAATCTGAAAGAGGGCAGATTCATACTAGCTGTGAGGCAGGGGCTGAGCAATATATCTAATTGAAGTGTCCCTGATCATTGCAGGGCATTTGGACTAGATGACTTTTAATGGTCCCTACCAACCCCACACCTTCTATGAAGACAAGATCTAAATCTGTTCCCCCAGATTCCCATGGCAGATCCCACAACTATCACTGTCAATGCTTCACTGCCTTTCTACTATTCCTAATGTCCAAAAGCTTTTTCTCTTGTAATTTATGTTCATTGCTTCCTGTCTTAGCTTCATATATAGGCAATGTATAATTAAGAAACCAAACCTTGAGGTCTTCCTAGTCCTGAATTCTAGGGTTCCAGACAGCCTAGATCTGATTTTTATTTTTTTTCTGGTAGCCACAAGTTAAGCTAAACATGGGATCTAAATGTCTCTACTTGTTCTCAAGGGAATGCAGATCTGGGGTCTCAGGCTAGGATCAAGCAGTCAAGCAACAGGGCAAATCTTACTTCCCTTTATTCTGGCAAGAACCACTGTGAAAACTTGAGTAAATTGGATCCTTTGTTTTGTATGTCCTAAGAGAAGAAGAAATATAGACTAGCTTGAAAGTAAAAGGCTTCAGAATAACATCACTGGGCTACGGGGCAAAGTCCTGAGCACGTATATCCCAGGACCTGAAGCTGGGATATATGATTGCTGACAGAAGGGAGGAAAGGTGGGCAGAAGAGGAGCTGAAGCCTCCTCCTTGAGGCCTGGGACTTTTCCCAACTCAGCCAGAATACCCTTTTGGCAAATATTTCAGAGCCTCATGAAATGCTGGGTGATACCTGCTTGGCCCTCCACAAAGAGAGCTGAAGCAAGGGGTGGGGAGGAGAGGGTGCTGCTCTGTTCAGCTGTGCCTCTTGCAGTTACCTGGCAGAGTTCTGGCCTGACCCTTCCCAGTCTGTTCTGTGGTTTGGTTCTGTGGATAATGACAACAAATGATATTTTGATAATATTCCTTATTTTATCTTCTTACAGATCTCTTACAGAACCCAACCTTTTTGCTGCTTCACTAGTCTAACTCCCCTCTGAACTCTGAATCCCCGAATTATGAAATTGTAGACAATACAAGAGGAAGGTTATGAACCAGTGGTATTTTGGCTGCCCCAGCAGACATGCTTTTGGACCAGCAGCTAATCCTCTTAATAATTTCTCACCACTTCATCTACTGACGCAAGCAGGGTGTCTGTCTGTTGCTCATAGTAGGATCTCTTGGGCTGTGCACTTCAGAGAGCCTGTGAAAACACAGTGGTTTAACATGCTTAAATCCCCCCCAGCTGAAAAGAGAGCAAGAAAGAGACGTCCCATGTCACCACCAAGCCCATCTATTTTGACTGAGGCAAGAGCAGTGGCTGTACTGCATGAGTGCTCATCCACGCCTGTCCAGGAAGGTTTGGTAATGATTTCTAATTCATGCAAAAACATCTTTCCTCTGGTTTAGTGACTGATGCCCAGCACAAGAGTCAAGGCACAGGTTTGCTTCGCTTGTGTAATCCAAACCTCCTTCCCCCTTGTATTTTGGCCTTTGTTTCATCCACCAGGCTGAAGATGTTCCTTCAGGAATGTGATCAGACTTGAGATGGGGTTGATGGCCCCGGAGTTGCGAGGCTGTGGCTGCACTGGTTGGGTGGGGTGGGTTTTCCCAGCTCTTGGGTTGAATTCCAGAACATGGAGCAGCAGTCACTAAGCCCAGGCAAAGCACAGGTCCCAACTCAGCCTCAGCACACATCCAGGCTGGGAGAAGTGAATCAGGACAATTTGGAAAGGCGTAAGTGTAGGATGGCACCAGCTCTCCACCTCTGTTTACAAATGCTACCACTTCAGCTGGTTCATCGGGTACCAAAGTATCTTGCTCCTCCCTCTCCATCACCTTGGGCCAGAGCTTATAAATTGCATCGCCCAGTTTTTCCTTCCAGTTCCTGCCAGGTCTGCTAATGTCAGCCAGATGTCACATCTTTCCACCAGGGTCTCAGATATCCCTTCTGGAAGAAGGGACAGAACTCTAGGCAGGGATCACTCACTAATTTATTGATTCCTCTGTTTCACTCTTCCTTTGATACTTCCACCCACAAAAACAGTTTGGACAGTGCACAGATTGGGTTTAGCCCACAGTGCCCCAGCAGGTGTCTATCTATTCTCCTGGCCAACAGTGATAGGCAATTTGGGGCACTTATTACTCAGTTTTTCTGCTCCCTGTACTGAGAAGCTGCTATGATGCTAAAGCTGCATCCTGTGACTGGACAGTATGAACATGGCCCCTCACCAACACTGTCTGAAAGATGTGATGCTCCCTTCAGTCTCTGAAATAGGAAAGAAATTTTTGAACTTCTCTATAGTGGCCTGCATATCAACCCCCTTCACTCCCAGGGCAGTAAAACAGAGCAGTCTGCACCTTTCACCTCAGCCGTCTGCTTTTCATTTTCTCCTTTAATCACAAGCAGATTTCAGCTATCAAGTGTGAAAGTTTAGCAGGCCCAGAGACCCCTGCAGAGTAGGAGATCCAAACTCAATGCAAAATTCATTTTGTGCCTGCTGATATACCTGATCCCTGTTTTGAAAAAGGGGATTTGCTGAATGTTTTACCCCCATAGAGAGAAAGAAAGAGGGAAGATTTACACTCGCAGAAAGGTAGTTAAGCAAACACCAGCAGCACTATAGACAGTCTCCCCCTGCTTCCGGAACAAAAACCACCTTCTCTGTGATAAAAAGAAACACTAACCACAAAGAAAAATGTGCATGGTGACTGATTCACCCAGCTCAGTGCCAGCTGACCTCTGCTCATTCTCCTACGTGTTCTGCATTTGCACAGCAACTTGTACTGTGAAAAAATAACTTCACTCCAGCCCCTGCAGGAGCAGTCCCAATGGCTTAAAGTCCACCAGCAGGAGAAGGTGAGGGGGAAACAGGGATGCATGCTGACTGCAGGAGCAGGCATGCTCCAGGTGTGCAGTCACATGGAGGTTTCTCACAGGGGGATCTGGGAAGCTGGGAAGTGTCTCCAGCTGGAAGGTGCAGGTGGAGAGTCAATGCAACCTTTAAAAAGCAGTGGGTGGCTTCTCAAAGCCAAATCTAACACAAAGAATGATGCAGAGCTCAGCAGGAACAGCTGCCGAGGTGGGACAGTCTCTTCTGGCATTGTTCCTTCACCCAGTGGACTGCTCAGTCAAGGAACAGGTCTGCTCTGGATCGTGCACCAGAGCACAGCAGGGAAGCTAATGAAGCAGGGAGCAAATTCCTCAATGCCCGAGGGAGGAACAGATATATTAAATGCCTTTTTTTTTAAGTTTCTTTCACAGCCATCAGTGTCAGCTTTGCTTTCCCCACCCTTTTATTTATTTTAGTGAGTTCACACAGCTCCAAACACTGTTCAGCTGAGCTTGTCCATACACAGGGGAGGAAAACATTGTCGGGGCCATACATTTGAGCACAACCCTTGACACACACACCCTGTGCCCGTGAGAGTAGGGGGAGCAGAGGGGCCATCCTCCTGGGAAAGGCTTGTGTGAGCAAGACTTTGGGGACTCATCATTCACCTCCCAACCATGTGCTTCCCTTAGGAAAATCTCACAGACAGGGATAGCTGCTACTACTTGTTTTCTCTCACTGTGCCTGGCAGCATCCCACGCATTCACCTTTTGAAGTATGTTCCCAAGGCTATGTTGGCCATATCAGTCATCCCCCACTCCTGGACTCTTTGAATTTGCTGACGAGTTTTTCGTGCTCAGCATACCTATATCTCACCACTTACATCCAGCTAAAAAGCCATCTCTCTACTCATCTTATTCTTGTAATGTGTATGTTGTTCTGATGCTTAAAGCTATTTAATATTTCTGTGTCTGGTGAGTGCATTGAAATTCAAATTGCAGCAGTCTCAAGACAATTATAAAAACAAATCTCCAGCAGTATATCTGTGTGATTTCTATTAATCTCCTCTGCAACGTGCTCCTTCTCTGAACCATTAGTTAGCATTATCTCTCCAGAAGTCAATCAAGATTAGGGTCTTAGCATGTTAGACAGATTTTTGCACAAAAGAGCAACTAGTTCTTGGGCACTGAATAAAAAAATGTAAAAAAACAGAAGAAAAAGTGAAGTGACTTGAAAGATACTTGAAGTCACTTTTCTTTCATGGTCCACTGGCTGGACCATGGCAGCAGTGGGCTCAGAATGTGTGTGAAGTTTTTCAGGCCACTCATTGATCAGATCTGCTGTCCTGGCCCTTTCACACCTGAGCTGGGGATGAAATGTCCCCATGCACACAGGGTCTCAGAGAAGTTTAATTATTCTATGGAGAAGTTTTAATTATTTTGTGCTCATTCTAGCATTAAGGTACTTTTTTACCCTAATATTGACAGCATGGCTACTGTGGGACTGTAGCATACGTTGTATTAAAAAAACACCACACAGTGAATTTTAATGGGGATCAGGGGTGAAAAAAGTCTTAACAGTCTGATATGTCTGTGCCTCAAGTTATTTTGCCATACAGTGAAATAATACCATGACTCAATATTTTTTACTGCCTGACATTTCCTACAGTTAGCTGCTCCCTAGAACCAAGGGGATTGAAACAGGCAGGTATAAGCTCATCCCTGGTGTAGATGGGAAGGATTATTCTAGGAAGCTGAAGTGGCAATGAGGAGGGGGCATTTATACTGAATTTGCTGTTCTGACTAATAAAAGAGCTGAGGCTTCATGTCAGTTGTTGTCAAGCTTGCACTGGTCCTGTGCGATGTGCACTTCCCAAACCAGTACACAATGGCATTCATGAAAACTGCGTTTGCTTGCTCTTCTGCAGAGACAAGACAAATGGCTTGTCTGCAACAGAACAGCTTTGCCACCTGCTGACACAATGGTCCTGAGGGGACCACTTCATGAAAACAGACTGCAGTTTGCTGGGAAGGGAGGATGCTATGGAGATCTGGAGATCTGAATGGCAGGCATCACCATGAGCCACCCGCCTCTGCACTACTGGCAGAGGCCCTGGCTTGCTGCTGCTATTGCCCCTCCAAAAGAGACTCTCCAACTTGTCTCCCTGACAAGGGCACATCACTTTCCCAGCTTTTCCCCTAAATAATGTGCCCTTGTAATGGTTAGTTCACTGGCAGCAAGAGCTGCTGTCCCCTATCAGTCTGTAGGAGAGGGCTCACAAGCAGCTGTGCCTTCTGCAGCCACCCCAATTCCTTCAGAGAGCCTATGCCCAAAATCACTTGTTCAGATTGCCACAGGATTGCCACACTAATCCCAAATTAGATACACAGGTAGCACAGCAATTTTCAAGAGAATCTGTGTGTGTGAGTGGACCCAAAGTCACTTGGGAACACCAACTCTCATGACCTGTACTGATGTGGGGCCACAGCCCCACCAAACACACAAAAGCCTTAAGTTATGTCCCTTTGTGTCTCCCCATGCTCATAACATTGTGCTTACACCGTGCAGCTATTATGAACCTGGGACTTTGTTCTTATGCATAATATTTTCCTTTCCAGGGACAAACATAATAAGCAGGGTTCTAATGCACTGGAAATGCATGGGAATAGTTTGTGCTCCAGATAAGAGTCCACTTGTGTTGAGTTCTGACCATCTTAAATTGCTCCTTTAGCTACGAGCTGGGAAACACTAGTGCTGGATAGCTCTAATGCTGGAAGAGTGGCAAAAGCAGGAAAACCATGTGGCATTGATGGACCCTGATACCACAGACACCCCCAGACTTCATAGGGCCACCTGCAAACTCCAAACACAGCAAAGATGCAGAAGTTTGAGCAGGATATCAACAAAGGGAGACTCAATGCCCGAAACCCTCACACTCACGTGGCTGTTCAGTAAAGATGTAATCAGCAGCTCAGAGCATCTTATGTACGTAGAAAAGGGCAGGCCAGAAACAGCCAGGATCGACCTGCCAGACAGACACACTGCCAGTCATGACATGGCCATGACATGCCCATGTTATATGCTTGGCTATTTGCTGTATGGAATAAAAGGAGTAACAATACTGCTGCTGAGTTTCAGAGAGGTTAAGGGTCCTTGGCTGATGGGAAAGGCACATTCTGTGTTAAAAGGTCACATCACAACTTACTAATATTTGTGGACACTGAAGCAGAATGAAAATTGAAGCTTGGACATCAAACTAGGAATCTCAGGAGGCAGACAGACTAAGCCTGCCAAAAATGCCAGTTGCTTGTAAAGCCCCAGTCTGGTGTTAAACTCCTGCCAAAGAAGGTAGCAATAAACTTACCATCCATCGTCACTGGAGCTGGGGATCAGGGAGGAGGAGGAAGAGGCCCACAGATGAGCGCCAGGGCTGGCGAGCACCTTGCTGGCCGAAGGCAGCCTTCCCCCCTAGACCTCACTGGATGTGAATTCTGCCACTGTGCAAGGCTTGAAATCTGAATGTTTCCTGACGTCCCACGCTCCTATTAAAAATAAACCCAAAAGGTTCTCAACAAAGCAGCACATTTTATATACGCCAGGAAGAAAATGAATTAAAAATGCATATCTTTGTTTCTTCCTGACAGTATCACATTGATTCAAAGCAGTGAGCAAACCAGAGCAACAATCAGCATTCTGCAAAGATGTGCCCATAACCACACAAGGAGGAGGTTTTGTTCCCCACCCTTGGACTATGCTCACTAATAATCTGGATTTCCACACACATCTCCCTCCTCACCATGGGGGAATCTCAAGGTCTATTTGTGTGCAATGGTTCTTGAAGGGAGTAAGCTCTTTAAACCATCCCTGACACTGTGGAAAAATCAGGAAACTTTAATTAGGGGAGCAAAAACACAAAACCACCCACAAGGCATTTTTGTATTTACTTTCACTAAGTGCAGAAATGAACTTCACAGGAATTTCATCCCACAGGAATTTCCAATATTTTAGTATTTGTTTCCGTTATGACTGGGGATGAAATGTGGAAATATCAAAGCATTTTCATAGAATGAAGTGTTCTGGGAAGCAGCATTTTGTACGTCACTTTGACGTGGTTCAGACTTGAACTTGCACCTGGCTGAGCTGCTGAGCGGTCACCGTGCGAGCTCCTCGTGGTACCAGGCTCCTTTATAGACCAGCCCCAGAACATCCAGGACTTCCCACCCAAAAATACATCACCAGGTCCCACAGCACCACACAGAAATGCTGCAAGGCAGCAGGCAGTAGTCTACCACGTAATTCACAGTCCAGCAAATGGCTTGGTCTGTGCAAGAGAAGGGGCCATCAGATCTCCATCCTGTGTGAGCTGAATGTCGAACACAGCTGAGCCCAACTGTTTCATTTCAGTGCTATTGGCTTTGTTTGTTTTTCAGCACAAAAGATGGACAATTTTCAGCCAGCTGTAACAGTGCACTGGTCTGTCAGCGCTCCAGAGACATCCCCACCTCAAACTGCAGAGCAGAACTGCACCCCTGCTGTCTTCTCCAAGATGCAGATGGGCAGGAGAGCAGGCTGTGGTGGCCAGCACTGGGGATGCCTGTCCACACCAGCATGGTGGACTGGGTCTGTTCTGGGGCTGGACCAGTCCATCTATTCCTTCCACCACCATCTTCAAAAGATCAAACTCTCTCACTGAATCTGTCCACCTTTTGTGGTCATTTGTCCCAGCCCTGCCCCAAAGAGTTTTCCCAAGGAGATAAAGGTCAGGGAGCAGAGCAGCAAACAGGGCCTCAGGAAGCAAGTCATCTTTGGAGGAAAAGGGAAAAACTTAATTCTCAACACATCTGTAGCTAAAATTCCCAGCAGTACCAGGTCCCTTGTGCCTTTTTTTGTGTTGGTAGTCTCAGCATCAGGTTTCACATCACCTGGCAAGGAAAGGATGGCGGAACTGATTGTGAGTTTTAATTTTTCAAACATGTCTGGCCCAAGAACTGCTATTGTACATTTTCCACTTCTGATACTTTCTCACATATTGTTTTGTGCTCTCCAACCATTGCCTTTCTGGGAATTCAGGTGATGTGTGGCTTTTGTAGGCATTTCCTTGTCTAACTTCATTTTTCCAGACATTTTTGGTATCAAGAAAAATAAGCCCCACTCCACACATACACTTTTTCCTTGAAACCTCAGTTTCTCCTGAAGCAAACTTGGATCAAAAACTTGCCAGGACCACACACAGCTCTTGTAATATCCCAGCCTGATGAACAAGGAGGGAATGAAGGAGTCAACTAGCATACTGTGCAGAAAGGAAGGAGATGAAATCCAGTCATCAACAGGAATGGACCACGAAGCCCTTGATCAGATAAAAAAATCTGTGGATATTAGTGGATGTTTTGATGTTTTAATAAGGACATAGGGACATGATCTTAATCCTAGAACTGTGCATGAGACATCCCTCTAGGTATGCCCATTGCTGTCTCTCAGATCCCTTGCAGAACTCCTGGTGGGGTGGAGGGCTGTCCCCAGGTAGAAATCACTAAGTGTTGCATTCCTGTGGGTTTCCTGGCAGGCCGAGCAAACACGTCCTCGATGAGTTAGGATCACAGCCATTCATTTACAGTGGACTAACCTTGATTTCCACTGGAACCCATAAGTCACTATGTCACAGGCTGGGAGGATTCATGTCATCAAGGGCTGGAAATGATGCCTTGGAAGAATTTTGCTGAAGGGGATTGTTTTGTACCAAAAGCAGATCTTTACCCAGCAAAAGGTGCTACCAGCAAATGCAGATCCTTGCTGAAGCCCACAGCCCTCCATGGACCTTTTGAATTAATCTTACTTACTTTGAGACAAATCTTGCTCTTCCCAGTATTTTCAGGGTGTAGGGAGGTTTTTGATACACAGTTTTCCCGGCCACAAACACACTGTGCTTGTTGTGGGCTTAATGAACAAAGAGAATTTATTATGTGTTCCATGAGATCATTTCCACCAAGTTAGGACACATTCTCAGGTCCAATCAGGAGAAGATTTTACTTATTAAAAGAACTGGGAAAGATGTCTGTTGGAGCAAATATCAGCTGATATAAACTGAGAGGAGACCTTGATCTCCCATAGTGCTGCGATAATTCAAAGCAGATCAGATTTCCTTGGACACCATGGAGGCAAGCTCAGGCTGCTACAAGAACCAGCAGTGTTCATAAGAGCAGTCTCATATGACCAGATCTAAATCCTAGAAATACTATAACCTGGCCAGAAAGCACCTGACTTATTGGTGGGGTAGGTTCAACTGGTCTCACTGCTGTGTTATCTGCCATTTGCCTGATCCCATGTCAGGCCAGGACTTCAACTCTTTCTTTGTCACAGTGCCAAGAACACTCAGTCCTCTGTGCTCAAAAAGGCTGAAGCACGTGCCTTTTTTTCCAGCCAAACATCAAGGAAATCACAAATTCTCAACCTTTCAGTGACCTTTAAATAATACAAAACTTATCTAAGTTAGGACAGATCCTGCTATTTTGCATCTTCATTGCATCCCACAGCTGCCCAGTAGGAACTGATGGGGAGTCACTCTATGTAGGGAGCAATTTGCTGGTGGGAGTAATTTGATGGTGCAATAGAATCAACTACTTCTCTCCCCTGCAGTAGTGCAAAAAATGTATTTGTAGCATCAAGTTCAAGGTTTTGGACTCAAACAGCCTCTTGTTTTGCTTGAGACACAGGGAATGAGCAAAGACATCAGAATCAAACAATGTTTCTCAAAGTATGTGATTCTTCAGGAATGTAAGAATCAGAATTTCTGGATGCAAAGTGCTGTCACAAAAAAAGTGTCCACACGCACTTACAGACAGGGACAACTGCAGCCTGAGCCACTCTGTCTGCTGACTGCTGGCCCCAGCTTTGGGTGGTCCCTTTGGTACCCAGTCATGCAGAGAAGGCACCATATTGGCTGACAAATCAGGTAAAATCACTCTTGCAATCTGCTCCCTATTTACACTTTTCCAGCACAATTTTACCTCTCACCTTTTCACTCTCACCCTAACTAATTTGTTTTCTACACAGTTGTTTCCTGTTTCTGCTCCTAGACCATGTCATAACCTATCCTCCAATGATGCTGAGCACCTTCTTTGATGCTCCATGCTAAATGAATTCTGTCCCTAAAAACCTACATGACACTAGAAAAAATATTTGCTGGTATTGTTTTTTGGGATTGCCACTTTTCCGATGTGCTGGCTCCACCATCATAGGAAAGGTCAGCCTGGAACAAGGAACACCTTGTTTGCAGAGGCAGTGCTGGGAAGGAGGAACAACACAGATGGAGGAGGAATGGGGAGCGTCTCTCACAGAAATGCTGCCTGATGTTTGGAAGTGGCACCAGTACCTCACAGCAGCAACTTCCACATGTAGCATTTGTAAGAAAACTCTGTTTTCAATGCATTTCACCTCTGAGTTCAGATCTATTGGAGATGGCCACAGCATCACAGCTAAGCAGAACAGAAAATTCTCAAACAACTTTAAAAATTGAGCCCTTTGACTCAAATATCTCTTTATCTGTTGCATCTTCCTATATCATCTGCAAAACTGCAAGTCAGTGTACAACAGCATCTACTCACCAGTGGGTTCACTCTCTCTGCATCTTCAGTAATGAAAATAAAAAAATAAATTCCCAGCACAGGCACAGAAGCACCAGAACTAATTTTCCGGCAGATGTAAGAGACCGTCAACTAATGTAGGAAATTAAATGTTTAAGGAAATTATAGAACAAAAATATAAACTCTTGAACGGAAGCCAAAAAATACAAATTCCATCATTTATCAAAAAAACCCTCCAAAATTAGCCTGAAACAGTGTGGGGACAGCTGAATGAAAGGCTATATTCAGGCAGCAGCTCTGTTTAGCTTACTTTTTGGACCTTTTCCCTTTATTGATGCTGTTGGGAGGCTCTTATTCCAAAACCTCTAATGCTGTGTTCTAGGATGAGTTACTAAAAGCAACCTTTCTTCCACATATGAAAACATTCGATTATTTGCATGTTCGGTGTCTTTAATGCCTCTTTTGTGCCTCTGTTTTTTGTGGGGGGAGGCAGATGAGGGATCTTGAATTTCAGCAGTATTCTGATATAAACTTCCTCTGAGAGAGGGAAGGCAAAAAAGAAAAAGTCTTTACAAGTCTGAAATGGAGTTGAGGCGGGCTGGCTTTCTTGATTTACTTGAAGGGTCTGATGAAGGTGTTTATTCAGGATTTGTGGAGTGCTGCCAGCCCTTAAGTAAAGACTCAGCCCTGAAGTTTCAGCATTACCTAGCATTCCTGGAGCCATGTGACAAAAAACGCCCAGTCTGAACCATCCCAAACTGTTGCTGTTGTGGTACAAATACCAACACTGTGCACAGGACAGATGGAGGGCTCAGAACACTGCTCCATAAGCATCTCCACATAAAAAGGGGTATGCAGTGCTAGGCATGTATTTTGGGTCAGAAAACCTCCTGGCAGGTCACAGCAGTCAAGTCCAAGCTTCTATGTGGTTGTCTTGGCTCTTTTTTGTGTGGGATAGAAGGTTACAGGAAAGCTGGAGGCACCTGGCCAGCCACAGACATGTTAGCAGCATTAGGAAATACTTTAAATACTGTCCAGCTGACCTGTGAAACTCGCTGCTACAGGGCATTACCAAGATTCTGGGAATAAGCAGATCATGGCTTGCTCCTTAGCACATTGAATGTTGTTGAAACAGTCTGGTGTCAGGGAGGTCCTACTCTTCTGTAAATGAAGCCTAAATCTTGGTTTAAAACTGCTGCTGAATTTTGCCATGCAAAGGGCTATAAGCTCACAAATGGTCAGTGACCACAGGTTGGTGAAGTGATGATTCATTATGCCATGATAATTCAACCCCTTGTGATTTTCTTCCCATAACCAGCAAATCTAGCAGGAATCCAAAAGTGAATTGCTTGCACTTATGGCTAACAAGATTAGCTAGTCATAAGAGCCAGTATTAAACAAACAAAAAACAAGAGGTTTGGAAGACATAGAAATCCTCAGGGTTTAAACCAGTGAATGGGGATTAGGAAGATATTTCTCTGAAGTTCAGTTTTTGCTAATCTCTTGTGGCATGCCACCTCTCCTGCCAAGCCTCCAGCCTTTGCCTAAGAAGCACTGGCCTGGGCAAAGCACTAACCTGCTTCACCGTGGGCAGGCACAGGTGTGCAGAGAATATCCCAAGGAGAACTCCTTGTCCTGGTGAATGCCACAGCATTCCAGGATCATCCCATGCAGCACTTGGCACTGGAGTTAGGGATTTACCCATCGAGATGCTCCCACAGCTCTGAGCTGCCCTCGTTTTCTCAGCCCCTCCGACTTCCTCATTTCAGGCTGCTTTTATTGGAGTTTTTATTACGGGTGAATAACCAGCCCAGCTTTGCTTTCCTGGG
Source organism: Margarornis squamiger (assembly GCA_035222235.1). Classification (NCBI taxonomy): domain Eukaryota; kingdom Metazoa; phylum Chordata; class Aves; order Passeriformes; family Furnariidae; genus Margarornis; species Margarornis squamiger. The sequence continues at coordinate 66,925,229 of JAWWTY010000123.1, forward strand.
CCGACAGCACCATCTACAGCCTCCTCCTCCAAGCGCAGTGCCCTTCTGCCTCCGCCTCCCATCCACAGCTGAGAAAAACGAGACAAAAATAATGTACAGGTGGTAGGGTGGAAAAGAGAAGGTGGCAGACTGAACAGCACCTCTGGGGCTAGAAAGGCTAATATACAGTCATATACAGCTGGTGTACTGTACTAAAAGCAGGGAGGTAGGCTTTGTACTGTTGGGAGGCAAAAGGGGGGTGATTTGTAGCTGTATTCTCGTTCTCAGCACTGTGTGCGTTTGGAGAAAAAAGCTCTTCAGGGGTGTATGACCCTTGTATATTGCTTCCATGGTGTAAAACACAGGAAACAGCTTGGGCAGAGTTATAGAAGAGCCAGGACTGCAGCCTGTGGCCACTGCTCACAGTTCCCCAGCCAACAGCAGGTTATTGCTACTTTTCCAAAGAAAAAACAAAGAGGGTCACTGCCTTCAGTGCCCTAAAAACATCCACCCAAGTCAGAGGAAGGGCCCATGGCCAGTCCCTCCGTGCACCTTGACATGCAGCAGTGCTGTGCAGTGCTTCCAAGGGCCACTTACAGGGCCAGCTTCTAACGTGAAGCAGAAACCCATGGGAAATCACGGCAGTGGAAGAGAGTGGGAGAAACCTCTCAGCAATAGGAAGGAATCTGTAAGACAAAGCTGGCAAGCAGAGCAGGCCCCATGCTCACCAAGAAGAGCAGAAGTGAAAAAAACCAAACCAAACCAAAACAAAAAAAACCAAAAACATACTTCCCTCTTTCTTCTGATCTAGGGGAAAATTCTGTCTCGTCACTCATCACTTCAAACTCCCCAAGCTGGCCTTTGAAGGACTCAGTGGAATACCTTAGACATGAGTGTGTGCCAGCCCCAAAATGACCTGGAAACACCATATCCTCCAAAATGGGTGAGCCAAAGTGAGGTTTGTAGGGGAAAGGAGGGTCCTGCATGGCCCTGGTGCTACACGCCACCCCTGGGGAGGTCACAGCAGCTGTGTACATCTGCATCGTGGTGCACGCAGAACCGTGGGAGGAGGGGCTGAGTGCACAAAAAAGCAAACGGAACAAAGTGTCCTAATCTAGCCTGTCTGTTTCTGCATCAAATCTGTCTTGCTTTGCTGTTAGAGGAGCCATGGACCTGCAAACCCAAGGGCACAGACGGATTTCTCCCTTGCCTCCTTTTCCTCGCTCTCCTCCACAGGAAGCAGCACCTGTTGTACTGGCAGCAGCTGACAGACCCCACCTGCACTCATTAGACAAAGCTCCCGGAGAAGAGATTCCACCTTGTGGCTACATCCATACCAGTATCCTAGATGGAAAAAGTCCCTGTCTAAAGTCCCATGGGTGTCCTTGGCCTCCTGCAAGATGCTGGGGCACAACAAAGTAACTTAGTCTAGGAAGTGCTTTCCCAATAGGTGGTGTGGATGGAACCCTTTGCCACTCCAGAGGAATTGCCTTAAACACTTCAGGGAAAGCAGCTGTAGGCAGTGGGTTACTGCAGTTTCAGGTGCCCAGGAGCAGCAACAACCAGGTCTCAGAGCCACAACTGCAAAAGTTCCCGTCAGGAGGGAGCAGAGATTTCCCAGGAGATGCTGAAGTGCCAGGACCACATGTCTTTGATCTTGTTCACTGCCTCACTCTCTGAGTAACAAGAGACTGTATGGGAATAAATCACCATATTAATGGGAATGCTAATTGTGTCTGAATCTGGGATGGACTAAAATACGCACGTACCCTTTAATTATAAATTCTACAGCCCAGTTTGAACCACACTTGGTTAATTAATGAGTGCAACTATTATTTTAAAAATCAACCATCCTTTCAATATTTTTGATGCTTAGATTAAAATATAGAGGCCTCTAGCAGGACAGATCCACATCTCAATATCACAGCATAAACCAAACTACCTTACTTACAGTGTAGGGGCCACTCAGAGTCAGGATAGGGCCCTGTAATTGAAAGTGTGCCTTTCTAATGAGAGGCAGAAATACACTTCTGTTCCCATTTCTCCTTGGCTGAACAGCACTGCAGTGATAAGTAATTGGCATTTCAATGCCTGTTTGAAGTGACCACATTCTTGAGTGAGCACATACCTAAGAAGTGTCTGTTACTACAAGCCCTACATATCAGTATACACATATTTTTTTAGATATGTATTTTAGACATTATGTATTTTTTTATATGGTCTGCTCTGTTGCCAGTCGTCCCTGTGCAGAGGAGTCAGTGTGTTACGTGTTTTCCTATTCCAACTTCCCCAGCCCAGAAGGGCTTCACAATGGGGCTTAAACATCTTTAGCTCTGTCTTTTCTTTTCCAGCAGCTTAATGAAGGAAGTCTAGAAGAACTGAAACATTCCCTCACACCCACAGCATTATACATGGCCCACAGCCTTGCCTTGCTTCTACTGCCACTGAAAAGAGCATGAGTAAGCCAGTATCAAAGACCTTTTCCTCGTGAGAGCCTGTCTCAGGAGGGAATGATCTATAGACATGGTCGTGAAGGTCAATGTGTCTTACAGGACTCTCCTGAGGGCAAGAGGAGAGGTGAGAAACCACGTTCTGGATCTTCACCACCTCATTCCAAGGTCTGTTCATTTGCTGCTTCAGAATAAGCTTCTAGCCCTTGCAGTGTCCTGTAGCAGTGAGTTCCACAGGTCACACCAGCAGTTCTCTCTCAGACCACTATTTTGTATGAATCATTCCCAGACTTTGGTTATTTAGTGTATTCCAAGTGTCCAATCTGCCTTGTCTTGTCAGGCCATCCTTGGGCCAGTAGCTTTTCCCCCCTCCCTTTATTTCATATATGGCTATAGCTGTCCTTCTCCAGAGTGAGGGTGTACCCCACTAGAGACCAGTCAAGCCACCTGAGCCTCATCTGTCAATATATAATATCAGAATCTGCATTAGCTGATTATTTCTAGACCTTGAGACATTTCCAGTGACAGAGAAGCCCTTGGAAGTAATTATAATTACACTGTTTCCTATTTTCCTACTGTCTCTCCATTAAACCTTCTGTTGGTCCCAGAAGCACCTCACTCGGGTCATCTTCAGCCTTTGGCTGCCCAAGGTCTTAATCCCAAGGCCAGATGCTGATCTTACTGGCAGAAGAGCAGCATCCAAAGCTACTCTCTTCAATTTCTCCAGAATGCCACTGGCAAAAGTCTGCTCCAAATCCCTCCCTTCCCCCCCCACACGTGGCAGTTTCTTCATTTGTCCCAGATACTTCATACCTTCATCCATCCCAAAACATTTGCCTGGCAAGTAAGACAGTTGGCCAGTTTCCCCATTTCAGCCCATTCTCATTTCTTTCTGGGGCACTGTCAAACCCCCGAGCTCAAATACCATCTTACTTTGGAATATTGCTCTAATCCTAATAGAAAGACTAAGAGGCTAAGTCCAGGTATGCAAATACTTCCTTCTATACTGAATTTGAATTATGGTGTGCTGTCATATGAAAAGCTGTTAAGTGGAGTGCTAATCTTCTTCTTTTAGGGGGAGCTGCAATAACACTGGGGTATGAACAGTCTGATGCCCTGGAACCAGCTAAGTCACATCTCTTCAGTCCTTTTGCCCCATAGAGCGTCAGGGTGGGAAGTTATAGCACTGCAGATGTCAGTGTATGAAATACATATTTTCTGATACTTTAGCTATGCATGCATAGGAAAACTTGCTATTCACTTTTGTACAGGTATATGCAGGGTCTGGCTTTGTTTTTTAGACAGAAATCTTGTGGTTGGTTGAAAAAAAATCCAAGTGGGACTGGAGAGTTCCCAAGGACCCTGGAACAGTGGTCCTCAGTAACACTGGTGCAGATATACAATGTGCAGCTCCATGGGGCATAAGAAGGAAAAAGCTGTGATGGAACCCTCTCATCCCACCCCTGCCCAAGCTGGTTCAGCTGGAACAGGTGCTCAGGACCTCGCTGGCACCCCAGCTTGTCTCACCAGCACAAGATGCCAGTGTTTGGGGATGGGATCACTCCCTTGCTGTCAGCAGGGAGTTCACCACCCTAAAGGAAGCTCCTGGTGCAAGGACTGATCTGCAGCCCCACAGGGAGTGGTCCTACTCTGTGAAGTATAACCCCAGTTAAAATCTACATCTTCAGTGCAGTTTTAACCCTTTCTTTGTGTTTCAAAAGAACAATGACCTTTTTAAAGCACTTAAGTTACATCAGCCCATGTGTCTGTGAGATGTGATGATGTGGGTTAGATCAGAAATGCTCTGGAGCAGTGTGTTAGTAGGCAAACCACATGGAAACAAAGCAAACCACTGCCAGGGTTTCTGGGAGTGATGGATTTCTAGAAGACAAACCAACCAACCAAACAACTTTCAGACCAATGTGGAAGCAAGCACAGTGTATGTAGTGGGTTGATGATGGGATAAAGTGGAGGAAACAAAAATGCAACTAATTTAACTGCCTCACTGTGGTGAAAAGCATGTGAGTTGAATGAAGCACTGGAGAATGATGTCCCCAGGAATGCAAAGGCTAAAGGGTCATTTGATGAACACTGAGACTCCATCAACTGGAAGAATGAAAAGGAATAAAATTGTTTGGGGTTTGTTTTTTTGTTGTTGGGGTTTTTTTCACTGGAAACCAAGGAATGGAAGACAGAGTAGACACTTCTCCTCCACAGTTGAGAACTGTGGCATCTGCATATGAACTGGGAAGCACACATGCTTCCTGACTCAACCAAGACAGAGATTTTCAGGAGGAATTACTGATGGCAACAGAGCTAAACCTGCAAACATCAAGGCCATCAGAAAAGGATGTGACCAACAACCACTGGAGCTGAGCAAGAACACAGCTTCAAGTGAAGGGAGGCTGGGAATCAGATGTGGAAATGAATGGGGAAATCACCTATTGCAGGGCAGTGCATGGATGCAGAGAAGTAAAAAAGTACTTACATTTTGGACACCAGCAAAGAGGGAAAGAGTCTTGGTTTGTGTCCCAGCTAGTCCTACTCACCAGAAGTCAGGCAAGTAAAAAGCAGTTTTTGTGACAGAGGCTTTGGGGCTCTCCAGTGTAATGGCAGCTCTCAAGGCTGGGTGGAATTAGATGGGATTAGAAGACTTTCCCCTCCAGTCCTCTCCCCTCCATGTAAAAATGTTTTTACTCCAGGGCAAGGGTAAGTCAAGAGAGAAGCAGTCCTGAACTGTGGTTCTAAAGATGTGCTGCCTCTGCCATGGAGTGCAGCAGAGCAGGACAGGCTGAACTGATGTCCCCAGCATCCCAGGCACTGACAGAACAGCCTGCACCCTTAAGAGAAGTAAATGTGGAGCACCTGAAGGCTGACAGCTCTCTGAACACATACTCAGAGATAACCCCCAATGAACTGTCATAGGGACAGTCAGGAACAGGCTAAAGTTGTCCTAAGCAAGAGATGTCCTAAGCAAGAGTCCAGCCTCAAACTACTGGAACAGTGCAGAGCAACCAGGGACCAGAATGGGGGAAAGACAAGTGGCCCCCAGGGCCTCAGGTGAGGCTGGGGGACATTCCCATGAATGGGTCCAATCCATTGGCTTCGTGAGTGTGGGTCCACAATAACTCCTCACCACGGCAAACATGAGGCACAAGCCTGGCTGGCACAAGCAGTCCAATGTCCCAGGCGCTGCTCCTCAGGTCCCCACAGACAGCCACCTCAGGAGCTGTGGCAGTTCCCATTGCTCAGCTGGCTGCCTCCTCCCCTTGTCAGAGCTGCTGCAGGAGACGTCCCAAACCCCCCCTATTTCACTGCACACAAAGCCAAAACAGCAGGTGCTGGTTTCCCCAGCATCCCACACTGAGCAGCATCGCCCTGCAGAGCAGCTGTAGCACTGCTGTGGTCATCCTGCAGCAGGAGTGTGACTGTGCACCCATCTGCTCCTCATGGCACATCAGCTGTGACACATCAGCCTGAGGACTGTGGTCCCCAGCATTGCTCAGCCACTTGCTGGCAGATCTAAGGCAGCCCCACCACTGGATGGCTTGGAGAATTTTAAAGCATATTCAGCTTCTATATTTGACAGTGGCTTGCTATGCACATTATAGTATAAATGTTTTTATTTGTTCCCATTGTTTCAATGTTTATTTCCCCAAACTCTTTTAATAGTGGGGTTTTGACAAAGTGTTTCTCCCCCAGCAGTGGGAACTACATATACAGCACAAAGCAAACACTTGCAAGATAAATATCCTTCACATCCCATGCTGGTCCTAACCCCTTGGAGCTTGCCATTACCTCCCTTGGAGCAATTCAACACAACTTAATCAAAGTTAAAAATGATACTGTGTGATTTTATTTTTTGTACTTGCTCAGCGAGCTTTTATTGGCAGCTGCTGCCAGGATCTGGGACTCTGCCAAATTCCCTGGTTATATTGCTCCAGTGTGGACAAACAAAGAAAGCCTATTTAAAGTTTCTTGGACACAAATAAGGTAAAAACATAACAAAATAAAAAACAATGTGTAATTATTTGTTTCCTTTATGAAGTGCCTCCCTCAGAGTCCTTTGAAATCAGTTCTGGTTTCCACCTACTAAAGTCACCCAAGTGAATTATTTAATATTAATAGACATTCCTGAACCAGAATGTTACAACCAGATGCACAAAATCAAGGGGGAAAAATGCCATCTACCTTTTCCTTTCATAATACACTTCCTGAGCCAAAATAACAATTTACCTTCTTGCCTTTCTCAGTAACATTTGCTGCTTCTAACCACAACTCAAAACAACTTTGCAACTTTTATTTAATTAATTGTACTAATTTAGAATTTTATATTAATTAAATATTAATGCCCCTGTCAACAACACCTGTCTTTAAGCACCTGTGTTGATCTTCCCACCCTTGGCAGCTCTGCATGAGGGCTGCCACCTTCTCATGTCCTTTCAAAGGTAGTTATCACTCATGTGACACTGAGGGCCCTGTCACCTTGTTAAGGTCACTACCATGGCACTGGCTCCTTCAGCAGTTAAAAAGTTAGAAACACAAAGGCACTGCTGAATCCACAGCCTGAAATTCATCCCTTTGCACAGCACAGCCTCTCCCCCCATATCCTCTAAAAGAGGGAGAGAGATGCAGAGGGGACAGGAGAGAGGGAGAAGGGACAGAGAGAGGAGAGAAGGGGAAAAGAGAAAAAATCTGTCCATTTGACAAGGCTATTTGGCAGTATTTTGGAGCCAAAGTGCCTCCTGTCAACAACACACACAATGCGCTTTTGAAAAAGCAGAAGCGTACGTGCAGTTCCTTGGCAATTGGAAATAACAGTCAATATACAGACAAACAGGTTTTGGAGCATATGTTTTTTGAACTCCCAAGAAACTGCAGCTTATCCATTTTTTTTTCCAGGTCACCTCCAATTTATTATGCAGAGGCAGTCACTTGCTGGTGTGCACAGTCCCAAGCCACAAAAAAACATAAGAAAAAAACCCACCCTCTCTCCCAGCAGAAAAGTCTGACAGCAAAAGAGGGCTCAAAAACACAAGCTTCTTGTTTTCTTACCAGTGGCTTCAATAAGGAGATTAGGGAGTAAATAAAATCCCTATTTTCCTTCTCCCTCTCACTCAGCAAGTTTGTGTCTGAGAGAGCCTCTTAGAACTCATTTAAGAAGTTTGAAAATTCCAAGTCAAAGTAAAATTCAGGTAATTTTCAGTAATTTCTTGGTCTTGGGAAACATCTGAACTCCCACCTGGATACACCACGTGCTTTGGGCAGACACAGGGATGTGGGGACACAGGCTGGAAACCACAGTGCCCAGACCCTTACTGCTGCAATTCAGTTTTCTCCACTCCTGGTGGCAAAGATAGAGCAGCACCTGCAGTGTCTCTGTGAGTGACATGCCCCACGACACATGTTCTGTGCCTCATAAAGATGATATTGTCTTATTCTGGAGAGGTGGGCTTGATTTCTCATATTTCTGTGCCAGGCGGTGTTGGCTCTTTATTGCTTTTGTCAGAATGGAGAGACTTGGAGTAGGATGGAGGGAAAGAATTGAGACTTCACCGCACTGAGCTCATGGCTTATGTGACACACCCTCAGCCAGGTAAGACCATTTGGAGTGAAAAGTCCTAGGTTTTTTCTGCAGAGCTCTAACACGTCCCCAACCTGCCAGCCTTTAAAAGTAGCAGATCTTAAAACTTACTAGTTCCTTCCTGCAGTTCATTCTCTGCTCCTGCAGTCACCCATCAGTGGGCCTAGGAGGATTTGCTCTATCACCTCCCTGGTTCTCTTTGTAAATGACAGATCATCTCTCCACTTGTCTAAAAAGCAAGCTGAGAGTTGGAAATGTCTATTGATCCATTTGCAGAGCTATGATGGGGAAGATAAAAAGTAAAGCAAAGGCAATTTTCTGTGACACTAGAGAAGTGTATTTCGTGCTGGGGAAAAGGCTGGGACGCAGGTTAGTTCTCAGCCAGAGAAGGCATTTGATTTCACTGGAGTGACACATATTTGCTTCAGCCATATATTTTTTAAGATACTTTTAGAATTGTAAGTGATATTAAAGTGTATTTCAGCAGACAGGAATTGCAGCAGAGTGCAGCTTAGTGGCAGGGGGTCATCTCAACTCTGCCATCTCAACACAGTGTGTAAAGGAGGAACAGGGCTCAAGTCTTTGTCATGAGTAGATGCCTCATTCCCATCAAAATCCATGAGAATAATAAGTTTAAACTCCTTTGAAAATCTGACCTTATAGCACCAGGATATTTCCAGCTTCCCGTGCATGAGTCATGCTGAAACATGCCTTGGTTCTAGTTATCATTATTATTGAGATGTTGGTTTGTATTGGTGCTAACCCAGTCCTCTAAGTTTTGCAGTGTGAATAAAGCAAGTTGAGCACACAGTTTTACAGTCAAGGCAAAACCCTAACTCGTTCCCACACCTGGCTGCAGGTGGTGTGGAAATACTGACTTGTAGTTTGGTCTGTCTTGTCTTGATTGTCCCCAGAAGCAATTCGGGTTTCACCTTTTCTTATTTGCAGACCTCCACAAGCACACCAAAGTGTGAAGTAGTAACTGGAGAATCCAAACCCACTTACAGCACGTACTTACCTCTCATGGAGCCCCCTTTTGCAAACCACAGGTTGAGACCCATGCTGGCTCATTCTGCCCTGTGTCCAACAGCCAGCTTGTTGCCAGTGGCATTCCCTGAGCTCTGGGATGTATCACTATTGTCTACCACAAATTCACAGCTCAGATCCCTCTCGGCACTCTTGTGTGGACCTGGAGACACACTTGCTGCCAACACGGGGACCCACAGCCCTGGAACTCAAATTGGCCCATCCAGTTAATTTCTCCTGCAATCTCTGGGTTACAGCCCTTTCTTTTCTATTTTACTGATTGTTAATCAAACAAAAACACAAACTGCAGTTTGTTTTACTTGCAAGAATGGAATTGTAAATCCCTTTTATCCATTTCTTTAACATCCTCTGGGTTTCACAGCCACAAATCACAACAAAATGCAATTGAAAGTTGCAGTCTGAAGTAATTGCCTTGTTAGTTGCCAGAAGGATAAAGTCCCTATAAATAATATTCTTTACAATGCTGAGAAACTGAATATTACTGTGAGCAAAGCAAGTAATTGAGTGCATAGCAATGTCACACCTGAACAGGTGGTGCAGCCAGCCTGGTTCCTTGTCCACAGAATCACCCTGCTTTGCTCCCTGTCCATCCATGCAGATCAGCTGGAAAACACCTGACAGCCACTCAAAGTGCTTTCCTGTTGGTGGATGAGGACTCCTGTTTAACTGTGTTTTGGTTTTAGTTGGGATAGAGTTAGTTTTTTTTCATGGAATCTGCCATCAGTCTGAGTTTTGTGCTGGAAACAGCGCTGATAACCCAGGGATGTTTTTGTTAGTGCTGAGCAGAGGTTACACAGAGCCAGGGCCTTTTCTGTTCCTCACCGCGACCCCACCAGCGAGGAGGCTGGGGATGCACAGGAGTTGGAAGGGGACACAGCCAGGACAGCTGACCCCAACTCACCCAAGGGCTATTCCATATCATGTGGTGCCATGCTCAGGATGTAAAGCTGAGGGAAGGAGGAGGAAGGGGGGATGTTTGGAGTGATAGCATTTGTCTTCCCAAGTCACCATTACATGTGAGGGAGCCCTGCTGTCCTGGGGATGGCTGAACACCTGCCTGCCTGTGGGAAGGGGTGAATGAATTCTCTGTTCTGCTTTGCTAGTGTGTGAGGCTTTTGCTTTACCCACTAAACTGTCCTTTATCTCAACCCATGCATTTCCTCACATTTACTCTTCTGATTCTCTCCCCATCCCACCAAGGAGGGGGTGAGCGAGTGGCTGTTCAGGGCTGGGTTGCCAGCTGGGGTTAAACCATGAACTACAGCAGGATTTCTCCAAGCTGGGAAGCCACAGCAGGGCTGTGAGGGGCACTTTGTGTCCCTGGCACTGCAGGGTATGGGTAGCTGAGACCAGGCTGCCTGACAGGACCACTGCTGCTTTGCAATGGGATATTACAAAATAATGCTAAATTTATCATTGCCTGCCTGTAAACCCCTCTTCTCTTCTCCACAGTACATGGCACAAGGCTGGTGTGTTTCAGCACACAAAGATTTTGAGACATCACTTGTAGGATCATCTGTACTCAGGAGACAGGTAGACCCTGACTAATTGCAAAGCACTAGAAGTCTCACAACTATTTCTCACATAGGGCTTTGAAAATCTCTTCTTGAGTGATTTAATCTTCTTGTGCAAAGGGAGAATAGTCAGTTCTTTGCAGCCAGACTCATCCTCAGAGAGCCCCCAACAAAGACACCATGGACCAGCAGCACCAGCTCTGCACAACACCTTCCTCAACAAGCAGCAGCTTACCCAGCCAGAGCTGGGGGAAGAATGAATAGGTGGATATTAAAAACACCCATGGCTGTGCTTCCCAATGAATAGATGCACACAGCATCTGCTGCTGATGTCCTAGGAAGCTTTGATGAGACAGTGAGGAGTGATACTTACAGAGATGTGTGTTTACATACAGACACATGTATATTTATATATATACATAGGCGAACAGAAAAAGACAAATATGCTGCCAACATTGCCAATTGCAATTCTTTTCCTGATCAGGGTAGCATGGATGAGCACACTAGAGGTTAGGTACTCCTAAATCCAAAAGGCACTGCTGGGAGACTTGTTTCCTTCCAGATGGGACTCTTCCTCTCTCGGGAGTCAGCCAAGCACAACCAATGTTTACTCTCAAGTATACACAGATACTTCCTCATTTATTTTTATTGTGTGTGTGGTCTGAACTGACATAATATTTTCAGTCCATACCAAAGACATTTCATGGTACATTCACACCTGGTCCCACTATTTATCAGTCACACACATTTCTCAGTCCCCTTGTTCCACATCACCATCTGGTGTCACCACCACCTCCTTTGGCCTCTGCACTGTGTCATTATCCAAGTGCTTTCCCAGGGCTCCTCAGATGGGCTTTACTGTAAAACATGAGAGCAGTGCTGGGAGGAATGAATTACAGATCCCTGCCAGACAAACGGACTCCAGGCTCCACTTTGCATAATTGTCACTGCAAGGACCTCAGGCTCCAGAAGGAGGTTAATGACACTCACTGCTTGTGTTGAGTCACTCCAAGTACTGAAATGTCACGAGTTGGAGCGATGGATTTGTCAGTGCCAGCAAAACAGTGTGCAGTGACACTCGAGCTGCTGTGGGCTCTGCAATGGCTGGTGGATGACAACAAGGTGCTTCTGGCTCACTCAGGGTTCTAACAGCAGCCAACACTCACAGCTTTCCTTAAAGCCCTCCTTTTACAGAAAACTGGTCCCATTTTTATTTACAAACATCACATTTTTCTCATTATAAACATGTGATGTTTACTCTGTGTACTGCCTGGGTTAGAGGTACCACTGCACTGTGAACAGAAACAGCTCCTACAGTGCCTGGCACAGGTAATGCAAAAAACACTCAATCAGTTCAAATCAGGTCTCTATTTGGAAGAGAGACTTCCTGTACACCACCTACATGAAATAGTTAAATCCACAGCAAATCCACCAGCCCTGATATCCCAGTGAAACAAAATCTGGACTGGAGACTGCAGATTTGAGACCCAAATATAAGTTCTAGTGTTTGGAAACCATTGCTGATCAAAACACTGTTTTGGAAAGGATTTTATTTATTTACAGAAATCCCCATAGAAACTACAGCAGAGATTCTTCCACCAGATGTGATGCTTCATTGTTAATTAGTTCATCTATTGGAAAAACAGCTTTCCTATCATGAGATCTGGGCAGCTAAAATTTGAAGTGCACACTCCAGGCTGCCCATCAGATGGAAAATATTAGCAACACATTCAGCTTTTGGAACTGAAAACCTCCAAGTGTGTGGCATAAAAGCAGCAGACATTGTCAATCTCTAGCCACCAATGTGGAAACAGAGATGCAGAGCACCAAAGAGGTTTCTCCAAAAGCAGGTTACTAATCAGCACTCAGATCCCAGCACTCCAATTCAGCTTCCATCACCTAGATCATGACAACTTGCAGTGAATCAAACATCATCTTTACTGCAACACAATAAGCAACATTATTGATTGGCATCATGGATTATATCCAATCATTTCCTGCATCTAGGCTCTGGGGGCCATGGTGAATACCAGCAAAAACATCAAGGTAACAGCAGATGAGGCTGTGATCAGGAAAACAGAGCAGCCATCACATCCCTGTCTCCTCAGCTTTGCTGAATACAGTTTAGGAGCTAGGCTGGGTCTGGTTTTAGACCTACATTTACCTCCCTTCCAACCCAAACATAGTTCTTCCTTGCAATACCAACGATGCTTTCAAATGGAACAGTGACTCGTCGTGCCACAATCATAAATAAAATTATCAGCTGTCAGGCACTGACTCTCACACAACTCCGTGCAAGCCAGGGCAACACTTGTCACTTGCCTCCCAAATACAGGCCAGTTGGCTTTGCTAATGGAAAGAAAGGCAGAGGATGGTGTTTTAAATGCCAAAAGAGAGACAACCACTGGAACTTTTTGTGTGATGAAACACTGCATAAGTAAATTTCAAAAAAATGTTCAATTCCTGGGTCTACGACCCATTGCTAGGTTGTGTTTTTGGTTTTTAGGGGTTTTTTTTGTTTGTTTCATTGAGTTTTTTTATTTCCCTTAATAGTACTTGTCCATCAAACTGGTAACAAACCCCAGACATGAAGTTCATGGGAAATTTTGGATTTTCTCACCACCTGAGCTTGACTGGCACCCACCCACACTCCAGGAAGCACAGCTCGTTCTCACTGATTAATATGTGCTGCTTGGTCCCCAAGGCCAGCATCACCTTTTGGTTGGCTTTGTTCTCTTTTTGGCTGGTGCACTGCCCAGAGGAAATAATGGAGAACTGGTCTGAAGGACTTGTACAAAAGGAAATGGGTTCATTTAATTTGACACACGCAGGGAGAGATATAGGCTCTTATCTGGAAAAATAAAAAATTTAAAAAAAAAAATATGAGATTGCAGGGAAACTATTTCTTTGAGAATCAAGTTAAATCAGGCAATATAAAGCAATCTTATTTTTAAGGTATTAGAAAGCAATACAGAAGTTACTGGAAGGGTTTGAAGATCTTCCCCATCTAGCCTTGCACTGCATGTCTAAGTGGATTTAAAGAGATGGAGGGAGGAATATTCACCACATTTGTGTCCCCAGTGGCTCTTTCCTCCAGCCAAACAAGCCATATGACACAGGTGAGCACACAACATGTGTCAGCCCCATTAAATGGCCACAGCTGCTTCTGGGACACTGAGACCTATCACAAAAACAGTCAGGCGAGGTGATCCCCAGCTCCATCACCTCCCATAGTGCTCTGACAGGCGACACTGGCCAAGGAATTGTCCTCTCACACACTGAGAAGCAGGAGACACTCCACAGAGATGGATAAAGTTACACTGCAAATCTCTTATGGACAGCAGAACTTCACCACTGCGAAACTCCCTCCCAAAAGGGAGAAAAAAATCAGGGTCTGTTGCAAGTTCTGTGTGCAAACAGCTAGAATCCTTGGCAAAAAACTGGCAAGAGCTGAAAAGCAAGTATCTGATGTAAACTGCCCTTAATTTTACTGGCAATATAATCAAAAATAGGAAAAAACTCACAAGGAATTTCCTTCCCCTTCACTCTTACAGAGGATTTAGTTTGTCTGCATTAGGTGAGGTGGAGAGGAAAAGAAATTTGTAAGAAAGCAAATGCTGTGACTGATCCATTTGTCAAAGTCAAACCACACAGATTTTTCAAAACCATAGAAAGATTAGTCATGTCATGATCTAATGATGTCTGAGAAGACAGAGAGCTCCTCATACAGCCAAAGACAGTATGCTGACATTAAATGCTTTCTAAGTTTGTTTTCTAATGGAAAACTAGCATTAATTTCCCTTTTCTGCAACAAAATGTTATTTTCTGGTTCAGGTAATAATCCATCCTTCAAACTGAGGAAAAGTAGGAGGTGGTTAATTATTTCTCTGGTTTTCTTCTGTGCAATTTTAAGTTTTACAACACAGAGGGGGAAAATACCTGCTTTGGAGGTATAACTTGCAGCCTTGTAAGTGAAGATGTATGTCCAGAGTTTGATTCAGCCTTTGCCTGGTTTCAGTTTCACACTGAGGTGGCTCTGTTGAAATTCCCTCATGTCAAGCTATGATGTTTCTTTACTTACTGTGTGATGTCAGAGCTGCATAAAAAGAGTGAACATCTGATCAGTTTACTCCAGGATCAATCTGGAGATATTATCTGACGCCAGGAAGGTTTAAGCCACAGTTTTTGAATCTAAAAACTTTAACTATGCCAGAGACTGAAGTATGTGCTTGGACCATGATGACTGTTCTGTTGAAAACTGGAAACAGGAGTGGAAGTGGCTGGGAAGAAGGTGACTTTGGATCGTGTAGGCAAGGCTACTGAGTTATGTTTGCTTTGAAAAGCTTAAGAGAAGAAAAAGTCCCATCACAAAAGAGATTGGCCTATATTAATGCAGGTATATGGCACAGTTTGCCTGCATGGTGGTACTGTCCAAGGGCAGAGTTCCTGGAGAACACCAGAAACACCATGAAAAGGTGTTAAAGGCACAGATTTGTAGAGGCCCTTTATATAAACACACCAATGCTGTTAGATTGTGCAACCGGATTCGGTACCTTTGATCCACCTTAATCAGCTCTGAAATAAAATACATCCTCCCATATACATGAATGAGGAACAGGCTGTCTGGAGCAAGAACTGTCATCCTTTGTACAGTACTGAGCAATTTTTCCTGTAAATAATAAATAAAACCGAGCAAGCAGAGGTACCAACCAGTACTACTTTTCCCTCCTATTACCTGCTTGCAGACAGGCCAATTCACAACAGATGAGGCACAGTAGTAAATGGCAACAAGGCAAAAAACCCCCAAAAAAACAACCAAACCTCAAACAAACAAAAAACAACACAATCCAAACCTCAAACAAACAAAACCCCAGAGAGCTTGATTCTTTTCTCAGCAAGCAAATACTAACTAATGCCAGTGAAACACATAGGTATTTTCTACACAACAACTCTCATAAGTTCATTAAATGTGAATTTGGGCACCTCTAGTGTCTGTTGTGAAGGTGAATTCTTCTGAAGAAGACTGTCCAGCATAAGAAAGTAAGTATCAAGAACAGTTCTTTACAATAAGGAACCAAAATTTAAACAATACTTTTCAGGTAGGAATTACTAAATACTAATATTTCATAGGTGGTGCGAGTGTTAAGTCAGAGTTACATATTGCAACTGCAGAGAAAAATAAACCACCTCTTCCAAGCAGTTTAAAATACAGAGGCCCCTTCAGTCCCACCACCTTTGACAAGGAAATTAGTTATCCAAGCTCAAAGCTAGGCAATGCCTTGAAGTTAAGCCTTGAAGACTCGCAGGTACAAAACTGCTCACTCATCCTCTTCAGGATGGTAAGGAAGATTTCAGTGCCCCCTGACATAGCAGTTTCCTAAAGGTGCATACAGTGGTGTAATACTTGGGCACTTGCAGCACAAAAACTCCAGATAGCTTTGTCACTGTTTACAGGAAATCAGTTATCAGTCATTGCTGTGCAGCTCCTTATCCTTTCCAACAGAAATCCATGAAAACAATTATCTCATTAGCATTAAGCACATCTACAGAAGAGAGGAATGACTGCCAGCTGTACAGGCACATAAAGCCTGTTTCAAAGAGCAGCAGCTACATCTTGTGGAAAGATTTAGGATTGCAGGCTTACCTCTAATAATGCCCCCAGACCTGGCAGTCTGGTTCACACCACCAGAGATGATCCCACACCAGGAAGAACACAGGTCTAACCTGTGTGGCTCTATGCTGAACCTTCACTAATTGTAGCCTAACACGAGCCTGTGACTTTGATGCTCCCTGAGCTGTCCAGAGAAGCTGTGGATGCCCCATCCCTGAAAGTGTTCAAGGCCAGGCTGGACCAGGCTTTGAGGAATCCGATCTACTGGAAGGTGTCACTGCCCATGGCAGAGGTTTGGAATGATATCTGAAGTCCCTTACAAACCAAACCATTCCATTATGAATGTAATAGAAACCAGTTTCCATAATTAATTCACAAATTAGACCAAATACAAGACTTCTCATTGGTAGAGTTGTCTATTTAGAAAGAAACATCCCAAGACAGAATCTGGAGCGATCCCTGCTATCGGAAATTAAGGCAGGGAGAAAACTTCTGTTCCATACACCTTGTTCTCTGGCTCCTTCTTTTTCTCCACTACCACCTAACAGTCTCCTAAGCTCTAAGTTAAAGAGCATATAAAGCAGCACAACTTCTGAAAGAGCTAGGCATTCAGTGTTGTTGTCACTGATGTCACCCTGACTCTGTGAGTTCTGCGCTAACCTGAGAATCCCCCACATCCTTAACTTGAAGTATGTTAATTATCTGGCTCTGCTCTATAGGGTGGTCCTGCTACCTACAGTTTGCAATACACACAACACAGAGCAGTAGTTGCCTCACCAAGGAGTTGGCCCTGGCTCCCAAGCACTGCTGCTCATTTTTCCACCTGCCCTGGCAGCCTACCCCAATTTAAGGGAAGGGCTCTAAGTGCAGCTAAGAGCACACTGAGCAACAACCCTTCTGAGGAAGATGCATCTACAAGCCAGGCAAGTGAGGGAATAACCTCCCAAGTAATATTGGAAACAAAAAGCTACAGTTTGCAATGAGACAATCTTGTTAATGTCTTTTAGGTAATAACAGCTTATTTGAAATATCTGCTATTACCTAGAGCTGACTTCATAACCTGTGACCTGCAGACAACACCTCTCATGGTGTTCCATTATGAGCAGGGCCAGGGAGCTCTTGACTGGGGACTTTAAAGTCAATAGCATCAGACAGACTAACGACATGCAGAAACCCCACAGAGAGTAGCAGGCAATCAGCCCTGCTGTTCAGCTCTCTGCTTAGCTTGTCCGCAAAAAAAGAATCACACTCCAGCTCCCCTTCAAAATCAAAACCAAAGTGAAGTTCCAAATTATTTTTTTTTCTATCACTATGTACGTTTTAGAATTTGTGACAGGTCCAGTTTTATTACAGTCTTGTAACTCTGGAGTGCTTTAAGTGAGAGAGCAGATAGTGCAAAACAGACACAGCACATGGGGAGCGCCCACAGCAAACCTAAATCAGGACTACAGAACCTTGGAATTCTTACACAAGGAAAAGACTGAAGGTACAATGATTAAAAGTTTTTCTTTTGAGCAACATGTAAAAATGTTATGCAAGACATTGCTACTTACTGGAAGGGGGAACTGAACTTAAGTCTACAGATGTTTCCTACAAAAGATACAGCCAATAATATGTAAAACAAGTGTCAATCAAATTTTATTTTTTTCCCACATACATAAAAAAGTGAGTAAACACACAAGATAGAAAGTCAGAGAAACTAAACATATTTACAAGTCAGTTAAGATATCAATTTTTCTCTATCTTCGAGATCAAGTCATCACAGATTTTCGTTAGTTCATCATTTTCTTTAGTCTGTGGAAGAAAGAAAAAGTGAGTTTCAGTTATGCCCAAACTATGCCACCACCCTGTGGTGAGATGAGTTGCAAGGAGACATTTGCCAGCAAATGGAAAAGTCCATTCACACGACAGTGACTCATGCAAATTTAATGTAAAGGATGGTCTACTACATCAAGGGGCACACAGCATCCTTATGAGCCCCAGGACATGAGCCAGACTCCACTATACTGTTTCTACTTCTTCCAGACTTTCCCATAATACATGGAGACCAACTGATTCAGGGAAACAACACTGTGCAGACTCAAAGTCCTCATTAGGTACAACAAAATGCAAGACAGTGACAGTTTGGATTTTAATCTTCACAAGACATTCTAAAAAGATGCTTTGACACTTTTACTGACACATGACAATTTCCAGTTTGTAGAATACCTTCTATAGTCAAACCATTTTAATAAGAATTCTTAATACAGTGTAACAGTATTTATGACAAGATCAAAACTAGTTCTGTGTTAAATGGCTTGTCTCATCTCCCCAGTTACAGACCTACTGTTTCCTCAGCTATGCAAACTTTAGCCACAAGCCTGAAGACTAACAAAAACACAGGATTTTTCCATGACAGGGTTGTGTCCACATTATCCATTTTTGAGTCTTCAGTGCTGGCAGAGACAACCATAATGCAGTAAAACTAATAGCATGAATTTCCAGCAGTGACTTTTAACCCTCAAAAAGCTTCTTCCTTTGAAGGGTTCCAACAAAGGAAACTGATGTGCCTTTACAAAACATTCCAAGACTAACTATGCAAAATGAAACAATATCAAGTACAAGGATTAATGGCCTGAATAATATTTCAGTCATTTACAGTCAATCTGTGTTAGTGCTAACAGCTTACAAATCATGTTCATGAGCAAGCTGAACCAAAGGGTTATTCAAGATTTATTGCCAAATTCTGCTCTGTGTCATGTTTGTTAGATCACCACCTCTTTTAGCAGTTCAAGTAACCTCCTGACACAGTAGCCCAAATTGATCACTTCTACAATTCACCTATGGGAACAAGCCTTGTGCTCCAAAAAATCTGAACATACAGACAAGTCCTGACATAATACAGTTGTGTCTTTGGTTTCAATGCCTATTTCCCAAACCCTGCTAGGACAGCACCCATCAAAACCAGCACAGTTAGCATGACCACTTCTAACACTGGTACAAGGGAGTTCTTGACATAGTCTAAGGCTTGAAGAGACTCACCCCTGGCATTTTGACTAACCTTTTGTTCAAGGCTCCTCTCCAGAGACTGGTTCCTCATCTGTTCTTTGCGCAGAATCGCTTGTAGCGCTGCAGCCTCTGAATCTGCTTTGTTTCGAACATGGGCAATTTCTTCATTTGCTCTGAAATGGTTCCAAGATGGCATTTACATCTCCTTCAGACAGCACAGCAAATCACATAGATCCTTGCACTTGGAATTAATCTCAAAATTAAACACATTTAAGCTAAGTTCTGGCATTATTGAAACAGTCTACAGCAACTGTGAAAACTCTATTTCACTCCCAGTACTCGGCTTCTTGACATGGTACTTACTTCTGCAGCTTTTCCTCTGCGTGTGCCTTTAGTGCCTGATATCGCTGCTCTTCTTTTTTAATTCTAGCCAAGTAGTCCTCTGCACATTTTTTCAGAACTTCTTCATTCTGTCCCAAAAACCAAAGAAGTTTAGTTAGCTTTTCATGTATTAGTAGATGTAGAGTCTGACAAATGGGCTATTTGACCACACTTAACTGGCAGTATTGGATCATCAAAATATCAGGAACACCTATGAAATGCCACAGACCTATATAGACTAAAGCGCCTCTTTTCAACTACCAGAACTTTGCAAACTGAGATTTATTCACCCTGTTTTCTCCTGATACACTAGTAGAGGCAAAGGTCATTAAAACTACAGTCGCTGTCTGGTTTTGTTGTTTTGTTTTTTTTTTTAAATCAGCTTTGTCTTAAGTTGCAATTGTCCCAAAAATAGCTAGAAATCCAACTTCTTCAGAGCCTATAAAAAGAGCCAGGCTTTGGACCCTGAGGTAAATTAATTCAACATTAACAGCAAGAAAGTTACATTGCTAGGCACAGTATGACTATATTTTATTAGCTATTATAGGAAGTATGCATTGTTTGAAACAAGTGCTAAGGCTCTCTACTAATTGCAGCTCTTGAGTTTAACAACTAAATTTCCAACTGTTTCTGTGTTAAGTGAAGGGCTTCCAAATTTAGGGTAGAAATAGAAGGGACACAAAATGAAGGAAACCTGGAATATTAGTAAAGAAGAAACTAAAGTTGTAGCACAGACATTATGCCTGCTCCTCAAACCTAGACTACAATGAAACTTTAACAGGCTAGTTTTAAGCTTGAGTTAACAGGGACATTGGAGGACAACTGAATAAAAAAAAAAATTTGAAGGCACTTTAAGCACCAACTGAACCAATTTTTATGTACTTCATGCAGTAAGAGCACATATAGTTTATGCTCCTCATTAGCTTCCTTCCTCCAGCCTCTGAAGAAGCTGCAGAACGAAGGCCAGACTTCAGCTTTAAAAACCACAACTTAATAAAGAGCATCTAATGAACCATTATCATTCTGACTTGTAATAGCAAATCCTCTTCAGCATCCATTCAACATGATGTAGGGGTTGCTACATGACGGTGTCTCTATGATTAACAAAAATTACATGTGCAGCAAGAAACAGCACGCTTGTTTGAAGAAACTTTGGATTCTAACAGATATGATTATTCTACTTTAAGTCAGTCACTAAATAGAACAACCTGGTAATTTATCATCTTACTCTGTGGTAACCCTCTAGTGCCTCTTTCTGTTTTTCAAGTCGTTTGAAGAGTTCAGAGAAAGACTTCTCCATAGAGTTCAGATCTGATAAAGCTTGCTGCTTCTCCTCCATCATCTTCTGCAATTCTTTCTTTGAGATTTCCTTCTGCTTCTGAGCATCCTCTAGAGAAAATGGAGTTAACCCGTTAGAGTCAGTGCATTAGCATAAAACTAGTTCCACAGAATGACAGACAGCCCCCATGCCTTCAGTTATTCCTCTTAAGCAAAAAAGCTTTCATAATGTGACCTCTCGTCTGGAAAGACACCATATCTGTCCTTTTAAGAAAGCAGTCCTTGTGTGTTTGCTACATACTATCTCACACTGAACTTAAGTGTTAAACACTGCTGACAAGGTGCTGGCCTAAAACACTGTTTCTTCTGCAGTGTAGCCAAAATACTCCACCGAGTTTACCATAACAGGAGCCTCAAAGTCTGTGATAGAAACAAAGGATTCAAAAATATTTGTTTTCATTAAACATACACAACAGCTGGAAGATCTGAGGAAGACTGGGATAACAAGTCAAACTAGCACAGTAAACTTTCAGGACAAGTTTGTCTTAGCAGACCTGAGTTCTGTTTCCCTTAGGCTTAAAGAAGCACAAAAAAGGTGGCACAATATTTAGTTTCCTTAAATAACAAAATTTAAGCAAGGCAGTCTATTCAGTTTTGAATTAAGAAAGCATACCTATACAACAAGAGTTTCACTTTATGTCTTTCCTAGTTTTGAAGCCATAAACTTGCCTGAAGCAGAGGCCAGATCTGTCCAGCAACAACTACTAGTGATATCTTACCACTTAAATGATGTCAGGTAATAAACAGGTAAACACAAAGTGCTGACAACCAGATCTGCCAGTTTTAATGAACCAATAACTCACACTCCACCGGAGAATAAGAAAAAGTTAGATGGGTTCATGCCTGATTCAGAAAGTCATTGTTACCTACTAAGTAATTTAATGTCTGTATGAATATGAACAAAATCATCAGTCTAACTACCTTGTCTGAAACCTTACACTCACCCTGGAAGCAGAGGTCATCAGAGGTGAAAGAGTGCCAACCTCACTCAGTAACCCTAGGCTAAGCAGGCCCCAGCCCTCCAAGCCATTCAAAATGTAAATATGGAACTTACCCATAACTTGTGTTATTGTCTGTTCAAACTCAGCAACTATTTTTCTAAAAAACATTTTAAAAAAATCATTGAACATAACTTAGAAAAGCATCTGAAGTAAATGAGTAGATATAAAAGGAGAGTTTCATACCCCATTTCTTGGTATTCCATATAAAGCTTATTATACTTGTTTTTCCATTTCTGAATCTCCAGCTCTTTCTCTTGAACCTTGGAGGGTGAAAAAGTAAACCTTTATTTCTTACACAGAAAGAGAAAATATTTGATACTAAAAGCAGTCTGAAGGGCAGCTTAGGTATACTTATAACTCAATACAGAGAGAAGCAAGTTCTAGTTGCTTAACAGAAACAAAATTTTTCATTACAAACTTGACTCCAGTAAGATTTAGATGGAAACAGATTTTGCATATATGCTGGTAACCACCATGTCGTCATACCCAATGTGTCTTCAAATGGCAACATCAACCTCCTGGCTACTCTTACTCACTGCATATGCAGATCATTAAAGCTTCTGAGAGAACATAAATGACTCTTGTATGAGAGAATGTTCCTTGGCCAGTTATCTCCTATTCACAAGGCAGACAAAAAAAAGCGCACTACACAAGCTTGCTAATCTTAACACATGAGAGAACAAATACCAGAAACCTATGCAAGATCAAACTGCTGTTTGGAGTAACTTATGTTCAATGCTAAATTTGGAAACATGGTAGGGGCAGGATTAAAAGATACCCAAATTTATTTAAGAATAGTCATACCTATTTCACATCAGTTGAATTAAAGCAGAGCTCGCAGTAACAGCACATGCACTCTTTGCTAAATGCTTTGTGAAAACTTCATCATAGAAACCTCAGGACAAAGTTTTAGTGTTTGGAGAGTTACATAACCCAGAACCCATAATGAATCAAGTACTCAAATTTAAGTGAAGAGCTACATAAATCTTGCATCAGGTAAGAAAATGGGGGTTTAAAGGCAATTTCTGTAGGGACACATTATGCTTGAGATCCTACAAACTACTTCTTCCCTCCTCCATTAATGCCTTTCTACTCCAAAGGAAGTTCCAGATCTCACCTTTATTATATTAGCTGTTGTGCCTTCCCATCCCACAAAAAAACCAAAGAGACTTTACTACAGCACTGAATTAGCACTACAGTTTTATCCTGTTTTAGGGACATTTTATAAGAAATCACTATCTTCCATTGGCATGAGCATGTGTTTCCTGCCTAACAGAATAAAAAGTATTTATATCACTGATGTTAAGACTGGCTATCCCATCTGATAACATGTGCTTTTTTTAATACTGACCAGTTCTAAGAGAGAACCTGACTAGTAATGACATTTACCCTATTTCCTTAGGTATTAGCTCTGAAGAGTTCTATTCCTACAGCTCCTATGAAGTGTACAGCTTTTCAGAGTGAGATACCTATGTCAAGTACAGTCAAAAGACCTAAAAAGTAGAGATTTATCTAGAGAGAAGTTATAGAGATAGATTAGAGATAATCTAAACAAAAGGAACTCTTCCAAGGCTACACCAAGTTCTGCTTTGAAAGGGGCACCATACCACTGCATCCATGTCTTTTTGGCTGTATTTTAGCACATCTATAATAGCATCCACAGCAGTGTCTGTAGAAGCAGCAAAAGGGACTGGAGGAACATCACCACTCAGGGAGTCTGAAATTAGAGGACCTGTGTCCTGTAAGGAGAAAAAAAAGGAAAATTTCAACAGATTCCAATTGTCATGCCATTGATTAGATCTATGCACATAATTCAATGCTAAGTCAACATATCTTACTTAAACACACAGAATGCTTCCATAACTTTCTTACTTTAAAGGTAACTACCTAGTTCCAAAAGATATCTACATGGTGTAACCAGAACTGCTATCCACCAATTATAGCTATCAGAAACAAAGCAGATGACACCACACTGATACCCACAAATAAAAGTCCACTATGTGCAGATCTGTCCATAAGAGGCTGTCCAAGCTACGAACCATAGACTGTAGAGCACTGAGTTTAACCAAAGTGCTTTTCATCTCAGCACTGCAACTAAAATGCAAGCTTGTCTTTTGTGGCTTCACTTGCATTAAAAAAAAAAAATAAAAGATTGCCTAACTAAAGCATTCTTAAAAACAGTTCAAATTCACCTACACCATGCGCAATGACACCAGTTTCCACAACAAATATTTCTAATACTTAAAAAAAGGAAGTCCATCAAAAAGTTCAACTTTGATATAAGTGAGTATCCAAGGATCACAGAACGTGATAAATGTTTAAAATATCTGCTTGAGTCTCAAGTCTAGAACCTAGGCTATACCTTTCCCAAACTACCAATGTGAAACCTAATAACATTGCAGGCACCCTTACAGAAGTTGTAAATGTCCCCAGAAGATCTAGTCCTTTTGGTTTTTCTTCAGTTTGAAGACTCACTAGAGGCTTTTCAGGTTCCTCAAGCAACTTACTTAAATCAGCAACAGGACTAAAAATGAACAAATATACACCATTAAATTCAAATGCTGCCTTTCTCTGTAAAGCTCCTGTATCAGAAAGTGTGTCCAGCAGGACCAGGGCAGTGATTGCCCTCCTGTACTCGGCACTGGTGAGGCCACACCTCAAACACTGCATTCAGTTTTGGGCCCCTCTCTACAAGACACTGAGATGCTGGAGCAAGTCCAGAGAAGGGCACAGAGCTGGAGAAGCATCTGGAACACAAGTCCAGTGAGGAGAAGCTGAGTATGTTCAGACTGGGAAAAGAAGGCTGGGGGGGGGCCTTACCACTCTACAACTACTCCAAAGGAGGTTGTAGTGAGGTGGGTGTTGGTCTCTTCTCCCAGAGAACAAGACTAGATGAAATAGCCTCAAGTTGCACCAGGGCAGTTTCAGACTTGACATTAGGGGACATTTCTTCACTTAAAAGATGGTCAAGCATTTGGAACAGGCTGCCCAGGGAAGTGGTGGAGTCACCACCCCTGGAGGCATTTAAAAGACATGCAGATGTGGCATTCAGAGACAAGGTCTAGTGGTAGACTTGACAGTGCTGGGCTAACTGTTGGACTTGATAATCAGGAAGGTCTTTTCCAACGTAAACAACTCTATTATTTTATGTACTATAGCCTAGACTAAATACCTACCCATGCTGAGGTGGAGCAGGAATGATATTCTCATTTGTTTCAATAAATTTCTGGTACTGTTTCCTTGGACTGTCTCTCAATAGAGGGTCAAACTTCAAATACAAGGACTGTTTTCTCAAGGCTGACTCTTTGAACTGAAGGGAAAGAGGCATAAACTGGCAGATAAGCTGCTTCAGAGAATAACATACATATCCCACCCACACACAAGTAATCCTCTGGGGAGTGGGTGAGCCTATTCTTCAGTGGCCAAAGCATTGTTCTCAAGAGAAAAATTACATAAGAGGACTCTGTGCCCACATGCTTAAGTCCTTATGTAACATCAAGTGAACTCAATCTGCTCACAGACAGAATCAAAATGGCAAACATTTATGAACTATTCAAAACCAGCAGAAGACACTGAAAGGGAAGTATAGTCTTGTAAGCTCAATAAGCAGTGTATGTCACTCCGTCTCTGCTCATTCAATAATAAGGACAAACAGCATGACCAAAAAACAATTTCAATTCATGTATTCACTGTACATTCAGAGATACTCTTACTCTGGACTGAAGCAGGAGAAAGAATAATGAAGCTGAACTGATTAAAACCTGATGTCCAATTTAGGGACAAATTTCCTGAAACTGGCCATAAAGCAAAAGAGCTTAAAAATACTTTTGAAACAATGATCCTGCACTTTCAAAGCATCACATTCTTGCAATCACCAGAAGTGAAACACCATCCACCTTGGTTTCACTATTAAAGAAAAAATAGCACCTTTGCAAACTGAAAGCAAGAGATCTCTGATTTTAAGTTGAAATGCTTATAACTATATTTCTTTCCACCATCACCCCCTACCCAACCTTGTCACCACAATTTCTTTGGAATAGAACCTTTATTTCTGCAGACAATTGAAAGTGAGCTTATTTCATGAAAACACATTTAAAGCTTAAAGGTTTCATCTTTGCTTTCCTCTCCACCCTGCCAGGGAGGCAAACAAAACATTTCAATGTCATACTTACTGATGAAGTCCCAAACTGTTCCAGATAGTCTATTTCTATGCCCATTCCTAGAACTGGAAAAAAACAGAAGCGATACAATGAAGATGCAATATTGTCATATAGGCTTACCACAGACAGAATCAAACAAATACATGTGTAAATCAAATAAATCCCTGCTTTCATTCTCATGAGTTCTAGTTTTTCACTTGTTTAAAATATTGTCTATCTAGACCTAAAAAACAAAAAATCGGGTGAAGATTTCAAGCTAAGAAAACTTACAGCTTCCATTTGCCCCCAAAATCTGTAAGAATATGCAGAATTTAGCACACAGAAGAACTTCTGTTTTTCTGTGGTTTGAGTGACATGCACACTCAGATATTCTACTATTTTACACCATGCCCCATGAAACAGTATAGCTGTCAACCTCACCATTAAATTAGCAGAGTTCAGACTTGAACAGTGAAGTTCCAGCTGTTTCCCAACATACTGATTCCACTCCAGTTTGAAGGTAAATGATAGACTGCATTGCAGTCAAATAAATTGCTCATACTTTCACACAATGTTTCTACAAGGAACAACCCCTCCAAGTGGTCACAGCTATGTAGAAAGCTTTCAAGACAAGCATGCAAGTGCAGAAAGACCCTCCACACTGCAATATGAAAGCATAGTGCTAAGGACTGCAGTAATCTACAAGACTCAGAGAGTTATTTTGCTCTCAATTTACAAAGTCTTTAATACCAGAAATTATTTTAAAGGAGTGTTTTTTCAGCACAGAAAACAGCCACTGAAACTCTAAACAGATTGTTTCTGTACCAGTTACCCTCCCAGACAGCTGAATGCTTAACACCCAGCTTTTTTACCTTAAAACAGAAAGAAATAGGCTTAGGTACATTTCCCAGCACTGATAGTCATTGTAGGTTTTGCAATCCTTTCAGAAGAGCAAAATGAGACAAACGTAGAATCCATGCCAAAACTCAAGTAGAAAAATATATATATACAGGTTATGGTAACACTGTATTCTCAGTCAATTTTAAAGACATGCCCTTACCTTCTGATGATGGTCTGAAGGAATCTTCAGGTTCAGCATTAGCTGTCTCCTCATCTGCTGTTATTTCAGTTTTGTGGGAACTGGGTTTAACTTCTGTAGACACTGACTTTTTTCCACCATCAGCAGAAACCAAATTATCTTGAGAGGGGACAACATTAGCTGAAGATGTTTTAGATGGGCTCGTTTGCTTTTCCTGATGAGAAAAACACAATCCTTTTTACTGTTAAAATAATTAAATCATTAGAATGATCCAATTGGTTTGTCGCAAACTAGCTGGGTAGCCAACATAATGAAGCAAGAGTTCAAAAGCACAGAAATTAAACTACCAACACTGAGTAAAGCTCATATTATACAGGAGCCACGTTTTTAGAGTCCACACCCTTGTGTTTTTCCTTATACCTGACTGCTGATCAAAAAAGATACTACAGTACCAAGGTGCCAATTTGGCTATCTCTGATGTTACCTTCAAAAGACTGGTCTGCACAGTTGATATCCCTTCTAGAGCTGCTAAAGATGCATAAACCCACTAATTCTTAGACAAAATATCAAAAATAGGTTTCACAAAATCAAGTCATTAAGTGAAAGAATTGTTTCATGGAACAACTGGTAAGAACTAGCTTTCTTATACCTTACCATGTCTCTCTCCCCTGGAAGTTCAGCTTCTGCTTGAACTTCTGGCTTCTCTTCTTGAGCTCTTGGAACATCTTCTACCACACTCTGCTTAACAACTTCCCTAAAGAAAGAAGAATATTAAGTCAAAATTGAAGTCACACAGTTCTGAATTTTGTATTAGCAGATACACTAAAGCACTGAACAAAGTTAGCTTCTTTGAGAGGTTCTACTGCCACAGCACAGGAAGCTTCACAGAGGGTGGGGATGTAAATTCACTATCTTGCCTGATGACAACTTAAGTGACAGAAAGCTCTCCCTCCATCAGAAGGAGTTATCTAGGAAGCAGAGAGTCAAAGCATTACCACTTATTTCTATTCACTTAGCACTGCTTTCATATTTCCGTCTGTTGGGCTCCTTACTATTTTTCAGTTAAGGATAGGCTTTTTGTTTTATTAAGAACAGAATTACAAGCAGCCTGCTTCTGCTTTTTTTTCCAAAGCAATGCTGTGATTATTGGTGTAAAGCACAGAACTTCATTAGGGAAGTCCAATACTTCAGCTTGTACTGTCAGCAGCAAGTAAACTTTTCACCTTGGTAAACAATAACTGATCCCATTATACAGGGAGCAAGAGAGCAAACACTTCTGTCAAACGAACAGCTTGTGCCAGTCTAGTTCTGCCAAGCACCTGACTGCCCAGAGTAACACTGACACTTAATAGCTAGACTTTCTAGGAAAGGCAACAAAACATATTCCATTCTCAAATAAAAAGTTTATAGTGCCAAAAAATGCATGTTCAGGGACAGGTCTTTTTTATTAGAGATAGCATTTAGATACCAAGAACACACAGGGAAGAAACAGCTCCTCAGACTTGAGCAGAGAAAAGAATTGCCTGGTCCCTGTGCAACACTGCTGCCTACTTACCCGTTTGATTTAAAGACAGTTACCTGGTTCTCCACATTTTACTCTAATCTTAGAAGACTGGGGAAAAAGACATGACCAGTGCTCTTTCCACCTTAGCCTGTTCACTCCCATTCTTCTGGGTTTAAGAATACCTTTTGCCTAGAGCTAGACATCTTGGGATAGCTTCCCCAATGAGATGTTGTTTGCTGTTGCAATATAATTGTGTTAAAGATTACAACAGACTCAGCCAGCGTGGGAGGGAGGAAGTCAAAGAACTAGAAATCAACCAGTTTGAGATCCTATCTAGCTTTCCTCACACGACTTCAAGGTTCTCCTGCATTCAGCTACAAATTTACTTACAGATTTTTGGGTTCCAATTTTTCAGGAGTTTCACAGGTACTCGGACCATTATCCTGCTCCACTGGAAGAGGGTCCTTTCTTGATGTGGTACTATCCTGCTCCTCTTGCAGGTGAACTTTCTGAGGGCTGGGTTTAGAATGCTTGGGTGAGGTGGAAATTCTAGAGCCTCCTCCAAAAGGATTGAAGTTTGGATCATCAAGTTTGTCCCAATCAAACTTATAAGATGCTTTAGGAAGAGGGATTTCATCTTCCACATTACTTTTATCTTGCACTTCAGTATTCTCTGGTTTTGTTTTGGTAATAGGAATTTTTTTGGAAGGCGGCTTAATTCCAGTTCTTTTACCTAGTTTTTTAGGAGGTGGTTTTTTAGCAGTGGCATTATCAAAGTCAAATTCCAGTTTCACTGGTCCAGCCTTGGGGGCATCAGGCTTTTCTGCAGGTTTCCCTGCGGAGATAGCCAGATCTTCATCGGGCTTT
Organism: Margarornis squamiger; assembly: GCA_035222235.1. Lineage (NCBI taxonomy): Eukaryota > Metazoa > Chordata > Aves > Passeriformes > Furnariidae > Margarornis > Margarornis squamiger. The sequence continues at coordinate 66,954,671 of JAWWTY010000123.1, forward strand.
GACTCTTCTCCAGAGCCTTTTTCTGCTACTGAAACATCCTGAAGCTTTGATTCTCCAGTTTTAGAAGAACCAGTTACATCAGAATTACGGGGACCTAAATTGCCAGGTAACTGTACAAGTGTAGGTGCCTCTGCTAACCCCACTGAACTATCAGTTTGGCTCACGTCTGTGGAAGCAGACTTCACACCCTTCTCAGAGTTACCCAGTGCTTGCTTAGGGGACAGCGTGGACTTAGATTCCAGCTCACTCAAGGCAGATTCCTTTTCAGAGAGGAGAGTCTTCTCTTCACTTAAACACTCTGTACTTGCTGTGGTTGAAGCAAAAGGAGCTGTATCTTCAGTTAGAAGGGAATCATTACTTTTTTCAGTAGTTTTCTCAGGGCTGATAGATACTTTTACAGGAGACTTCTGCAGATTTCCAGGAGAATAAGACAACTGTGCTGAACTTTGAAAAGGATTGATGTCATCTAAGTTATCAAAATCAAGATTGTAGGAACCTCGACTCTTCACTGGCATCTCATCATCTGGGTAAGGAGCCACACTGACCTTCTCTGGCATTTGTGTATTGTCTGCTTCGGCTTCAGTCTTTTGTTGACATGTGCTGCATTAGAAGAGATCACATACCATAGTTATTTTTCAGGCATCACTTGAAATTATCTTTAGAAAAATTATTTGCACAAGTAGCTTTCATGCTCAGAGCAATCTGGTTTGTTTTTTGGTTTTTTTTTTGCAATAAGTCAGCAAAAGAATATTTTAACAGCAAGAATTCAGTTGCCACCTGAACAGTCGGAAGTTGTGAGCTTGGGTACAAGGAACTATATGGAGATCAATCCTACAAGTCACCCAGTGTTCTTAAGCTACCTGTTCTACACAGCCTTGTTACCTTCTGCCAGCCATCCCTGGAGACTGCTCTACTCACCACAGCATATGGGCATTTCCCTTTGACTAGGCACTGAAACACACATTGCTTAGGAGGAGTTATTGACAGTAAGCAGCTCAAACACAACCACAGCTTCGAGTACATCTCCATGCAGATTCATCTCTGACTCATGACAGACTCAAGTCTGGGACCAAACCAAGTCATGATTCAGGTTCTCCCATTCTAGTCATTACTTTGTCTAGTCATTCTGCCAAGTATTTTCCCCCCTGAAAGCATACACCAGCATTCAATCTACAAGGGCCTACATACCAAAACAGAACCTGGACTTTAGGCTCTCTAAGCTTTGTACAACAGATCTGAAGAGCAGAGTGATACACATGGGAATACTACTTCAGTAAGAGAATAAGATTCTCTAACAAAAGAAACAGGTTAAAGACTTGTGTACTCACTATTGCTAAGCATTCTATAAGTTACTACTCTCCACTTTATTTCCCCAAACTCTACACAACTTCTAAAGCTTAGCCTCAGACTACAGAGAGTTAAGCCATTACTTCCTGAAACAGGATTTCCTCCCATTGTTTTGTCCCTCCGTAAAGTTATTATTTCTATGTACCATCCTTATCTGCTGTAAACCAGAACATGATTAAAACCCACTCACTAAAAATTCCACTTTGATAAACTTGAAAGCAAAGGCGGGAGATAAGAGTTGAAGAAGTCCTCCTCACCCGGTTTGAGCGCCTCTTCCCCGCAATAGCTCAGCCCCGGGCTGCTCCAACTACTCAGGTCCCTCCCACTCTCCTTCAGTGTTTAACCTAATAAATGCCAGTCAAGAGCGAGACACCTGGTTGGAACGTCAATCACTTGCAACTTTTGTCAGGTGTGACACCCTTAAGCAACACTGAGTCCTTCAGATTATTTGCTACCAAAAAAATCCTCAGATTTTAAAATTAAAATAGGCATGTACAGTACAAGCAATGTGTTGACACATAATTATGCTCTAACTAAAGCCAATGTAGTGCTGACCCTTTTAACTCACTTGAGCTTTATAAGTATTAAATCTTTGTTTATTTGTGCAAGCAATGAGTTTGAGGCATAAATGACATTAAGTCATTTAGCTGTGGTGGTTATCTCAGAAGTACTTTTCTAAACTAGACTACATATGGAAATAAGTAATTGAAGCAAAGTTAAACATTTAAAAAACATTTAAGTGTTCCCACCTCTCACCCCTTATGAACAACAAAAATAGGGGTCAAATGAAAGTATTGGGTAGTTAAAAACAAACAAAAGGGTGTATTTGCTTGCAGAAGGCAAAGCTAAGACCTAAGACTTCTTGCTACAGAAAATTACAGATGTTGGACATTCACACATATTTAAAGGGGGGGCAGAAAAAGTCAGTAACAAAAACATGTATTGAGGCACCTTAAATGACACCCACAAATTGAAACATTGTAGATTTCATGCTCTTGTCTAGACAGTTTCCATGAGCCACTCTGAGACCCAGGCTGCTAGCTATAAAGGCAAATAAACTTGTTTATACTTGTGATTGATGTTATATTCACTTTGTGTTGCTAAAGTTTCTTTTATCTTAACACTCACTGACTCAAGCTGTCAATTCAAGCTAACCCTTCAGAAGATTTATCTCTTTAGATTTTTCTCCTTAAGACACAACAGTACTTAAACAACAGAAGATATTTTAAGACTTCGCTTCAGAATAGTTGTATTCTCACAAGAAAACCTTGCTCTGAGAAATAGTTTTGTATTCTCTACCTGATCTATCTTTTTTTCTTAAGCTATTTATCCATACCATAAGTCTATGAAATCGGTTATGGAGGAGTTCAGTATTCAATATTACAACCAAGACAACTGTCAATACTTTCAAGAAAAGCTTATATTTGAGAAAGCTCATGCATCAGTCAGCATTAATTTAGGTCCTTTTATGTAGTTTACATCTCGTTATAAAATACAAAGTTACCTTTTAAGTACGTAGGTTTATAATAGAGAAGTTAGCTTGAGCACATCCCCCATGGCTAATAAAACTAGCAGTGAATTCATTACTCACTCAGCATCAGAGGGTGCATATAAAAGATCATCCATCAAGTCTTCACGACAATCATCAAGTGTAAAAGCAGTCTCGAGTTTGTCTGTCATAGCAGGACTTAGGATTTTTCGAGTCTGAGGATCTCTTTGAGGAGTTTGAAAGGTTACCTTTAAGAAAGGGCGGGGAGGGGGGCGAAAAGGAAAGCCATGAGCACAGAATTTTTCAAGCTCCAAATTGCATATGCATTCAATAGCAGAGATCATAGAAGGAGAAAGAATATAAGAAATACAAAAGCAAAAGTTCACCTTCATTGCTTTTGCCACACTTTTTGGTGGCAAGTTTTCTTTCTGGGATGGGCGTAGAATGGAAGGTCTCCCTGTCGGTTCCGGCGGCGCCAAGAAGAAGCCACAGTCATCTGCTGTTAGATCATCCTTAATGTTTCCTCCATTTTCTCCATTTTCTGCACTTAAAATCTGCAGACTCATTCTAGAACATCAACAAACACAGCACCACGGCATGAATGAGAGGGTGTGGTCAGCCAGATGCACTTTCAGATAATCGAAGAAGTTGGCAGCCTGGCACCAGCCAGCAAAGACTAACAGCTTCAAAGGAATTCTGGAAGCATGGAAAGGTGTATCTCAGAAGGCTCAAAGTGTCTAAATGCAGCACTGCACAGCCCCTCTGCTTTTGGTAGGGATCTGAGAAGTTAATTGTTGATATTATGCCTTCCACAGTTCACATTATACTCTCACTAATCAAGCTGTCCATCCTTTAAAGGGAGCTCTGTCATCTGCAACATTTCCTCATTCACAACCACTTAAACCAGCCGTGACATACAACCATGTCTCTTGTTAACAGGGTATCCAGCAAAGCTAAACTACCACTTCTGCAAGGGGCATATGACAATCTGTTTTATGCACATGGTCTCATGACTACATTGTACCACAGCAAAACCAAATTTAGTTAGTTGGGGTGTGCTTAGGATCAGAGTCCTGAATCAAATTATTTAGCTTTTTTCTGCATTGTCTGACCATGTCCCACTTTTGTAAAACACACAGTACTTACAAATACTTTGCAGCATAGACATTATTGGTATGCAAATCCATAAAACATTGTCATTAAAAAGGTAATTCTTAAATATTCTTTTTACAATGGACACACACAAGCTTTACATCATATATGCTGACCTAATCTACTAGCGTGAAGGACTTGAAACTAAAGCCTGTGCTGCAACTAAGATTAAGGCTGAAAAATTAGAACTAGAGAAAGAACACATTTCAAATATGCCAGGTAAGTTATAGGTACTTGAACTCTGTCAACCTTTTATTCCCATGAGAGCCTCCACTATTCTTTAAGGTTTAACACTAATGATCAGTGATGCTACAGCTGGTTTTTTTAAAAGAAGACAGAAGGGATGGTAAGGAAGACTTCAGCATAACTGCCCGTGAAGGATGACACCTGAGAAGCACAGCTAGCTATCTGAAAAATTACTATCAAAGAAATTTATTTCATAAGAACTGATGTATTATCTTGTAGCACCTATGCAAGATAATCAGTATCATCAAGTGGAGGAGATGCTGGCTTTCTGCAAAGGATAACCATTCCAAGTGATCTCAAATGCTTGATTTGACCAAACAGCTAATCCTTAGTTTCTTTTTCCATAATGCATTCAAGATGAATCCAGAAAATCAGCTGAGGAAAACTACAAATGACTGTTATCACTATCATGAAGAACTAACCAGAATACTCCAACATTTTCAAGCTCATTGCCCTGATGTATTCAAATTTCTGTATTTAAGCCTTCATACACATTTCCCCACTCAAATCAATCCAAGTTTGCTCCATACGCTCCACGGAACTCAGCTACTTTGTCTGCAAGCCTGACAACAGAACTTTTAATCAGCAATGGAATGCAAACAATGGCTACTGAAGCAATGGCATGCAAAGCATGCCATGTATTAGCAATTTCTTCATTCCTTCTTTATTCATCATATTAATGCTTTAGCTCAAGTTATTTTATGTATAAAATATCTTTACATTAACCACTTGTAGAACTTGAAGTGAACTTCATTATTTTTCTTCATTCCAAATTAAAATCAGGACAACAGATCAAGTGAATCTTTACAAACTGTAGTTTTTTTACTCTAATTACTTTAGAAACAAGCCTAGGACAGGATCTAAACCAAGCTCCATAAGCAGGGGAGGTTTAGTTGGAGAATTTCTCACTGAGCTAGTTGTATACCATTGCTAAACCAACTTCAGATCATTCAAATACCCAACAAATTGACACCATAAACATACACCCCATGTAATGGGAGTTTTAGATACTAAATCTAAAAGTCAAATTTCTTTCCAGGATTAAGTCATTAAACATAATTCAGCATTTATTTAAAAAAAAAACTTGCAAAAGAGATTTGATCTAAATTGTACTTCACAAGTTCATTAGGTAGTAGCTAAGATAAAGTGAAAGGGGAAGGGAGGTTTCATTCATATCCGTGTTTAAAGTGGTCAGTGTCCAAGGCAAATATTGTGAAAGGCAGCAAGTTTTCCCACCAGAGCAAAACAAAGTTCAAGGCCAGGCTGGATGGGGGTTTGAGCAACCTGGTCCAGTGGAAAAGGTTCCCTCCCCCTTGCAGAGGATTTGGAACTAAGGGTTCTTCAAGGGCCCTTTCAACCCAAACAATTCCATGACTGTATTAAAGTCCACAAAAATGAAACTGCTCCTAGTTTTAGAAGAATATTTATCCAGGCACAAGCAGTAAGCCATCATTCTGTATTTGAGAATGAGAATAAATTCAGTGACACCAGATAATTAAACCTCAGGTACCTATCATTTGTAAAGTGAGGGCTTCAAGGCAAGAACATGTTGTTTAAACGAATACTGGGCAAAATATCCAAAACAGCAATGTAGTCTCAAATGCCTGAAAAAGCCACTGAACATACAGGGTAAGGATGCAATTTTTCGACTTAATTATCCTTCTGAACTCCTCCAGCAGCCGAGACGCAAAGGGCTCGCTCATTGCAAAGTAACTTTGTACGTGCTGTGAATATTTCCATACAAATTGACACAGACCTGACCGCTACACGTACATGCTTTTAGCGCAAACATCTCAGTTCAGAACAAACATCAGTCTATCATGATCACCTTCCCCTGACTGCAGGGGCGGAGCAGCAAGGCCAGGGAAGGCTGTGCCGGCTTTCGAGGCAGCACCATCCCTGTCCACCATTGCACCGAGCCGTGCTTTAAGCGGAAAAAGAAACTCAAACAAATAAGAAAACTCCACAACCCCCTCCCAGCCCCTTGAGTCACCCCAGGCCCCGATCAGCGCCACACTATCCTCAAAACAGAGTGAGATGCTCCCAAGATCTTCACTTTATCCCCAAATTCATGGAGGAGGCACCTGAGCCCGACCCCTTGATGCTCTCCTCCCATTATCCCCAAGTTCCTGCCTCCGGTTTCATCCCTAAACCGACAGAAATCCCCTCCAAATCTCTTAGTCCGAAGCTCACAGAAACCCTCCTAAGACCTCCCTACTGGAGGTGCTCGCTGTCCCACCTCACCCCAAACTCACAGAGGGGTCCCCAAGGACTATGCCCAATATCTCAAAGGTGTCCCTGAGCTCCCCCACAAGCCTCATAGCACAGCAAGCCTACAGAGAGGTCCTCAAGCTGCTCCCCCCAGTCCCACCCCATTCACAAAGAAGTCTCTGAGCTCCCCTCATCCCCCCTCCACCAGCCCCACACCACCTCAGGCTCACAGTGCTCCCCCAGCTCCACATCCACCCCAGGTTTGCCTCCCCAGCCCCACAACCTTACAGAAGGATCCTCAAGCCACTCCCCTCAGTCCCACCCCACTCTCACTGAGGGGTTCTCGAGCCTGGCCACCCCTACAACCCCACCTCAAGCTCACAAAGGGGTCCCTAATCCCACCCGCATAGCATCCCCAGCTCATAGAGGAGTCCTCGAGTCCTCCCCCAGCCCCCAAAACCTATAGAGGGGTTCCTGAGCCCCCAAAACCTACAGAGGGCTCCCCGAACTCCCCCCCAGCCCCCAAAACCTACAGAGGAGTTCCCCAAGCCCCTCCAGCTCACAGATGGCTCCCCGAGACCCTCAAAGCCTCCAAAACCTACAGAGGGGCTCCTGAGCGTCTCCATCTCACAGAGGGGTCCCCGAGCCCCTCCCCAGCCTCCAAAACATACAGAGGGATCTCCAAGCCTGGCCCACCCCCACAACCCCACCTCAAGCTCACAAAGAGGCCCCTAATCCCACCCTCATAGTACCTCCACCTCACAGAGGGGTTCCTCAGTTTCCCACAGCATACAAAACCTACAGAGGGGTCCCCCAGTCCCCAAAACCTACAGAGGGGTTCTCAAGCACCTCCATTTCACAGAGGAGCCCCCGAGCCTGACTCACCCCTCTAACCCCATCTACCCCACCTCAAACGCACAAAGGGGCCCCTAACTCCACCCTCATAGTACCCCCACCTCACAGAGGGGTTCCCGAGGGTCTCCATCTCACAGAAGAATCCCCGAGCCCTCCCTAGCCTCCAAAACCTACAGAGGGGTTCCTGAGTCCCCAAAACCTACAGAGGGGTTCCTGAGCCCCTCCAGGTCACAGAGGGATCCCCGAGCCTGGCCCACCTCTCAACCCCACCCACCTCACCTCAAGCTCACAAAGGGGTGTCTAATCCCACCCTCATAGCACCCCCACCTCACAGAGGGGTTCCTGAGCCCCCAAAACCTACAGAGGCGCTCTCGAGGGTCTCCGAGTCCCCTCCAGCTCCCAAAACCTACAGAGGGCTTCCTGAGGGTCTCCATCTCACAGAGCCCTCCGTAGCCTCCAAAACCTACAGAGGGATCTCCGAGCCTGACCCACCCCACCTCAGCCTCACAAAGGGGTCCCTAACTCCACCCTCATAGTACCCCCACCCCACAGAGGGGTCTCCGAGTCCTCCCGAGGTCCCAAAACCTATACAGGGGTTCCCGAGTGTCTCCCTCTCACAGATGGGTCCCCAAGCCCGCCCCAGAGCCCACGGAGGTGTCCCCGGTCCCCTTAGAGTCCCCCAAATCCCCCTACCCACGCCCGCCGTACCTGCCGGCACCGCTCGGGCCGCCGCTCCACCCGCCGGCAGCGCCCGCTCCGTCAACGCCGCCGCCGCACGATTTCAAACCGTAACGGACGGCCCGGACAGCCAATCAGGGAGCGGCGCTTGAACGCGCTCGCCAATCAGAGCAGGGCAAGGGGGCGGGGCCGGCGCAGCGCGACGCATGTCCGTTGCGCCCCCGCGGCGCGCGCCCCCTAGCGGGGCAGGGCGGCACTGCAGGGCGGAGGGCAAACCTGGGAGGAGAAAACCGGATAAAAAGGATGAATAAACTCTGGGAAAAGCATAAATAAACCCCGGGGAGGGATGCGCCGCCACACCCGCTATACAGCAAAGCGTCTCTGCCCAGGGATGATGTGTCAAGGTTCCCCCCAACCCAGCCCGTTCGGTGGTTCTGCGGTGTCCTGCTGCTCGGCTCCAATAATCATGAAATCCATGAAATCACAGACAGAGAACTTGCTGCTTCACAGCCTGCTCTTTATTGTCGAGATTCGTGGTCCATTCAGGGAATTAAAACCGTCCTTGCTGTTGAGTCATCAGACGGCAACAAGGGGATGGTTGTTAAAGCAATAAACTCGATAACAAGGATGCCTCTCAGGATGAAATGAGATGCCCCGAATCCGAGCGTGATTTTACTGGTGTAACCATCTTCAAGAGTCACTAAACCACTCTAAGTTCCCGATCTCCATCACAGCAGTAACACATCAGCCATCTGCCAGCGTGAAGTGTCACATCCCGGGGGTGGCATTTCCTATGGACTTGGTTCCCCATCAGCAGTAGGGTATAACATCACAAGCTGCCTTCCCAGTTACACAATCTCCCCTTTCTCTAGAAGAGAGAAATATGGAAGGCCATGATTATTGCAGGGTGCATGCAGGGGTTTTGTCACATTCCCTGAGAAACAGTGACTCTTGGGGCAATTAGTTACTATTTGTCCTTCAGGAGTAACCAGAGATCCCAGTCAGGCCATCCTTTTACTGTGTTGGGAGGGTGCACACATATCCCAAAACCTGCCTCCTCTTAAGGCATTTTAGGATCCTTACATCCCTGTCTTGAAATATTAGAAAATACAAGATAAAAATTAGAAAATATTGGGGGAAATATTAGAAAACATTGGGGAAATACTAGAAAATATTGGGGGAAATGCTAGGAAACAATGGGGAAGTGCTAGGAAACATTGGGGAAATGCTAGGAAACATTGGGGGAATACTATATTGCACAAAATAGACAAGGAAAAACAATGTTTCTCGGACCCTTAGGCAAAGCAGTCCATTTCCCTGCTCCGGACACTGCCCTGCTCCCACAGAGAGCCCTTTCAGTCTGTAAGGAACTGGAATCGGCTCCTCCTGCCAGGCCTGTGGAGCATGAGCTCGGACACAGCCCGAGGCCACGGGGATAGGCTGCGGGGGGAGAGGAGCATCCCGACCCCGGGGTCCGGATCGCGGTGCCCGCATCCCGGCTGGAGCGGGCGGGGATGGAGGGATGGAGGGGAGGGATCGGAGGGAGGGAGGCAGTGAGTGGAGGGAGAGAATGGAGGGAAGGACTGGATTGAGAGAGGGGAGGGATCGGATGGAGGGAGGGAATGGATGGAGGGAGAGAAGGAGGGAGTGGATGGAGAGAGAGAGGGAGGGAGTGGATGGAGGGAGGGAGTGGATGGAGGGAGGGGAGGGAGCGAATGGAGGGAGGGAATGGATGAAGGGAGAGAAGGAGGGAGGGGATGGAGAGAGAGAGGGACGGCGGGGATTGAGGGAGGGGCGGACTCGGAGGCAGGGACTGGATGAAGGGAGGGAATGGATGGAGGGAGGGAATGGATGGAGGAAGAGAGGGAGAGAGGGAGGGAGTAGATGAAGGGAGGGGAGGGATCGGATGGAGGGAGGGAGGGAATGGATGGAAGGAGGGATCGGATGGAGGGAGGGAATGGAGGGAGGGAGTGCATGGAGGGGAGGGAGCGGAGGGAAGGAGGGGACGGATGGAGGGAGTGAGGAAGGGAGGGAGAGGAGGGAAGGGAGTGGATGGAGGGAGGGAATGAAGGGAGGGAGGGAGTGGATGGAGAGAGGGACCGGAGGGAGGGGAGGGATGGAGGGAGGGACCAGCGGGAGGGATCGGATGGAGGGAGGGGAGGGATGGAGGGAGGGACCGGCGGGAGGGATCGGATGGAGGGAGGGACCGGCGGGAGGGAGGGATCGGCTGGCCGGGAGGAAGGAGCCGCCTCCCCCCGCCCCCGGCCCGCGGCGCATCCGGGGGTGCGGCGGGCAGTGCCGCCGGAGCGGCCGGGATCCCCCTGCCCTTCCCCGGAGCGGCCGGGGCACGGCGGGCTCTGCCCCCTGCCCTGCCCTGCCCTGCCCGCCCATGGAGAGCCCCGCCGTGACCTTCACGCTGGCCTACGTGGTGTTCGCCGTGTGCTTCGTGTTCCCCCCCGACGAGGTGCGCTCGGCGGGGCTGACGGTGCAGAGCCTGCTGTCGGCGTGGCTGGGCAGCGAGGACCGCGCCTTCGTGCAGTACCACCTGCGCCGCAGCACCGGCACGCTGCTGGCACACTCCCTGCTGCCCCTCGGTGAGTGCTGCCCGCCCGCTCCGGCGCGGTCCGGGACACAGGGCTCTCCCCTGCAGCCCCCAGGGATGCTGCAGCTCAGGCGGCGTCTCCCCAGGTTGGTCTGTTCCACGGGTCCAGAGCATCTTCATTCGGGGGTGTCATTCTGGCAAAAGCGGCGTCTCGCAGGTGATTTTAGCCAGCAAGTTCAGATCACCTTCATTCCAGGTATATAATTCTGGCAAAAGCGGCGTCTTGCAGGTGATTTTATTCAGGAAGTTCAGATCACCTTCATTCCGGTGTATCATTCTGGTAAAAGTGGCATCTCGCATGTAATTTTATTCAGCAAGTTCAGATCACCTTCATTCGGGTATATAATTCTGGTAAAAGCAGCACCTCGCAGGTGATTTTAGCCAGCAAGTTCAGATCACCTTCATTCCAGATATATAATTCTGGCAAAAGTGGCATCTCGCAGGTAATTTTATTCAGGAAGTTCACATCGCCTTCATTCGGGTGTGTCATTCTGGTTAAAGCGGCATCTCACAGGTGATTTTATTCAGCAAGGTGAGATCACCTTCATTAGGGTATATAATTCTGGTAAAAGTGGCCTCTTGCAGGTGATTTTAGCCAGCAAGTTCAGATCACCTTCATTCAAGGTATATAATTCTGGTAAAAGTGGCATCTCACAGGTGATTTTATTCAACAAATGCAAGTCATCTTCCTTTAGGTATATAATTCTGGCAAAAGTGGCATCTCGCAGGTTATTCAGCAAGTTGAGATCACCTTCATTTGGTTATATAAGTCTGGCAAAAGCAG
>JAWWTY010000123.1:66966134-67103634 GCA_035222235.1 Margarornis squamiger
GGCAAAAGTGGCATCTCGCAGGTTATTCAGCAAGTTGAGATCACCTTCATTTGGTTATATAAGTCTGGCAAAAGCAGCATCTTGCAGGTTATTTTAGCCAGCAAGTTCACATCACCTTCATTCGGGTGTAGCATTCTGGTAAAAGTGACATCCCGCAGGTGATTTTATTCAACAAATGCAAGTCATCTTCTTTTACTTATATAATTCCGGTAAAAGTGGCAACTTGCAGGGAATTGAACCAACAAATTCAAATCGCCTTCCTTTGGGTATGGTAATTCTGGTAAAAGTGGCATCTCACAGGTAATTTTATTCAGCAAATTCAGATCACTGTCATTCAGGTATATAATTTTGGCAAAAGTGGCATCTCACAGATAATTTTATTCAACAAATTCAGATCATCTTCCTCTATGTATATCATTCAGATAAAAGTGGCATCCTATAAGTAGTTATTCAACCTGCAAATTCAAATCAGCTTCATTTGGCTATGTAATTCTGCTAAAAGTCAGGGATGTGTAAGCACTTGCCTCAGATTGCTTAAGACAAGGGGCTCAAATCTGAACTCATCCAGAAGTAGCTCTCCTGAAGGTGAGGACTGGTTAGGTACGGGACCCAACTCGGCCAGTTCTGTGGTATGATTTAGGGGTATGTGTTTATGCATGTACTTGGTTGGTTTCTGAAAGCAAGTTGGTTTTTTTTCCTTGCAGGTTATTACCTTGGCATGTGCTTTGCTGCACCTGAAAAACACCTTTGCTTTTTCTACCTGGCCTCAAAAGAATGGAAAACTTTCTTCTTCTTCGCGGTTCTCCTTCCAGCGGTCACCAGTGCCCTGGCATATTACTGGTCACGGAAAGGCTGGAACAATCACCCCTTAGCCCGAACGCTGGCTGTCCATGCTCTCCCACAGTCGGGTTGGAGGGCAGTAGCTTCCTCCATCAATACAGAATTCAGGAGAATCGACAAATTTGCCACTGGAGCCCCAGGAGCGAGGGTGATTGTTACGGACACGTGGGTGATTAAAGTGACCACCTATTGCTTACACGTGGCCCAGCAGCAGGACATTCATTTGACGGTGACGGACTCCAGACAGCATGAACTCACCCCAGACTCAAACGTGCCTGTGCAGTTCCTCACCATCCGAGTTTCCAGTGTCAATCCCTACGTGAAGGCGTTTGATATCCGGTAAAACATCTGTGTTAACCTTGCTATGTCACATATATGCTGTTTCATGGTACTGATGGAGTGCTTTTGTGTCCATTCTGAAGACTCCCTGGTCTTGTCCCTTCCTTTTTCCTCCCTGCCTGGTGTTCAGAGGTGCTCTATGTGCAGTTCTGCCACACAGTGCAGCAAAGAAAGGTTGTTGAAAAGATTCACACCTCTGCAGCATTGGATGCACAGTGGTTAAACAGAGAGACTGTCCTGTTTGAGCCATTCTTAGGGAGAGGATTGTGTTGGAAAAGTAACTGGGGAAATCTAGGTCAAAGACGGAGAACAGGAATAAAAGGGGGAATCTTTGATCTTTCCAATTTTGGGTGACGAGAAATAGTTATTTGTCTAAAACTGGCTGTTGTTCACCCATGACTGTGGTTTTTTTCCTTTTGCTTAAGGCTTGTAATTCTGTCGCTGCTCAGAAGAGCTCTCACTGAGCTACTGTGAGCCAACTGCCCTTAAAGCAAGGAAGTAATTTTGGTCTGGTTCTGATTTATGTCTTCTCATAGCAGTAAATCATAGCAAACGTGAATTGCTAGGGCTTGTTTTGCAAGGGCCCACGCTGGGTTTGTTTCAGCAGCCTCTCCGTGCAGCTGGGCAAAAGTACAAGTTCTGCAGAAACTTCTAACACTGAGTAGAAGGGTGCTAAAGTCTTTGTTGTTGTTGTGTCACTGAAAGGAGTACACAAAGCCATGTTAGTGCTCCTAAAACTATACTTGAAAAGGCATTTAAGTGTCTTTTTGCTGGAAATTTGTATGTCAGCAGCATTTATTTACTAGGTAATTAAAAGCCAACTTGCAGGTGTGCAGTGGGGGGCAAGCACGAGGAAGGCATAGAGATGATTGTGTTAAGAGATCCAGGTGAACAGAGCTCAGAATAAAAGGTTAGTTAAGGTAGGTGTGACAATCCTAAGAGACTTTTATAGACCTATGAGAGTGGTGACCAAATGAGTATTAAACAACTAATGACTTTCTTCTGCAAGGACTTCAGTTCCAGAGTGATAAAACTACATCTCCAGCTGAGAATATCATGACTTCTTTAACTATTCCTTTTAAGGGAAAAAAAAAGCCAACCCCCCTAACTTTATTTTGTGGCTAAACAGCACAGCATCAAGAACAGTGTTTAAAAGGTCTTCTAGCAAGATGTCAGAAATAGTACATCTCTGCTAGAATGCAGCAGAGTCATATAGGATCACTGTATATATCCAAAATCGGATACAGTGAGATGTTTCTGGAAGAAAAATGCTTTTGTGCAGATGGGCCACGTTTCCCTATGTGTTCTGTGTGAATTTTTTCTCTGTTATTTGCATGGGTAGCATCTGTTAACAAACAGATAAATAATCTGTTAATTATCCTTTAGTTGTTAAAACAATGGAGACCACTGGGAGCTAAAGCTAGGCCAGCGTTGCATTGTGCTGGGCTCTGGGAACTCAGTGAGTGGTAGAAAGAACGAGGGCAGCGTTCCCTGGACTGCTCCATGAAAGCTGTTTAATGAGTGGAAGCACTGAGCTGGGGAGTTCTGATGCTACAGTTCTGAATTGTGACAGTAAAAAGGGGTAACAACGGGGACGTGTCATTGCAGGATCTGTGTGAGGTCTCATGTACCACTTGAGGTGTCTGGGTATCACTTAAATTTACTTCAGCAAAACCAGCTGGTGTGAAATGCACCCTGTTACAGCCTTGAATCAGCAGTGGTTTGTAACCTTTGTGAAATTTCTTGGTTTGTCTAAAATTGTATCGTAAAATCAGAGAACCTCATAAATTGACATTCTTCTACTGTTTATGTGTACTGTATCACCTTGTGATGCATGCTACATGATATAACTAATTTCTGCCCTCAGGAGTTTATAAACAGGAATTTAGATATGATCTAAGTAAATGGGAATTAAAAAGATGGACAGAAACTGTGCATGCACTATTTTACAGTTAATGCATGATTTACATACCTGTATTGCTTTTGTTCGTGTTGATCACTTGAAAATTCCTTTATTTTTGTGTGATGTTTTAGCTGATCTCTGGCATATCCTGCTGGCAGTCTGACACGGATATGAAGGAGGACAGCATGTTCTGTTGGCTAAGTTGTGTCAAAACCAGAAACTAAACAGCAAAAGAATACAAAATGCTCACTGTTTATTTATTATGATTCATGAACCAGACTAAATAGCTTTTCTGTGGATTCACTTCTCTGATGTACATCTTCTGCACTGTACTATCAAGGTATGTGAGTGGATAGTCATGGTAATGTTTTGTTCCATCTTTTCTTCTCCAGGTTGAACTCCACAGAGTATGGGGAGCTCCGAGAAAAGCTCCGTGCTCCTATCAGCAATGCAGCTAATGTTGTGATCCATCAAAGCCTTAGTGATTTATTTTTAGAAACCTTTACATCTCTGGTGGAAATTAACCAGACCTATCATGTTCCAAGCACTCAGGTGAGACTTTGTATCCACGTGAGGCTGCAATAATTACACTTCCCACGTGGGTGATCATGTGATTACTGTGTAAATTGATAAATCTTTACTCTTACAGCTGTTTAGGGTGAATTATTAAGAGAATTCATTGCTGCGGGGTTTACAAAAAGGTTTTATTAAAAATATGGATTAGTGAATTATGATTAAGTTATAATTATTAATTGAGGATTATTAAGCAGTATTCACATAGTAATTAAACAGTAATGAATAATTAAATTCTCGTCAAACACACTTCTAATAATTAAGGTAGCTTGCATACAATATGCTTTAGATCTAATATAAACAGCTGCTTACCTTGCTGTGGATAATAGGTAGAGGGTAAGGGATCTCTCAGCCTGGAGAGGTGTCTTACCTACCTGAGGGAGCCTGCTGGCCTACAGGAGAGCTTAGTGGGTTTTGGCGGGGCTGCAGTCGCATACTTAGAGTGAGTGGTGTTCAAACTGCCCTTTGGGGTGCGTGTGCAGCCATAGGGTGTACAGTTTCATCTCCTTACCCCCTGATAAGATATGGCCTAGATTACTTAACTTCCTGAAAAGATACAGCCTAGCACAATTCCTTAAGGTCTGCACAGCTGGGCTGACTCCAGTCAGGCCTCCTTGTCAGTGATGACAGAGCCAAAGTGCTGTTTGCTCAGTCAGGGTTGGTGTATCCTTCACAAGGGCCCACCTGCTGTCTCGGTAAACATGTCATGAATGTAGTTCTGGCTGCTGCTTCTGTTCTTCTGTGAGGAGATGAACTGTATTGTGAGCGTTTTTGAGACATGAGAAATGACACAGTGAAATAAAGTCCCCTGTATTGATTTCCATAAAAAATATTACATGAAAACATTTGGAAATGATGACGCTGCACTTCCATAAAGTTTATGGGGAGCCAAAGTCACAGCTGTTGCTGTTCTTTAGGCAGTTTGCTCCATTACAGCTTGCTTTTCTAGACAGCCAGGTTTTGCTGGATCTTCTGCAGAAGTAAACTAATAAGTCTTAATTGGTGCTTGCTTTACTTTTAAATAACACCATAGAGTCCTACCTTCAGTAATACTCGCAGAGACCTGGTCATTATTGCCCTTGTGCAGCAATCTGAAGTGTGACTATGCCACAGAGGGAACTAATAAAACCAGTTCTAGCGACCCTGCAGGGAGTCTGTGTCTGATGTTTCAGCTAATGGGAGTACTTGGTATCATTGGTAGCTTCATGGTATGTTCACTGTATGGTTCCATGAACTAGCTAAAATAAAACTGGATCAGTACCAGCATATACTGACATGAGATGTTCAAAGTAAAGAGAAGATAGAATTTGATAGGTTTTCATTTTCATTGAAATTAATTTGTGACACATTTAAGTGTCAGATGAGCTACTGAGCTTTGGTTTGACGTTGCATGATAAATGCCATCAAAAATGACAAGAAGGACATTAAAAATAAACATTGAGTTTTCCCTATTCTGAAGCTTCATGATTAAGTTGAAAAAGATAGTTAATCTTTCTACGCTAGACCTTTTTACTGCCTAAAAACTAAGATAAGCCCTAATTTCGCAAGTTAAAGCTGATGCACCTTCTGAAAGAAGCAGTCCTGCTTCCTGCACGCTCCTGGTCCCCATGTTGACACAAGACTTTGTCTGTGGTGAACCTGGTTGTGGGAAACTGTTGGGGTGGAAAGAGGCAAAGTTGGCTTGTGTTCATCTGGATCTGCTCCACGGCCAAGCTGCCAGTGTGGCGGAGCACTTGAGCTGACAGGGAAGGAGACACTGGAGTTGGGAAGTCGAGACCACAGAGCAGAGCTGCTTTTTGTTATACCAGCAACAGTATGAACAGGATTCTGGTGTCCACGCCTGTTCACTGTGCTGTCATTTGAGCTTTGTCGAGTTCTTGGACAGCTGGAAGACACGTGGGAAATGCTAATTATTGTTGTTTATTAGTTGTAAAACACGTCATAGCAAGATGATTTCCCTATGTGCAACCACAAGTTCATGTGGCATGATTAACTGTGGGGAAATAGTAATTATTACAGTATTATCCAAGAAAACTTAAGTTTAGTCCTTGTATTCAGTACAGTCCTGGTCTCCCCTTTTATGTATCTTACTTGTAAAGATGGAAGATAGGAAGAGCCATTTGCTGTAATAAGTGGTAAGAACTGTTTGCTCTTTTGTTTTCCTTACTTTATATTGGTTTAGTTTTTGAAAAATACCTTGCCTAAATGATAGAGCTGACTGCTTGCTTACCTTGCTATGGCTGCTGTGCTCTGGAAGCAGGTGAAGCTTTTCAAAGAGAGAAAGAATGTTTCTTTTCAGTCATTTTTGTTTAATCATTAGTCTCATACAGCAGTTCTGGCTTTCTGTTTAAAGAGAAACTTTGCTCTCACTCATTAGAAGGCCTTCTAATAAAACCATTTAATGTCTTCTGGTTGGGCAGTTCTGCCTTGATCATTCTGCTGCAGATAATTTTCTAAAAGTCCTTCAAGAGCAATCACAGAGACCATTCCATGCAGTTCACAAGTTTTTCTCCTCCTTTTAGGAGCTGGAGCCATGCATAGGGTGTATGCAGACCATTGCAAACATCAAGCTTATCAAGAACTGCCAGGAGCCAAACGAAGGGGAGTGCCAGCAGTGCTACTGTCGCCCCATGTGGTGCCTCACCTGCATGGGCAAGTGGTTTGCCAGCCGACAAGATCAGCAGCACCCAGAGACCTGGCTCTCGAGTCAAGTGCCTTGTCCAACTTGCCGAGCCAAATTTTGCATTTTAGATGTTTGCCTAATACGATGAGTAGTACTTGGGTACGTTTTAACTTTTTTAATTTGAGTGTATTTCATAGTGGGTTTGGTTAAAGGCCTCCTAGGTTTGTTTCTGGGTTTTTGTGTTCTACAAGGGTGCAGACTCCAAAGGTTTCTTTTACAGTGTTGAAAACAGATGTAAATCTTTTCAGTTCCTTTCACTTTTACCTGTATCTGTGGTTTTTACTCATCTCATGTGAGTTTCTGGATTTTGATTTTTTTTTAACTCATATTTTCCTTTCTTATGTCTTGGAAGGTTATCCTTCCATATTTGCAGTATATTCTCTTTTCATGTTTTAACGTAGGTTAAATTCTTCACATTTTTAAATTTAACTTGGGTTTCGATTCTTCAATAAAGGGCTAACTGAGAAAATTACTTTGGTTAGACTTCATTGATACTTTTGCTACCCTTTAATACATTTGTAAAATTCTTATTAATCTTTCCAGTTGTTCACAGAACAAATGTACCAGTTGTGTTCCTTCTGCTGGTTCCCTCCACTCACAAAGGGTTTCAGTAGGCTGAGGAATTAAATTCCTGAAGATTTAGAGCTCCAGTAGGAAACTTTTTATTCCATTAATTTGCCTCTAGCTTACTTTTTGATGGATGTCTTTATTTCAAATAACAGAAGGATTCTGAAACATAACCCATTTACCTACACTGCTAATGCTATGCATCCTTAAATCTGTTGGTTTCCAGGAGCTACATTACTTAGGCTTTCGATTATTTATTTTTTTTTTTTAATACATTTGAAGGGAGTGCAGCAAACATCTGAGCTTTAATTTGTAAATGAAAACCACAGGTGGATTAAAGAGAGAATGGAATACTTCAATGCTTTGGTCTAGGACAATAAAAGCCCTAATATCTCCCACCTGAATAATCAGAAGGATCTTACCAGTAAATCAGTAGCAGAGATGACACACTAGTGATTCCATGAAAACTTCTTGATTACCCTGACAGGCAACTGCTTTGAGCAGGAATAGGTGGCAGGATGTAAAAAATGGTACAAGTAGTGGAAGCACAACCATGAAACATGAGTATCAGCCAAGATACAGGTAGTTAATTGCACCAACCTACACTTTAAGCCAGCCATGAAATGGTTATGAATGTGGCTGCAAGCCATAATGTAGAGAGGGATAAGAAATTGAAAACAGATTAGACAACATCACGTTAAAATTAACATTTATGTTAAACTGTTGGTGTTGGTTTTTACCTATTTTTTTAAATAATACGCACTTATAGAAGTCCAAACAGGTTGGGTTTAAGGACAGTAATTGCTTCAGCATATCTCAGTTGCTATATATGTAACATCTGCTATGCAATTATCTAAACTACCTATTAATAATGGTGGTTTCTTTCGTTTTTCATTACCTATTATTTTGAATTGTATAGAATGAAAATTTGACACTGAGACAGGTAGTATGGATTTGTCTCTCTTTCCCAGAGACCTTAAGTGGCATGTCCCTCTTCATCTGAATAGGATTTAATTAAGTTCCGGAGTTTCAGACAGGTTTGTTGACAAGTCTGAAAACTAATAAAAAAATCAAGGAGCTGATCAGTGATTGAATTTGAAATATTTTCCAATACTTCTGTGGGAAAAGTTATTTGCAAGTTTAAAATGGTCTCTGTAGGACTTTTAACCTTTGGAAGATTCTTGCAGGGCCAGGTGGTGTCATCTGGCAATGCACCTATCACTACACAGCAGCTTTTACAAATAAGCATTTTGCAACATTTAGTTCTGGGAATTCTACATAATGTGGCATAG
This sequence comes from Margarornis squamiger, assembly GCA_035222235.1. Classification (NCBI taxonomy): domain Eukaryota; kingdom Metazoa; phylum Chordata; class Aves; order Passeriformes; family Furnariidae; genus Margarornis; species Margarornis squamiger. Next base: position 66,974,332 of record JAWWTY010000123.1, read on the forward strand.
ATACAAGGGACCTGGTGCTGGAAATAGTTGCAGAAGAAAGGTAGGATTTTGGATCTGTGGTTTTGCCACTGACAGTCATTCAATACCTACAGCTCTTTGCCTCTTTGGAATACAAATATTTGTTGTAAAGATGTGTGAAGTTAAAATTTTAAAGGCTTTGAGAAAGATAATAGATACATGTAGTTGCAGATGGTTTTATAGAAGAACATGTCAGTTGCCAATAGTATCTCATGTAATAAGAGCTTTAGACTCCTAATTGCTTGTGCAGTTGGAGCTGTTCCTTACAGAAATCTACTCTGAATTGATTGGAGTTTTCATTTCAGTGGAACTTTGGCTTTATTCATCTTACCTCTCTTGCCAACCTAACAGTACGATGAAGTAACAGTCATAAATGTATGATATCCTTGCATCTTTTAATGCTCTATCCACAGAAGTGCCTCTTAGGAAACCTAGTAATAATTACCAAAATCAAATTATTATTTATGTTAATAATAGTGCCTGGCTTAAATTTCTTAAAACAACCATTATTTCCCAAGTTTAAATTCTCAAAGGAGTCTGGCATGCCTACAAAGTTTGTAAGCTTACAGGCTGTGTTAGAGAAACAACTTGTTAAAAATCTGTATGACATACCCTTCTTAGAGGCAGCGGAAGGAGAAACTGTGGCCTCTCCCTGCACAGTCATATGAGGTGTGAAATAAACCACTGAACAAGGAAATAACAGATTATAAAAATAGGCATTTGTCTTTGTCATAGCTTCAGGTCATCATCAAAGAACCACATGCACATACAGGGCTGTTTCTAGAGAAGATTCTCTCTGCAGTAAAAAAGACAACAACACTGCCTCCCACACAATCTTGATATGTTTCTTAAATATGATGATAGGGTTTAGAATTGGTCTTCTTACAGCATTTTGTAAAACAAAATAGGAAGTAATGTGATGGGCTAAAATATTTACTAAAGAATTTTCTTTTATTATTGTGTGTAGATCATTATTAGTGATTTAGTGTTGCATTTTCAGCAGTGTGTATGCTTTTCCACATCATTGACTTGTGGGTGGGCAATGTGAGTAATCTGAAGTATGTTATATGAATGTGATGTCACTAAACTAAAGACAATGTCTCTGTGGGTGCACAGTGTCAGTATAAATACACCATATCTGTGTATACATGTATAGCCCAAATTTCCCTGTGTGCTACAGCTCAGCAGATGTTTCTCAAAAGATGGGCTGTGGCTATATTATTTATTTCCACAGTTGTGTTATTTCTGTAATTTTACATTCCAGAAAATATTAGGAAAATATGTTATTTGTTGGTTTTTTTAGATTAACATAACTTGCTAACCCAAAAAAGACTTTTTCTTTCCAAGCGGGATATAATTTGAATCCATTATATGAATGAAGTTTTTTACCATGAGGCTTGGCATAACTTGAAACCAAAATCCCAGGTTATTGTGTGATCTCTTCAGTATGAGTATTTTTGGTGTATTGAAATTGGACCAAGTTGCCCAGAGAAGCTGTGGATGCCCCATCCCTTGGAAGTATTCTGGGCCAGATTGGATGAGGCTCTGAGCAACCTGGTCTAGTGGAAGGTGTTCCTGCACATGGCAGGGGTTTGGAACTAGATGATCTTTAAGGTCCTTTTCCAACCCTTAGACCCCTTTCCAACCTGTTAGACTGCAGCTAAGGACCATTCCAGTGAGGATAAACCTCAATAGGACTAAAGTTCTGAGTGCCGTTTCTTAAGAAATGTTTGTTGACTTTGAGCTGTTTAAGAAGTCGAGATCTAAATATTCAAGCTCTTAGATACATTACAGGACATTTTCTTCCAAAGACATACTGCAGGGTTTCTTATGTGTGGTTCTTGTTTGTTTGGGGTTTTTTTTCCTAGCTAGCTTACCTGTTAATGGACAGTATTATTTGAATAGCCTTTAAGGTAAAGACTTAATGAATACATACAGTTAATCTTAAAACTCTCTGAAGAGCTGAATAAAAATACGATTGATTTTACATAAGACTTGTGGTTTCAATTTTAAACGTATGTTTACCATATAAAACTTTATATGGGTGGAAATCACTCTGACTTATCTGTATACAATGTTTTATCTGAAAACACGTGAATGTAAAGAGGGCTTAAATTCTAACGAGGGTGTACATGGTAAGGGTTTTTTTTTGATGAATTTTCCTACTACAACCTGAATGCAGAGTGTTGCATTAATGGAAGAAGGTGTGTGTGAAATCTGTGTAAGAATCTCGGGAAGAAAACCCTCCAAATACTTTTCATAACTATTAGATGGGAAGGAGTGACACTGGATGTCATGAAATCAGCACAGGCAATAACTAAAAGTTTGTCTCTCCAAGGGAGCACTGGCATACAGCAATGATGTGTCCCGTATAAAATTTACTGTGCTCAGACTTACTACCAAGCACAGGCAGTAAAGAATGTAGTGCATTCCTGTAGCAGTAGACCCATTGGAGCGAGTCCAGAGGAGAACCATGAAGATACTCCAAGGGCTGGAGCACCTCTGCTCTGGAGACAGGCTGGGGTTGTTCAGTCTGGAGAAGGATCCAGGGAGACCTTGGAGCACCTTTTAGTACCTAAAGGGGGTTACAAAAGAGCTGGAGAGGGACTTTTGACAAGGGTGTGTAGTAACAGGACAAGGGGGAATGGCTTCAAACTGAAAGAGGGTGAGTTAAACTAGGCATTGGAAATTAATTGTGAGGATGGTGAGGCACTGGCACAGGTTGCCCAGAGGAGTTATGGATGCCCCATCCCTGGAAGTGTTAAAGGTCAAATTGGATGGGGCTTGGAGCACCCTGGACGAGTGGAAGGTGTCCCTGTCTATGGCAGGGAGTTGGAACTGGATGATCTTTAAAGATCCCTTCCAAGACAAACCATTCTGTGATTCTGTACTGAACCAGTAATTATCCACCGAGATACTAGAGAAGACAAGGCTTTAAACCAGAAGTGAGCAGGTTTAGAATGGGTATTAGGAAGAAATTCTTCCCTGTGAGGGTGGTGAGGGCACTGGCAGAGGCTGCCCAGAGAAGCTGTGGATGTTCCATCCCTGGAAGTGACCAAGGCCAGGTTTGGAAGGGGCTGTGAGTAACCTGGTCTAGTGGAAGGTGTCCCTGCCCATGGCAGGGTGTGGAATGACATCATCCTTAAGGTCCCTTCCAACCCAAGCTGTTCCATGATTCCATTAATGGCATGAAGTGTGGGACATGCGTCTCCGGAGCGGACCTTGCTGTGCCCACCGACCCGCTTTGCTGAGACAGATGATTTAGCTCACAGCACCCAAGATAAGACTGGCTGGGCCCAAGCCCAGCATGGCGGAGGTAACTCTGGGATGCGGGAGCTGGGTTTTCCCTGGATTAGAGAGCCCAGCGGGTCAGGGGAGCTCCAGGCAGGGAGAGGCTGTGAGGGCAATGGTGCCCTTGGTGTGAGGGACCTTCACCTTCCTCCTGATGGTGTCCTGCAGAAACAACAGATAGAATCATAGAATCGATTGGGTTGGAAAAGACCTCTGATATCATTGAGACCAACCCTTGATCCAGCGCACTCTGTTTACTAGATCATGGCACTGAGTGCCACGTCCGATCTCAGTTTAAAACCCCCCAGGGACGGTGAATGCACCACCGCTCTGGGCAGGCCATTCCAATGCCTGATTACTCTCTCTGTAAACTCCTGTAAATCCCACCTTCCCGATGGTTTCTCTCAGGATCAGCACATCCCTCAGGACCAGCACATCCCTCAAGAACAGCAATTCCCTCCCTCCCCATGGTTTATTTCCCTCAGGAACAGCAATTCCCTCCTTCCCGATGGTTTCCCTCAGGATCAGCACATCCCTCAGGATCTCCCCATCCCTCTCTCTCGATGGTTTCCCTCAGGATCAGCACATCCCTCAGGATCTCCCCATCCCTCTCTCTCGATGGTTTCCCCTCAGGACCAGCACATCCCCCTTTCCCGATGGTGCCCCTCAGGATCAGCACATCCCATACGAAGAGCACTTCCCTCCCTCCCCGTGGTTTGTTTCCCTCAGTCACAGCACTTCCTCCCCACGGTTGGTTTCCCTCAGTCACAGCACACCCCTCAGGACCGCCCCGCCCCTCCCGCCCCTCCCAACGCGCCTGCGCGCCGCGCGCGGGGCCGCGCTGCGCCTGCGCGGTGCGGGCGGGCCGGGCCCGGCGCTGCCCTCAGCCATGTCGGGCGGGCAGCGGCGCGGGCAGGGCGGGCTGCGCAGGTGGGAGCGCCGGCCGGGCCGGGCGGGCATCGCGCTCTCGGGGCGCCTCTGGAGCTCCCGCGGCTCCGCTCTGTGTGGGTGTGGGAGGGATGGCGGGCGGGGGGTGTGGCGGTGGCGCTGCCGGGGCGGCCGGTGTAGGGCGGCTCGGCATCCTCCCTCCCCGGGCGTGCCCTTCTCCCCGCGCCCTCAGCTCCCCTGTGGGGCCTGCCTTGGTCCACTCAGCCCGGGCTCGCTGCCACGGCCCGGCTCGGGCTCTGGGCAGGCCTTGGGGCTGCGGAGGGCCCGCCGTGCAGACCAAACGCTGCAGCGTTTCTCCAAAGCTAGCGTGTCCCCCTGCACTGTCAGACACTTGCACCCGAGGCATGTATTACGGCGTGGTACCTAAGCTGGTGTGCTTGTTTTCTTGTTGGTTTTATTTTTATCTCCTCACCCCTCCTGTTTCTTTCAAGCCCTTAAATCGAGTGATTGCTGTGCAAGGCGGGCCGAGAAGGGTTTTATCCAGCCAGTGCCTTTGGAAAAACGCGTTGGAAGTGTCCCTTTGCCTGTCCGTGATCCGGAGCGAGCTGTTTGTGTGTTGGTGGTGGCTCTGAACCCTCTGAAGCAGGAAACTCACAGAGCCAGTCAGGGTGGAGGAGGACGGGAAGGAAAACATCGGTGTTTAATAAGCAGGATTAGCATGTCAAAACCCTTCCTTTCCTGTCGCTTGTTGACTCAGGCGCAGAGACGTGGCTCGTTCGGAGCGCTGTGTTTGGTGTTACTCACACGTACACAGTGTTTGTGTGTTTGCTGTGTTTGCAGAGGCTGCAGCACCAGGGCGTTCTCTCAGGCAGGTGGATCTGCAGGCGTGGTCCTTAGCCGAGGAGCCAAGTCTGCTGTCAGGAGACGCTCTGAGGGTGTTTTGTTTAGCAACCTGTCATTTAAGAGGTCAAAGCCGCCAGAACAGAGGAGGAAAATGTAGAGAACTTTAACCATTAAGCAGTCTCTGGCTGTCCCACCAGTGTGTCGCAAGTTCCTTGTCCCGTGCTTCCTTGTGAGGGCCCTGCATTGTCTGGTAAAGAATTTCCTGTGGAAAAGTGTTTCCACATCAACATTTGACCTAGTTCTCCTTAGCCGTATTGTTTTCTTGTGTTGAAGTGATGTTTCTGCATTTGCCTTTTCCATTAGTTTGCTATTGGAGGGGACAGTAAATAAGTGTCAAATAATGCACTGGTGACAGAGGACAGTCTGTGAACATTGGCACATGTCCACAGGTCCATAAATACTGGTGACACTCCTCAATTAGGTTTTTTCCCCTACCTTTTTGTTTGCAGTAGAATATATTTTTGTTATGTAAATATTAATGTTTGTTTGAAAATTTTGATGTCTTACTTGCATTAGTCAGAGGCAGTATATTCTCAGCAATTGCATTGTCAAACACCTTTGTTAAGTTAGTGTTGCCTGAATGAATAAGTTCTTGCAAATCACATATCTTTGCCACATCAGATTGTCCATATTTGTTTTGTATAGACAATGTTCAGTGACTACCAGTGACTTGATTTCTGTTGAAAATTCTTGTGTTCTAGTTCTGTGCAACATCCACACTGCTGGCACCAAGAACAGGAATGTAGAAGCTGGAATGACTCAGATTCTTTGGTGTTTGAGGAATATCAATGTGAACATTCAGACCACTGGCTGGAGAGGTAAGGTATAAATGTATTCTTTAAATGTTTCTTTAAATCTTCACTTTACTGCGCACTTCTTTAGGACTCAAGAAAAGCTCAGGCGTGATTAGATTAAATGTTTTCTAAACACAGCAGCACAGAGTTAGGAAATGATGCCTGCATTGTGCCAAGAGAATACTATCTATTTTGTCAAATTGAAATACATCCCATACATGCTATAATATTAGCAAGTATTCCATGTGAGAGAAATGAAAGGGAGGCCGTATTTTAAGCCCTTTATTGTTGAATTCTTTAATATCAGTATAAAATTTCCATTGAAGCCATATGCTGTTCCTTTCTTGCTTTGCCTATACATCTTTATGTGTAAGTGTGGGCAAACCATCTTTGTCTCTCCACTTGACAGTGCAATTGGTACCTTCAGCTGTATTGCACTTTTTAGTAAGCACCTTTTTTTTTTCATAGTCCAATACTAAAAACAACTTGAGATGAGATTAAACTTTGTACGTAGGTAATTCTAGGAATATTTTGCTTTGCTTTTGGAAATTCTAGACTGAAGACATAAGGTGGAGGAAAATACTAACAGTATGACTGTGAGTCCAAGTGGATGTGCCAGCAGCATTTTGTGTTTCCCTTTTGCTGAGTAGATGTGTTCCTTTTTAGTGTGGAAATCTTTATGTCCTGTGTTAAAATTACATTGTTAGCATGGATGGTAGTTCTGTCTGTTGATGTGAAACTATTTATGGAAAGTAAGACTATAATCTCAATCTACTTCTGTATTACTTCTGTTAAATGTTGAGGCATTAACATTGGCAGAAGAGGGCAGACTGAAAGGAGAAGTTTTCAGTGCTTATATAAACGGAAACTGTATAATGCTGTAATTTTTTTAAGTTAATGAGGAACTTGGTAAGTGTTCCTTCACTTGGAGAACATCAGTGACACAACTGATTATTTAAGTAAGAGCTTCCTGACTGCTTTTTTGGCTTCGCACAGCAAAGTTCACATTCTTGCAGTTGTGGTGCTGGGATATGATGGTATCTGATAAAATACTAGTTTTGCTCATGTGATGGATGTTTCTCTATTTCTTAAGCATCTCCCTGGTCCTTTACAGAGACCTTAGCTGACAGTGGAGAGCAGTGACTAGACTGATACTAACCTCAAGTAATTCCATGGCTTGGGCTATCTGATGGAATTGCTGTCTTGAGAAGGTCCTCAAGTAGTAGAGAGAGCTAAGCTGAAAGTATTTTGATAGATTGTCAGGTCTGTGTTGTGACACGAAATTCACTTCAAGACCATTTTCTTTCCCTGCAACATAAAACTGAAAATCTTATATCATTGCTGAAGGTGACTTTGAACTGAAATAGAGTAGGGGCACGCCTGTGGTTTTACGGTTGTGGAGCTGGTTTTGTCCACTGTTGAAGTTTAAATATGCTCAGAGCAGCAAACATTCATGTTGAATTCCTGTTATTTTCTAGCTCTACAGCACCAGAACATTCTAGGTCTCTTTCTAGCTGCCCCACCTGGGAAGGTAGAATCGAAGAAGGCAAAACAATGAGGACATCAAATAAAAAAAATACAAAGTAAGTATTGAAGAATTACTATTTTTGCATTGGTTTTAGCAATAGCCATCTGATGATTTCTGACTACTTTACATGCATTAAAGAAGATTTAAAACACAGCCAGGCTGTTTTATATCAAGCCTGAAGAAAGCCAAAAGGGTACAGTAGCACTGAGAGGTTTTTATCTCAAAAGCTACTTCTGTGATCATTTCAGATTCAGATTTGGTTAGCACAGCTTTCACTTCTGTGAACTAGAGTTGTGCTTACTGTCTATCAGAGTAAGAATACAGGCAGTTCTAGAATATGTGTTTGTATAACTTCTTGTAGAGCTGTTAAAGTTTCTTTTGACTTAATTCTAATTTTTATCTTCAAGTGATTCTGCTAATCCAGCTGAAAGGGAGACAGATGAAGTGGTTCTGAGGAGAAGACAAAAACAGATCAATTTCGGAAAGAATACCCTCGCATATGACAGATACATTAAAGAAGTTCCAAAGTAAGTTGCCCCATGTTGCAGGTTTCCAAATAAACTCTTTTTTGTTCCTGGTGTGTGTGTAAATCAGCACAGAGCTTTAGTTCTCTTCAAATTGTCTGAACAATAGGTGAAGAAAACCTAATTAGTGTTTCAAAGAGAAGCCAGGTATTTTCTCCATATAAGCAAATGTAGATAAAGAACAAGTAAAGGTAAATGTTCCCTTTGTGCATTGCTGTTCTTAGTAGCAAGTACACTTTAAATAAATTCTGTATTAATCAGCTCTCTGGGGACTGTTGCTAGGCCATTGTGAGGTTATATTGGTCCCAGGAAATGTCAGCTTTGAGTGAGGACTGTAGCACATTAGCATGGTCGCATCTTCAGTAATCCTTTTTTTCTCCAAAGACTCTTGAATTGCTTTGTGACAGCATTGTTACAGAGTCTTCCCCCTCTAGGTTCTGTGGAAAGGTGGATTGCTTACATTTACATTTTACCCGGGGAGTTGGGTTACTTCATTTTCTGTTCTCCCAAAAGACAAGTGTTCAGAATTGCAGCAGTCCCCATTGTTACAATGCATGGACAAAGGTGGAGTTAAAAGTTCACTTGTGGGTTCACCCCTCTCAGCAGCCAAGTACCACACAGCTCCTCTCTCCCTCCCTCTCCCCAGTGGGATGGAGAAAGGATAGGAAGAGCAACAGCGAGAAAACCCTTGGATTGAGATAAGGGCAATTAAGAAAGAGGGGAAGAACCAAATAATGCAAAAGCAATCACTCACTACCTCCCACAAGCAGACTGGTGCTCTGAAAGTCCCTAAGCAGCTACCACTTTGGAAGGTGCCTCCCCTTCTTCCTCTTCCCTGCTTTTTATTGCTGAGAATGACATTATATGGTGTGCAATATCTCTTTGGGTAGTTTGAGTCAGCTGTCCCAGTGGCTTCCCCTCTCAACTTAGTGTTCACCCTCAGCTTAATGGCTGTGGGATGAGGCCGAGCTGAGTGGGGAGACACTGTGCAAGCACTGTTCAGCAACAGCTAAAAATCACTGTGTTATTAGCACTGTTTTAGCCATGGCACTACAGGGACTGCTATGAAGGAAGTTAACTCCATCCCAGCCAGATTCAGTACAATACTAAATACAAAGAAACCATACCTGACTCAGGAAAACTGAGCAGAAGTAGCTGGAGGTTAGGATGCACATGAAGGCAAATGAGTTATGCTTCTTCAGTTTCATATTTGTCCATAGGCAATAGGAATCTGCTTTTGCCAGCTGTCAGAGTGCTGGACTGGATGAACCTCAAATCTGACTCAGCATGTTATTGTTGCTTTTGTGATCTATTTTGACAATGTTCTAGAATATACACATCTCATTTAAATATTTAAAAATAGGAATGTCTTATTTATTAGACCCCTGATGTCTCTGTGGTCTGAGGATTTTTTTAAGAATGAAAATAATGGTCTGAAATAATAAATGTTACTGTGTATTTACAGGAATCAGCGAATACCAGGAGTTCATCCCAGAACTCCCAACAAATTTAAGAAGTACAGCCGTAGATCCTGGGACCAGCAGATCAGGCTGTGGAAGATAGCACTGCATGCCTGGGATCCTCCTGCTGAAGAGACCTGGGATCTGCAGCCAGTGTGTGTATATGGGTGAATTAAGCCAAGGATTAAGGAATTAAGGAGGGCTCTGTATTTCCTTAAGAGCATTCCTGACTGGGAGCAAGAGAGAAGATCAGGCTCAGAAATGGGAGTCTCCTTTTGAATTCTATTAGTCTTCAAGAAACTCCCATTATTTGATCTAAGTTCATGTCCAGTCTGGCACTTTGGGGAGGGAGGCATTTGGTGTGCCTACAGTAGTACATTCCCTTCCTCTATGTGTTTCCACTGCTGAGCACAAGGTAACATTTTCCTAGAAAAGGATAGGCATAAGCAGAAATTTGATTACTGTTCCTTGGCTTTGATGACCTTTCCATCTTTTTCTAATATCAGTGGAGATATATTTCTCCTGCAGTAACAATACGTAAGAGAATTTGAGAAGTGTAAGGTGATGAGAGATTTCTGTGCTCTCTGAAGAAGAGTGGCAACTCTGTTCAAGATGGAATTTATTTTTTTATTTTTTCAGAACTTTGAATTTCAATATCAAGGACAGCTCCACAAATGGATGCCACCTCCCTCATACTTTACAAGACTTAGAATAGTAAATAGAATAGTAAATGGGGAGAAAAAGTGAGTGGAATTCTGTTAGCTCTGTTACTGCACTGTGTAAATAGTCTGACTGTGCCGTAATTGACCTATGGTGGAAGTTGCAGTTTTTATACCATTTGGATGTTATGTGACATGAACTGTTAATTATTACCACAGCTTAACTGTTCTCTGGCAGTAAGCCAGATAGTTAGTTTTAAACCTTTTTTTTTTTCCCCCATCCTGTTTTTAGTAGTACAGAACCCTCAGGCAGCTCCCAGGAATGGTTCTGCAAAGATCAGGATGTTTCTGACTCCTTTGTGTTTGATGAAAAGCAGAAGAAAAATGAATGTGAAGACGAGTGCAGGCAGACTGACTACACACCTGAGAGGTATGAGATAAAACTTGTGTGGTTAACTTCAGGAAATAGTTCAGTCCATGTCAATGCTGTCAGGCTTTTGTAGGAAATGTTTAGTGTAAAAGGGCAGTTAAAGTGCAGCTGTGGAGTTTGACACTTCTGCTGTTGAATGTAATCCATCAGTGGTACACAGAGCATTGAATGTGGAAAAATTACCAGCATTGCAGAATTACGTGATTAAGAGGAGGGAGAGGCAGTGTTTTTTCAGCTTCTCTGTTTATACAGTGGAGTACTGAGGTTTCTTTAACTACTATTGGTACCTGCTGAAAGTAGGGGAACGTTTTCAGAAGCAGGAGTTACCATCCTTAATAGTATTATGCCTGTCTGAAGAACAGCAGGGAGACTGACAGTGAAGCACTTCCCTGTTTACTGAGATATCTTGTCCTGGGGGGATGTGTGTGGAGCTCAAAGTGGTTCTGCTTCCAAGCTGCTGTTTCTGCAGTTGTGACTGCATTTGTGTTCTGTAATACATGGCCTAGATATCATTTTAGTTATCAAAAATTTGAGCCATTTTTTCTGTGTTCCTCTGTGTGACTGAAGAATCATACCTCAAAAAAAGTCTTCCTGTGTAGACATGTGCCATGATTTAGCAGAAATCTGATAAGCATTTAAACACTGATGAAAAATGTTACATGTATAAAATCTGTGTCTTGCTTTTGTAGTCCCTGTTCTCCTGATTCTTCTCCAGTATGGAAACGCAGAAAAAGAAACAATTCTGACTCCTCTGTGGTTTCAGCGAGCAAAACCCATTACGTGCAGATGTACCACACACTGGAAAGGTATAACATGATTCTCCATATGGAAATTCAGTGATATTATGAACTGATTTTTGGATTATGACTGGTATTTATCCCTTCATTTGTTCATAGCTTTAATTTTATCTCAATATGAGTGCAATTTAATGAGGAAGGGAAATCATGCCAGAATAATTGCGTTGTATGATAGCAAATATTTACAGAGGTCCATGCAAAGATAAAGAAAACTTCAGTGTCACAAGACAGAGCACAAGGGGGGATTTTTTTGTGTGTAGATTTTAGATTTAGGTAACAGTAATGTGTTCTTGATTTCTCATGGAACCTGGTTGAGGTTTTTTTAGCCTGAGGCTATAATTCTGGAGTTGTTAGGGATGATTCTGTGGTCTACCATAGTTACTTCTCACACCTCTTAACGTGCACTGATTCTCCTTTTTGACATACAAGTTCATACAGCATTCATACAAGTTGATGAGGGAATTGAGCTCAGTGCACACTCAGAAGTCTGTCAGTGAATACTAAAACTTGCTGCCTGTTTCATTATTACCAAGATACCTTTTCTGTGTACTACCTGTAGTAAATGTATCCCTGAAGGGAGGTGAAAGAAGCTTTGTGTATTTTGATTAAGCCTTTTCCTGCCTTGTGGAAGAAAATGCTCGTTGGAACAAGAAGGAATTGGCCACCCAGCCTGGGACTGGGACAGAGAGAGGTTAATGTTAACAAATGATTTATACAAGGGTAGAGTTTTTCAGGCTAATATATTTATTTTAAGTTGTTCAAGAATTAAGCTATTTCCATAGCTCTTGGTATCATATTTCCTTTTTTCCCCCTTTCCTAGCTGCTGCATAAGAAGTCTTCATATACCTAAGAAATTGTAGTAGAGGAAAGCATGGTTTAACTCTATACAAAGTTTTGTCAGAAACACAAGAAAACTGGACCAATGATTGAAGTTTTTTGGGGATTTACTAGACTTCTCACACTAACATTAGTAAAAACATTTATTAAGGTGTGGCTTTTTTTCTCTCTGCTTAGCCCCCTTTAGAAAAAAATAAGAGGAACTGTGTTGCAAAGATGCATGGATTCAGACCTTTTAATTTATTTGCAGCCTTACTGACTCAGGACATCAGGAGACTTTTTCAAAGTGCTCAGAGTGGGAAGCCTTTGGTGAAGATGATGAAGTAATGACAGTACAGCAAGGTATAGAAATAACAAGGTAAATGCCACAAAGATTATGACGTTCTTTCTATTTATTGCTTATGTTCTGAAGGTTTCCTTTTCTTTTTAATCTTTTCCTTTGTTGGTTAAGACTTTTTTTCCCCTCCTTACATTTCTTCCAGCATGTGGTATGTTTGGTTGTTATTTTTGTTCTTTATTTGGCTTTTCCCAGTCTGTCCATCTGTTGCTTTCTGCTGCATCTGCCATTAAGCAATGCCAAAAGATGAGCCCCTTTTCACACTCCTTGTCTTATGGGAAGCAATAGCAATCTGCAGAGTTGGTCTCCATGGTTGTTACTTGTCTCTCACTTCCTCAGCCTGGGAGCTGAAAGCTCCCTCTATTTCCTTAGAGATTAAGTTGTTATGTAGCTGACATCAATGATGGTTATTTGTTTTTATGCAGTGACCCAATTCCAGGCAGTTGTTCCTCAGGATGGAACAGTCCAAAACAGAAGAAATCCAACTTCTTTCTGCCTGACAGCAAAACTTGCAGAGATACAGACTGCAGGCTGGAGAGGTATAAAATGCAGCTCATCAATCAGGGGGGGTTTTTGCGTATTAATTTCGAAGCTTTGTTGATTAATGCTGTATTTCAGCATTAATGCAAGCTTTTATTGTAAAGATAGATTTTTAATTTATTGTTTTCACTGTTCTTCTTGGGGATGTGTTGGCCAATATTTGTTGAGTGGTAAAATTCTGTCCTTGTGTTCTCATGTTACAGTCTGTATTAGAATAAATAGGTTGCAGCCCTATTTAATGTAAAAAGGTTAAAAAGATTATCATAATAAAGCCACTTGGTCTTTGGGTTTGTTTTTTTTTTTATTTGTAGGCTTAAACTTTGTAGCAGTTTATTGGAAGGACATCAGTCAGAATACCCTGAAAGAGGATGGGGAACTGCAAGTGCTGAAGACACAATAATGAGGAAAAAAATTTAAATACCAAGGTGAGTCTGTGCTGATTACTTATTTAACCTGTTGTGGTTTAGTAGCCCATCCACAGTATCATTCTACAGAATCAAACTGTTTGGTTCAAGCAGATAAGTTTCTTCTTTTATTCCTTTATTATATTAGTATTTTATCCCATCCTCTTGTATTTAGTACAGCACCTGACTTAAAAGATTTAATGATTCAGACTTAGTAAATTGAAATATTTATCTGTCAGCCAGAGAATGTGTTTTATCACTCAAATGAAAATGGCCAGTTTTTTTAATTATTTCTGTAGCACCATTTTTACCACTTAATATTTTTGTGATGAAGTCAACTTTGAGTTTTGCAGCGGTAAATTTTAGTGAAAATTTCCTCCTGGACTCTAGATTCCTCTGGTGCTTTTAATAGGATGGGTAGTAATCTTGGATCAAACAGGTTTTATTAGCAGGTAGTCTTTTGTGTAATTAGATTGTCTTTGATCTACATTTGATGCAGGCTTGGAAACATGGACTAGGATATAAATGTCTGTTAAATGGTGATCTTGGAATATTTGGCACAATAAAACTCATTGAGAATATGGCACAACATTAGTTTTACATTTAGATTTTGGATTCCAGCAATATGAAGAAAAGGCAGGTAGAGCTTTTAAAAAATCATTCTGATGGCATTTTTTTTTATTTTATTGAATTTTTATTTAAATTGTTTGAGCGTGAATAAGATTTAATGTGTTCACTTTCCCAAGTGCTAATTCAATATTTGAAAATATCTAGTCTCTCTTTGTATATAGAAGTATTGAAGAAGGAATTTCTCCTGTGACAGAAAAAGACTTGAAGAATAGGGATGTAGTCTGAGAACAGCAGATCAAGTCTTGGAAAACTGGTGCTGTCATGTAGGATCTGCGGTGCAAGAGGAAGAGATTTACAGTCAGCAAACGTGCAATCAACACAAGGTGAAATTATTCAGGTAAAATGTCTCCATACATCACACTTTAGAGCCTTTCTGGTTTCTAGATAGTTGATATTTAGCTGTCTTGCAGTGGTCTTTGTTGTAAATAAGGCTTTGTTCAGGAGTATATATATGCAGTGGGTTTGTAATCACTCTAATTGAAAAAATATCTGTTAGATGTAAAATGTACAAAGTGAATTAAATAGCTTCTTTATGGAGCAACACATTGGTTTCCTGGGATGCAAAGATCAATATTTAGTGACACTGCCTTTAACCATGGCTTTTAGGTGTGATGAGCTCTAACTCTCAGATGGCAGGAAGGTTGATGTTGCTTGAAAACCAGACAATGTGTTACATGACAGAATTCCACACCCACCAGCCTTTTTGTTAAAATAAAATTTGTCTTAAGCAGGAAAAATAAATGTGGCATTTTGGAGCCCAGTTAAATGTTCATAAATATGATTGTATCTGGGTGCTTTCTAGGGGAAAACCTTAGTCAGTAGGACACCTAAGATATGGCAGAAATTCTTTAATTAAAATTGAGAGAAAAATGTATTTTATGAATTAATAATGGCATTAATGAAAATTATGTGATAGGTCGGGAATGATAGGCTCAGCTGCTTCCTCTTCTCTCTGACAAATGCTTTAGGAATATAGGGTCTTTTTGTTCTTTCAAGAATTCATGTTCTCAGAATGTTCACAGTAGCTGTAACACTTTGTTTTGTATGGACAATATGTCTTTCACACTGCTGCAAGCTCCCTGTGTGCAGTGCTCTCTTCCATTTATTGCTACTGTAACACTGCAGCTTAAAAGAGGAAATTTTAGTGACTGGATATACCATATTTATAAAATGCTATTGTCTGCTTTTTTGTTTAGGTTTCTCCAGATCTTTATAAGGATAGATTGTTTTCTGCAAGCTGTGCCTCAAGTGTAAAACTTTAGATTTCATGAAGCCTGTGCTACAGTGACAATGGATGTTTCTTAAAGCTTTTATAAGAACGTTTCTGCTGTACCTGCATTGGCAGGTGACATGTGCATCATATTGCAAAGGCTGCTTCGGGTGATGGATCCTGCCATTCCATATGGAGATTTTGCTCCTAATGTTATGCCAGGGAATTGGTTCAATATCGAGTCAAACTGAAGAATGTCAGTCCTTAAACCAAGGAATCCCTTTTCTTCACTGGACCAGAATTCTACATCCAGCCTGAAGAACTGCTTCAAAAGAATGTAGATAATTTCAGCCTTTCTCCAGTTGTTAAAGACAAGCTTCTGGAGGGAGTGACCGTCCATTTGGCCTATTTATTGTTCTCTGAGATGTATTAAGCTAGCATTTGCCTAAATCAAGTGAGAGAAGAGAAAGGAAAGGGAGATAATGTATCAAAATCAGATCCTTTTCTTGAAGGTGGTGAGTGATTGCTGAACAGCAGCACAGCTTATATTACCTGGATTTTGCTTTTATGTGTGTTGCAGCCTCATCCAGTCCCTTGTTAAACAGTTACAGAGGAGCCAGTCTCCTGTTAAAGCGTGTAAGAGGATGCATTCAGTGCCTGCTGTTCCTACAAGAATTGGGGGTGAGCAGCAGTATTTGCAGGTGTGGAGCTGCTCTTCTCCAGGCTAAGGGTTGTGATGGTGTTGGGATAGGCTCTCCTTTGTTTTACCCTTCTAGCACTGTGCTCAGAAGATTGAAGTGAGAGCTGTGGCTACAGTGGTTTATACAAAATTCATGTGCCAGATGCAAGAATTTTACAGTCCTTGTGGCATTTTGTGTAGCATGTCCTGGGATACCAATGACTGCTAGAGCTGGGAGTTGTGTGTGTCTGCAGGAGTTTGGTTTTGCTTTTTTCCACAGCCCTGCCATGGGGCTGGCAATGTCCAAGGCTAAAATCTCATTGTGCTGCTGACTTGCAAGTAAGCTGCTTCCCCAGAAACTACTCCCACTCCCAAAATGTTATTTCCAGGCATGCTCAGGCATTTGTCCCAGCACAAGGGTGGCTCAGTCACAGAGCACAGAGTGTGTATACAAGGGACACATCTGTACAGCACTTTTTTAAGAAGTAATATTTAAAACCTTGTTCCGATGTGCATGCTTCTGTGTGATTTATGATGATTGTAAATAAGGGAATGTATTACATTTTTGGCATTTTGCCTTTATGCAGAAGAATTAAAAGAGTTTAAAATACTTGTTAGTCTGCTTTTGCTGTTGTCAGAGTTTGATTATAAAATGAGTATGTGGCTTCAGTAGTCATTTTTCATTGGTTTTGTTTTTCTAGCCCTTGCTAAAAGGTGGAAGGAGGAGAAAGGATTCAGAAATTAAATGGGATTCTTGAACACAGTTTACAACTTGGGTTGTGTCCAACCCCTCAGTTTGTAATTTGGCATCTTGTCATGAACTTGTGTTTAGGGCATTGTTACCCTAGTGGAAGGGAGCAGCTGTAGCCCCAGTACCCGTCATGCCATGAGAAAGCTGTCTTCCTGGAGAAGGTGGAACTGCTGGGTGAGAGTAATAGCTGACATGAAATACTTAAACTCTGCTTAAGTATTTCATAAGTATTAAGAGCCCTTAAGATTTTGCCTAAGATGGACAGGGCCCACAGTGGATTTATGGACACAAATCCATAGGGTGTGTAGTTCAGCAGTCCTTAAAAGATCTTGTATTTCTTGGTTGAAGATACTTAGACTAGAAATAGAAAAACTGATCTGTGGCAGTGAAATTTTGGTCAGATCTGCTTCCTAATCCAGGGTCTGTGTGCTTGCACAAGTTGTGTAGCACAAGGAAGGGAATGAAATTGAGCAGATGAGGTTTGATGTCTGCTGAAGTCATTTCATGCAGTGCTGCCACAGGGTGTAGAATCACCATGTGTTGTAATTATTAACAGTAACCTCATCAGTCTAGACAGAGCAGTGAAAACTGGAATGCAGCCTGTTCATGCACTTGTTTACCTGCTTAAGGCTGTTTTATAATGTACAGTTGAGGTGAGTGAGGCAGGTGTCTGGCACTCCACCCCCAGTTTGTATTTGATGCTCTTCCATTCATTTTACCTAACTTAATTAAATCTCCTTTGCTTAAATCTGTGCTCAATTTGTAATTAAGCCAAAATATACCCCGAACTTCACCAGCTGGGTTTAAATTTCTTCCTGGAAGTGGCAAGTATCTTGTGCTGGCACATTTCTGTTGTGAGGATCTCCTTACAGATGATAAATTACCTGTGTTTGTAGAAACTGTCCTTCACTGGCCGTTCTGAAATGCCATGGGTTGCGTGTACTTTGCTTTGTTTGTACAATTCCTTCTTTGAGGTCACAATCAAGGTTATCTCCTCTCCTTAAAATTCCCACCGTGGTGCGAAACTGCTTTTCTGGAGGATTTTTGTTGCTGACAAGGACAGAAAGATGCAAGGCAGCTGTAATCCCTGAGCTGTGTCACAGCAGATAGTTCTACTGGATAAACTGAATTTAATCTGTACGTAGTGTCATGCTAAAAGGGCTGTGTGGCTTCCAGGCTGGAGCTGTCCTGTCTGGCTTGCTTGGATGTGTTCGGGTACACATGCTGTTCCAGTCAGCTTATCTCAGAGCCAGGTTGAAGGGAGCGGAGTTTATGTGTTTGAAACCTTCAAGTATGTCCTTGGTTCAGAACATAGTTCTGTTTTCCATAGCCATGTGTGGGAAAGGAGAGGTGCTGGCAAGCAGACTTTCCTGCAGGAGCATGGATGTTTATGCAGATGCCACACAGGAGATGTTAGAGTTTGTACAGTTACAGTAGGGCCAGGCAACAGGAAAGGAATTTTCAAAGTAAATCCCTTCATTGTACTATTTTTCAGACCTTTAGTGGGAGCCAGCCTGACTGCCACCACCCAAAGCCAGGCGTTCTAGGGACACCCTACAGCAGAAATGCTGAGGAGGAAAGTACAGGACCTGTGTTCAGCCTTCAGGGAGAAAATGAGTTGGAAAGTAAACACAGTTTATCCTTACCTGTTGTTAAAATAGTTCAGATTTCAGCCAGGAGCACTAGGCATGTAGGCTGTGTACATGATGGGTGGAAACACCAGTCAGAGTAGCAGGCATCTTCCATTCTGTGAATAATTACACGAGAAAGTTGTATTTTGTTAAACTGTTTTGTTTCCACGCTAGAGATGCAAATTTTCCTCTCAACATCCTTCATGCATAGCAAGGCTGAAGAGTACCTTTATTTTTAAAAAATCCAAACCAAACACCACCTGTTGCTGTGTGCTCAGAAAGTCTCCTGAAAAACATTGCTGAGCTTCAATAGTTGCTTTTGGGTTTTAAACTGATTAAAAAAAAAAAACAACCAAACAAACAAAAACAACAAAAAAACCCCAAACAAGAAAAAAAAAAAACCAGACAATTTTTGTTTGCTACTTCTGCCATCTGTTTTACCAGATGTGGCACTTGGGGACAAGGTTTAGTGGTGGACTTGGTGGTTCTGGGTTGATGGTTGGACTTGAAGTTCTTAGAGGTGTTTTTCAGCCTTAATGATCCTGTGATTGTAAGGCCAGAAGAAGAAAATGCTGCCCAGTGTGCTACACCTCCCTGAAGTGCCCCACCAGCCTTCAGGCCGCAAGGGTGCAAAGGTATTTTTGCTGAAAGCTGTGTGTCTTCTGCTGCAGGAGTTCTCCGGGTTGTTTCTAAATTAATGGTGCAAAATGTGTGTGCCGGATTCCCAGGACGAACGGGATCTCAGCGTGCACGCACGTGCAGTTAAAAACACCTGGAAGCTCCGCTTACCAAGGCATAGCAACCTCGTGGCATTACCCAGCTCCCTTCGCTGTTGATGTGAAATGCTATTTAACGCCGTGTCCTTTTAAACAATACAAATTTATGTCGTAACCGCCTGGCGCAGGGTTTGAACCGGCCCTTGAAACACCCTGTGCGCTTCACGGCCCGAGGAGCCGTTCCCGTGGGCGGCCATCCTTCCTGTTTAAACCGCGGGAATGCGCGCTTTTGTTTGGGCTGGATTGCGGTGATTTTGGTGCTGCTGTCGCTGTCTCACTCGTGGCGCCAAAACCCGCGCCCGGCTCTCCCGCCAACACGCCCCGGGGGCGGGGCCGGGGCCGGGCTGAACCATCGCGGGAGGGCGCGGGGGGGGCGCGGTGTGTGTGACTGTGTAAGTGCCCTGCGCGGTGGGGGCGCTTTCCCCTTTCCCCCCCTCGCAGGGGTGCACTTGGAGGCGTCCGTGGGGCGGGCGGCGCCGGCGGGAGATGCGAAGGGGCTGAGCGGGAAGGCGGCGGCGGCGGCGACAGCAGCGCTCTCTGTGTGTCCGCCCTTATCTCCTCACAGCACGGCTCTCCCTGCCCGCACTCCCCGCGCCATGTCCTTCCGCCAGCGCAGCCCTCACGGCAGCACCAAGAGCAGGTAGGGCGGCCCGGCCCCCGCTCCCTGGGGGGTGAGGGAGGTGAGGCGTGTGAGGGGGGTGGGGGGGGCAGAGCCCCCTCAGAGCTCCTTCAGGGCCCCCTCAGGCGGTGCCGCCGCCTCGCTGGGGTTGTGGGGGTGCCGTGAGCGAACGCCGCGGTGCCTGGAGGGCGTTCGTGCCCCCAGCCCCGCCGTGCAGCTCACCCAGCGCTCTCTCGTGCCTCTCCCCAGCCCGCAGCACCCCCCGCGCTGGGCCCAGGCGCGGAAACGCGGCGCCGATGGGAAGCGGCGGAGGCAGAACGAGCCCGAGCCCTCGGTGTTGGAGGAAAACAAGCCCCGGCCCGCCGAGAGCCGGCTGGACAGGTGAGCAGTGTCTTGTTTTCGCTTTGTTCACCGGGAGGTGTGAGCGGGCTGTTCTCCATCATCAGCCACACACAGCTGGTCCTGGAGGAGCGAAAAGGATCCGGTGCGGTGCTCTTGTCTTGGAGTCACTTCTTAAGAGTGAACATTTGTCGTTCTTGTCTCTTAAGTTACATTCTTGATAACTTTCTGCCCTATTTCATGGTTGCTTATTGCCATTTACCATGAAGCAGTAGCTGCACAGGGCAATTACGTTTCTTTGTGGATATGGGCTGTACGAACCATTGTGATAAAATTAAAAGAGATGACCGAAATTTAACTTGTAGAAGTCATCTGTCTTGTTTCTGAAGGCAGTAGAGACCACTTTGAGAAGTTGTGTCAGTACACGTGGGGTGGATCCACGTCTGAGGTCACCCCCTGTGTTCACACTTCTGCTCACTGCCTTCCTTACCATTGCCCAGCACTGCTAAACTTCAGTTTAGTGGAAGTATCTCATATCACATTTATAGACTGGGCTATTCATGCCACAGTCCCTTTGATCAGTGGACTTGTGGTCCAGTTGATTGAATCAAGGTTTCAAATCTGAAATGGGGTGGGTTGTGCCCTATAACTACCTGTTTTCCTTTGCTGATAATAAGCAGGGAAGATGTTGGTCAATGACCCAAGTTACAATATCCAGAGTAACTTAAATTGATTTCAGAAAACGTATTTGACTAGGAGTAGAAAGATGACACTTTTCAGATTGTTTCATCAGTTTCAACCTAAATAAGCAATGTTTCTGTTTGTCTTCCAGTATTGAAGTGAGCAGGCATACTTTTTGATTTCAGTTTGGATTCAGCTCTGACTGAAATTCTGTTCTCCCTGTGCTAAAGCTACTTCTTGTTTATGCCAGCTCAACGTTGTCAAACTAAAATTCTAAAAAGCAGAGAGGAGCAGGATGGAGGCTGGTCATACAACAGATTCAGGTGGGGCTGGTTACAGCCTTGTTTTTTCTGCCCCCCTGGCAGTGTTTGAGCACCATTTGCAGTCCCAGCACAGCAACAGAGCTTCTTACCAGGTGTGAAATGAGGAAGAGAGTCTTCAGTGAGATGGCTCGGCTCAGTATGTCTGGCACCAGAGCAAACTAATGAAGAGAAAAAGCTGTAGGCCCCTGACAGTTGTTCCTAATTCTCTAATCACAGCACATGTGCAGCATCAAACAAGTATAAAAGGTACATCAGTGTTGAGGAAGAAGCTCAGGTGTTGGGGCTGGCTGGGGACTGATGGGATTGTGCTGTTTGTTCTCTAGCACGGGAGAGCAATAATTGAATGTGGCCTGTGTTCTCTGCAAAAACTAGAAATCAGTACCAGAAAATGCTAAAAATTCATGTAGGTTGAAAAGGTGTTTGTAGAGGAACCTGTACTGTTTGCTCTGAATTTTTAATTTTGCCGAGTTGGTAACTGGGTTTCATTTAAAAAGAATTTTTAGTTTGAAGTAAAAGTTGAAAGTTGTACGGGACGATTTGGAAGCAGGGAGGGAGTTGAGCAGTTTTTATTGCAGATGGATCTAATTCCATGACCTCAAGGGGACATGTTTGCTCTGAATCCTGGTAAGTCTTCAGAGCATCTCCAGATCTACTGAAAAAGCTCTGCTCTGTAGGATACAGTTTTCAGTTTGTACTTAGGGAAGATTGCTCATCAGGAGGACAGAAACTGGAAAACACTTGAATAGTCTAAATCTAGGAGGCAATAGATGGGCGGGAAGGGATCACAGCTTATTCCCCTGCAAGGCTCTGAACCTGCTTGTGATGCTAATGGGCTGCAATAAAGTTGTTAAACCGGTTTGCAAAGTTACAGCAAATCTAAGTTTGCTGGTTAAAATACGACCTTTTTTGTGCCTTCACCTTCTCTGTATGGCTTGTTTTCACATGGAGAAACTCCTGGTGGTATGGTGTAACTTTAATTAATTAGTTTTACAACTTAATTTTGTGTTTTTACTTTTGTCTCTTACATAGCTGATGAGTCACAGTCATGAAAGAATAAATAATTAAGTCATTTAGTGGAGTGAAAATAATGTGTAAAGTTGGTATTTCATGTATTGTTTTCTGAGGGACACCAGCTGAAAGTTATTGCAAGTGTAGGCTGGGTTTTTTGCTACAGTGCTATGTTTCTGTAGATACCTACATACACTTTTTAAGAACAAATACCCAAGAGAAACCACACAGCCTCAAGGTGGAACTCTCATCTGATGCCTAATTTTACACTGATGACTTTCAGTAGAACACAAGGTTTTCACAGCCACTGTGAGTATTGTAAATAAATACATTAAACAGGGATCAAGTTGTGATTGGAGGAGATGTTGGGGGTGGGAAATACAATAAAACAAAATTTTAACATAGGGGCTTTATTTTTTTCCTTTTTCTTTCTAGTTTCACAACACCAGAAGGCCCTGGACCCCTTTCCAGATGTTCAGACTGGGGAACTGCAGTGGAAGAAGATGAAATGAGGACCAGTGTCAACAAAGAAATGGCAAGGTACCCCTGGGTGTTGAAGGTGAAGTGGGGAAAGGAGGGGAAATGGTAGTTGTCTTGTAGAATATGTATCAACTTGTATTTTTAACTTCACCAATTGTAAGAAAATCAGGCCAACCTTAGCCTCTTGTCTGCTGCTTTTAAGGTCAGCTTTGGCTTAAGTCCTGCAGGAATATCATGGGATGCTCTGGAGAGTGGATGTGTATCACTAAATATCTCCCTTTTGGAAGAAGCTTTTCCTGACTCTCCTAAATTGAAATACTTTTAAGTATCCTCTCAATAATGGCTGTCTTTTCATATCATTGCTATAAGAAGTTTTTTAGGGAAAATACTTAGAAAAAGAAAGTCCTCAGTTGCTGGGGGGTTTTTTGTTTTGATGTTTTGGGTTTGGGCTTTTTTTCTTTGTATTTTTTTTTTTCTGGTTTTGGTTGGTTTGGGGGATTTGTTTGGTTTTGGGTGGTTTGTTTTGTTTTTATTAGGGAGAACTGAAACATCCATTCCATAGTGGAAAGGTGTTTACACTGTCTGGGGTGCTGCTGCTTTGCTGAAAAGAAATCAGTTGTGAGTTGAGGCTTAATATTCTTTGTGCTATGTATATTCTTAACCCTGATTTGAACTCTTATAGATACAGAAGAAAACTCCTGATAAATGAATTTTCAAGAGAAAGGAAGTCCTCCTCAGGAAGGTAGGTTGAATTTTGAGCTTAGCTGAGGAAAATCTTGAAAATAGGTCTGAATTTTCACAATGTACCATGTTGCTTCTTGAAACGCTCAGTTTAAAATAGTTCATCTTAAGTCTGCTCCTGCACTGTATTTTAGCAGCACCCAGAGCATTTGTTTGAGAAGTTTTAATATGTTTGTAGTCTTTTACAAGTGGGTCTGTTTGAGTGTGGCCTCTTTTCTAGTAGTCCTCAATCTATGATGTTTTTTCCTTTAGTTCTGACTCAAAGGAGTCCACTGCGACAGTAGAACTTGAGACAGATGAAGTGGTTTTGATGAGGAGACAAAAACAGATAAACTATGGGAAAAACACAATTGCATATGATAGATATATCAAAGAAGTTCCTAGGTAAGCTGCCTGACTTTCTGAAAAACTAAACTGTAAGTCATACCTGTTGTTTGTAAGTATATTAAACATTTTTTAACTGTTAAGTCACACTAACAGTCAATGAGGTGTGGCTTTCTTTTTCTTTAACTAGTCAGTGTGCGAGAAATACCTCATGCTGCAGAAATGGAAGTGAAAGTTCTTTTGGTTGTGCTTGTCAAGGAGAGGAAATTAAGATGCTTTTTGAAGTCAATTTTTTCACAAGTTAACTACGAGACAAAATGGGCTACAGTTGGTCTTGAGTTTGGAACGAAGTTTTCAGACCTGTGATTGATAATCCTTTTTTTAATATATATTTGACTTGAAATCAGAAAAACCAAGATGTTCACATGGAGCTGGCAAACCTTTGCTTGAGTGCTGGAGTTGCCCAGTGGTCTTAAATAGCACAGGCAATAAGTCTTATAACATCTACAAATATGTTGTATGTGTATGAAAAATACTAATAAATTTTCCACTTCTAATATCTGAATAGGTGCCATCGTATACCAGGAGTTCATCCCAGAACTCCAAATAAATTTAAGAAGTACAGCCGCAGGTCGTGGGACCAGCAAATTAAACTGTGGAAAGTTGCACTGCATTCCTGGGACCCACCGACTGAAGGAGGATGTGATCTGCAAGAAATGTATGTACAGAGTATTCAAGATGCTTTTATAGAAACCAATATCTTCATGTCTAAAACATAAACAGAGCTCGTTCTGCAGTTTCTTAATAAAAGAAAACCCCACACCATCGAGGTGAGCTGATTCTTTCAGAGTAGTCTGCAGATTTATCTGAGGTAGGAGCAGTGCTGGGGAGTTCTCACTAAGGGCAGGTCTGAGCGTTGACCTTGGACCAACACAGTGTATAAGAACCAGCCTCACACTTCTCACTTGTTAGGTCAAGAACAGTGGTATAAAGAGTTGTTTCTTGAGCAGAGAGGAGAAAAGGACTTGTGAAATCATCTCAAGGTACTCAGCTCAAAGCATGGCCACAAGTGTTTACAGTCCAAGCTGCAGGAGCTCTAAAAGATGTAGAGTAATGCAGCTACTTATTTTCCTCTGTAGAAAGCAATACAGCTGATCAGCGAACATCCAAAATAAAACTGTGGAACAAAAGGAATGAAACTTAAAGATGTAACTTAATTCCTCAGGAAGCAGTTTTGTGTTAATAAAGTGCTGTTTTCCCTAACAGAGTGCTGATTTTACAACCAGTGTAGAGCAATGGTATCTAAAAGCAAAGCTCACTTTTAGCTTCTTTTTACTTGTTATCAGTGTGAGGGGAGTTGGTACTTCAGCCTGACCAGTACTTTGTACATTGGTGTGGAAATAGTACTCTTACCTTCAGATGCTGGGTTCTAGGTCTGCGTACATTGGATATTAAATCTTTTTTGAAAAATAGGTTGATGAAAACCTTTTCTGGGGAAAAAAAATTCCTCCCTGTTCTGTAATACTTGTTATAATTTGTATTGAGGCATTTTTTGAGCATTGGATTTTTGTCTTTGACAAGTTGGCCTATTTAGTCTCAAGACTAATTCATTTTGGCTGTGTTGAGATGACTTGTTTGCTTTCCCCAGTTTGCCACCACTGCCCCTCTGACCTCTTTAGGTCTCTTTGCTCTCCTTTGGTCACCGTTTTCAGAACTGCACCACAAAGTGCAACTGAGCACTAAAAAATTAATTTTTTATGCTGTATTCTTTTAAACGATTTTACAGTTGTCCTGTTGACCTTGGTGAGATGGAGACAGAATCTGTTGGAAGCAATTCTACTGAATCTCAAACGAGCTGTCAAGATAATGATGTAAGCATATTTGTCATTTGCACAAATTTGTTAATAATTGGTTCATTACATAGCATTGTATCCCAAGTAGCCAGAATACCTGACAAATTTTGTCATCTGCTGTGTTGTAGGAACTGTTTTTAAAGCTGAGCAGTCCTTAAATTTAGCTGTTTTCCAGCTACAGCCAATATCTATCTGTAGTCTTGCATTTAGAGTTAAATGATTATCTCAGATTACAAGTATCTCATTTTTCATAGCCTACAAAAGAAAATTTATCTATTGAAAGCAAATGAGTTGTGAACTGTAGTGTACAGTGGAAATAATACTTTAGATTGCAATACCTAATTTTAAAATAGAGTGTGATTTTTTAAGGCAAACCAAATTAGGCTCCTTTTTTAACCACAAAGCACTTGGTACAGCTGAGCAATAACTTCCAGTAAAGATGTAGGAATCCTTTTCTAACTGGTTTTGTTTTTTTTTCTGATGAATACTTAATATGTATAATGTTTTAATGGTTGCATATATAGATCCTTAAAACACTTGCAAGAAATCTTCAAATGTGGTTGAATGGGCAGAAGCCTGCATTTAAATCTCTGTAATCTTAAGACTAGACTTGGGTTTTTATATGGCCTTTAAAGTGTTCATAAGCCCCTGTTATAAAGGTGGTGTAAATGAATTACAGAAGTTAATTGAATTATTGCATAACTAAATCTGTACTTAACTGCTAATTATTAACGGCCTTTGTCTTCCAGGATACCTGTTCTGGCACTCCCACCAAAGTTAGACATGTTGAATATCAAACAGAAGGAGAATTTGACTTGGAAGTGTGTTTGAGTGAACCACTGAAAGAATTTGATACTGTGAGTTAAATAGTTTTGTGCAAACTGTTTTAGAGAAAGTTTCTTTTAAATTTTGAGAGGTTAGCTTGATTCATAACCTGTTAATAGTAAGAAAGATTAAGCGAAGTTGAAGATTGTTCTCAAAGTTGTGGCTGGTCTACATATTCTCCAGGCCAGACTTATGTGACATTGCAATTAAGTTGTGTGACTTTTTTATCTTTTAATTTATGTATATCACAATTTTATAAAACTTTTCAATAGAAAAACTAGCCAAAGGCAGTGCTACCCTCGAGTAATTATAAATAGTACAGCAAGATCTCACTGTTTCCCCACCACCACTCTGTCCCCTATTGTGTCCATAAGTTCAGTTGTCCACCTGCAGATAAAGAGCAAAGTAGAAAGATATTTCTATATGTTCCTTGCTTTTACATCTGGCTCTTCTACAAGGATCTGACTTGAGGTAATGCATGTGGTAGCTGAACCATGTAGCTGATTAGTACTGGTAAACTCAACTACTGCAGTTACTGTAAGATTAACTACCTTACCTTAAAAAAAGAAAAAAATAACTCTTTATTTGCAAAAACGTTCTGGAAACAATTGGAAATTAAATACACTCAAGAAACTGGGGGTCAGTATGGTAAAGCCTATGCAATAATACTTTTTTTTTGGAAGTAGTAACCTGAATTTGAAATTTGTAAATAGTCATCAGTCATTTATTAATACAGTCAAGAAAACAATGTCATGGGAAGGTGCTTGATTCTTCTAATTTGCTGGTTTTAAATGTAAAACTGTTGTAAATGATAACAGCTGTACAGATTTTCTGCTGAGAGCATTTAATGTTTGTTGCTTTTGTGTGGGATGTTGCTGGAAAATAAATGGAATTGAGTTTACTTATGGCTCTTCAGCTTCATTTCCAACTAGCAATTTTCAGTGGATAACAAAATGCAGGACAATACTGAAAGCGATGTATCTGAGATTGATATTGATACTAGGCTGGGATATACCTGTGTTAGCATCATCCTCTGACTTTGGGGGAGACCTTCAAAACTGTCTATTTCTGTGCAGGGCACCAGAGTGGATTTGAGTCTTAGTTGTAATGAGTAAGCCTGTTGTTGACCTTTTTCAGACTCCTTAAAGCAGTTTAGTAGATGGCCACTAGCTGTTTACCAAGTTGTGTTCTCTAGGAAAAACTGCTGGAAAAGCTGGGTGGACGCTTCAGTCTTGTTTACTAACAGGACCTTTTTTACAGTCACCTCACCTGGGTTTCTCTCTAAAATGGAATTTCTGGGTGTTGATGTTACAACACTCCCAGGCTCAGTGGAAGCACTTAAACTCTTCAACTCAAATGAGTCTCTTAGCTACTAATACTGCTTACAGCTGTTTGTTAGGCACTCTTAAAATCTGGTAGCTTGACTGGATGGGGAAACTTCCAAGAGTCAGCAGTGGCATTGGGATAAGGTTGGTATTCAGGAAAGAGCCTTCCTAATGTGTGTTGTTTCCAGAGAAGGCGGCAAAATGGTAGTTACTTTCTACCCAGAGTAACCCCCCTCTGCCCTCCCCAGATAGCTTTTCTCATGGCACATTCTCTGGCCATTTTGTCTCTGTATTTCTGTTGTGTTACACTGAACTGTACCTTGAGCCACAGCTCCCTTTAGAACTTCTTTCCTATATCCCGTTCAGTAGAAGTGGTCTTAAGGTCAACCAGTTTGCATGTTACCAGGAGACACCAGGTGCTTGTGCTGCTTATGCATGTGCTGCAGTGAGTAGTGATACTTGAGCTGTCTTTGCACAGGAGTTGACTGTGCAGAGAATTGGCTTCTCTTTATGCTACTGTTAACCTTGGATTATAGCTAAATCTTGCACAAATTAATTGGCAGAACCTTTCAAGGCAACACCCAGACCGTTTAGGATATATTAAATCAACTGAAGCCCTGAGGTTCTCAAAGATACATGTAACATAGGCCATAAAATACCACCTCAAATAACCCTGGAGTAAACTGGTAACATCCTTTTGGGGGAGAACCAGGATGAGGTGGTATGTATGCTAGAAGAGAAAAAATTACCATTTTTAAAGGGAGGCAGGGGCTGGTGGTGTATCAGTCTGCATGTGAGTATCAGAACAGCCAGTGGAATTGGTTTTTTTAAAAGAAGCTTTTCTATCCCACTGTAGCTACCCAAACAGGTTGGATCAGTAGAATATTCAGGAGATTGTTTAGAGGCTTCAGAAGAGTAAGGTTACTAACACCTGGTTTTGAAATAAGAAAGCACATGGGTCAGGGCAATCTCTCAAGCACAAATCTAGGCTGGAGGATGAGCAGATTGAGAGCAGCCCTGAGGAGAAGGGCTTGGGGGGGCTGGTGGATGA
Source organism: Margarornis squamiger (assembly GCA_035222235.1). NCBI lineage: Eukaryota > Metazoa > Chordata > Aves > Passeriformes > Furnariidae > Margarornis > Margarornis squamiger. The sequence continues at coordinate 67,002,988 of JAWWTY010000123.1, forward strand.
GAAGCCTGAAGTGACTGAGCCATTTTTTGTGTGCTCACAGACCAAAAGCCACCTTGTGTTCTGGGCTGCACCAAAATCTGTGTGGCCAGCAGGGTGAGGGAGGGGACTCTGCCACTCTGCTCTTGTGAGACCCCACCTGGAGCCCTGCGTCCAGCTCTGGGACCCCCAGCACAAGGAGGATGTGGACCAGTGAGAGTGTGAAGATGCTGCAAGGGGCAGAGCATCTCTCCTATGGAGACAGGCTGGGAGAGCTGGGGTTGTTCAGCCTGGAGAAGAGAATGCTCCAGGGAGATCTTCCAGTACCTAAAGGGGCTGTAAGAGAGTGTGTAGTGACAGGACAAGGGAGAATGGCCTCAGACTGAAAGAGAGTGGGCTTAGACTAGGTATTGGAAATGAATTTTTTAGTGTGAGGGTGGTGAGGCACTGGCACAGGTTGCCCAGAGGAGTTATGGATGCCCTATCCCTGGAAGTGTCCAAGGCCAGGTTGGATGGGGCTTGGAGCAACCTGGTCTAGTGGAAGGTGTCCCTGCCCATGGCAGGGGGGTTGGAACAAGATGATCTTTAAAGATCCCTTCCAACACAAGCCATTCTGTGATTTTTTTTATTGAACCAGTAATGATCCACTGTGATAACTAGAGGAGACACAGATTTCAGAGCTTCTTGTACAAAAATTACTTTACTGATCTGAAAGATTCCATGTCTCTGAAAATCAGATTTTTTTCTAAACTTTTTCCATAATTTCAGCAAAAATACTAATTCCAGAAATTATCTAGGAATGATATCTGAGACTGTTAATATGGTTCTCAGTGAGAAGGTTATACATGAACAAATATTATTAAAACAAATACCACCACCCCATCTTTTTGAGTAATTTGAGTGCTCTGTCACAGTCCTTAGGATTTTGTGCTGTGTGTTCTTTGGAATCTGTATTGGAGGAGGAAATGTAGGAGTCTCTCTGATTAAAAGATTCTGCTATGATATAACATGGGGAAAATTACTGTAAAGAACTCAATACCTCTGCAGTGTAGAAAGATACCAGGCAAACAACTGAGAGTTGTACTTTTCTGTTACAATAGAACATACAACAAATAATTCTCCTTGCCCAGATTTCTTGAGATGCTTTTAAATTTCTGCAGAGAAGCTTCTCAGTGGTAGTCTATAAACTTGTATAAAATTTGAGACAAATCCAGCTAACCTGCTGCTTCTCAGACAAGAGGCTGGTGTCATTAAAAGTAAAGCTGAGGTGCTGTTCAGCCATTCGGGTCTGTGCTATTCAACATTCACATTTGTCCAGGAAAACCAGGTATGTGTGGGTATTTTCCAAGCCTAGAAATGCAGCAGGTCTGTGTTCAATATCTGTTGGTGAAACAGGCCCAGATTTGTTAATTCTTCCTGAAGAGCTGGCCATCCATAGTAGTGTGTTTAATCCTACAAATTGTTCCCCTTTGTCTCAACTACTTCGAGAACTTAGTTTTTTATGGCTGGCATTTAAAGAGAACACTCATATTACCAAAATTTAGATGTTTTTCCAAAGGCACTGAACACTGAATTGGAAAACTGCTGTGTTTTTTCATGATAGAATAAAGCCCTCTAGTGGTTAAATGTGTGCTAACCCCATCCACTTAGGGCAGTGTCTGGTGATAGATCTTAGGGAAAAACAGCATCCATATGTTCAGTTGTGCATAGTTGCATGCAGTGGGGTTTGCTTCAGATGGAGAATGGGCAAGTGCTGCTGTCAAACTTTAGCCTTATTAGGTTAAATTCCTTTAAAAATAAAACTGAACAGGTTGTTCTGTAGGCAGCAGAACCTGTCAGCCCTGCTTTTTATAGACCTGAGCCTTCTGGTTTGTTTCTCTTACTCCCTTCACACCAAGCTTTGTCCTCTTTCAGCATCCTCATGCCAAGCCTGGCTAACTGACAGCAGTCATGGCTATGGGTAATTTAAAGCTCCATCTGTTTTTGGCTGAGCTGGTGGTACGCGTGTGTGGATAGGGTGGCAAGCAGAACACTGAAGAGCTGAGCTATCCCAGCTTTTCCTTCACTTGGGCATAAATTGGGTCTTCTTTCATTACTCAGCTGTTGTCATGTAAAGCTTCAAGGAACGTTCAACTTCAGTTTGGTATCTAGACAGACAGCTCAAAAATTAGAGGGAGCAGGACAGAGATTTTGGGAAAGACTTGTCAGTACAACCATTTAAGCCTTTAAGGAAGACAAGATAAAACCATCTTTGTTTCATGAATCTATTTTTAAGTTCAAAATGCAATTCAAACAACCTTTTGCTCATGGGCATATTTACTAAAGTTATTTTCAGGTTTAATTGCTATGTTGTGTTTCTAATGTAAATAAAAGCCCTGTTGCAGAGGCAAAGCATATGTAGAGCAACTATGTGTGCCTGAGTATGGATCCATGTGGAAAGCTGGGGGATCAGGCACTTGTTTGTCAAAAGTGGGCTCGTAAAAGAGCCCTTTTGAAAGAACTTTGACCTTACTGGAAGTTCCTACTCTTCTGGGTTTTCTTCTTCCATATGGCTTCTCAAAAGAGAGATTGGTTACTAGCTGTTGAATATTAAGTTAGAGCGCTTCCTGACAACTAGGAAAAACTTTTCCAAAATACTATATAAATAGTTAAGAGATTGAAGCTGCCTTGGGAAGTGTCAAAAGTCCATTTCATTTTCAATGAGAACAGTGTATTTAGGATGTGGCATATATACTTCAGTTAGGAGAGAAAGTGGCATTGCTGAGCAGAGCTTATTCTAGTCGTGTTGTATTTTAATTTTGTGACATCTGGGTAATACCTAATTACAAAACATGCAAGGCACCAAGACGTAGCATCTGCCACTTCTGGCCCCCACTGTATTTTTGGATTACCAGTCCATTCATTCTTTGAGCTTGTCACTTACCTCTTGGATTGTGTTTAAGCACAAGAGAAAACTAATTTGTCCAAAAGGTGCCGATTCATATACTCAAGAAATAACTTAATTTTGAGTGGAAAGTTGGAGCTTATTTGGTGGGTTAAAGTGGGGCCCAGCTGTCTGTGTTGGGACCTTTCTGTCTATCCAAGTTTCTATTGAGAAAGTTCCTGGGAGGTACAAGAATGGCTCTAATTATTAGCAAAAAAAAAACCCCAATGTTCCCTTTTGTGTTTTTTTAGAAAGGGACTATTCCATTTCTGCTGAGAAATACTTTGTTTTCAGAAATATGAGTGCAATATAGAGATGAAGATTTGTGCCTGCTCTTTCATTCCACTTTCATGTGCTGGAATCAAAGATACTTTGGAGCACTGCAGAGGGCAGTAAAAGTGCATGTTTAATTACAGGCACACAAAAGGGAGCTCTGAGTTGCTTTACATTTGTTGTAAATGCCAGGAATCTAATTATACTTACTGATTCTGACCTTGGGAGCAACCCATAGTCCCAATAAAGCCCCTTCAAGTCTGTCATCTTTCACTGTTCTTTCCATTTCCAGTTTCACTTGATCTTAAGCCCATTATTACAAGGAATGGAAGATAATAGTAACTTAACAGCAGACAGAGGAAAAATGGACTTCAGGGGGGGAAAAAAAGTCCTGACAGATAGTATGGGCCTGCTTGCATTTAAAGTCTTTAGTGTTCTACAGTGGAAGTATCTGAAAATATGATTTTAAATTGTTTGAGAGAAAACTTTTTTTTTTTTCCTGAGGCTTTGAGATTTCTGAGGGAGAATTAATTTCAGGATTTTATCCACAGCTAACTAGTTCCAGAATAATCCTTAACCTTGATTCCATGTTATTTGACATGTGTTCGAATGTGTTTGTCTCCTACACCTGCTAAACCCTCAGTGCTCTAAAAGCATTGCCATCTGAATTAAAATTACACATTGCAGTTGGAGTGTTGGATGTGAAATCAAAGCAGAGAATTAGCAGCAACTGAAAGGAGTGTGTTGGTAAGGTTACCACATGTGGTACACAGAGGAAAGAAAGTCAGAAAAAGGAATTTAGAGAGAGTCAGTCCCATTTAGAGACTGCTCATAGCCTTAGCAGCTCAATAGTGTATGCAGGGACATGGCAAAGCTGGAATTAATAGACATACCGGGAATGAAATGACATTTTGGTGGCCCCCTGCACTGGAGCACTTATCTTGAATGAAAAAAGAAAAAAAATTAAGCCAGCCAGGCTTATCTGGAAGCAGACTCAATGCTTTGATATGCTGCTAGAATTTCTGGAACAATGTGCTCCAAAGATAAGACTTGTAAGAAATATGTAGTATTGACTAACAAAGAAATGTCTGTTGATGCTTAGAAGCATTTGATACTAAGTCTAGCAACCTGTGAGTTTACAAAAATAACCATTTACTATTTTTCTAATGTTTGATCAAAAAACTTCCCATTATTTTATTGGAGAAACTAAACTGCCAGGAACAATCTTGACAGTAGACCAATTATGGCATGAAGTGTAAAGCACAGAGGTGAGGCTTCACCTGATTCTTAATCTATTTTTAATGGAATTCTGACCATTCTTTAGAGTACTTGAAACATTCTGACTTGGTCATGTTCTCCTCGCAATAGTAAATGTAGATACATTAATTATTGGGATGAAAATATGTATGTAGATATATAGTGTTTTTAAAATCTTCTGAAACATTGACATAGATGCTCCCAGGGTGAGTGGATCCTATTATTCCTATAATGCCATAGACCAAATGAGACCTAATGCAGTTTTATTGTTGGGAACTAGAAGGCTGGATGGATGGAATTGCAGGTTTTGCAAATCATAATCTGGGTTCGTTGAAGTAGTCTTATTCAAACAGGTGGTGAGCTCTTCAGAAAGTGTCTAGAACCGGGCAGGATCTCATGGTGTAAAAGAATTTCTGTAGACCAAACTTCTGGTTTTTAATGAAAAAAAAAAAAACGGAGCTGTCACTGTGGGGAACTTGGATTCAGATCCTTTCTGTGCCTGTCGTGGAGAAGGCAGCTAAACCTGGCACTCACCTCCCTGCAGGCTCTTAGTTGTTCTTAGCTGGGGACCAGCCTCTTGTGTTCAGAAAATATTCCCAAAGAACTTTCCTGTAAAAATGTCAAAAATCTATGTTTTTGGATCAGTAAATAAATTACATCTGGATGATGCCAAGATACTCCCTTGAAAAAGACTCCTCAGCAAATCTAACATGAATTGACAAGCTCTAATTCTAAGAAGTGAAGTGGATTTTGGTATTGTGAAGTACAATATACTTTGCCAGCATCAATCTGTTTCACTAGAGCCACAAGTAGAATTTAGGCCCTTTGCTGCAATTCATCATAAAGTTACTTTGGGTTTGGGTTTTTTTTAACATAAGTGCATTATTTTAAAAATTTATGAAAGCTTATATGTCTAAGAACACTGAAATCTGAAAATGTGACTGTTTTCACTGAAGAACATGGTTTTTCTTACTTTTACAGCCTCTCTTGTTTTTGCTGTGATGCATTCCTAAGGGAAAAAACCCACCAACTTGGTAAAAAAGTGTTTTACAAATTAAAATAGGTCTTGATGGGGGGATAAAACTCATCCTTGAAGGTCAGCTAATAACAAAAAAGTAGATCCCTGCATGAATTTTGTTGTAAATCAACTAATAATATATTAAAGCTGAGAACAGTATCTTGCTTTTAGAGTCTTGCTGCTGTGAGTTCTACTTTTTGCAAGGATGCAGATGAAAAAGGGATGATCCCTTTAAGAGCTTGATAGGTTAAGTCAGAAAATTCATATCTTGCACACCAGGCAAAAAAATATGCTAGCAACTGCTGGGAAAATGACAACTGCAGTGTCTGATCGCTTGTCAAATCAATGAGGCTTTTCTCTCCTTTTGGTGAGAATTTATTTGCAGGGGTTGGTGAGCTGAGAAAATAAGATTCCTGACCTAATGGTCACCCCCATTGGTATCTCATTGTGGAAAATACTCTCTGCTGCAGTCCATTCAAGTGATTGGCAATGACAGCTTGGATGGATATTGTCAGTTGACAGGGCTTTGCACTCTCTCTGTTTTAAAAATGATGCGAGAGATCCCTTCCCCAGTGTGCAGTGCCACAAGTTGAGTTTATGAATGAATGGATGAATGCATGCTTCTCTCCTGTCATCCCCAACAACAACAAAAAAAAATATTCCAGTCCCATCCCTGAAATGATATGCTAAGTAAATTCACACACATGCATTTAACACGCAAATGGTGCCCGAAGGCAAGCTGAGCAAGTCCTTCCAAACACTGGGGCTGTACTTTTTTTGTAGTCATTAGGAATTTCATGGAAAATGTGAAACTGCCCATTTGATATGGAAAATCTCCATGAAAAATGTGAAATTCCAGTGTTTCCAGCAAGGTTTTGCTGACAGCTCATGCATGGAGAATAGCCTGAAAGACATGCATGCAATTAAGGGATCCATATAGGCGAGCTGGGGAGAACAACGCAGGCAGTGGGGGATGTGGCCTTTGCTGGGGCCAGCTGGTGTCTGCTCCTGGACTCTCCGAGGGCACCAGACCATTGAGAGAAGTGGGACGAAAGGGGGGGAAAAAAAAAAAAAGAAAACACAGAAGCTTCAGAGAAAATGAACCAAGTCTATCGGAGAAAATCCCGAAGCTCCTAGGTAACACTGTCCCTCCCCCTTTCTGGATGCTCCGAGATGCAGCTCGGAGTGTGACACAAGTTTCTTGTCTTCACAGACGTGACAGTAGTGATGCAAATAGCAGAGGTGGTGGGGGAGCTTAGCCAGGGAGCCAGGTGCTGGGCTGGGAGGATGAGGGTGAATGGTTTGGGAGGGAGGGCGTCTAAATTGTGCTCTGTAATCACGTCAGGCCTGTCACGCCACTGCTTGTCAGGCGTCCGCAGTCGATGAGATACTTCTGCTCTTTCTGAATGGTTCAGCCCTCCTGGGAAAGGCTCAACTGTTGTATTTATTCTGGAAGAGGGATTGAAAAACCTTCACGTGTGTTACTGAACGTGGAGGGTAGAGCTGAGAACTGCAAACCCTCCCCTGTCTCCCCCCATTGTCACTGCAGTACAACAACATAACACTGCAGGTACTGACTCCTTGCCTTGCCTGTGGTCATTTATCTGCAGACCAGTGACACCAGCCCGGTGCTGTGGCGTTTTGTCACCTCAGCTCCTGATTTAACCAGGGTTAGAGGGACAGGGTTGGATGGTTGGTGAGCTCTGGGGGCTGCGGGTTCACAGAAGGGAACTCTGGAGCACAGGCGGAGCACAGCCTTGCAGTGTGTTTTGTTCTGGAAACATCCCCTGTGAAATCACTTAGCACCATCACTCCTGTCTGACAGGGCAGGTGCTTTATGCTGTTTGATGGAGCAGGTGGGGACCATAGCCTGGTGTAGATGTGTTGAAGTCAGCAGTGATCTGCACCTGGAGGAGCTGCACTGCCACAGCGTCTGATGCTGCTGGATCACCCTCAGCTGGGGTGTCTGCTCTGTGCTCCCTGTCCCATGGAGACCAGCATTCCGTGGTGTAAAGGAGTGTTTGAGAACAGAAAGGAATGGGGAATGAACCAGGGAGCACGTTGCCTGATTCCCAGGGGTAACACCCCAACTTCCATTCTCATTTGGGGCTATTGTGCAGTTTTCTTGCAAATAGGGCTCATTTGCACTGTTCCCTTTGCACTGGAAATGCCTCTTTCTTGTATGCCATGTTTGGGAGAGAAGGTGGGAGACAGGGAGGGTCACAAGAAGGGGGCAAAATGAAGCATCAGTTGGTGTTCTGTGGGAAATTAGAAAATGAAGGATTGGTTGGTGTTGTGTAGGAATTTAGAACAGAGGTCTGCTCTGCAGGCAGGAGAGATAGACTTGAGAGGCTGGCTGTGGAAACATGATTTCTGTTTAATAAAGGACAGGAAAACTATGCAGCTTCTGAAGTATAATAGGAAAATCATCTCAGTTGCCCTCTCACAGCTGCGCCATCAAAGGAATTACATTTAAATGTTTTGTTTGGACTCTTCCCCCTTTCCCCCTCCCTTCCCAAATCCCAGAGCACTCACTCCCACACACACAGAATATATAAACCATGCAGCAAGGGTATGAGGGTCCTGTTGCGTGAGCTTTGCAGTTGCAAAGAGAGAAGGTAAGAAGCTTTTGCTGTACTCCAAGTCACTGACGCTGCAATTGGAATAAAGCTCGTTGGCCTAACCAACTCTTTCCAGAAAAGCTGGGGCATTCTGTGCAGCAATGGTGCTTTCTTTGTGGAGGTCTGTTTGTTTTACCAGGCTGCCTGCAGTCCAGGGGAAAATGGAAGCAAAGGGACTCCTTGCTAGACCCTGTTGGTTGAGTCTGCAGCACAGCTTATAGCCTTGTTTTGGTTTTGGGGAGTCATTTGCTTCCACCTCTTCTGGCTTTCAGCGCTGTTTGTGTTCTTTTAAAGAGGGTGTCTTGTGTGGCCTGAGAACAGCAATGTGTGAGTGCAGGGCACAGGAGGGAAGAGCACTTCGCAACATGAGGATAGAAATTACAAGACCTACCCAGTGTTTCTAGTAAAAGATAATTATATGTGATACAGGGTAACTATTTAAGGAGGAGATGCTGGTTGCTGGAGCAGTCCTTGGGGAAGAAAGTAAATCCAGACATGCAGCCCCTTCCCCTTTGCACAGCAGCTTCTCAGTTAATGCACTTGCCCTGTGATGCTGCCAGTTTGCAAGTGATAAAATGTGGCACATCTGCTCTGTTCATATATTTCCTAGCAGGGAACAGCACGCCTTTATTAATGTCAAATTCCTCTCATTTTGGAAGGTGATTTTTTCTTTTAATCACCATGGATATGCAGGACTGTGGTTAACTGTGGAATTGGCTCAAATTGTGGGTATTGTCAGGGATTTGAGTGCATTCACGTTTAAAACCCGTGGAGTAAGGTGGTGGCTTAAAGACGAGTCAGCTGGGCCATTATCAGGGTTTGGCTGTGGATTAGTGCATCTCATCAGCTGAGTGTTTTTATATTGATAAACAACTTGGTGCTGTTTTGTATTTTTTCTTATTTAGCTTGCAGAAGACAAACTAGTTTCAAAAGGCAGAAAAACAGCTCCATAGTTCTGTAATATTAATATTACTTAAATAACTGATTTCTCTTCTTTCATGGGGAAAAGGCAGAATTGTACCAACAGGGCCAAATAATGAGCAGAACTGTATTTCCCTTCATCACTGACATGTACACGACTGGAATAGCCTCACACAAGACCAGTCTGGAGTAAAGGTTCTTTCACTCTGTAGATAAAAATAATTGTTCACAGAATAAGTCACTTATGTTCTGTGACAGAGCCTAGATTCTTCTATAAAAAAGGCAGTTTTGCTGCTGCTCCAATAGCAACAGCCACAAATAGATCTATCCAGAACCAGTTGCACCAGCCAAGCCTCTTCCCTTGATTAGTGGGCAGAATGTGGGTGAAATGATAAGGAGCGCGTGGCAAATTGAAAATAAAAATGATGCATTGTTCTGTAATTCTGAGGCTTCACTTTCTGCATATATGCCCTTCGTGCCGTCATCTTTTCAGGGGAAAAATATTCTCATTCTCTCAAAACGGTGGTGGTCACTCAACCATGGTGAATGTACTTGAATCTCAAGATTTATGATTACAATCCTGTTATCTGCAGTGTCAGGATGATTATCCCAGCAGTCCTGTGGGATCAGCCTAAAAATTTTTGGACAAGAAAATTATTTGTCAGGAATTACAGCAAGAAGATGATTTGTTCTGAATTTGAAACAGACATAGTTATTTGCAGCTGCTCTGGGTGCCCCTGTCTCATCTTTCCCATGCTGTCCAAACAAGATGAGATGCAGGTTCTAGTTTCTTCTGTCAGCATGTGACTGGAAGAAACTGTTTATATTCTCACTTATTCTCTTTATTTTACAGCTGTGAGTATGCAATACCCGCACCGTATCTTAAATACAAATGAAATAAATTTTATCTTCTGTGTCCAAGGATTTGATCTCTTGAATCAGGGTGGGTATATTTTATGGAGCAGACATGAAACACAGAGAGCTCTCTTGTGTGCAGAAGTCTGAAGAGAAGTGTCTCTTTGCCATGCAAAGATTACCACTGCCTGAGTTCCAAACTTGAACCAAACAAAAGACAAGCCCATGACAGCTACTCTACCTGTTTCAGTGTAATTTCTTAAAGCCTCTGGTCAGTGTTCTGCAACAATTTCTCAGAAAATGAAAACTGGTTGTCAGACCAATGGATTATGAAAAACCATGAAGTTTACCTGGAAACAGGAGGATCACTTTTATACTTTTAAAAATAATTTCATTAAGATTCCTTCTCTAAGCACCATCTCCCCTCAACTATGCCTGACCTCATACTAGAAATTAACTTCAGCATCTGTACAAATTTGAGCAGGTAGCAAGTTCTATAGACTTGCAGGACTGAAAGGTATTTGTATTTCAGTGCTTTATAGATAACTTGTCTGATGTGATATCTGCTGCAGTAAATAGAAACCTCCCACCAACTTCAGATGGCTCCCACATTAGGTGTTTGGAAGGCCACAAACACCACCTGTGGTAGAGAAGTGATTCAAGTTGTGTTATACCAGGTTTTCTGCCTCTGCCTGACTTCTCATTCTAGATGTGTTAATTGTGCTGGGCTGCTTTTTGGGTGAACTTGCTGAGTATTGTTTCTGAGCACAGGGCTTCATCTGGCCCATCTGGATGGTGAGATTTGAATTCTTGCATTTACAAATGCAAAATGATTGACTTCAGCATCTCCCATGAACATCTAGGGGCAAGGTGAGGATGTCTTTGAGGCATCTCCCAGGAATTAGCAGCAGAATTTTGGGGAGCTCTGGGAGTTCTCTGAGCACTTGTTTTATCCTTTGCAGTTATCTTGTATTGTCAGAGAAGTGCAGAGAAAAGCAGACTCCTCTTCTGCCCATGTTGCACAGCCACTGAGGACTCTGTTGTGCTGAAGTCCAGAGCCACTTGAAAACTGTTTGCAGAAGTCACAACCCAACAGAATTTAAAATCTGTTGCTCTTGCATTTGTATGGTCTTCACTGATCCTTCTTATCTGCCTATAATTTATACCCACATCTGTTCTGTGGAAGAGGTGAGTCAAAGTAACAGCTGGAACAACATCTAGGTAATGGCCAACATCATTTAAGGCTGGAAGACACCTCAAGACAACCACGTGGTCCTGCTACTTATTTGGTACCATCTCTTGTCATTCTCAGACTGCTTTGTAAGCCAAAAAGCTGGTGCATCAGCCAGTTGATTTAGCTCAGTGAAGGTCACAAAAAGAGCCAGAGCTGGTGCAAAAGTGGAGGACCAGGAGGCTGATAGAAAGCACAGGAGATGCACTGGAGATCTTTGGGCTGAGTGGAGCTGTGCTGAGGACAGAAGTTCTGTTATGGCAAAAGCAAACTGAACAGCAGGTCATGGTGAGGGAAAACCTTGCTCTTCTCCCTTCTGCTTCCAGCTGTGCTTTCCCTTCCTCTCTCTTGGGCCAGCTCTGGCACACTTTGAATCAACTGGCTAAGCAGGCAGAAAATCACACCGGGAATAAAAGAGGAGTTTGCATCTCAAAGGGATCTGAATGAACTGCGGGGAAGGGTCAGTGTGAAGGAGGGGTGGGGAGAAAGGGAGGCTGTACTCTCAATCTGTGCGAGGGGAAGGTGCTGCAGCATGGACAAAGCCCAGGAGTCCATCCCTAGGGAGAGCAGATCAGTGAAACCCAGGAAGCACCCACCATTACTTTGACAAGAGGTGTGAGGAGCTGGTTAAGAACATGAAGTCAGCACGTAGCCAGTGTCCTGTCTGTGCTGGATGCTGGAACAGAAGACAAGGACAGCAGTACATGCTGAGATTTCTCAGCATGTACACTACCCCAGCTTCCAGCTATCCGTGGCTTAAAGGCTTCCTGAGTTAGGCATCATGCTTTTGTGTCTTGTGGCCCTTGGCATACTTTCCCCCTGGAAATTTATTTTTCATGTCTTTGAATCCATGAAAAACTTCAGCATGATAATTGATAAAAGATCCTTGGATGAAAAGAACCACAGTGATATAAAAACAGATCTTGCAGAAAAACACCAGGATTTCTCCAGTGTGATGAAAAATTCATGTAAACAACACAATGTTTTTCCTAGAAAATATATATATATGAATGAAAACAAATGACAAAACTTTCAAGTATCCATAAAATCCATATATCTTTTGCAAAACCATTCCTCTGTTTTTCTCTTCTTCCTCTTAAATAATAGGAATCTTGTTATATTTATACTGCCCCTACATGGCCTAAGGGGTTTTGTCCATATTAACAGTGACTGTGTCTCTCTTCCTGAGTCGTGGTGATGGCAATTTAGGAGCTGTGGCTGCTGCTAGAGGTCTAGGTACCGTGGTGTAGGGCTACTGGTGTGGCTTTGAAGTGCCAGAACAGGCCAGCAGCCACCAAAACCCTGACTCCCAGTGTTTACCAACACAAGGGAAAGCCAACTGATATTATCACCAACAACATTTCATTAACTTCCTGAGCCTAAACGGGCCCCCAGAGCAAAGACATCTCAGTGTGGCCCCCTCAGGAGGTAGGTGGCTTCCAGGAAGCTTTCTGCAGGCTTCCACTTTCCCAGTTGCAGCTTCCTGATGGAAAATCTTCTGTGTTGTTTCATGGAATTGTACTGCAGCAATTGGCACCATTTTGCAGACACCCAGGTCTCTTAATTTTCTTTTTGCCTTCTCTCTTCAGGAAGAGTGAACACCTGGGTAATAGCCAGGTGAATTTACCAGCTGTGTGACTTTGGAACATGAGGGAAGCTGGCTTCAGAGAAGAAATTTCTGCCTTATTTTACTCGAATAAAACAGTATAATTTAGGTTAACAGGGACTTAAAACCATCAGATCAAATGTCCACCCCACTCAGAAGACAACTAGCTTCAACATTAGATCAGTTACTCAGGGGTTTGTCTGGTTTAGTTTTGATTATCTCTGTAGATGGAGATACCACCATGTCTCTGGCCCCCTCCTTAACCACTCTCATCATGAAGTAATTTTTCTTAATATCCATTGGAATGTCATTGATGCAGCTTGCATCTATCACCTCTCATCCTCCCACGAGGCACATGTGAGAGGAGTCTGGCTTCATGTTCTCCATTATCCTCATTCAATATTGACAACAGGTGATGTAGTCCTTTCCATTTCCTGAAAAGAGGGCAGAGCTGTGAAGCAGAAATGCTCTGGTCCCATCCCTCCCCTCTCTCCTTTTTGGGTTTCTTTTCATTGAGTAGTGACTTTCTGAGGGACTCTGCAGTGGTGCTTCTTGCACCTCTTTTATTTTGGCTCCCAGTGTCATCAGTTTTTTCAGGTGACCTTCACTATACCTGGCTTCTTACATAGCCCCTCTTACCATGGTATGAAAACACTGTTATGGCTTTATTATCACCTGTAGGGACACTGAAATAAAAGACACATGAAATAAAGACTTACAGCAGAGCCCCTGGGTTGGGTATGAGGTGTGAGACCTTCAGAACCAAAATAAGAGAGAGGTTTAGAGCCCTGGGTGTATGTTGAAGGCTCGTGGCCATTTATTTGGTGGTTCCAGATCTTTGCTGAAAGTCTGAGCTCGAGGCCAGGGTGGAGGGCACAGACCAGTCTGCTCTGGTGAATTTTGCTGGAGATGGGACAAGAAGCTTCTGCTCCTGCCTGCTTCCTGTTGGGTGGGAGGTCACAGCATCTCCAGCGAGGGCTCTGTGCCGACTTTCCAGCCAACCTGCAAAACCTGCTGCCTCTGTCCCCTCCCCATCCTTGGCAGTGACCTGAGCAGCCTGGGATGTGTGTCCTTCCCCCTCGCCGGCTCCCTGGCAGCTGGGGAGCAGCAGCCCTTCCAGGTGTGCATTTGGGTCTGCTGGAGCTTGTCTGCTGAAGGGGGTTTATCTGAATGCCTCCAAGAATCCCCTCTAAAGCATTAGAGTGCTCCTCTTCTGCAGGAGACGGAAGTCTTGCACTGGAGACGCCGGGTCGGAGTGGAAAGTTTTGGTTTCAAGGGGTCCCTGCAGGGAGGGAGCAGCAGAGCTCTGCCGAGTGAGAACTCCCTGGAGTGATTTGCATCACTCTGTTCCGTGCTTTCAGTAAAACCAGAGCGAACCTGTCCATGGGCACTCCTTACTTTGGTTTATTTTCTCACCAGATTAAAGCAAACCCATAGAAGCCTGGTTTTAATATGGTTCAGGAGCATCCATCCCTCCGTTGGCTCCGGGGTTTGTATTAGTTTAATGAATTGTTTTAAATTAACATCTCGTTGAATGGGTGCAACTCTTTCATGTAGATGAGGCCTGAGGCTACGAGATAAACAAGAAATGAGGTGAGAGAACCTTTAAATTACTCACAGCCCAGCAGAAACCCATATGAATGGATTGAGATCTATTTTTGTCTTTATTCTCCTACCTTTTAAAAGAAACCATAAAATGGCTGGAATAACTCTTAGCAGAGAGCCAGGGCCAGGGAGTGGGCGGAGAAGAATGCTAGAAGGTTATGGGTGCAACTTTTGGAGCTTGTACCTGTGAGTGCCTCATCCCAAAGCCGGGGGAGCTGCCAGAGAGCTACACATGTGCAGCACATGAATGGATGAAAAGAGGAAACACAGGGAAAGGCTGCAGGGCTAAATCCCAATCCCATTTAAAGTCAGTGGCAAAGTTCCACTGACTCAGGCTGGCCCTCAGCCCTGAATTCATTTGTTCCGTGGGTTTGTGCAATTGTTAATCTGTGCTGATGAGCAATAATTGCTACAGGAAGGGAAAAGAGAGGAGGAGGCAGCGGCAGCACAGGAGCCATGGAATCCATCCTGACCCTGCCTGGACTCGGCATTTCACTGCGTGGTTTCACTGTGCATTGCTGGAGGGGAGCATCCTCCTTGTGCCAATGCCACATCAAAGGGCAGTGTGTGGTGCAAGATTTTGGCATCCCAGGGCAGCAGACAGTAACAGCCTGAGCTGCCTGTGAAATGAGCTGGGATACGCGACTGCAGCTGCAAAATACAAATACAAATACAAATACAAAAGGTGAGCTACAAAAGCTCACCTTCCTTTGGAGCTGTTTGGGGAAACCTAAAATCTAATCAGTCATACAGAGGGATTCAGGAAAGTCTTGCTGCACAGAGAGGATTCATGCGACAGTCACACATGGGTTTTACATATCAGTGGTGGTTAAAGTCAGCCCCAGGTGAAGGATGCTGGCGTAACATTAGTATGCATCAGCTGTAGTCTGGTGGTCAGGGATGATTCTCATGGATGAGATGATGAGATTGTCCTCTAACTCCATTATCTGGGTTTCTCTGCTGAGGATCTTTCTCCATCTCTAGCTGTGGTGGGCCAGTGGCATAACTTCCTTGGCCTGGGAGGCAGCACAGGACAACAGCAGCTGTTTTCCACTTTCAAATCTCCATCCCATATGTGGAAGACCTGGCGAGCTCCCATCTTTCATGAATGCCTGAGACTGCATAACTTCTAATCTTGGATATCTGGTGCATTTTCTTCTCCGTATCTTCCTTTCCTCCCTCCCTCCAGCCAGCCTTAACATCTGGAGTTGGGTTGGGAAGATTACCAACATGCGAAGGTTTGAGATTGCTCTAAACCAGACAAGCAAGCAGGCTATCCTGTACTGGTGCTTCCCCTTCTCTCTGAAAAATATCCCATCTAGTGTTTCCTGCAAATGGTAGGTGGCTGGTTTTGGTCTTTAATGGGACTCTCCATCCACCCTTTATTTCCAAGCTGGAATGAAACTGTCAGAATTGCTTTAATTTGCATCACTAATCTCACCAGGAAAAAGACTGGGCAGAATTTCTGCAACTGTTATTTCAAAGTGTGTTTTCAGACTTTTGGTTCTTCAGGGTAAATACCCAGAACAAGTTTTTCTCATGGTCTCTTTCACTCTCATTTCAAGCGCTGAAAACATAATTAATATATAACAAATAAATTAGAAAATATAATTAAAAACTGACTCTTCATCAAAACTACAACCTTCTGGTTTTCTCAGAAGAGATATGCCCACTAAAGCCCACTAAATTTACCTTTATATTATGCATCACACAGATTAACAATTAATACTAAACAGCTGCACAGAAGTGTGCCAGAGTTTAAATACTTCACTTTTTACTTAGGAATTACTTAAAATCTTTACAGTACATTAATTATTTTGTTTGTTTGTTTCTGTGGTGTGGCTGCCCTGTAACACTTCAGACTCCCAAGCCTGGTGTTTCATAGCTTCAAACAGTGAGGATGCTGCAGTTGGTTTATTTGGTTTACTTGACAGCATTAAGGATGTAGAGGAGTGGAGAAAAGGACTGCTGCTGATATTTCTGGGGAAAATGAAAGGGCAGGGCAGCAGGGATATTTAAGAGGGTAGGAAAATGAGACTGAACGGGCTTCCAGCATGGAGAGTGGAACAAGGAGGAAGGTGGCAGTCATTTGGAAAACTGCAAACTGGAGAAGCAGTGTGTTGTGCTGGGTGCAGCTCCTGGGCTTCCTTGCAGAGGCTGCCAGCTTTTTAAGAAATGGCAAACATGCTTTCCTCATTGTCTGATTGCCTTTCACTCCCACCTCCTCCTGCTTTTGTGCGATAGAAACTGTTTTTCACAGAGTGCGCTGACCAAAAATAAACACACTTCTTAGATACCTTGTCTTAAATCTTGTTATCCCAACATGATCTGGGTTCTTCTTGCTCTTAAAATATGTAATCTAGTAAGGTTAACCCACTCAGTTACTCAGGAATCCTTTTATTTTATACAACAGAACATTTCTAGAGTGATTTCAACAATTCCACAGAAATTTCAACCATTCCTAGTTATAAACAAAAAAAAGCCCAACCCTAGGGCTCAGGACTCCAAGGTGTGCTTAGCTTCCATTTGTTCTCCAGTGTGTTGTTTCCCTCTTTGTGCACCTCTGTCAAACCTGAGCTAATCCATCAAAGGCTCATCTGCCTCTCTGTGCAAATATTCCAGAGGACAGTGTTGTCTTCAGTCAAATGATATCTCGTTTTCCTCTGGAAGAGTTGGAAAATACAAATCAAAATGGGAGGACCTATAGCTCCTGTGGTGTCCTGCTTTGACTGAAACCTAAGTAGTTTTGCAGCTTTTATTCCTTTGCACACTTTATCTTTCCTTACCTAGTTACAGCTGAGGGGCAAAATCAATGCAATGCCCAACTACCTGCAAAGGAAGCTGGTGTGAAAGAGATAAATGTTACAATCCATCTCTAGATGGATCCATCTCTGGATGGATGAAGAACCTCCCACACACAGTAATTACACAAGACATTAGTATTCTAATGGCTCTCTGTCATTTAGTTGTACTGTTATAAAATAATTTCTCTTTACCTTTCTATTCATCCTAGACTATTTTTCTGGTATCAGTCATTGCTTGTTGTCTTCTAACCCCCATGTTCTCACTGCCTTACCAAATAGAAGAGACCAAATCTTCCGCTGTGTTTTGCAGTGTTCCAGAGCCAGGGCTGAACTTGTAACAGAATTTACAGTATAAGACTTTGCCTCCTGGTAAGTTCTAGGAGGTGAAAACCTTCCTTTCCTTGGTGACATCTATGTTGCTGAATACAATGGAGCAGATGTTTTCTGGCACAGCCTGGCTACATACAGTAGGTCTGTGGTGCTGTGGTTTCCTCCGGGCCCTAAGACATCATAGTTGGAGGTTCAAAGTGCCCAAATCAATGCCGGGGCTGTGCTGTATCCCATCAAGATAGCCTTTCACAGTATGAAACTGCAGGTGTGTATGTTTGGTGAGCCCTGGCATGCAGCATGAGGAGGATGCCAGGTTTGCTGAGATAATACTGGAGGACCATGGAGGGAGCCAGAGCTGGCTCTGGACTGTCCATACTGCCTTTTAGGAATGCCTGCTATACCCCAGGCCATGCCAGGCGTTTCCTGGGAAGGCACTGATGGGCACAGGCCACAGCTACATGATGAAAGGCATTTCCAGTTTAGCAGGGTTCACAATTAATAGTCCAGAGCTTGAGTCTGGTTCATTTCTGGAATTAAACACACCTGATCTATCTTCAGCATATATATATGTGTGTGTGCGTGTGTGTGTCTCTTTGCATCAGTCGGGCAGATTGTGTCCCTCCCTATGTTGATGGGGGCTGATGCACCAGTTGTTTTCTGTGCTGTGGCTTTGGGTTGTTTTCATCACATGTAACATTTTTGTTAGTGGCACAGGCTGACCCTGAGCACGTAGTGAAACCACCCAGCACAGGTATTGTGACATTTCTGGTGTCAGCTTGTGAAGACAGGCTCGATGGGGGGACCTTTTCAGGGTTGCTAAATATCTCCAGGTGCTAAAAAAAACAACTGCTGTAGTTGTAGGGAATGGCAGTTCTGAGGACTGGGCCTGAAGAAATTATTGTTAAGCATTTTGCTGTGCAAGGGAAGAAAAAGGGAGGGGATGGGAAAAACAAGATAAGGTTTGTCATTCAAACTGAAACACAGAATAGCCTCACCTTATATCTTTAAATCTGCATCAATTATAATGCCTTGTTCACTTGCAAATTTCACTTTTAAGATAAAGAATCATGCCTGGTTTGTTTGCCATTCCTACCGCCAAAGACAAGCTTCACTTACTCCCCTTTTATTTTCAATGACTAAGACTGAAAGAGCTAAATTACATTTCCTCCCCCCTATGGAAACCTGATGAACCAGTGTGAACCTGCACCTGAGAACCCCCGGGAACGCCGAGGATTTGGCCACACAGATCGGACAGTTGGATGCTTAATTGCGTTCCGGGCACAAAGCCTGCCTGAATGTGCGTCTTTTATTAAGTGTGTGGGAGGCCAGCACAAAAAATTAGAACCCCATTAAGGTGGCAGCAGGAGGAGAGTGGTGCAAAGGCGCTGCAGTGCCTGATTCTGCTGCGCTGGAGAGGGTCAGGCTGCCCATGTCGGGAGCCCTCCCAAAAATACACCCTGAGCATCAACCTGGAGCTCATAAAGGAGATGCAGAGATTTGCGGCAGGTGCTGGAGAGAGAGACCTGGATGAATAGTTATTTACGGAGCTGATAAATCAGGTTGGTGCCAGGAGCTAAGGGAAGGAGAAGCTGGAAGGATGTGAGGGCACAGCAGCAGTAGCTGAGATGATACTTCAGTAAAAAGGTTCAGCCAGAGATGGAGGTGAAAACACGGTTTTGGTCAAGACAGGGAAGTGGTGAAGAACAACGACCCACTGGCATAATGGAATGAGTTCAGGAAGGGCAACTTTTGTTAGATGAAAGGGACATGATTTTTCAATTTGTAGAAAGATTAAATTAGCAGCGTGGCATTCACTCCAGGTCTGTGTTTTCACTTTCCCAGGCTTTGCAAAGTAGGTGATAGGGAGCCTTTTTCTGGATGGGAGGCCTCTGTATTACTCTATGTATCTTTGTATCATGAATTGCTGTGGATGCTTGTAGCAGGAGTCAGATCTGGGCCCCCCTTGGACATAAAGTAGCCACTTATGTCTCCCCCCTTTATCATCTTGGCCACTCGGTGAAGATGCTTTGTAGTGCTGGCACACAGATGTTTGCTGCTTGCATCAGTCATGAACAAGCACACTGTGTTATAAACAGACATGTTAATATTTTGAGTTTCAAGACCTTTCCAGTCACCTCCTCATTATATTTCGTAGTCACAACCCAACAGACGCACAATAAGCCAGTATAGTTAGTGTCCAATATATCTTACGGTGTTCACTAAGGATTTGTAACTCAGGGCTGTCCTTGGAGTCTAAATCAGGACATGAGTGAAGTGCATTGAATGATCCCATTAATATAAATAGCGCCAAAGTTAAAAGCAGGGCTCCGTGAAAGGACTTTTGATACACTGGCTACCGTCGCCCTCGAGTCAGCAGGTGGCATTATAGAACAATCAGGAATCAGCAAACCTTCCCCGCTGGCCGCCCGCAGCCCCAGACCTGAGCCCACGGGGGAATGAGCATGAAACCCGCCTGTTCAGCGCAGCTGAACCCGCACAATGAGCACTTGCCAATTAGGGCCGGCGCTATTGTCTGAGAAAGGTCAAGTGTTGGCCTTGCTGAAATCTTTCAACACCGGCCCCGGCGAGATTGGGACTTAATATATTTTATACAGCTGAAGACTTGCTTGGTCCTGCGCAGGGCAGAGCCAGCCTTTCCTCTGCCCTTCCCCCGTATTCCCCAGGCCGGCAATACGTGCTGGGAAACCTCGGCGAGGGAGGAACCTGGCTTTTTAATCTGCTGCCACCTCCCTCCCTGTAGGTATTGTGGAAGAATTGAGTTGTTGGCAGGGCGGTAGAAAAGGAGGTGGTTTTGGCAACATGGGCAAGGGGAGGGTGTTTGGGACTGGGTTTGTTTTACCATCTCCCAAGAGATTTTCTTTATAACCCTGGTGGTACATGTTTTTACAGCTTACTACTTTTAGTATCTGTCACTTGAAAAGAATAGATGGTCTAGATACAGGGGGAAAAAAACGTGTGCAAGCAGCAACATGTAACCAACAAAAAGAAAACTTTCCCATGAAATACGCAAGTCATACAGATGTTGCAGGGTGCTTAAGGAACCGCAGGTTAGGGAAAGGCTCACAGCTTCTGGCTCCCTTCTGGATCCAGAGGCTGCAGATGAGAGCCTTCAAGCTCCCTGGGGTCTCATGCCAGGTGATCCATCAGCATAATGGCCATGTCAAGACACAGCACCTTCCAGCAGCTGCAGCTGGCAAGGACCTCTTCCCAGACTCCAGACCAGAAACTGGAAGTCCACGTTTGCCTATAGCCCCAATCCTGTAATTAACTGCTGCATGGAAGGGTATTGCCTTGTGGGGTTCTTGGTGATGATATAAGGGTTTCAACAAGCACAAAGGCAGAGGTGAATCCCCTCCCTCAATTCCCAGTGTACGACGAGCTGCTGGTGTTGGTCCTTTTGCCCTTCCATATGGGGCAGAGGGTGACTTTGATTCCCAGCCCACAGTGATTAGTGACTGTGTGTCCCTTGGGAGCGCAAGTCCAGCTTTTAAACCCCTGCACAAGAGCCGGCCCTTGTTTCCAGCAGTGGCACGATTAGGATGGGCTCGGGGTGGTCCTGCAGAGGACCTCAGCCTCCCTGGGATTGCTGGTGACAACAACCACAGGCTGGCTCCGCACACTTGTGCTGTCACCCCCGCGCCGTGTGACTTGGTGAGGGATGCTCTCCAGTGGGCGCTGGCATGCAGCCAGCCCGCAGCCCAAAATTCCTGGTAAAACCCACGGTTCTGGCGTGCTAATCCCCCAGTCTGAACTACGTGTGTGTGGTCTTGAAAACTCGCCACTCTACTTGCAAATTAAAAAAAAAAACACAAACCAGCCCAAAAATTAAACCCTGTAATATTTGCCCATTTGTTGCCATGGTGATGAACGAGTGTGGGACAAAAGAGAGATATTCCGGTTGCCCCGGGCCTGTGAACAAGCAGAATCGGGGAGAGGTGGTGAGAATGTGCTGCTAATAGTAGCCAGAAATGCAGATTTCAGCCACCATCCCTGCAAAGGGTTCTTCAAACCCCCTTCCACGTCCTGCCATAGCAAAGTGACACCCCCTAAAAGCTGGGTGACACCAACACTTGACACCTGGACTTCCATTGCACCAGGCTGGACCTGGCCCATAAACTAAGCAGGCTGAAAATCTAGTCTTGCTCCCCCTCCTCCAGGTATTCGTTCTCCTCACTTTATCGATAACCTGGCAGGAGCAGACCTCGAGCCCAATGTTATCTCGGCGCTGCCAGGGCTTGCCGGCAGCTGGAGGGGGAAGGCAGCGCTGCTGACTCCCAGAGATAACAGGTGGAATGCAACAGGAGCTGCTTTTGTCTGCCATGACTTGTACTTGCAGCTCTCAGGTGCTGCCAGGCCCTTTGCTGTCCCAGCCTGCAGCCCTTGCTCCACAGAGCACCTTCCTGCCAGCCTGGACAAATGCAGGCAAAAGAAATCCGAAGCGTTTCACAACTTCCAGCATTGGAAAAAAATGTATGACTGCCCTTCCCTACAGAACCCCTTCCATCCTGCGTTTGTGGTGATAAGAAGGCACATTGCTGCTTCCTGGGTACAGAATATGGGCTCAGAAATTAACTGTGATTGTTGGTTCCCACTTGGTACATGCACAACATTTGGCATGAAAAGTGTCTGCATCTTCTGTAAATCCCTCTTCAGTTGTGTGGCAGTAATGGGCTTAATTTAAACCATGGCTGCTCCTACCTAGCTTAAAAATAAAATAACATAAAAATAGAGCCACCCAAATCAGTCGTGGTATCTCGGTCATGTTTATGTTACATACACGTTGTTAAATTTGCTGCTATATAGATGGAAACCTGAAGCCCACTGTCAGAGCTACCTGGTTTGTAAAGTTTCAGGAGGCTGTTGGATCCATGTGTACTTAGCTCTTCTGAAAAATTATTTTCGCTGTCTTGATCTACATTCTTCTGTTTGCCAGAACCCAGAAGATGATGCAACCTTCAGGCCAATTCCACAACCATGAAAAACCTGGTACCCTTAGTTCATGGGTGTAAGGATGCCTAACACAGTATTTTTAGAGACAGTATTATGTAGCTCTTGCTAGGTAGAATAGATTTTTCAACAAGTGAAAGGGCAGTGGGTTAAAAATGCACCCAAATTAAATGTGGTCCTATTGATGTGGTTTAAAATACAAAGCTGGTCAATATAAAGATCATAGGATCTGGCTTATAGTCATCAGAGATGGAAAAATTCTTACCAGATAAAACTGCAAGGGCAGAATCTAGTCCCTCCTAAGAGAGGAGGGGCTCTAATTTTTCATTGTTCTTTCTTCCATTAACTTGATCTTTGATCTCAGTTCCTGTTAGAAGTATCTGTAAACAGTGAAGGAGTTCTAGGCCATTAACCAGATGTACAACATAGTGAGAAGATCCCTGCCACTGACAGACCATCTGATAAAGAAAGACACATACAAGAGTAATGCTTAATAATAGTAATAGTAGTAATAATAATAATAATACTTTTCAGGAAAGAAGACAAAGCATTTTCATTTCCTGCAGGATCCGTCTGTCACATTTGAAGCAAATCAAGCTGCTGGAAATGTGGTTCACAAACAGCCCTTTCAGAATCATCAGGCCCAAGCATACAAAGCCAAGACAACATTTTAGTTTAACACATATAGCAGTTCCATTCACCTATATTAATAACTTGGTACTCATTCCACAAGCAAGTTCTTGACAGGAAAGATACTTGACCAAGAGATATTACAGAAACTGACCTTGTCACAGGGAGTTGCAATGATTTCAGTTTGGCCTTGGTCTATACAGAGTTCAAATCCCTAAAGCTTCCAGTGCCATACAGGTGACATGCAGGGAGCTCCTGGACCATGGCTGATGCTGTGGAAGCACTGTGCCCTCAGACAGAGCTGCCTGGGAAGCCTTCCCAGAGAAGATGTGGCTGAGCCCAGGATGATGATGTTCAGATAAATGTGCAAAGTGCATCTTTTAATTCACAAAGTCTTCCCGTGATAGAACTGATACATAAACCCACACAGGCAGTGTCCACTGAGGAAGGGATATGGGGAAAAAAACAACAGTTTTACTCCAAGTTTTTATAGCCCAGTAATTTTGTACAGTGTGATTGGCAATATATAAAGGAAAGATGTGTGGAACAATCAGATTAGAGGCTTAAATTCTATATATTATATATCCATTAGTTATAGGCTCTGGCTAAAGCATTTTTTAGTCCCATTCACAATCCTGAGTATTTAAAAGTTGAATGTAAACCCTATCACTGCAAAAATTAGGCAGAGAAGGAGATCTGCTTTAAATGTACCCCTAATTACTGCTAGAGAGCTTTTATGAATAACAGACCTTAGCACTTCCTATTGTTTTACATTTTGTGCTTTTTTAGAGACTCAAGAGTGATGTCATAACAGGGGGAAACTTGTCATGGACACACATTAAACACTGAACACAAGGAGAAGACCTTTGATAACAGATATTTGGATACATAGATGGGTAATTCAATAAGGGGAGAAAATGCTGAATTAAAGACATTTTTAGAGTTACTTTATGCCTGTCTCAGAAATTCTACCTCTGTTCAGAGAGGCACATGCTGAACTGCAATCAAATTACTATGTCCAGCTCTGCAATTTCAATCATTTATCCCATTTATAGGGGTCTTTTTGTCTTGAATTAGGCAAAATGTGAGCCCAACAGGAAATTAAGCAACCAAGCAAAATCAGGAAATTCACTCAAGTGGCTTAGTCAGTGGAATGCCACTGCTATCTTCAAACTAAAACTCCAAAGACGTTGAACTGCAGTCAGATTTATTTTCAAAGTGGTTAATGTGCTTTTAATTTGTACAAGCTTGGTAACCAGGAAAAAAATACATTGCTCTCATGAAGCTTTTTCACATAAGGCCTCAGTGTACAGACACAGTGAGTTTAAAAATGGACCACCAGTAAAAAAATTAGAACAGCTATCTTAATGACAAAGTTTGAGATGCTGGTTTTAAATAACTACCTGCTGTCTTTTGAACATTAAAAAAGAACTGAAACAGAAAAAAATATACTCAAAGACTGAACTTCTTCCTCAAAAAAACACAGCTGATGATAGCTCTCAGGGAGGGGAGAGAGAAATTCTTTTAGCTGTTTACAGTGGCCTCCCTGCATTTGGGACCTACAGATCTGTATGCAGAGTATTTTAACTGATTCTTTTGGGAGGAAAAGCTACATTTTTTGGTTCAGAGAAAACACTCCACTGCCCTGAACCCTCAAAGCAATTTCTTGCTTGCAGATTACCATTATTATTTATCTATCCAAAGTATCTAGGAACTCTTGTGGTGGTCCAGGTCCCTGTTATGCTGGGCAGTGCACCAACACAGAATAAGTGCATAGTCCTTGCCAAGAGGCAAGAAAGCCAGGAAGTGTTCTTTGGTAGTTTAATAAGAAGACATAGGTTCCATGGCTGATCTTTATTATGGTTTTGGTGGTCCTCATTGTGTTGATACATTGCAGTTTGAAACCACAGGCATTTTTTGTGACTGTAAATGTGTATGGCTGCTTACATAGCAATGCACTGTGCTTGCCTTTGATTCGAACCAAACCGTGAGATGCTTCATTAGCTTCAAGAAGCAACCAGGGAGCCTCACCCTGTGGGTTTGGAGCTGGAGGGTCTCACTGCTGCTTTCTGAGCCCAGCACCTGTATCATACTCTTCCTGCTCAGTTCCTTCTTTCTGGGAGTAAGGCTTTGTGCACAAGCTTCAGCTGACTTTTAACAACCCTGGTTCAGTATTCAAATAATGGCTATAATCAAAGCAGAGATTTAGAAGAGATATAAGAAGGAAATTTTTTATGATGATCATGGTGAAGTGCTGGCACAAGTTGCCCAGAAAGGTGGTAGATGGCCTATCCCTGCAAACATTCAAGGTCAGGTTAGATGCTCTGAGCATCCTGATCTAGTTGAAGACATCCCTGTTCATTGCAGGGGTGTTGAACTAGCTGACCTTTAGGGGTCCCTTCCAACCCAAACCATTCTCTGTTGCTATGATAACACATAGCCACTGTTGCATGTCATCTGTGCCTGTCTGTGCATATCTGTACAGGATGGAACAGATTTAAAACCAGTTGAGCAACTTCAACTGAATTTGATAAATCTTCAGAGACCTTTTGGAGGTTGCACACAATTCATGGAAGTAGCCAACTGAATAGAAGACACCCTACAAGTGTTCCTACTGAAGACAAAGCCACTTTATCAGCTCCTGCAGCCTCAAACTGCAGAAAACACAGAAAAAACCCTCAAACTTGTGAGGCTTTCTCCTACCCCAAGTGCGGATAAAGATTCAGTCAGGACTTGCATCTTAGTCAGCCAGCCTTGAAACACATCCAAAAGACACCAAGTTTCATTAAAACAGCTTTTAAAATTTATTAGCTCCAATATTATCTCCTCCCTTCTTCACAAACATCCAAGATGTCTCACAGCTCAAAACACAGAACAGTTTAAATGGATGCTTTGAAGTGATGAGGAAAGCCCAGGACTGATAAATGTCTCTCGTTCCTTGCACAGGGTTGATTGGGGGTCAGGAAGACATTTCCCTCCCAGTCAGGGAAGCAACGACATGAAGATTCATTTGTCTTTTTCTATCCCCTTCCTCTACAGCCAATGGCCTGGTTGACCTCCTGAATCATTCAGGCCATCATAAAAGCCTCAGGCCATGGTGATCACTCTTGTTTTCTGCTTGTGAAACACAGGTTACTCTCCTGAGAATGGAAATCCTTTAGTTTAATTGAAACCTTTGGGCTTAATATATGAGCATCTTTGTTGAATGTAAGGGCCGGAGGTAAGGGCTAGAGGTCACCCTGGGTGATCTTTCGGTGCAGTTTGTAGTGTCTGGGGGGCTCAAGAGGCAGAACACCCTTGGCTTTTGTGAAAGGTAGATAGAGGCAAAACAGGCTGTGAAGAGCTTTGAATGGAAAGATGGGAAGTGTGTGGTTGATAAAACAAAAATAGAGCCACTGGAGAGGTAGGAGGAGAAGGCTCTCGTGGCTAAAGGACACTGCAGCAGCAGAGTGAATGGGTATGAATGGATGAGATTGGATTAGTGGAGGAGGAAAGTGAGAGAAAATGAGAAGTTCTGTTTGAGTCACAGTGGGCTCGATCTGTCAGTGACGTGTCTGGGACAGGATTTCTGACAGGCTGCAATTTTAGTTGGAGCAGAGGAGGCAGGTCTGGGAGCGTGAGTGGAAAAGTGGCATTTGAATTGCCTTCTGCGGGGGAAATTATCTGGGAATATAAGATGTAGAAGAAAACTCTTCAGTACTTGAATATACCTGATGATTAGTATGCACAAATCTATGTGAAGAATTCATGGTTAAAATCTTGGGTATATATCACTCTGCTCAGCTGAAACACAATGAAAATTCATCCCTAAATCCCTGTTTTGATTTGATGATTAAAATAGTTCCTGCTTTATCTAACCACAGTCAATTTAGGAATGAGATGAAGTGACATACAGATATTATTTGCTTTGTTTTCCAGTACGTTTGGCAGATCTTTGTTTCCTGGAAAATGGTAAAAGATATAAAGGCCTGACTATAACACTGCCCGGTGCACATCTTCTACCACTTCACTGCAGATTTTGAGGTAGAATAAAAGAAAATAATATCTATGCAGGTATAAACAATTCTTACACTATGAAAGTATTTATCCAGTGTGTTTCCACAGGAATATAATTTGCTAATTGCTCTCTCAGATTTCTGGGAAAGTAAAAGCAGAAAAGTACCAGAACAATGCTAACAACGATCTCCTTAAAACAAACAAACAAACAAATAAAAATAAAATTAAACAAAACCAACAAACCCCAAAACAAAACAAAAAAACCCAAACTCAAAACATGAGAAACAGATGAAATGGCTCATGCAGAAACTCTCTATTAGGGATGGTGAACCGTAACAAGTGTGATACATTGTGCAGAGCGTGCTTTAAGTAACAAGGCTTATTTGTTAGGGATCCGTTTTCCCTATGCCTGGTATTGGAAATCAGTAGAGGAGTTTGCAGGAGCTTCATGAGCCCTGTCCTGGCAGGAAAACTGCAGACCTGAGAACCTGCTGCACCTGTGGTGCCTCTGGCTTCCTCGAGGAGACACAAGCTGGGGAAAAGTTCTGGGCTGAGAAAAGGCTCAGTCAGGAGGTGAACAAACCATTTGGAAAAGCAGACAAGTGTAGGAAAGGTCTAGGAAGAAAGTGCTGTATATTGCAAAAAGAAAAAGGCACTTGGAAACGTATGTAGGAAGGACTAGAAACTTGAGTAGGCAGAAGATGCTTTGGCTGAACTCTTAGTGATTTAGAGTTCTCAGGATTGGGGCTGCACCTCGGGGACTGCAGCGAAAAGCTGAACAATGCTGTATTGGCTCAGCACTTGGAGCTTGATTTGCCCTTTTTGAAATCCAGTGGCTAATTCATACCCTGAAAAATGAATTCTATCCTGGCCAGATGGCTCAATTTAAGAAGAAACAGGCAACTGTGTAGCTGGGATAGCAGGTAATGGAGGTGAATGGCTGGGCGTAGGAAAAGTCAGCTGTGCACAGGGGGCATGGGATGGAGTCACCCTTCCATGAAATCCAATAAAACCTGATCTGGTCATGATTAACTCAACATTTTCAAAATCCTTTTAAGAGTTCACAAAGCACATAATGTCTAGCCAGCTCATAGTGG
Organism: Margarornis squamiger; assembly: GCA_035222235.1. Lineage (NCBI taxonomy): Eukaryota > Metazoa > Chordata > Aves > Passeriformes > Furnariidae > Margarornis > Margarornis squamiger. Next base: position 67,031,099 of record JAWWTY010000123.1, read on the forward strand.
TATATGAGAGACCCCTGACTCTAATAACCCAGGATGTCAGCCCTCTACTTGTTTCAGATTTTGATGCTGAACACTGCTTTGCTTCTCATTTCTGGCTTATTTATTTAGCATTCTTATTGCTTTATCTCATTTATGGCAAACCCTAGAACATAAGTAAGGAAAAGTACATTATACAGAAACTTCATCTGTTTGAGCAGTCTGAGCAAGGTTTACATTAAACCCACCAACTGATACATATAATTAGTGGCAGAACTTCCTCTTGTGCCCAGAACCTGTGAAACTGGTCAACAAAGAGAATGAAGAAGTGTGAAAAGCAGCTTTGATGGGGCTCAGCCATGCTCAAACGTCCCCTCAAAACAGGAAGGATATCACAGCACCCCTCAATATGCAAGCAGTGTCTCCTGAACCTGCTCTATGTCAGACTCCAGAGTCAGTCCAGTTTCTTTCTTCACCCCATTACGTGGGGACTCCTTGGCTGGGAGATGGAATCCACACTGCCCCCTTGCTCCCAAGGGTGAGTGCAAAGTGACCCTGAGGGAAACAGGATTAGTGAAGGATTTTATTGGATCTGGACTCTTTCATAAATTTTTCTTTTAAAACAGAGGCCCCTTTGCTATTGTATGTATTTTATGGGGAAACAGATGAATGGCTAATAGTGATTGCTACAAGAGAAATACCATGATTTGGGATAAATTTTCCTGAGACCTGCTACCCAAACCCGATTGTCTTGCTTCTACAGCTCACTGTAAGAACTCTGTATAGTAAATACACCAACTTTTGGCTTACTGACATTGAGCTAATCAAATACTTGCAAAATACTTCACAATCAATTTGAAATCCTGTTGGAAATGCTCGTCTGAACCTTACGAGCAGTTGTGCACGTTACAGTGTCTGAACTATTTTTGCACTTCATGCCTTTACATCAAATACCTGCTGAGCTCCTTATCTACAAACAGTATGAAAATAACAGCAAAAAAAAAAAAAGAACTGAGTTGCATAGTCTCCTCTGCTTCCTTTCTTTATCTTAGGTGGTAATTTGACTAGAGTGGCAGCAGCTTAATAGTAACACACACATGTAGGGTTAAGGTCTCTGTTGTTTCTGAAGAGGCAAAGCCAGCATGTCACTCATGTCTATCTGCCATGTTCTGACTAAGGAGGGGAAAACATTCCCTTTCTTGAATAACTGGATATATGACCTAGGTGTGCAGACAGAAGGCAAGAGCAGCTGCTTCTGCTTTGTGGAACAGAGGGGTCGAGATGGGCCAAACTGATCACATAGTGAAGACTTCTATATTCTTAATGCAGTAGTTTAGGTGCACAAAATAATGCCCAGAAGGACATCTCAGAGCAGCCATGCCATCCATTGGTTCCCCTAGGTGAAAACTATCTCCTGAGGTTCATTCTGATTGTACCTTTTTCAGCCTGTGCTTTATTGTAAAGACAGCTTTGTGTCTGTAGTTTTGGGGTTTTTTTCCTCTCTCTCTTGCTCTTTTTTTTTTTTAAATTAGAAACCTGCCTACATTCATGTCTCACTGTTTGTTGGAAACAGATGGCCCTTCCTGAAGACACACAGTTGAGTGAACAGACACCGACCACTTTACCATGTGGTAGCATGTTTGTAATTAGATATTTAAAGTGCCAGACAATTACTATCGAACCTTGTCATGAGGGAAATTTAGGTCTGTGTTTACCAAGATTTGAATTATAAACTGGATCCCTGCCAGGGCTTTTCTCTTGGGTATAAAATGAAAGAAGATTCTGGTTGAATACTGAACAACATTGATTAGGGCTGCCACCTGCCCTGTCTCAGACATGACCACTCACTCCTGTCTCCGTCGCATCCCATGGTTTTTGTTGACCACTGTATGTGGTTTGCCCATGTGGGAAGTTTTGGGATGCAACCAGCTGATCATAGGATGTACCACCTTTGTAACATCTCTAGTTTAGGACTCAGCTTTCCACATGTTTTTGGACTACAGGCAGGTAAGAGCAGCTCCACCTCAAAAGAAGTGAGTACCAGCTATTGTCACAATGGAAAAAAAAAGCTGATAAAGTTGGAGAAGAGCATGGAAAGTGATAAATCACGGGAGAAATCACATGGGACCATCGCAGAAGAAGAAAAATAAGCTCCAAGAGTTATCTAATCCATAAGATAATTTAGTTACTGCAAAGTTTTGCCCTAGATGGAAACATCCAGCCTGTGGGAGCTGGGAGCAGCAGCACTGGGTGCTGGGGGAGTGTGGCTGTGCCCCTTTCATGTCCCTCCCCAGCCATGGCTGTAACTAAACAGTTGCAGTGAAGAGACATCAGTTTCAGAAACACAAAGTTCCCTCTGGATTTACCCTCCTTGAAGCAGAAATAGTGCAGGAGGCTGGAGGAAAATATCGAGGCTTAACTGAGAGAAACATTTATGTTTCAAAACTAAGGAAATGGTTGAACTCCTACGTAAAGGAAAATGAGTTTTACAACAAAATCTCACACCTGAGCTGCTCTGCTCTGGTGTAATCCTTAGACAGAATGGTTGTGAAAGACAATATATTATATAATGACTTCATTTAAAAAAAACCAAAAAAACAACAAAAACCTAAATGGTTAATTCTAAGTTTGGGCAAGGATTTAGCAATGAAATGCTTCTTGTTTTCAGTGGGGAATTCTGCATCCAAAACTGATTACAGGCTGGAGCCAAATCCCTGCCAAGGATATGGACAGGATCATGGAAGCAGATGAACTACAGTTTCCCATGCACTAGAATTCACAATAAGGCCAGGAGCAAAATGAGCACAACCAGAAAGTATTTCAAGAGCCAGGGCTGAGCGATGGGAGAAAGCTGTGTACTTTCCTCTGTGTACCTGTAATCGCTTCTGAGATCTTTCTGAAGAGAGGTATGTGTTGATCTTACTGAGAACTAGAACACTAATTTAAATATTCATTGTATAAGCAGGGAAAGGAATCTTGGAATACTGTTTGAAAAAAGCACTGTACAGAGTGCAAAAGACGAGAGGTCAGTGATGAAGACCAGAAACGAAGCCTGGTAATGCTGTTTGAAATAAAATTGGGTTTAATTTATCTGTCTTTTAAGGGTAAAATTTGAAAGCCTAGAAAGTAAGCAAGCCAAAGTAAGCATTTCCCAGGAACACAATTTTGGTTTGGACTCTGCATTGCAACGTTGCAGCATATTGCCTTGTAATTCAGCAAAACCTCCCAGGGTAATGAGGCAAATTCATCTGAAAAACTTGGGGGTCAAAGGAAAGGTGAGCGAAACGCAACTCCGTGAGCAAACACTGAGGAACAGGTTGCAGGAGGCTGGAACAACAGATGGTTGCTAAAGGGAGGAGAAGAGCTTTGCTCACGGTTACCATGAATAAAAAAATACCTGTCCCCGGGCCCGTGGGCAAGGGCAAAGCCAGGGTTTGGTTTCTCATGACGTGCAGGATTATGCACCCACACACAGCAGCCTCTGCCCCGACAAGTGCGCGGTGCAGTTGTTGTCCCAACACATCCCACTTCCTCGCCGCGGCTGAGTCAGAGCCCCTCGTGGTGGGTGAGGAGCAGGGCACCGAGGGGGCTCCTCGGGCACCCGGGCCGGGGGAGCGGCGGGAAGGGCTCTTTCTGCAGGGGATCCTCCGGGAGCGGGCAAGCAGAGGGCAGTGTGAGCACATGGACACAGCGCCGGCAGCAGCCGGGAAGGGAGCACCAGCACCGGGAGCGGCTGGGGGGTCCTGCGGGGCATTCCCGGGGGGCATTCCCGGGGGCCATTCCCAGGGGGCATTCCCGGGGATCATTCCCAGTGGGCATTCCCGGGGGCCATTCCCAGGGGTCACTCCCGGGGGGCATTCCCGGGGATCATTCCCAATGGTCACTCCCGGGGGTCATTCCCGGGGGTCATTCCCGGTGGGCATTCCCAGGGGTCATTCCCAGGGGTCACTCCCACCCCCTCGGCCTGGCTGTGAAAGGCAAATTTACATAATTTTTTTTGTTTTAAACCCGGAGTTGCCAACTCTTAAGTTTGGGCGAGGATTTAGCAAATGACACCTTGTTTTCAACGGGGGCATTCCCCAAAAGTGGTTGGAGGAGGGATCCCACCCGTGCCAGGGGTGCTGACAGGGGTCCCGGGAGCGGATGGGACTGTGCCTTAACACGACAGGCACCAGAACCCGCAGCTGAGGCGGGGGCGAAATGAGCACAAGCTGAGCCAGGGGGAAGAGGAGGAGGAAGACGAGGACGAGGAATGGGAAGGGAAGGAAGAAGAGGATGAGGAAGAGGAATGGGAAGAGGTGGAAGAAGATGATAAGAAAAATGGGAAGAGGAGAATGAGGAGGAATGGGAAGAGGAAGAAGATGATGAGGAGGAAGAAGAATGGGAAGAGAAGGAAAAAGAGGATGAGGAGGAGGAAGGTGCCCGATGGCCCCTGCGGCTGCATCCGGGCACGCGATGACGTCACCACCCCGCGCCCAGCAGCCCAGCCAATGAGCGCGGCGCGCCGCTGCAGTGCCTCCTGGGGGCTGTAGTCCGCCGCCCCGCCCGCCACCGCAGCTGCGCGTCCCCCGCCCCGCCCCGCCCCCTGTGGGCGGGGCCGCCCCGCGCTCAGGCCAATGGGAGGGCGGGTCAGGGTTCGGCGGGCGGGCGGCGCGGCCAATGGCGGGGCGCGGGCGGTGCGGGGGGCGTGGCCGGCGGTGTTTTGTTCGGGCGCCGTTGGGCCGGCCGGGCCATACGCGCGGGGAGGCGGCGCGGCCCGCAGGTACCGGCGGAGCCGGGGGCGCGGGGACACACGGGACACACACGGGGAGGGAGGGAGGGCGGGCGAGCGAGCGCGGCCGGCCTGTGCCACCCCTCGCGCGGGCCACGGGCGGGCAGCCGCGCAGGTAGCAGGTAACAACAGCCCCGCAGGGAACGGGCGGAGCGGGGGCGGCCCGGCCCGGCAGTTCTGTGTGCGGGCGGGGCGCCGTGCGGGGCGGGGGTGACAGCCCGGCGGGGCGCAGGGCCCGGGGGAGGTGGATGTGTGTCCCCGTGTCCCCGTGTTCGTGTGTGTTCCCGTGTATTCCCGTGTTTCCATGCTGTGTATTCCCGTGTTTCCATGCTGTGTATTCCCGTGTTCCCATCTTCCTGTGTATTCCCGTGCTGTGTGTCCCCGTGTTCCTGTGTGTTCCCCTGTATTCCCATGTTCCTGTGTATTCCCGTGTTCCCATGCCGTGTATTCCCGTGCTGTGTGCTCCCATGTTCCTGTGTATTCCCGTGTGTTCCCATGTTCTTGTGTCTTCCCGTGCTCTGTGTTCCCATGTTCCCGTGTGTTCCCGTGTGTTCCCATGTTCCCGTGTATTCCCGTGCTCTGTGCTCCCGTGTTCCTGTGTATTCCCGTGTTCCTATGCCGTGTATTCCCGTGTGCTCCCATGTTCCCGTGTGCTCCCATGTTCCCGTGTGTCCCCGTATTCCCGTGCCGTGCATTCCCGTGTTGATGTCGGCGGGCCGCGCTCCCCGCCCTGCACAGCCGGGGCTGCGGCCGCGGACAAAAACCCCAAAACAGCCGCCCCCCCTAAAAAAAAAAAACCCAAAACCCCAAATTATTTGGGTTAATGGTGCCCGCTGGGGGTGGTTTGCGGGCACACGGGTGGCACACACAGGCACTGCCGGGTGTGCCAGGGCCCGGCCTGGCTGGGATGGGAAGGGATGGGATGGGAAGGGATGGGATGATCCCCGGCGGGGCTCGGGCATCCCTTTGTGCCGCTGCCCCGCACACACATGTCTCCAGGCACGCAATCCCCCCCGATTTTTGAGCCGATTCCCCCTCTCTGGCTCAAGGGTAGGGTTGTCTCCGGGTAGCTGCGTGTTTTCCCACGATAGCCCCTTCCATAGTGATTCCCGGGTGGAAGCGGAGGGTGTTTTCTTCCTTCCCCCTCGCCCCTCAGCAGTAGGAAAGTTGATTTCTAGTTTATGGCCCTCGGGTGTAAGGACCAGTTGGGCTCCATGGGCGAGTGAATGGGCTCATTGTGTTATTCCAGCTTTTCCAAGAGCAGTAACATGGCTTTGTTCTGGTTATTTGGCTTATTAAATGTCTTCTGGCCTGCAGGGAGGCTGAACAGAAACGTGTTGGTGAGATTCTGGGTGATCTTCCAGGAGGTCGCTTTGGGTCTTGTGGGCGATCCTCAGGGATCTGCACCCCTGGGGTTGGGATCGGGGAGTTGTGGTGTTTTCCCCTTTGGGGAAACGGCGTCTCCACCACAGGGTTCAGAAACCAGGAATTGTGCTTTGGGCTGAGAGGTTCAGACCCAAGAAGTCCCTGGATTTTAATGTGCGTACCCAGTCCTAGGCCTTGGGATGAGTTGAGCCAGCTGGTCAAATCCATTTTCTGGTTTGCTGTGCTTACATTAAAATTAGCTCCTGAGAACAGTTATTTTACAGCCTTTGCTGTTGCACTGCCTCCCATTCAAGTGCCTGACTGATAGAAAATATTTTTGTCGAAGCCGCTGTTGGCAAGAACCAGTAAGTTTGTGTATCTTGTGGCGAGCTGAAATGTCTCTGGATGTGTGTTAATTGTGGATAGTCTGCTTGCTTCGAGTCTGGCTTATGAAACCTGGAGTACAATGTTTGCTGAATAGCAGAAACTTTCCTGATGAAGCATGTGACCCAATCTGGTTTTATTGGAGGTGCAGAGTACGTGCTCAAGCCCAGAGAGCTTGTATCCTTCCAGATACGGAGCTTCTGAAAATGCCTGGGAGAATAGCAGTTGGAGGCAGGAGGCTAAAATGTACATTTCAAATAGATCTACATATGCTGGTGGAACTCCTAACTAGAAAATGGGTTTACTGCTCATTCATTTTGAGTTTCTGGGAAGTACTGTTGATGTTAGAATGTCTGCTGTTTTTCATTATCCCTACTTTTTTACATCAGTAACAAGATGTTATTCTTCATCAATGGAAGTACATGCTGCCTGTTAGACAAACTTAAAATACTGATCTGCAGGATCATCCCCCTAATGATGTGATATCCTTCTGGGATGTTCCTGTGGTAATCGGGCAGTCCTCTAGTGGCCTTTACCTGACAATGCGTAGCCCATAGTTATTGTCTCTTTAACTGTAGAATTAAGGTCGATTAAATAATTGTAGAGGGATATTTTAAATTTGGGGTAGTTAATTTTCCCTACTTCCTTTTGAAATGCTATTTTTCTGCAGGGTACTCTGATTCAGAAGAATGAGGAGGATTAGAGGAGAATTATTATTTATACTTGCAACCACTGTGTTAAACTTTGAAAGTTTAGTAGAGATATAAAACTATATTTATGAAAATACGGTGGGCAGATAAACTGAAAGCCTAACTGTACTGAGAACACTCCAATTTATTGCATGGATTGCTGCATTTAAAACAAAACCTTGAAGGATTTATTCTTTCCTATAGGAATTCCTTGAGAGTCTGGTAGCCATTACTGTGGCTCCCTTTTTAAGTTCCTTCTCCTTTTCCCTTCTCTGCTCTTTCTCCCCCTTCGTCTGTTGCCTTCCCCCAATCTACATTCCTTTGTGTTAACAGTGATGATGGCAGTTCTAGTCACCTCCTGTGGTTTGATAGATTATTCCCTTTAGAAACATGGTGTACTTAAAACTTTCCAAACACAATTCTTTCCTTGCTCCTCCACTTTTCAGTTCTGGCTCTGAGTTTTGTTCTAAGAATTTGCCCTCTCTGGTTGTGCTTTGAGTTTTCTTAAATGATGGTAAGAAGTCTGGTTAAACCTTTAGTGGAAAATATTAGTATTTATGTTATGATTTACATTTCTTTCTGTGTATGTTTATGGTCATAATATAACCAGAAATGTTGCCTTTTGGCAGCAAGGAGTTTCTCTCCCTTGCAAGCTCACAAGTTTTGTGATTTCTTTTTAGACAAGACTTTGCTTGCTTTAAACTTTCATTTTTATTTTTATGAAATAAACTTCTTGGGCTATTTTTGGATTAGTACATTCTTGAGATGTGGTAGTTATGTAAGAATGATCTTGCAGGTAAATGTTCATAGAACCTTGTCTTTGGTCTTGCACAATCTACATATGAACTTAAATTTTGAAATAGAGTAGAATGTGTAAGAGATTCCTGTCCATTGTGGAAGTGTCCAAAACTTTTATTGTAGATATTGCAAGTAACATGATCTTACTGGGGAGGGTGGAACTACACGCAGAAATCTGTGAAGGGCTTTATGAGCACTCATGAAGGACGGTTAATGAGCAGAAGGAAGCCCTGTTCATTAATTCTAGGGAAGAAATTCACGGCTAGGAAAACAGGTACTTGAAATCAGGGCAGTATCTGATAATTTCTTGGTAGGTAAGTTTTAATCTCTTGACTCTGTACACCGACGAGGGAGCCATTTATGTTGACAGTGTGTTTTTTGGTATATTATGGAGTTTCTGTCTTAAAATCTTAGCACTGAAGTATTGCAATGTAGCGATAGATACAGAGTTTGTATTAAAAAAAATCTTCACTTTCTTGCTTTCTCTGAACTGTAAACACTCTGTTAGGAGATTGAGACAGTCATATTTTCAGAAAATGATTTATTTTAAGGATTTTCTTCTCCCTCAAGAGGAGGTCTGTTAAAAAAAAAAGGGGGGTTGGGCAAGGGCACATTTTGAAGTCCTTTCTAGGCTGCTCTACAAATTTTTCTGATCCATCTGGATATTGTGGTACTGCTGAGTATAGAAAAACCTGAAATCAAGGTAACTGTCAGCTTTTTATTACTGCCATTTCTACATTTTGTGCTGTTTTGGCTTTTTTGTTTGGTCAGTTTGGGAAATGGTGCCATCAACAAGCTGGCAAGAAGCTGCTCAGCTAACTGCTAATGCTTTGCAGTGGGTGTAAATAACTTCTGAAGGCCCTGTTTCTGCTAATTTTTAGGTTGAGGGGAGGAAGTAGGCAGGGTTGTTACTAAATACATTATCTGGGTTATGGCTCTCAGTTTACTGACAGCACTGGCTTTTTTTTTTTAAGCAAGCAATTGAAAATCATGCTTTAGATAATATGAATTGTTTCAATTAGGAAATTTACTGAGTTATAAAAACAAAACTAATATAATTTGCTTTCAGCTGTTTGAACTTGATTGTATTTTAGTGAAATGCTGGCTGTCATGTTTTGCTTGTTGGCTATTAATAGTAAGATCAAGGGTTCTGATTACCTAATATTAGCGTCATTGCTCTGAGTTTGGTATGACAACATTGCTTTAAGTTCCTGTGAAAATTAAACTGGAGAAAAATACTGAAAAGAATTCTGTCAGTGATATAGACTGCAGGCGCAGAGCTTTGGACATCCAGTACCACTGATGGAAACTGCTCTTCAATGTTTGTGTCTATGTGTCTGTATAGATAGAGATAAGACTGTGATATCAAACAATGTTTTTGCTTAGAGCTGTCATTACAAGTGTCATTTGCAAAACTGACTCAGTATACCAAGACCTACGTGTCATTGTGGGGAAGGCATTTGAGATGGAAGAAAGCTGTTCCTGCGTTTGCTGAGCTTCAAAATTGGAACCCAGCTGGTACAGGAAATAGTTGAAGAAATAACTGCAGCACCACTGTCTATACCTTTACTTTTGTGCTTTAGCCTGAGCTCTGTGATGCTGGAAGATGGGATCTGAATTCCTTTTTTTCTGAAGAATACTTGTTTTTCCTGAGCACTTCCCTCATCCAGCCAGCCTTGACAATTGACTTGCTGTTTATTTGTTAATTCACTTCTCTTCCGTTATGAAAGATCACATTTTTAATTTGGCAATTTCTACTTTAAAGTTAAGGTGGGTTAATGCTAAAAATGAAGGAAAACCTTTACTGTCCTAATAAGACCTCATACAACAGGGCTGTGGCTTCTCTTCTACTGTCGCCTCCCCTTGAGCCATGAATGGGAATAATAGGAACTTCTGTTGGTGTTATATTAACTTTAGGTCTCTAATTTGCATCTCAAATAACATTGTGAACAGCATTAATGCCTTCGAGGCCTTTGGGAGGTTTTTTAATTTGTAGGGTAAATGTATTTTTTAACCTAATTGGGCAGTTCAGATTATTATTGCAGCATGTTTAATTTTTGCTCTGTGCGGCTTGTGTTGATGTCACTGGCCCTAAATCATTCCTTCAGTGCTGTGCACATATGTTATGTTTCACCTTCTTAATTGTGGCTTTAGATTTTGTCTTGGTTTAGTATTCCTCTATTTCATACAGTTACTACTGGATAATGTGTGATGTTTTTGTTCCTTATTCTACCCTCCAAAGTTTGTTTATAGTGAAAATTCTTGCTTTAAAGGTACCGTTTCCTCTAACTTACTCTGCTTTCCCAATGAAAAATGCACTTTTCTGCCTTCTTTCAAGGTTTGTTGATCTGACCTCTTTTGGTTTTAGAGGGATGAAAGTTCATCATGTTTAAGGAAGGGTGTAAGTGACAAGAGCCGTGTTTCATTTGGGTCTGTCAAATCGTGTTGCTTTATTGGTTTCCACTGTCTGAAAGGAGCATGCAGAATATGGAAAAGGTTCAAGTTTGAAACTTTAGGTGCGTGATGTAGTTATGAATGAACAGAATTGTGGAAATGTGGTTGAGACAGGAGGATGGGTCTCGATCTGTGGGGTTCTGCTGCTTGCAGCTCAGCATTTCTTTGTCAATAGGTAGGTGGCTGCTGAAGTTGCAGGTGGGTTTTGTATTGCGTTATGAACCAGCTTTGTTTTCATAACATAAGGGACTTCTGATTCTGTGGACAGTTTTGAGCATGTGATTTATTTAAGTGCTGGTCTATATTTAGATACATAGGATCTATTGGTATGTCTTTATAGTGTTTCTGGTGAACTGACAGTTACAATTACAATCCTAGTTTTAAAGAAAAGAAAAAGGAACCTCTTTGCTCAATTATCCCAGTGTGATAGTAGTGACAAATAATAATAATTCATTATGTCCCATTTGGAATGGAGGGTAGTGGTGTGTAAGCATGCCCCAAGACTACTGCTGTGCTTCAGAGGGTAATTTGATGCAATATTTAGTAAGTGAGAGGAGAGAGGAGTAATGAAAACAGCATTCAAGAACTGCTTACTCGAATTGGCTAAAATACAGTATGTGTTTCTTCTAGTGGGAAAGGGGAAAGGAGCAAGTACCTAGCACTTCATCTTTTCATTTCTTAGAAGCCGTGAAATGAAACAGTGAAGTTGAACCTTGATGAATTTGAGGAGTGTGAGTAACTTGGAGGCTAAACTGAAGTGCTGTTGGCCTTCTGTAAGGTTAAGACACAACAGCAGTGTCGCTGATGGGGAGATTGTGTTGGCACTGGAACATGTGCCAGCATGTCCCAGTGCCAGGCTGTTACTTGGCCTGTTCACTTCCCAGGATGTATGGTGCTCCCCTAGAGCTTGCCTGCATATATGCTTGCTGACTTCATCATTTTCTTCCATTAGCACTCCATCCTGACCAGACCTTTCTGGTTCAGTATTTGGATAAGAAATTGCTGAACTCCTGGAGGGTAAGGTGGACTGTTGCTGCTCTTTTCATGTTTCACAAATCAGAAGAATGTCATTTAATAAAGCAGACAAGTACCTGGATAAATACTTCTAGTACCATACTATTACAGAGGATGAAAAAAGATGATATTTTTTCTTTGGTTTATGCTTCTTAGGTGGCCTGTTTTTGCTTGAGCTCTTAGGAGTTGATTCTCCTATGCTTTAGTGACTTTAGCCTTTGGAGTTTAAATGTGAACATGTAACTTAAGCACAGAATCTCTGTTTGTAACTAATGCTCTCTGCTTCAACCTCCATCTGTAAAATCCTGCATATTTTAGTTTTTATTTTGGATTATTTGGTTTGCATGCAGCACTTTACATCCTCAGGAAGTCCTAACCAGGCCTAAGGCAATGGTTGTAAAAGTAAAAGGTGTGTGCATATGTTTGTGTGACAGTGCATTGACACCACATCAGTGAAAGCCATTACATCACCCTGCTGGGTTGTTAGGAGGCGAAGCACGCTCCTCTTTGGTCAGAAGAGAAATACAGCAGGATACTGCAATATTGTTGGAACTTGCATACTGCCATGGGAAATGATTGGAGTGGATTTATTTTTGTGTGGAGAAAGTATGAGGCACATGCTGACTCCTTTTGGTATAGTGAAATATCCTGGATATGCAAATCCTGATGTTTTAATTTGAAAAATCAGAAAAGTAACTTTTAGCTCATTGAAACTAAACATGCACCGTAGGAGGATAAGCAAAAACATCATAGTGGCTTGAAATGAGTTATTCAAAAAAAAAAGGTAGGACTGCAAAAGGTGTAGGCTGGGTGTGAGTTCCCTGCCCCATACTGGAACTGCACATCTAATGTGATTCATAACAGAAGCTTGAGCAGCTCTTCTTTCTACTTAGTCCAGTGCTTTGCTGTTCCCATTATTAAAACACGTTCTGAACATGGAACCAGACACCTTCCTTACTGCAGGACAAGCTTATTGCCTAATTCCCTGGGCAAGGGACATAAGGGACAGCTATTCTTTCCCCCTGTAGTAAGTAATCTTTTCAAAATATTTGAACTGTCCTTTGCCATGTTCCTGTTTCCTTGTGTCTTGCCCTCCACCCTGCAGCCTTGTGATACTTCTGGCCTAAATAAAACTAGTGTATTCAGGTCTTCCCGAGAGGTCATGTTTTTTCAGCTCTAATTATTTTTGTTCTTTCAGGTTAGTTCACATCTGCTTTGAGCGTGGTGCCTAAAGCCTGAGTCTGTGCTACAGCTGAGGTTTTCCTGAGCTGAGTCGGGTAAAGAGAGGGCTTCATGTGCCTTGGAGCTCATATTCCTGTTTATGCATCCCTACACATTTGACTTTCTTACACCAGCTTAACACTTGTTTCAAGGTCAGCCTGTTGATCCAATGGAGCCCACAGCTTTCTTCTGAAGAATTTGCCTTCCTGTTTGTTCATTTAATCCTGCCTGAGCACACCTTTCACAACTCAGTTGTATCCTGTTACTTGCAGAACAATTTTCCAACTTGTCAGTTATATAGAATTTTAAGGCTGTCTTGCAGCTCTTCCTGCCTTTCTCCTACTTCTAACAAGCCTGCTCTGCCAGCAGCAGATCATGGGTAGCAGAGAAATGGAACTGAGCTGGGTTCCTGTTTAGTGTCCTCCTGCTCACCACTGGTAACTGCTCTCTGGGTATGGTTGTCCCTCGGGTACTCCATTTGCTGTAGAGCCTTTGCTTACCTCCCAACAGCAGAAGTCTGCAAACCTTAGGTGCATGGCTCACAGATTCTCTCTTGTCTCTGAACCCTGTTACTCTGATACCCAAGTGATCCAGGTGGGTGCTGTGCACCAACTTGTTGCTGTTTAGCACTCACAGAAGGTTCCCACCCTCCCCAGAGATTCTGTGGAATGTGGGGAATTGGAGACCAGTCACATGAATTTTGACCTTTCTCTGAAGGCAGGCATGGAATGAAGGCAGGCCTAACCTCAGAAACTGATATCCAAACTTTTCTTTTTGAATGAAGCATGTCCTTTTTCTGTCTGTGTTTAACTATATCACATAACAGCCCAAATCTAGTACGTGGCAAATAATTTCAGGTGTTAGAATGACTGAAGTCACCTGTGGTTAGGGTTCTTTTAAGCTCTCCATTCCTGAGATGAAATTGCTCTTGCATTGCAAGCTAGGTGTTGAAGGGTAAGCTCCACTAGTTTGAACAGCTTTTCTTTAGGGTGTTTTTCTTGGATTTGTATTTGCAAGTATTTGTTGACATCTCTATAGGTGCAATTGTCTTTGAAATCTTAGTTCTCATATCATCTCCCCAGCCGAACTCAAGTCACATAATGAATCTTGTGCTGCATAGAAATGGATTTCTCCAAGCCCTGTCTCTGTTGGGGTTGTCTGACAGTTCTGTAAGTACTATTTGTTGTTGTGTCTCCAGGGCCTCTCCCTGTAAACTTTCAAACTACTTTGCATCTCTACCATTCAGTAATTTCCTTAGGCTTGCCCTATCTTATGCCTTTTTTATAGTCCCTGCATATGTAGCAGCTTATTCTCATCACACAGATGTATTTAAGTACAGTTAAAGTTTTGATGTGCCTGGCTACAAGCTAGAATAATGAATCTTCTAACCACCCGTTCCACTGTGTGCTTTAAGGAGATGGACATCAGTCCTTTGAAATCATGCTGCAATGTTAAATTGAGGAGAGGTTTAGAAAGTCTGATAATCCTTCTCTAAAGATATTGAATGTGTGTTCCCTGGGATTACCTCAGTGATCACTTGGAATCCACAATATGTTGCCGGAAAGGTAAGGCAGCATCACCTGGTATTTAGAAGTTAAAGGCAAAAGTGAATGGTGAAACGTGTATTGAGTGTACTTCAGGGTGTTAATACTTGTTAAGTATTAAAAATGCTGCTATTATGGGGGGACTGTGTTTGGAAAAACTTGTTTGGGGTGGGTTAATACTTGGTTGTGGCAGTGTTTTCTGTGTTAGGTGTGATACTCAAATTTTAGTAATGTGATCAGTCGCAAAATGCCCTGTCCTTGAGAATAAACTTTATAGTCCTGTTAAATACTGCCTTAACCTTTGGAACTAGTTTGGGGGAGACCTTTCTTTCACCCTTTTTTTATTTGAGCACAAGCTGATCAAATAAAACCAAACCTATTTCTGAACACTAAACTAGTTATTGAACTAAGAGTCAAACTGAAATGAAGTGAATGCCTGTTGCACCTGCAGAAAAGGCTGCAGCTGTTCAAAAGCTTGTTTATCACTTTGGTACTTCTTGAGTCCAGGTGCTCAGCCAGTGACTTCCCCTGGCGCAGTGGTTTGTTTCAGATCTTCAACAGAAAAGATGTTACTGCTTTGTGCAGACTATGGTGTGCTTAACCTTTGCATGTGTGAAGATGCCATGCACCCAGATGTGATTTCAGAAGCCTATTTTAAAATAAATTTAGATAAAAGTACACTTTTGTCACCACTGAAATATCATTTGAAAGACTGAGTTTTCAGGTGAAGACCTGAAAGGACACACTTGCATCTCTCACTGTTGACTTCATCAGCTAAATCTTTACTGTTTTGTCCTTCAAGCTGGTTACCAAAGCTGATCTTGTCAGAATGCTGTCATCTGTAAAGGTAACTGCCCAAGTGGGAGGACATAGATTTCCTTTCCAAGCACTCATGATCCTGTTCTGTCTTGCACTGTTGCTACCTGTGGATATTGCATGCTGAACTTGCCAAATGACTTACCTGATACCATTTAAGGCTGCTACATTTCTGTCCCCATCAGTGAAGATTAAAACTAAAGGCCTCCTTCAACATGCATTTTCAGCTGGCATTTTTCTGCTCAAATAAAATAGAGCTATTTTGCCTTATACTGACTTAAGTGTGGTCTGTAGTAATTGTGTATTGATCAGCACCTTGTGCTTGGTCGCTTCCCAAACAGGGGCATGGTTTTGCACCAAGGCTTGTCCTCTGTCAGTAAACTTTGTGATCTCGAGTTCTAGTGACTTCTATGAAGGCATTTTTGGCAAATAAATCTTTCCTCAGAACTTGCTTGTAGAATTAATGACTCATTCATTAAACATCTGATAGTGTTGAGGTAGCACACAGAGAAAATACTGAGGTTTTCCATCAAGCAGAAGATCTTTCAGTACTTCAAGGAAAAAAATAATGCTAAAATAGTTGACTAGGTTTTTTTTTTTTAACTGGACATAGTTGTCTTCTCTTACATGGTGTAACTTTGTTTGCCTTGTGAGATTTCTTTTGGTTGATGTAATTGTTACAAATGCTTTTTTCTAAATACCTACTGCAATGTGTACCCCTCGGTTTGTGTCTTGACTTGTAGCACAGCATTTCCTGAATCCAGCTGTTCAGTCTGCTGCTGAAGGCTGAATGCATAGTGAGAAAGTAGTTATCTTTCTTTTGAAATGGTTTGGGCAACTAGTAAGAGCTGCATAGCTCAACTGAACTAATTTTTTTTTTTTAAAGTACTTTAATATATCCAACAGGTGGGGTGTCCCTGGTGACATTTGAAGTATTATCTGAAACCACATATAGTATTGACTTGACATGTGTACTGCTTTTGTCTTTGAAATTTCACTCCATTATTTTAATGGACTTTAAATTCTGGTCTGCTCATATGGGGGCATTTGTGGACTTACTGAGGGCTCATATGTAGTAGATCAATTTATATGTAGTGCAGGTCTCTTCAGATACTTCACTGTTCAAAAGCTCATGGTATGTGCAAGACAGAAGTTGGACACCCAAAAAATAATTAAGTTGATAGGAAATGTAGTTTAGCAAAGTAAGAAACAACAACAAGAAATTCTTCAATCCACCATTCAGTTTTGGTATTTGTACTGTGATAGATGAGACCTCTTTTCCTTAAAGGAAAGTTCTGCTTCTTGGAAGCTGTGTGGTATTTTTTTCTGAATTCTAATGGATCTGGTAAGTAGATGTTGTAAAACTTGAGGTCTTTCAGTGTGCCACCTCTCAAGGGGGGGTGTCTTCTGCCAGATGAATTCAGGTTTCTTCAGTAACAAATTCCAGATGGTCAGCCATGATAGAGAACAAGTTTGGGCCATGAGATGGAACTTGGTTGTCAGTTACACACCATATTTCATATCTGCTCAATGCATTTCTGTGCTCTTTCAACACAGATAATGTAGAGGCAAACTTTAACTACTTTATGCAAGCCTGCAGAGAATTTTACTCTTGTGTAAACTCTTTATACTTTTGGGCTTTATATGAAAATATGTAAACAGTGTATTTGTTGTAAACTCCTAAAATAAAGATACACAGAGACATGTGCTCATTCACTATAGTTGCACAATGATCTGGAGAATTACAATTTTGAAATTAAGACAAACTTTCCTTACACTGCTAAATTTGGCATAGTACTTTGTCCTGAGAGGGAAATATTACTCATAGTATGAAGAATTAGGACAGTAAGGCTTGGAGTTGCTGTAAGCATTGAGATGTATGGATATTTACAGAATACTGCTCAGCACTTGAGTTCTAAATTTAGTACTATCTGCAGTTCACCAGCTGTACTATTTACTGAAAAATATTTGGACTACCATAGGTTCCTCATTTTTAATTTTCACAGTTGTACACAAGCTAGTGTAGGGAGACTTCCCTGTGTGCAGATTATATAGCTCATTAGATCCCTGAAATGCCATGAAGTAGCATCTTAACATAAGTGTTTTTCACCTGGCCTGAGGCCTCCAGCAAGAACATTTCACACTCGGGATCATAAAAACAAATGTACTAGCTGGGCTTTTTATTTTAAACAAGCCAACCAGATGTCTGAAATGCTTCAGAATGAACCTGAAGGCAAACAGGAGGAGGTTTATTAGCTGTGTGTGTTTTGGGAGCAGGATGTATGGAAGAGATTTGTATAATCCCTCAACTCCAAGCCCATAGGCCTTGGTAATAGAACAGTGCTGATATTATTCCATTCTGTTGCAGGAAAGCAGGATGTGTGTGGGGTGGTCATTGTTGTCACTGCCATACAAGTTAGGGGTCAGTGCTATGTTTTTTTTCAGGCCTGGGTATTTTTAAAGCATGTGTGTCTGCCTGTTTTACTTCTAATTCTTAAGGGCAGACACTAAGGAAAAGTAGGCGATAGTACTCCTTATCTTTATTTTTTTTCTCTGGCTTCTCTAACTGGTGGAGTGAAGCAAATATCTCAGTAGTAGGGCCAATTAATCTTGATCTTTTTTTTTTTTTATTCCCCAAGCCTTGGAGTAAAATAAAATCTCATGGGTGTTGTACACTCTGGATCACTTGCTTTAGTGGGAGCGTGCGAGGTTTAGACTGGTGGTACGTATATTTCTTCAAACACTAGTATTGTTGGTTTAAACTATTATTTGAGTCTGAATTTTGTATTTTACTGGAGACTTTGTATACTATATAAATATTTCATTTTAAATAGTTATAAAAACAGTATGTGGAGGTGAAAATAATTTGTGTAGGACCTGAGCTTCAAGCTTTCAGTAATATCAGTCTGAAAGGTACAGTAAGACTGAAGTGGTTGCCCACTAGGTTTTGTTCTAAACTACTCAAACAGGCAATAACTCTTGGTTTGAGTATCTTATTCTTGAAGTAATGACTGTTAGCTCATTTAGTTCATAATTAAGGCAAAAGACCAAGGGCTTGGCATTCATTGTAAAAGCCTCAGTAGACCAGATTTTCTGTTCTTCAGCACTACGTGTCGTAGCCTTGGGCTTTCTGCAGAAGTGCTGGGGAGGAGGAAGAGTCCAAATGGCACATTGCAGGGAAATGACTGGTCACAGGCCAATGCTGATGGCTAATTCAGATGGAACTCCAAACAGAGTGGATGTAAATATTCTTCAGCAAAATTAATGAAATCCATGCCTGTCACTGTGGTGTAGATTATTTTAGGAAAGAGAACATAAGCAATAAAAGCATCTTGGAACAGCATCAGTCACAAGGCACAGCTCGTCTGTTGTCCTGTCTGACAAAGATACTTTAAAAGGTGCAGAATGATGAGCTGTCTGTGATGTGAATGTTAGGTGGTCTTCAGGTCTGAGAGGCAGGTTTAAACCAGGGAGACTGTGACTTCTTGCTGATACGAGCTGGCAATAGTAAGCTCTTTAACCTCTGGCTGGGCTGAGTTTTTAGCCCTAGTTTTCTGTAGTGATACATTACCTGCTTTAATTAGGTATGACCTGGAAAAAGTCTCTTGAGCTTACTTCAACACTTCTGTTGCTTTGAGAAATGTACTTTATAAACTGTGACAAAGGTTTAACATCCCCTGTCTCAACCCTTTTTTCTCCTTTGTGAAAGGAGACTTTCCTTTTGGGTTAAAAAACCCCCTCAAACCACTTACAGTAACTTGCAAAGTATACGGTAGTATATTTATTACAGACAAGAGTTTTGTCATGTAATAGAGTAAAATATTTTGTTTCTAATTCAAAGTTTATTAAATAAATAATCTTTATTTTGTATGTGTTTCTCAGCCAAGCTGGGTGAATTTTATATCTGGAGAATGAGAAACGATAAAATCCAAGGCAGTACCAAAGTATTACTTTTAACCTATTGCCAGCACATCATCTGTCTGTGAATTTGCAAACTGGAAATCACCAACTGAAACCAAGTGTGGGAGATGGAGTAGAAATGTTTGTTTAGGATTCAGCCTTATTTTAGCAACAGTTTATATTTTGTCACAGCTGACTCAGTGACCAGTTGGTGTCAGGGATGATGCTTCAGGGTCAAAACAGTGAAATTCTGGGCTCAGTAGTGATTTTCTGCATTTGAGGAAGGTGGACCTAACATTTTTTCCTGCCTACCTCTAGAGCTATTAACAACCCAAATCCTAGTTTGTAACCTTAGAATGGTGAATTATAGCTCTGCCTTGTACATTAAATGAGGTATGTTCTTCAGCAGACAGTTCTGAGCTCTTGGTATTGCTTGTGCTTCCAGAGCCTGTGGAATATCTGAGAAACTTGACTCCAGTGCCTATCAGTTAAGGGAAAGGATGCTTTCTAGCCTATTTTTCTTTTTGCAGTTTTGTGCTGAAGTTGCATCAACCTTAAGCCAAGCTTGAACACCTCAAAATATTAAAACTTCCTTCTCATAAAAACTGGCTTATGAAAGCACAGCATGGAGAAAACAAAGAGGTTCTGTAGCTAAGGAAGTGTCTCTTTAGCACTTTCAGAGAAACTCTTAAATTGCAAATGCAGGAACTGGCTTCTTTGGCCTTGTTCAGAGTTCTGGTGTGTGTAGAGTGGGGTGTTGAGCTTTTGTCCCATCTGAACCCTCTAGGAAAAAGAATTACTATTTAAACAGAATTTGCTAGATGGTTGTGAAACAGTTGCTACAGAATACAAGCTATACTCTTTGTCCCTTTTGGTCAGAAGCTATTATTCTAATGCACTGTTTTTAAATTTTTTCTGTAGAGAACCTCAGAAAATAAAGGGGTGCTAGTTAATTTGCACTGGGAGGATCCCTAAAGTTATAACATGCTGGAAACTGAGGTGTCCCCTCTAATATCTATCTCCCAAAACTGATGGATAATTTTATTGCTGCAGGAATCTTTCTAATTAAAAATTGATTTTTTTTTTTTAACTTGCTGTGGAATTTTGGAAGGTTTGCAGAATAGCCACACTTCAAATTAGTGCTGAAAAGGATAGAGTCCAAATAATTCTCTTTTAAGTGCCTGCTATCATGAACCTTTCTGGGCTAAAAGTTAATAATAGACTTATGGTGTAAGGAATGCTTAGCCTCCCTGTGAACTTCTTAGCACTGTAGTAAATATGTATTTTTAGAATTAGAATGTTCTCTTTCCTTTTGGAAGTTGGAATTTTGCATTGCAAGACCTTCTGTAGCTTTTTTCAGATGGCATAAAGCATTAGCTTAGCAGTTTCTGAGAAGCTGGTCTTCCAACTTAGTGTTGCTTCAAGCATAACTGGGATGGGACAGACAACACTCTGTTAAATCTTGATCAGTTTTGTGCGATGTTTCAATTTTGAAATGCTTCCTGGATGCTGCAGAAAGTGCCAGGAGGCAAGAAAATCCCATCTTTCATCTAGAGTCTAGTAGCAAAATCATCTAGATCTGGAGTTAGTACTGCTGGAGTGATTAGCTGCTTTGGCTTGCTGAAACAGAGATAATATTTTAAAGGACCTGCTTATCCGAATTGGAATTTTGACTCCAGCTAATCCTTTTCTTCTGCTGGGAGCAGACTAAGTGTGTCTGTATGGGATTGTTGGTAATAAGGGTTCCATGTAGCACTTAGAGCAAAGATAGGAAATAATGTGAAGTAACCGAAAAGAGCGAACAACCTTCTGTGTTCTCACAGGTAATTTTAGTAGAAAAAGATGGAGTTGCAATCATCAAGAAACACCTACATTTGTGTTATGGGGAAATCATCTTAAAATCTTGTGATCTTGTCTTCTTTATTCAAGATAGAACTTCCAGAAACAGAAAAGAAATTGTTAGAAGTGTTTTAAACAAATGTAAATTTTCCCATCGAGATGAGCTGTTGCTGGAACATTTTGTCCTGCAGGATGCAAGGAGGAGGAGGAGTGGGTTGGAAATGAGTCTGGCTGCCTTACTTTCTTAGAGCCAAGAAGAGATTTTTGTATTGGCTTTTGTGTTCTTCATCAGGACTCTTCATCTCTTTGAAAGTAGGTTGTCAAATTGAATGAGCCTCTGACATCCTTTAATTGACTGGGAGGTTGGGTAATCCGTATTTTTAGTAGTCTTCCCAAAAAAGACACCAGTGATGTCACTGAGAAGATACAGAATTCGTGACATGAGCACTTCTTTTCTATCTCCACTGCTAATTTTGGCAGAGATTTTACAAGTCATTACTACTTGTGGCTAAACTTTTACAGAAATAAAACCTCTCCTTTAGTAGTACTATAGAGATAGAATAATGAGTCTACTTTTCTCAGCCTTCAGAATGAATAGAAAGGAACTTTAAACCAGAGACAATGGTGATACTGATTCCATCACAGCTCATTCTCCAACTGTGAAGAATGTTAGGTTTGGCTTGCATTTGCAGTTTGATTTTTATATTCCATTTATTCCTTTTCATTAGTCTACCTTTTAACAATAAAAATAGCTTTCTCTTCCCTCCACCTCACCTCTGCCCCCCAGCTTAAGGAGATCCTGGGAAGATTAAGTCTCTCCCAGGACAGAGACTGACTAACATCTTTTGTTGTGTATGTTTATCTTGGAGGTCTCAGCTTTTTCACTATTCTACCTAATCAGGCTGGATAAAGGATAGTGTGCTAAGGGAAAGATGGCCATAATCTTGTAGGACTTCATCCAACTTGGAGCTCCAAGGGCTATTGTTACCTCAAGGCTTGGAGGATATTAGTGTTTGAACTTGCATGCCTGGCTCTGCTGCTGCCTGCAGAGACTTGGTGACACAGAGGTGTGTGCTTACAGGTTGTGTGGAGAGTAGGGCAGAACTGGATCGTGCCAAGGTCTATGCCATGAGGCAGCTGAAAAGAATGAAAATTCAGCAGGATCCATGTGGCCCTGACAAGAATGGTCCAATGGTTCGTATTACTGAAAATCCAATTAGTTAGAAGTGCTGAGCAGTTTGAGCAGATTCAGCCTGATAAGCATAAAAGGGTGTGATAAGGAGAGACTGAAAAACAAAGTTTGCTGCCTTTAACTAGCTCTGGAAAAATAGCATGGTGGAAAAAGTGCATAAAGTAAACAGCTTACTATACTCTCTCTGTGGATACATTAAATACATACCACAGCAGAGAGTCTTGAAATAAACAAAACCCCGTAAAAACATGAAAACACAATGAGGACCTTCCTTCTATGAGGTATTGAGGGCCAAAAGGCTTGAAAAATACATATTAATAAAGTTTTAAAATTATAACTGAGTGAATGCTTAAGAACTCTCAAGCACTTTTGTCTCCTGGCAGCCAGTATTAACAAGGATGAGTGATGAGGGAAGCAATTCCTGGTGGAGTATAAAGAGCTCAACTGGAGTGAACCAGGATGTTGGTCACTGAGTTAAGGTGCTGAGGGGCTGCAGTGGTGACTTTTGGATCACTTTGAGCTGTGAAGTTTGACTAGTCAAGGAGAATGAACTGAAAAAGGAAAATGCAAGCAGAACATGCTCAAACTAGGCTTCAGGAGGAGATGTCCAATTCCTAACTACAGGAGAATCTGCCTGGCTCAGTGTGGGAAATGCTGATGTCATCTGGCTTTCTTGTGTGGCTTTTCTTTTTTTCTTTTCTGACGCTGTAGTTGGACAGGTACTTGGACAAGCAGTGTCAGCATCCCACAATGTGCCCACACAAGCATTTGTGTCCAGTTCATGGCAAACCAGACTGGGGAACTGATCCAGCTGGAAAGCAACCTTTCCCAGAAACAAAAGGGAGTGCTTTGGTTTTACCCAGCTATAAAAATTCCTTGATCTAGTTCTCTGTGATGAGCAGAAACACTTGTGCTGGCACACTGCTGTGGGCCACAAATAGCCAGAGAAGAAAATGTGTTGGCAGTTGTGATGGCAGCTGAGGTGTATCAAACTGCAGCCTAGAATGGCTTTTGTTGGTTAGGAGCATGTTGGTGGTGACACTGTCCACTTCAACATTCATTGTGTCATCATTAACAAGGGCTGCCTGGTAAGAACAGAACTGTAGTGTAGGACAGTTAATACTGATCAAGCACATTCAAGGAAGATGAGGAGGGAATTCAATTGCAAAGCATGCTTTTGATCTGAACTAAAACCCCTGCTCATAGGGTTGTGCTTCATACTGAGAAATGGAATTTACTTGTGAGGGGAGCAGTAGAAAGTGGGAGCAGATAGATGAAAGCTTGCCTGGCTAACACTGGCTTTTCACCCCTGTCCCATACTTGAAAAAAAAAATCTTAATGGAGCATGATGTCTCCATTTGAAAAAGTATTGTTGATAAGAGTGAGTTGCTAAAATGGAACTCTTTTTGGGGGGATTTCCACATTGATTGTGTTTCAGAACTGATTGGGTTACATGATGTCAGAAAGGGCCTGAGTGATTGCAGCTCCCAAGTATTACTCTCAGCAGCTGGTAGAATTTATGAGCGTGGGTAACTGTACAATTCAGCACAATTCTGAGAGTGCCATGCTTCAGTGATTTCACTTGCTTTCCCTTTTTCCTTTCATTCAATTTGTTCCTTAACTAAAGTCAAATATCATTCTGTCTAGTCTCCCCTTATTTTAGGTTGTATTAAGCTGACTTAAAATTTCAGTGAAATATTTGAAGATAAGTGTAAGCAAAATACTAACATTATAGTTAACTGATTATAGATCAAAACCTTCTTCTCCCATCTTTTGTAGTTTTATTGGATTTGGTTCTTTTTCTTTGAGGAAAAAAAACCCACACAAATTCTTCCGTGGCCCTTCGAAACAGAAGTAATTAAACATCTGCTGATCTTGTTCTTAGCAGTAGCTTCTTACTTATGGAAATACTCAATCCTTAACATGGATCTGAAAGTCTGCACCAGTCACTAAGCTCTTCAGCTTCAGTATATTTTCAGTCTATGTAGGGACAGCTTCTGAGCCCCAGTCAGCCTCTCTTCTGAATTCTATACTGAATTTCTAGATCTAGTTTAAGTTTCACCAGGTTTGCAATGGACAGTGCAGCGTTAGGCTGTTCTACTCTCAGTACTGCTGCATTCTCATGCTTGCCCTTGAACTTGCCAGCACTTCGTGATCCACACTTGGTTTTGACAGATGCTCATATGGAACAGTTATATGAAACTCTGATGTATTTCAGTATTTGACTTGGTGTAATTTCAGAAGATGTGGTAAATATTTCAGTTTGTGTGCTTTCCTGAAAGGCAGGACACATCCAGTAAAAACAGACCAGTTGAAGTTCCAGCTGTTTGGGTGGCATTATTTGTGGTGAAGGAGCACTTGTAAGCATCCTATCTTATAGGAAGAAAAAAAAAAAGCTACAAGAATGAGGCCAAAATATAGGCAGAAGTTAGGTTTGTGAGAAAGCTCTCAGACTAAGGGAGGCTGCTGTGAAGGTGAAATAGTGTGTGGTTAGCATATGAAAATCATATTTGAAGATGTATTCAAAGGCAACAGGTTTAAAAGATAATCTAACATAACCATTGATACTATTATCTTAGTTTTAAATGGGTTTTACTTGGCTCATGGCCTTAATGGCTTTTTTTCTTGCTACTACTGGTTATTTAAACAGCTGATAAAGTAGCAGTGTGGCAGAGACAATATTTTATGGAAACATTAATTGAAAGTTATTTTCTGCTATTCTGTTTTACTGTAGATGTTAAAACTAGCAAATGGAAGTAAAACTTACAGTCCTACCAGCATCAGTGTTCCTTCCGCAAGCCTCATGGTGTTTTGTTTAAATTTGGAAATACTTCTGTGTGGATCTCTTCCTTCTTTTTATGCCATAAGTGGTCACTGGATATACTTGACCAAATTAAATCATAATAAAGAATGGTTAATGCAGGTCACTAGACAGAGAAAGAAATTACGTGAGGGATGTTTAGGATAAAGAGAGGCAGCTGGTGGAACTGAGTGCTTTTGATTTAGATGACTGCTCACAGAATAAAGATATCTAAGTTGTTGTCTGTGATGCTTTTATGTGCATGGGAATCTGTCCTGCTTATGAGTGTAAGATCTGTTGTTTGCTGACAGGTAACAATTATGTAACCTTAAAAAAAAGAAAAGAAAAACACACAGGGGAATGTATTAAAAGTAGCTGAGGGTTTGGGAGGTAGTTATAGTGTTTGAGCTACCCACTGTTCCACTTTTTAAGAAAGGGGATAGCAATGAAGTCATGTGGTAGAATGTCTTAAAATGGCAAATAGCATTAAAGATGCAGAACAGTGTTGTGGGTATCTGCATGTTTCATGTGCTGTTTTAGTATACCTGGCTAAGACTTCAGTAGCTTAAATGAGGGAAAGCTTAAATCATTCCTTCTGCCTTGGATCAAATCCTAGGCAGAATCAGTTTAATAGTAGGAAACAGCCAGATAATACCTGGATTTTTCCTATGTACAAGTCTGATCTCTGTTCTGAAGTTGTAATCATTGAAACCTCAGTAGGAATATTCTTTCATGAGTAGAGACATGTAATCTGAAATGCCAGGCATTAGCACTGGTCACAGGGTGGTATATTTGCATGAGGAATGGTCCAAATAAGAGTTGTGTTATTGCAATACTGATTACTAATTTTTCTGACTTTTTCCTTTCTCTGCTCCAATTTTACAGGAAATCAGACATGATACACTGACAGCATTTGGAAATAAACTTTGGCAGGAAGATGGAAGCATAAATCTCATGACTTTAGACCAAAAGAGAAATGGCTCATGAGTATTGAAAGAAGAGACTGAAGAGCCTCCAACACTTCCGTGTGAGCAGTGGAAAAGGAACAACTACCATGGTAACACTAATAACTGAAAAGCTGCAGAACCAGAGCTTGGATGATCTGACCTGTAAAACGTACAATATTAATCTGGTAAGGATCTACCAAAATAATGTATAATGAGTATGAAATGCAAAACAACTCAGAACTACATAACAAATTCCAGAATGTAGATCAGCCAGAATTCAGCTATTTAAGTCAGTGCTGGTTTGCAAGGTGGGATGAGAGTTGAAAGCGGGGGAGAGAAGTGGAACTTAAGTGCATGGTCCCTTCTTGAAATGATATTTTCTTATATATTTCTTATTTTAATGACCTTTTTAACCTTACTACTTCATTTTATATAATGAAAAGCCAGTTCTCTTCACAAAATAATAATCTAGTGACTGAAAAGATCTATCAAAACTCCCCAGGATTCCTTTTTCCCTTAAGTGAATACACAAGCAGTTGTATGGGTTGAAGGTTTTTCTTCACTTCATGTAACCAACAGCTTGATATCTTTATATCCAACAGCACTGTAGACTTAAAAAAATCCCTGACTGCCATGTAGGTAACTATGAACACTGGACAGCGGGAGAACAGGTCATCAAAAAAATACAGTTAAATTAAAAGTCAGGTTGCTACCAGCCTGTTATTGATGTTAGCAGAGTAGATCCTTGCTTTGTCAGTGTCGCAGATGCCTGGTGCTTGGAAAGATTCTGTGGTATGTGGGACACAAAAAAAAAACTGATTAAAAGTCAGTTGTTCAACTCTAGTTCTCTTATTTTTATTAAATAAATAATAACGCAACCATTGGACCTGAAGCAGGTCAGTTACTTTAACAGTAAGGCTCTACCTCAATTGTGACTTGTATTTAAGGAGCTGAACTGCTTTCTTATTTCATAAGCCCAAAGCAGGTGAAGCATATGTTGAATGAGGTGGAGTTTGCGCACAAACACCTGCAATTCTCATGTGTTCAATACTGTGTCCAGTAAGGATATCTAATAGTAGACATTAATCAAGTGGTTTTGTTTTCAAAACTGTAGCAGGTCCATTTGGAGTTCATCTGATAATTGTTTTTACTTTTCATCTTAAATATGTGCTGGTTTTTGAAAGGCAGATTTAAGGTCTTGGAATAATGTTAACTCAGTGGAGGGCTCACTGAGCTTGCATTTATTTTGTCTAGTTTGATGAAGCACTTGGGAGTTTGTAGGAGAATCTGCTGTATCTGTGAACTGGCAAAGTCACCATTTGTAATTAAAGTCTGGGCCTGAGTGTGAGCCAGGGATGACCTGTAACCAGTAGCAGTGTTTGTAACTAAACATGTAGTGACATCTTGGAACTTCTAGTTTTTGATGTCCTAAAGTTTGCATAAATTTGGAAGTTGAACTGTCTTTTTACTGATAGTCACTGTAGGTTTTGGACCGGAGACCTCTAAGAGCAGAGAAGGATGTATTACTGCCTTTGCACTGTGTGGAGTCTGTGCAGGAGTGTGTTCTGTAATGTGTTGTAGGTTGGTTGTTTTTTATTCCTCTCCTTATCTGTACTTACAATAAAGCATGAAAAAGAACAAGTGGAGCGGAAAATGGCACATGATGTCTCATCAGTTGTTTCCTCCTCACCCTTCTCCTGCTCCTCTACTCCTTTTATCTGTCAAGTAATTGGTTTTGTGAGTCCTTTAGTTCTTACAGAAAATGGGCTCTGGGGCCAGGAACAGGTTCTGTTTGTACACAATGGCACTCTGAAAAAGTGTGGAAATTGCATAGTGAGGTGTGGAAATAGAGAAGCAAGTGTGAATAAAAGTGTGCAACTAGGTTGCTCCCTAGTTAAAAGGATTCATGGGAGCAAGTGGTGGCTTCCTGATTAAAATGTGAACCTAAGATGGTGAAAAGTATCCCTGGTAAAGACAACTTGTAAATTTTAGTCAGGATAAAAGTGGAGGTCTAGTATCAGTGCTGGCCCATTTAGTCATTTTGGCAAGAAATTCGGGTTAATGCTGTAGTTTCTTCTAATAGCAGCAGTTCTGAAGTGATCTTGCTGCATCTTTTGTTGCTTGTGCTGGCACAAAGTTTTGTGGCACCATGTGGTGAACGGACATTGTGAGCTGATTGAGGATTAAGACTAACTTTTCTTGCCTGGGTGAATGTTGTTAACCCTTATCAGTTTCATGATACCTTTTGCAGTGTGTCTGCACAAGTTGTCGTCTTGGCACAAGGAGATAAAATAGCTGGGTAAAAGCTATTCTGTAATACAGCTCATAAATGAGGGTTATAAAAGAAAAAAAGAATAGCTCTTTCAAAGCTATTTGCTATCCAGCCAAGCTGGGCATAAAGACAACATGTATGGGACATAGTACACTTTTTTATTTGTGTAAGCTCTATGATGACCACGTATCCTTCTTTTATGTTGTAAAATACTGGCTGTAGCTTTTTACTGCTCTGTTAAACGTCACACTAATTTTCCAAGGTGGTGTAACTCATGTAATTTAGCCAGTGCAGGCTCAGTTATGTTGTACAGCCTTGTCCTGCACCTGCCTTCAGAAAAAAACCCCAGTGATTGAGTGTCCTGCTGTAGAAACAGGAAGGCTGTCCCAGGCTTTTATCTCAAGTGAATACTGTAGCTCACAAGGTAAAGTCATGTCCCTCATTGCTCAACTCTGCCTTGCAACAGTGAGAAGTTCTGCAAGCACATTGTGGCTTTCATGGGTTGGCAGCAGGATTAAGTCAAATAGTTGGTCTCTATTCCCCTGGACAAAGATCTCATAGCTCAAGAGTCTTGAGGATTTTTCTTTATGTTCTGACTAAACTTTTACCTGTTTTGTTATTTGTGTACAATCTCATGTTGTTAGGAGAAGTAACAGCGTGTGAGCTGTAAGGCTTCAGGGTGTGGTATTAAGAAGGAAATGTGGAGAGCTCCAGCCACGCATTTGTGAGAGGGAGAAGTTTTACTGTAATACCCTTCTGTGCATGTGGGTTTTCATTATTCTTAATTTTTGAATCTTATGTTGAAAGATGTAGAATTGGGCTGACTTCCTAAGATGGAAAGCCACTGGCCCAAAGACTTGACTTAATCACTTCTTCACATCCTGAGAAAGGGTCAAATGTTCCTCCTCACTATTCCCTCTGTAGTCAGATCTGGAGGACATTTGGTGTAGAGAGATGGAGGTCTGGCATGGCCTATTCAAAGTCCTGTAGTATGGTAGTGGTTAAATTAGAACTTGAATGATAAACACTGACTTTCCCGTGGTTTGGAAAGAGTGCTGATAAATTGGATTAACACAGATAGACTTGTAAACTGGAGAAAATATCTGGAAATTAAGGCCATTAATTTTAAAATTATAAAGTCATCATTCTGAGAATAATGAGGAGGATAGCACAGGCTGTGAAGTTGTTGTTAATGTAGTAGATTGGAATGCAGAAGAATAGCCAGAATTATTTTTGTTATACTTGGCTTCCGCTAGCAAAGAACACTTCTAAATTAGTGATGGAAATTTTAATTTGTTGTCAGCCTCACTTGCATGGCTCTTCCACTTCTCAGTTCAGACTAGGTGTCTTTTTAAGTGAATATTTTAATGAAAGAACAGCTGCTAAGACTCAGTAAGCCAGCTGAAACTTGCAGCACTGTCCTAGATGTTGTACCACACATTTCCTTTCCTTTTGAGCACAGTCTCTCCAGCTGCACAAGAGATTCTATTTGTGAACAAGCATTTTGAAATAGACCCACTTTTTGGCATGAAGCAAACCATTCCAACCTCAGGTGAAAATTGTAGTTTCATTGTTTTTTGTGTCTGCCTTAAAATCTGCCCTTTTTTTTTTTTCCCATAGAAAATTCTCAAGAGGCAGGAGATCTTGGTAGGTGTTTTAACATCTATTCAAAAAGCAGTAGTTGGAAGATGGATGTGCTTCCTCTTCAGGAAAGTGACCTTGTTAAATAATTTGGCCTTATTCTAAGGAAGGCTTCCATCACGCAGGGAGTAGCAGACTTCCTTGTCAAGGTTCTTAGCAATGGCAATCTCTTTTCAAGTAGAGTAATAAAAAAAGCTCTTCATTGAGGAAGTTTCAGGTAGATTATAGCACAAAGGGATGAATGGGGGAGTGTAGAGCATGGCCAACCCAGGAGAGCTGATAAACTGGTTCAGTGCCCTGTTACAGTAATATCTAGTGGGACTTGTGCCATGTGCGCTATAGA
This sequence comes from Margarornis squamiger, assembly GCA_035222235.1. Lineage (NCBI taxonomy): Eukaryota > Metazoa > Chordata > Aves > Passeriformes > Furnariidae > Margarornis > Margarornis squamiger. The sequence continues at coordinate 67,061,065 of JAWWTY010000123.1, forward strand.
TAAAAAGATCCTTCCTCCCATAAAGAATTTACAGCCTACTGATACAGCCTACTCAAGTTTGGACTTCGAGGCATCATTAAAATACACTAATAGGCAGTGTTTCCAAGTATTTTAGTTTCAGTTACAGAAAGCAGAGTATATATTGTAAAGTAGGTTTGTTACTTTTTGTTCCCTTAGTCACTCACCCCTTATTTCAGTTCCTTGAGCTTTTACGAGAAGAGGTGCAGCTTATTTTCCCTTTTCAGCGTGTGATGTCACATGTGATGTTATTAAGGTTTTTGGTCTGTATCTCAACAAAGAATTAGCAAAGAACTTTTTGGTAACTTAGCAGAATTCTGTATAAATGATCACTTCAGAGATAAGTTGCAGAGGAAATATATCTGCTTTGTCATAGAACTGAGCGCTGACTTCAGTAAAAGCTGATCAAAACAGCTTTAAGGATGGGGTTGCTGTCTGCATTAAAAAACATTGCAGTTCTCTGGAGTACAGATAGTCTGTGTGTGATCTCACTTCTTCCGTGTGAAAAATGCTTTCAGTGCTTTACAGCTGTCAAAAATACAGCAATTTAGTCTCTACCTGATGGACAAGGCTTTTTAAGGTAGTTAAAGTGCAGGTAATAAAATCACTTGGATGTTCATGAAGAGAACCTTGTTAAAGACGCATTTTGCTGAAAACTATCTGTAAAAACTCACTATCAGTCTAATAATTGCCACACAGGATTGTCCTTGAAGTTCTGGTCCTTTTAATCATTGAATATCATGGCCTGTGTGAATAAATAATCTTAAACATCCCTAATTATTATGCTGATATTAAGTCATCCTACTGCCATTTTCCATGTGGTTCAAGATAAATTGGCTATAAACACTTAGACATAGAATTTTGGTCCAGAAATGTTTTCCTTGGGTACTGTCTGCTAGTTGAATAGGTTGGTGTTGCCTCCTATTTGTGGAAAGCTGGAGAGAAGGAATTTGCTGAAAAACCTTATCTCCAAGTAATTTAATTTGTGTTTCCCCTCAGGGACAGGTGAAATGTACTACTGTTAGTCTTGTGTTCTATGTGAAGCCTTGGTATTTTATTAGAGTAAACCATTCATTCATACTGACTTTTCAAATGTGGATACTGTATAACTTTGCTGGTTGCAGACTTCAAAGGGTCTGAATAGGCTGATTAACAGCAAATCGAAGGGAGATTCAGACCTGGGGTTCTGCTGTTTGCTTCAAGTAGCTTCTTTAAAAGGAAATTATAAATGCATCTAGGGATGTAAATGTCAAGAATCAAATGGCTTGTCTCATGTGCAGACGCTGATAAAAAATGAGATGAAAAACCTGATTGCTGCCCTATCTTTTCATCTGTTCCATTATTTCCTACCACGAAAACAATAACACCAAGGGAATATTACCACAGCTTGGTGTTTCTCTTGTGCAGGGCTCAAGGATATAAAGTTGTCACTAACACTGCATGCTGCTGTACAGCAAAATAAAAAAAAAAAAGCTTTGTAGCCCAAGGATGTTTGTTTAAAATTGACTTTGTATCTGGAAAGGAAGTGTACATACAATGCTATCTTCTTTGGCTATACACAAAGAACAATGTTCACATAAAGTGTGTTGCTCTTTTTTGAAGCAATCTTCCTCTCCATCCTGAGGTGGTGGTGGTGGAGTGAGTAATGACCCTTGGGCTGGTGGAGCCATGAGCCATTTATTTATAGTCCCTGTATAGGAGGCTGGCTGGCAAGCTCTGTGCTTTGTCTGAGAAATCTAGACCATTAAGAATGCCTTTTTTAGAAATATTTTCGAGGTAAAATTAGTGAAGAAAATGGAAAACATTCTATAAACAAACTTACTTTGTCTTACTATGCAAAAAGACGGATCAGGTACAGGAAAGATTTTTTTTTTTTCCAATGGCTTTTCTCCTTCGAAGAAATAAGAAAACATTTTGCTACAGTTGTTACAAGAAAATGTAAAGTACTAGTAAAGCCTGATTGGAACAGTGTGTGTGGTGGTGAACCTCAAAAGCTTGTATATTTAATTTAGATAAAACTATTCCTGTCTCTTAGTTGAAGATGAAGTGTTTTGCCTTCTAGCCTTAAGATTGAAAATGGAACCCAACTGCCAGATTGTAATTTCCTCTCCACTGAAATGAGAATTGGATCAAAGCTTTTTCATTAAGGATGAATTATCATTCTTAATTTTCCAGTTTATTCACATGAGCTAATGTTGCAACTCTTGAAACAGTTTGATACTTAGCAATATATCAGAAACATTGCAAATAATTAGATGCCAGAGGCTTTATTTATAAAGATCAGCTGTTAGGGAATTTCTTCAAGATATGCTGCAAACCCCCATTCTTTTAAAGGCATTAAGGGCGCATAGGGAAACTGAAAACTGCATGCAGTTTCCTTGAAGTGAATGCTGACTCTTTCCACAGTTAAAAACTTTTTTTCTCTGATTTCAGTACTCATCTGAGAAGCTGAACAAAAGTGGCAGCTTGTTCCCTTTCGAAATCAATGGTAAGTTCTTCAGAAACCTTAGCTGTGTTTTACTGAAGTAATTGGTATAGCAAGCAGCCTTTCTTTTGTAAATAAGGTGAGGGGGATGGAGCATGCTGCTGTAGAGCCTGCTGGTTTAAGCTGGTCTTTGAACAATACTGGGAATAGCTGGTTGTTAGTTTTGTACTGGTGATCTGCTTTGCATAGTAAAAAGCCCTTGTAACACTTCTTTTTTGTTCAATATCTGCTCTGGTGTACAGAAGCACAGTAATGCTGTTTTTCATATTAAACATCTCTTCAGGTTGCTCAGCTAGTAAAAATCTTTATGCACCTTCTTGCACTCTGCCACAAAGAATATCCAACATGATGCAAACCATTAGTTGAAGTCCAGTGCCCTCATACAAGTGTTATTTGTTTTTTTCTCCTCCTTTGTCCTATTAGAATAAGAGTTAAGTTTTACTAAGCAAAAATAAAAATTCTGCTTGTTGATATGTAAACTTTGTACTGCTTTATTAAGGGCTGAGCTTGAAATTTGAAGGATTTTTATTTGCCCAGTGGGATTCCCCATAAAACATGAATCTTGGTTTGTGTGAGGTTTCAAAGGAAAATGGTGTCTTGTCTTAAATAGTGTTACCAACTAGGCAGGTATCCTGGTAGGAGTCTGTTGTAGACCACCCAACCAGGATGAAGAGGCAGACAAAATACTATACAAGCAGCTGGGAGAAGTCACACAATCACTAGCCTTTGCCATCATGGGGGACTTCAACTCCCCAGATGTCTGCTGGAAATACAATACAGCAGAGAGGAAATAGTCTAAGAGGTCTCTGGAGTGTGTGCAGGAGAACTTCCTGACACAGCTGATGAGTGAGCCAGCCAGGGGAGATGCCCTGCTGAACCTTCTGTTTGTGAACAGAAAAGGGTTGGTGGGTGATGTGATGCCCAGGGGCTGTCTTGGACATAGCAATTTGGGGGGTTGATTCTTGGAGAAGTAAGGAAAGGGATCAGGAGAGCACCTTGGACTTTTGGAGGGCAGACCTTAGCCTATTTAGTTGGCTGGTTGACAGAGTGCCTTGGGAGGCAGTCCTGAAGGACAAAGAAGTCCAGGAAGGCTGGATGTGCTTTAAGAAGGAAATTCTAATGGTACAGGAGCAGGCTGTGCCCATGTGCTGAAAGATGAGCCACTGGGGAAGAAGATTGGTCTGGTTGAACGAAGAGCTTTGGCTGGAACTGAAGTTAAAAAGAGAAGAGTTGACCTTTGGAGGAAGGGGGAGGCAACTCAGGAGGACTACAAGGATGTTGTGAGGTTGTGCAGGGAGAAAATTAGTAGGGCCAGCATCCAACAAGAACTTAATCTGGCTTCTGCTGTGAAGCACAATTAAAAATTGTTTCTATAAATGCATCAACAACAAAAGGAAGGCTGAGGAGAGTCTCTATACTGGATGCAGGGAAAAAGTAGGGATAAAGGATGAGAAAAAGGCTGAGGTGCTTAATGCCCTCTTTGCCATAGTCTTTAATAGTAAGACCAATTGTTCTGGGTACCCTCCCCTCTGAGCTGGAAGAGGGATGGGGAGCAGAATGAAGCCCCCACAATCCAAGGGGAAATGGTTGGTGATCTGCTACACCACTGAGACATGCACAGGTCTGTAGGGCTGGGTGGCATCCACCCAGGCGTACTGAGGGAGCTGGTGGAAGTGCTCACTAAGCCACTTTCCATCACTTAACAGCAGTCCTGGCTCACTGGAAAGGTCCTGGTTGACTGGAGGTTGGCAGCTGACACTCACCTACCAGAATGGCCTAAAGGAGAATCTGGGGAACCACAGGCCCAGACAGCATGGATTTGTGAAAGGCTGGTCCTGCTTGACCAACCTCATCTCCTTGTATAGGAAGGTGACCTATGTAGTGGATGAAGAAAAGTCTGTGGATGTTGTCTACCCAGACTTGAGTAATGCATTTGACACAGTTTCCCCCAGCATCCTCCTGGAGAAACTGGCTGCCCATGGCTTGGACAGGTGCACTGTTCACTGGACAAAATACTGTCTGGATAGCCAGTCCCAGAAAGTGGTGGGGAGTGGAGTTACATCCAGCTGGTGTCCAGTCACCAGTGGTGTCCCCCACTGCTGTCGGGGCTGGTTCTGTCTGGTATCTTTACCAATGATCTGCGTGAGGGGATCAAGGGCACCCTCAGTCAGTTTGCAGATAAATTGGGTGGGAAAATTGATCTGCTGGAGGGCAGGAAGGCTCTGCAGAGGGATCTGGACAGGCTGGATCAGTGGGAAGAGGCCAATGATCTGACATTCAACAAGGCCAAGTGCTGAGTCCTGCCCTTGGGTCACAACAACCCCTTGCAGTGATACAGCCTGGGGGACGAGTGGCAGGAAATCTGCCCATCGGGGAAGGACCTGGGGGTGCTGGTCAGCAGTGGCTGAACATGGGCCAGGAGTGTGCCCAGGTGGGCAAGAAGGCCAGTGGTATCCTGGCCTGTGCCAGCAATAGTGTGGCCAGTGGGACAGGGCAGTGATTGCCCCCTGTGCTGGGCACTGGTGAGGCCACACCTGCATTCAGTTCTGGGCTCCGCACTACAAGAAGGACATTGAGGTGGTGGAGCCTGTCCAGAAAAGGGCAATGGAGCTGGGGAAGGGTCTGGAGCACAAGCCTGATGAGGAGCAGCTGAGGGAGCTGGGGGTGTTTAGCCTGGGGAAAAGGAGGCTCAGGGGAGACCACCTTTGTCTCTACAACTACTTGAAAGGAGGTTGTAGCCAGGTGGGAGTCAGTCTGTTCTCCCAAGTAAAAAGGGATGGGATGAAAGGAAACGGCTCAAGTTGCACCAAGGAAAGTTTAGAGCAGCTGTTAGGGAAAAAAATCTTCACTGAAGGAATGTGAAATGAAGAGCATTAGAACAGGCTACCCAGGGAAGTGGTGGAGTCAATATATGTGGGGGAATTTAAAAGACGTAGATGTGTGGTCCTCTTGGATGTACATATGGAGTTTCTCCTGTACCAGAATGTGGCTTAGCTGACTTAGAACTGATTTTTTTTTTTCCCTTTAATTTAGAACAGAATTCTATAAATAAATGGTGAATAGCTATGTCACTTTGAAGTGTGCTCCTCCATGGGCTGAAGAAGTTCACAACAAAGAGCATGGGCAAACACCTCAGGATGGAGAGATCTGTTGGTGGGACAGTGGTCAGCACTGGATGAAGTCCTGTGGTATCTGAAACAGAAAATTGAAATTGGATCCATTTGCATTTTGAATTCACCTGAGTAAGGAAATATTCCAAAATTACTAGCAAATATCTGATATCAAATGCAAGGAGTGGGATGATGAAACAAGAACATTTTAACAGAGGAGATGTCATTTTCTCTTCTTTTTCAAACTGCAATTATTCTGCCTATGTACTCTGGATCAGCCACTGGAATTACACAAGCCTAAAACTTGCGTGAAATCAGAAACATGATTGTCTTAAGCTTCATTCTCTGCACTGTATGAGCAGTCAGCTTGCAATCAGCCCTGGTATACAAAGCCTGATTACCAGAGTGTTGTTTAGAGGTTTTATGCTGTTGTATTCTAGCTAACATTTCAACTGATTCTAATCTGCTTGTATTCATATCCCCAGTGGTTTCTCACAGATGAAGGATTTGAATGAATCAGGCACTGATCAGTCCCTCATAAGATTTGGTGATGTTTATCCTATGTTTGGCATTATACCTCCTTTCTGTTTGCAATATGTGATTTTATACTCATTTATCTCTATTTTTAAATTTTATTTACAGCCTTGGCTTTGTCTTCTGTTTCTCCCTTAGTGACATCAAGACTTGCATGAATAGTTATTTAGATCAGTTTAATCCTGGAATATAGGCACATGCGAATTTCTGTTGTAGTGGCTTCAGAGTTACTATCCTTCAGCAGATCAGTTCTCCCTCTGCTCCAAGAAGTTTTCACTTGGAGTGCAAATGCTCCTGTGAGAACCCTCACACCACCTTTATTTTACCAGTGGCTGAAATACTTATTTGCCCTTCATTATCCCCTCCTTAATGTGCCACTTTATGTTCATTCTAGTTTCAACTTGTCTAAATTTTAAGCATGCTCTTTTCTTAGTGTTTGGACATATTCACAATTTCTGAGTTAAAAACAGCTCAGCCTTAGCAAAACAGCAGTTTTTGCACTAACAGTGCAAACCAGATTGCTCTGAATTAAAGCTAATTATTTTGTAAGATGTAAAATGAAATAAAGGGGTAAAGCAATAATACTTTTACTTGGAGTTCTGGGAAACTAAGCTGGAAATCGTAGCACAGCTTCAGTTTCACAGTAGTGCAGGACAAAGTCCATGCAGGTACCATGTGGGCAAGTGTCTGCACAGTCCTAATTTGGGGACAACTGGTTCATTACTGATACCTCAAATTTGTATTTTCCTTTGGGAATCTGCACATCCTGGATGTGCACATGCACCTGGCAAACCCTACTTGTATGCTGCTTGCAACAAGCTTGGCCTCCAAAGGCAACAAATTGGGATCCTCTCTGGGGCGTATCAAAGTCAACAGGTCATACAGTCTTTAGCATAAACTGTTATAAATAATCTGTGCCTTCTGAAATCCTTTAGATTCCCTTCTCTGACTTTACCCACTTGAGGGCTATTCCCAAATCTCAGGCCTCTGATGGTAAATTTCTTCTAATTTTCAGTCTAAATTTATAGCCAATTTGAATTTTATTATTTGAATATTATTTATTCATATGCATTTGCTGTTGTGCCAACCTTACCCTTTAGCCTAAATAGATTTTTTACCTGCTGGAGAAGATGCTCCTTTGATATATTTATAGGGAGAACTATATCACATATCTGCCTTCATTTTGCTAGGCTAAGCAAAACTCTCTTAAAAAGAAAGGCCTCCATTTCTCAAGACATCTACATAACATTTCTCTGCCTCAGCTCACTGTGAACTCATCTTTCCTAGATGTGGTTTTAGGAATAATATTCCTTTCTTTAATGTAAAGTCTGGTGCTGGGTCCATACATCCAATATTTCCTCAGTTCTTAAAAATATGTTGTGTTATGCAGTCTAGAATCAAAATTTGCTTTGATCAGCTGGCATGGACACTTGCACTGTCAATCATGCTGGGACTAATTTTCCTTCAGGTTCTTTCTCCTTCTGCCTTGATTCCATCAGGGGATCTTCCTCTTTGTAGCAGAAATTCTGTATCACAGCATTGCATTCCAGCTGGTTTCAGGCAGGTCTCTTTATTCTATTCCAAACCTTCTACATTTGAATAGTTTTCCCAAGTTTGTGTCACCAGCAAATTTTTGCCATAGGGGGCCAAGTCTGTGAATGAAATCCAAAAGACAGTAAAGGACTTAGATATTTATGCTTAGATGTTGTAGTGCCTAATAGATTAGGTTTCCCTCCCTTAGTGCACAGTCCTTACACAGGATCTGTAATTTCCTTGAGAAAGGCATAGGGAGAACACAGGCACCTTAAACTTCAGTGTCAAAAGGAGCCATGCTGAATAAGAAGTGCCAATATAAGCAGAGATTCAGTACTACAGGTGCTTTCTTTACCCAGTCTCCAAATACTATGGAAGGTAAAGCAGATGCCCAAATTAGAAGTGCAGAAGTCTGCTGAGTCCACAAGTTACTAGGGTTAGGTAGCTGTAAAATGTGAAGTGAAAAGACAGATTGCAGCTTGGGCATGGACACTTTAAATTGTCTTGTCAGTCTTTTATCAGCTGGCTTTTCGAGCTGGCTTGAAAATAATAAATAAAGAAATTTGGTCCCACAGCCAAAGCAAAGTTTCTATGTCCCAGCATTTATCAGGAATGAACTTTAGCCTGTTCTGCTGACCCCAACATCACCAAGAGACCTGCCAAGAGTCCTCAGCACAGTACCAGCAAGCTGACCAAACTCTGGGGTTTAAAAAGAATATTAATACTATTGCTAATAACAACCATAATAATAGTAGTAGTAATAAGTCCTTGAAAGAAGAAATACAATGTGATTTGCTCCATTTTTTAGCTCTCTCCTCAATGAAATCTCCCATACTTTTCCTCCAAACTCACCCCAGTGGAAAGATCATGAGTTCAGTCTTCCAGCAGAGCAGCTCATCCACTCTTAAGCTCACGTAGACAGCAATCTCACTTTACAACTGAGGTTAATCGGTCATGGCTGATGAGCTTTGTTTAATGAAAGGCCATTTATATAGTGCCCTTTGGATAAAGACTCTGCATTTTAGCATTCAAGAGAAGGTAAATGGAGGAAATAAAGAGACACAAGAGGGGTTAATACCAAGGGGCTTGTTTTTCTGCTGCTGTTTTGCCAAATAAGTACCATAAAATGAGGATTTGCTTCTGGAGGATTTATTATTACTAACTTTACTGCATGTGCTTACTTTCTCAGATCCCAGGTGTGAAAATGGACTTCCAAGCACTGCCCAGAAACTTGCAGCCGTCTGCATTTAATCTGAGCAGCAGCGGCTGCTGGAGATGAATGTATTAAAAATTAACTGTCTGGGTTGTGCACATCCAATCTGAAACCATCTCTAAAATTCCCAGTGTTGTTCCACTGCTTTATCCTCTGAAATAATGTAAGGTCAGAGTGTTAATCACTCATTTTTACTATGCTGCTAATGCAGCTTTTAAATTTTAGCCCTGTTTGGTTTTTTTTCCCTGTTATGCTGAAAGCAATATAAAAATAATTAAAAAGAAACTTTGCTTCCACTGTTCTGTGCTGGTACCCAGTGCTACCTGGCAGACCTTTAAAGTGTCGATTCTGCATGACTAATTGATTGCTTCAGCTGGGGTTAATTAATTAATTAGTAGCAGAGCTGCATTAAAGATTGGAGGCATTCAGAACTCCCATAATGGACGGGAGCTTTATTAGTACATAAAATGAGTGTTTAAAATCCACACAGCAACTAATATGCTCTTGAGGCTTTCATTAAACAAACCTATAAAATTACTTGCTTCATTATGTATTTTAGTTACTTTCTTCACATTGTACGGTATCTCTTCACCTTTTTCTTTTGCCAGCCAGTTTTAAGTGCCTATTTGAAATCAATTTCTCTAATAATGGGCTTAATGAGCTCATCAATTAAGGCTGCCATAATGGAATGTAACTGTGTGGTTTCAGTTATCAGTTAAACTCTGGAACTAATTTCCATGCTTCATCTATCAAAAATGATTGGCTAATATTGTTTAGCTTCTGCTTTAGGACGATAGGGAGACCTCGGGCCCTTCTTCACTAATGTCCGAAGGGCTGAATTTCTTCTTGGAGAAGCAGAAAGGGAGGGAGGCGAGGTGGGATGGAAAGAACAATGAATGGAGAGATTTGGGCCTCTATCTGGATCTGGAGTAAGTGTGATCCTGTATTTCAATGCCAGCATGGTAATTAGTAGTAATGGATTACATTTTCAGACGTATTAGATAAAATGATCGTTCCACATGAAAAATCCCATTATGAGTTTCTTACCTCTCGCTCCCTCTGTCTCTCTCCTGCTTTTGCTTGCTCTCTCCATTTTAATAACCACTGCCCTTTTCTGTGACCCCTTTAAATAACGGTATAAATGGTCAATAGACCTAAACATATAAATATTTCCTTAAGACAATGTCCTCACATTTATAGCAGCCAAACCTGAATTTTGGGAAATGCCACCTCTGTACAGGAAAGAATAAATACCTCACCAAGCACAACTATCTATCAAGCCAAGAAAATCTCCACAGTAAATGGACTGTATTTTTTTTTTTAATAAGTATTGTTAAAAGGCAGAAAATAATCAGAAAATCACAGGTTTTAATTCCTGTTTGTTTAATTAATGAATACTAGGAATATTTATCTGTTCTTGCTGTTAAGATTAGGTGTGTTCAGGTTAGCATGCAATAAAATTTCTAGCTGCTGGTAGAATTTTACTGTTTTTCTTATATAATTGAAGTTTTCCAGGTTAACAGTAACAAAATGTGGCTCACAACCCACATGTTGACTGAAATGTTAAAAACTCTAGCCATCAGACAGTTTGTCTGCCCTGTGTTGTGGCTGTATTTACTTCTCTTAAAATGGCATGTAGGCATTTTTCAAGCTCTTGTAAGTGACGAGGGAAGGAGACATTTTGGAGGGAGAAAGCCAGGCAGGAAGTTGGCTAGATGGGAACAATAGGAAGTTTTTTAATACAGGACCCTTAGAATCAGTGTAATGGGACCACTCTTCAAGTAAGTGACTTGAAAGCAATGGCACTACGTGAGGGAGAAGATTGCAATTAGGTGTCAGAGCCTGGCTGCTACTTTTATTTTTAAGACATGAAAATTCAGTTTTGGTGGAATATTATCCAGTAAAACTCAAAACCAGGGAAGTGCATGAGTACCACAAATACCATCCCAGAAATGGTCCAACTGAGAATAATTCCTCAAGATCTGCTTTAGAGAGCCCAGGAGGGGAGATGACTTTCAGCAAGTTATCATCTAGAGCAAACCAAAGTGGGTCTTGAAGGGACAGGGGGATTTTGTGAACGTTTCTTTCTCTAAGGGAGTGATTAGTATCTGGTTGTTGCTCTGAAAGTGATTTTGTAATTGATTGTTCATTAATTTTCTGGCTCTGCTCTTGTACCAGCACTTACAGTTGACTTATGGGAACTGGGTGTGTTATTTTTGTCAAATAAACTTTCCTCTCATGAATAAAACTAATACTGCAAAGATTGTTCTTGTGGAATAGCAGAAATTGTGGTAAAGCAAATAAAGCTAGTTTGCAAACTTCTTTATAATAACCATGTATAAATAATCAAACTGTAGAGTACGAGAGTGTACTCTGTCTTACAGTTAGCATTTACTTTTCTGATAAACAAGATTATGGAATACTTTAAAGATAGTCTTTAGTACAATAATTTCATGTGTTTTGTATGGGGTCTTTTCAAGTTAAATTTTATACTTTATACTGTAAATAAAAAGGATGTTGACAAAAAATTTCAAGCAAATACTCCAAACAGGTCCTATAATTCTCTAGTGTATTTTTAATGATTTTCATGATTCATAAGTTTTCCAAGAAAAGTGTAAAGTATTAGTGAAGGCTGATCCTAACTGAAGATTTATCTCTTCTCGCTTTCAGTTTGGGATGACAAAGCTTAGAAGGCTCAAAGTTTCTCAAGACACTTAAATACTAAAGCAGGAATCCTTTAGTCACATGTTATATATTATACAGGGACTAAGAGGCTTAAACTCAATTTTCTTTTCCAGTTGAGATGATTTTAATGTTGCTGATGTGATGTAGCTGTAACACTTGTAAAACAAATGTTATTCTAACTCTGCAATTTATAAAATCACAGGCAGAGAGAAATACCAGTGATAGACATAAAGTTGTACAGTTAAATCCCATGCTCTGAACTCTGATTCAGCTCCCAATTCTTTTGCAGATTCCCCTAATCATTCAGTCTTTTTGAAAGTCCCACTGCCTGACTTGTGCGAGGGGATGAGGAGACCTGTGCTTCCACTTTGTCTGCCATTGATCTTTAATTCTGCTCTCAGGAGCTCTTTTCTGACTCCTTGGTTTTACATTTGTAAGTAGGCTATCAGGGTTTGAAACCTCAATTGCCCCAGTGTTGCCTCCATCACTCTCTCCATCTCGTGTCCTTGCCTTCCCCACAACCCCTGCAAGGTGCTTCTGCAGGCTGTGGCTTGCCCCTTTTCCCTCTTGCAGGACACCAGGTCACAGGCAGCATGGATGAGCAAGGATCTGTCAGTGGGACCAGTACTTTTGCAAGACAAGGTCCACAGGCAGTAGTGTATCCTTAAAAGGAGAGGTCTTTGGCAAATCCTAGTGATGTAAGAATAGGAGAGAACTCAGTGAACTTCAGTTGTTTGCTGCTGTAACCTTAAGGGCAGAAAAGCTTCTTTTTTGCACCTTGTTTTAGGACATGAATTCTCCTTTGTTCTGCTTTATCTACCCCATACTCTTCAGCTTTCATTTTTTAATAGACAAGGTGATTTGTAACCAATGCAAGTAAGATAGCAGGTTTATTCTGAATCCTTGATGGCTTCACTCCTCTACATTCTTCCCTTTAAAATAATATTGCTATTATTAGAAAGCATTCAAAACAGGGAGACAGTGTCACTGTCCACCAAGGTTTCCTTCTTGGTGCTTAGATATGTGCTATACCTTTGTCACAGGATAAGAGAAAGGAAACATGGCAGGCCTCAAAGCTGTGCAAGAAAGAGCTCTAAATAATAGTAATAATAGGTATTTTTAAAAGTCTGTCTTTAAGGGTTGAGTGGGCCCTGTGTGCCCTATTTACGCCTTTTTAATTCTTGAACAATAGCTGTGGGGTTTCTTTCGCAGCAGCACAGGAGCGAGGTTAAACATTATTTCTGTAACAGCCTTTTGTTTCCAGCTCCCATGGAGAGAGGGGGGAAAAATTGAGATAAAGAAGTGTTATTAAAATTGTGACACACGGCTCTGGGAGTACGTTAAAGATAGAAGGAGCCAGGACGTCAGGAAAGAAATAATGAAATGCAAAAATCACCCAGACTGACAATTGGGAGCCTATGTAGCAGCTTAGCCTGTTGGTCCAAGGCTATTTGTCATAATCAGCGGCACTTTTCTCATTAGCAAAAAGCCATTACCAGTGGACTTTATCAGCAGCTGTGAGTTATCAAGGGGCACACAGCAATCCTAGCGTGTAGTCGTGGGGTTCAGCCGGGGTCCGGCTGCTTTAATAAGCCGCCAACTCTTTCCCCAAGTTCCCAGTCAGGTGTCACTGCCATTCCTGGTGAGCAGCCGAGTGCGGTCTATTAACCACCTCACTCCAGTGCCTTCCTGCTCCCCAGCCCAGGGCCAAAGCCTCTCCCCCTTTTCCTTGCTTTCCCCTTCTCTCCTGACCAGCTCAGGGACCAACTGGGCTGAGTCTTCCCTGCTTGCCTGAACAGGTCCTTCTTTTCCCCTTCCATAATCTTTTCCATATCTCCATGATAGCCCTGCCAACTAGAGCTTGTTCAGTCTCCTTGCATTGAACAAGCTATTCTTCTCTTCCTTCCTCCTTCTTCTCCATTTCTTTTTCCATACAAAGCCCTGCCTACTCCTTCACCTTTTCGTCTTCAGTGCCAGCTGCTTGGAGGTGCCACCCCATTTCTGCACATCAGCAGTACAGGTTGCATTTTGGAGGAAATCCTCCAAACCTGCTCTGACCTGCTGTGAGTCAGCTGATGTAACAAGGTGACTTGGCTGTGTCTCTGCTCAGTGAGATTTTTCCCTCTCTGCTGTGTTCTCTATGATGGATAGTCCTATCATACCCTCTTAAGACATATTTAGACCTTTCTTTTCTGTAAGCATTTCCCATGATTTTTCCAGAGGTCATGTCTTGTCTCCAACAGGCAACCACAGCAAAAAATTGCCCTGGCATTGAGCAGAGATGACCCATGGCAGGTTCTGGACTTCAGGCAGAGGTATGGGCAGCTTCCAGGCAGGGAAAACTGGAGCTGAGCCTCAGCCTGTGGGGTCTGCTGCTACATACAAGTATCCTTTCAGTGCTGCTTGGATAAAGACATCCATTCAACAACTCTATGAGGTCCATCCAAAGTGTCCTTTTATCCCAAGGAGGTAAAATGTGTCTCCTCTGGTCTCCTTTTCTTCAAATACAAATATATTAAATGTCTTTCTTAAGCTGCTGGTGGGAATTCTCTTTGAATGGGAGGAAAATTGAATCAATTCAGTACCAACTTACTTTCAGGCTCTTCACTTTCTTCACTGTGACTGGAGTAGTGGGAAATTTGTCATGTTTTAAGGAAAAAGCCAATAGCATCTTGGGGAATGCACTGGGAGGTGAACATGTCTATCTGTGTATAAGTGTGGTGCTCAATGTGCTGCTCCACTACAGCCTACTGGAATCATTACAGGTCACGAACTGAAGGATTTGAGTGGATCCAAAATCTAATAAAATCAATGAAAAGACTCTCATTGACTTCAAGAGGCTTTGACAGAGGTGCTAACTGAGGGGACAAAGTATAATCTTGCACAGAGCTAAAAATGATACTGGTACTAATGAACCCCTGTACTTGAAAGAGGTAAGGAAATGTGAGATGTTCTAGGCTGATTTAAAGACATCCCTATTTTCCACCCTTTGTTTAAATTGGCTCTAAACGTACCCTTAGCTGTATTAATATTTAAGTTGATACACAATGAAACTGAAATTATTGATGCTGTCAGGGATGAGAAAACATCTGCAGAGATCATGGGTAGCAGTAATTGCCATCCAAATACCTTCACTGGAGGTGGCTCCCCTGTGGAGTTGTTGGAGAGGCACTGCCAGGGCACGGATTATCAAACCTCTTATAGGCACCTTGGACTGTGCCACAAATTTCCCAGTTGCCTTTCTTGGGTTATAACAGGAACAGATGAATGAATTTGTTACTGACTTCAATTATATAGACAAGTCAGGTGCATCTTGCCCTGCCTGATTCCACTGTCACAACTCCTGCATCAGCAGAAATAAAATTTCAGGCAAAAAAAATTGGACCTCTCGTCAGCAAAACACTTATTTGGCTTTAAAAATACTAATAATCTTCTGACTTTATATGTTAAAGTTAACCCATTAAAAGGTTTTGCTGAGCCAAGGCAGTGCCAATGTATGATGCTTTGAATACTTGTAAAAAGGAGATTTTTAATAGTATCATGGCACCTTTTTTTTTTCTTTTTTCTTTTTTTTTTTTTTTAATCAGAACTATTGCACAAGCTGGAGATCTATTCCTTACTGTCTGTGTTGTGAACCGCTATCTTAGATAAGCTGTAGGAAATGTTTACCACCCTTGTCCTATGGTACAGATAGGTAAGTCTCTCATTTGGTTTGCAAAAGTGCTAAAAACATCACCAGGTTCCAGCTTTTGTGAAATGAATAGAAGGGCTGAAAGAGCAGATAGCCTTCATGTACGTTATTCTTTTCATCTTATTTAAGTTTTATGAAGTGTTTTTAAGACATTGCCTGGGAAATCATGTTATGATGCCAGAGCCTAAACAAACAACTGGGTTGCCTCAGACCAAAAAAACCCAAAAGGCTTATAATCAAAGCATAGGGAAAGTTCCCTCAGATCTCTGCAGTGGTAGTGGTGGGGCACAGGGGATGGTAGTGCCTGGTACACAGGTGCCTGAGAGGCATCAAGCCTCTGTCAGCATCCAGGAGAAAGAGAGTGAGGGAGATATCCAAAGAGGGACCACAAGGTGGCTCTAAATATATTAAAGAGGAGATTCTTCCCTCCCTCCTTTCAAATGTCTTAACCATACATCTACAATGAAAATGTAATTGCTATGGTTTTATAGGTATGGTCTGCACCATAGACGAAGTCCACTCCCTTGCAAATATTGCTGCTTGAAAACATCTGCCAACAACTTGTTCTCTGAGGAAATCCACACCAAACCACTGGCTAGGTGGGTTAATAAGAAAAGGGTATCAGGTACCAGACTTTTGTTGATATTACTTTCCCTAATATTAGCTGTACACTCATAAAACCTTCACTCTTCCTCCTCCTCAAACCCCATGATGTTTTCAGGATTTCTCTTTGTTTTTAAAAAATCAGATGCCGATAACAGGCCACTGGAATAAATTAACATTGTAGATCACTTCCAAGTGAATTATTCTACTCTGTAGTGTGCATATACCACATACATATGCTCTATTATCTAAGATTATAGGGAGAAAGCAGGCTGTTCATAGTTTGGAAAAGTTGTCAATTTATTTGCACTGTGAAGAGCTGAGATGCAAGCCTTGGAAACACAAGAGAATCAATTCTGCCTCAGCAAGGAACACCAAACGCCCACTGACTCCTGCAGCAGGGGTGAGTGGTTCAGGCAGGAGGGAGAGAAATGGGCCCCCGAGTGTAAAATGCAAATTCTAGCAGATTGTCTCCATTCAAGGGAAAATCAAGGACAAAAATATATATTTTTAAATGCTTCCTATTTTGTTTGGGTTTTTTTCTTAGTGTTTTTTGGCAAAAACAGAGTGGAGTTTACCTTAGAATTTTTTTACTTCTTGTAAATTTCAGGATTCACTACACAAGAGCAAATGTAATGTGCTGCTTTTAATATCAGATGTTTTAAACCTTATCTGGGGGTGTTTTATCGAATGGTCTCTGCCTTTTGGGTCTGTGCAACCCTATACCTCAGGAAATTATTTAATGCAGATTTCCATATCCTAGAAAATGTAAGAAGTATCTGCAGGGAAAATCCTAGAGTTTGAATGAAATAACAAGCATCTTACCTTTGAGATGTTTATAAGAAAGAACCTGATCAGTACATGATGTTTATGCAAATTTGAATTCTTTATTGTAATTGAGCAGAGAAAGTAAAGAATCTTATTATTTGTCTTGCACATTGGCCCAGTTTGAGACAGACAGGTGCATCCTGTAACTGATTAGAAATGGGACCTAATCTCAGCCACAAGAATCAGCAAAGGAATAGTTCTCAAGAGACAGAAGCAGAGGGAAAGAACTGGAGGGGAAAATCACTCACTTTTCTTGATCAGTTGTGGTCCAAAAAACAACCCCACCCCAAAAAACAAAAAATAAAAAGAAGAGAGAATGGTCATATCACATCCATTCTTTTGGACAGAATCATAACCAAAGAATTGTGATACTAGAGTTATTAAATACTTCAGATAATACCCATTGAACCTGCAACTCATTTTATTCTCTGCCCATGTCTGTTTCTCCATCTTTTTTCTGAAAATTACTAGAATTCTCCATAGAGTAGAAAAGCACCTTTTGCTCAGTCTGAAGCACAGCAATCACTGTTAAGTTTATTATTTCAAATAGACAGCTTGTGCAAAACAATGTTTAACTTGGATAAATGTAAGCAGAGTATGATAATCCTAGATACTCTTAAGGAATATGATGACAATGTCTGAGAAATGCTAAGAAAGGTTTAGAAATATTAACGGATTACAAACAGGAGAGAATATATTACATAATGCTACTGAAAATATGAAATTCTAGTTCTTATATTAGAAAAATACATCATAGAGTGCTCAGTTCTGCTCCCAATTCAGCATTAACTTTGTGACTTAAACCTATATTTAAGTGTTTTGCTGCTTTGGATTCATGCAGTACTCACCAGAAGTGAATATTCACTGCTGTTTTGCCATTGATTCTGAGAGCAGAACCACACCAGTGAGTCGGCAGCATAGCTAACAGCACAGTGCCTCTCCAGGTGTGCTACAGCCCTTACTTTGCCCATGTTGGACATAAATAAGTTATAGGCTATATATGAAGATAAGGGATGTCAATTAAAGAGGCCTGTGTTAATGTAGCATGGCTATAGATAGCTCAGTTTCAGCTGTAGGAGGAATGGAATTAGCATAACAACCCCTGCATCTAAAAAATGCATCAGGATGGATCTTAGGAATTAATTCTTCTGGTGTGAAAGATAGTCCATAATTCTAAAAAATACAGTGCCAATTAAGACAAAATTTAGATTTGGTAATTTAGCCTCTCTCCAGAGGAGACACGGATCTGCAGAGCCTTATGCCAACTGCAGACAAGGCTACAGAATCCTACAACTCTCTTTATGCAATGCAAACACTCATGTAAAAATTCCCCCAAGGTTTATGGAAAGATGAGCTACTTTTTTTTGGAAGTGCTGGAGCTTCTGAAGGCTGTGTGTGTGTCTGTGTGCCAGCTTACATGATACAAGCATCTTCAAGCAGAAGTGTTCCTTTTGAAAGACAGGTATTTGTGGACAAACATGGTCTTTGTAATTTATTCTGCAAATCTTGAGTCCTGAGAAATTTTGAGTTGCTTAGCTCTCCTGACAGAGCTGACGCCATATGAGATCCTCTTTTATAAGAATGACTGAGTGATGCAGAGAGTTTAAGTGACAGTTAATTCTCCTTTAAGCCTTCCCTCAGCCAGTCTCAATTTGCAGGAGGAGATGGAAAAGGAAACAGGGAGTGAGGTACTGCACGAAGACGAAAATCACAGGTTGTGAGGTGGAGAAGACCCATTAGACCATCTAGTCCATAGATTGCCAGGAAGAGGATGTACTATAGGGTGATCTGCCAGCAGATTCTCAAGAGCAAAGATGGCAGTGGGATCAAGAATCACTAATGGAAAAGAAAGTGCTGATGCAAGAAGGAAAAATCCAGATGTAATGGGAGTCTGTCCTTCCTTAGTGTTAATCTCAGTTTACCTCCCTATGCTGTGGTAGAAAGCCAGAAGTACCTCGAAGAAGAGATGTTCCCCACCAGTTTGTATGGAGCTGTTCCTAGTAACTTTTATTAATGTTTGTGCAGTAGTTGTGCCTATTTTTATTAAAAATGTTACAGAAAAACATCCCTTTGTCAGTCTTCGTGGACTCCTGGAACCTTGCCCTTGACATCAGAAAGTATCTGTGATATACTTCCCACACTTTGAGATGATCTCTAGTTAAGCCTGTGCAAAATTCTTTTGTGCAGTGATGTAAAATTTGCCCCTAATGCCTCCTTTCCAGTTTCTTCTCATCAGCTCAATCTCCCTATTTTCCACATTTAATTTTGTTCCCATAAAATCCTGTCCTGTATGTCACTGCTTGTCCATGTTTTTGTCACGGTTTTTGGACAATCTCCACTGAACTGATAAGATCAGAGAAATTTCTGACAAGTTTTGTGAAAACAGGCAATAAAGAGGGGAGTAACCCTCTGTGGGAAAGGGCTATCTCCTCTGAAAAGCCATTTTCATGAGTCCCATGGAAATCAGTGGTGAATTTTACGTCTAAACTCATCTTCCAGCATCACCTAAGAACTTTTTGTTCCTATGTGACACCTTCAAGTCTTAAATACTTTGAATTTTACCATACTTTCTTTCCTAATGTCTCTGGGGTGCAGCAAGGTCATTATGGTATATTCCTCTTGCCAGAGAAAGCGGAGACTTCAGAAACTTGCAGTTTGGGACCACGAGAAATAGATAAGCTTTGCACAATTCCCAGAGGGTTAATGGGCCTTGGCACTGGCAGCCCAGTGGGGAACACCAGAATAAAACCTGTTCCTCTGAAAGTCCCCAGGGCTGCTCTGCAGGCAGTCCAACATAGGATGTGGCAGCATCTGTGTGTGCTCCCATCTCCCACCTTGTCACAACAGTGCACAGAAAGAAGCTGTCCTTTAGCTACAGAGGTCTTAAACTATTATAAACACCTTGCCTAGGCCAAATGGCTTGGGCAGGGGTTTTGCCAGGCACAAGTGACCTGAGTGAGATGGTCACCATAGAATAATAGAATGCTTTGGGTTGGAAGGAACCTCAAAGATCACCCAGTTCCAACTCCCTGCCATGGGCAGAGACACCTTCCACTAGACCAGGTTGCTCAGAGTCCCATCCAGCCTGGCCTTGAACACTTCCAGGGATGGGGCATCCACAACTTCTCTGGGCAATCTGTGTCAGTGCCTCACCACCTTCACAGTAAAGAGTTTCTTCCCACCATCTGATCTATACCTACTCTCAGTTTAAAGCCATTCCCCCTTGTCCTATCACTAAGTGCCCTTGTAAAAAGACACAGCACATGCTACAGTCAGGGCCATGGCCACCCTTGTGTTGTTCTACATGCACATGGCAAGTTTGAATTTCTTGCAGGAAAACAGATTCCATCCCTTGAATAGCTTAAACTCTGCCTCAGAATGGTACAGGTGGAGCAAAGGAGTTACCAGCCTGGGCCAAATGACCACCAGCACCCAGTTTTTGGTGATGGTCAAGACCAGCTGCTTACAGGGAGAACTAAGAGCCTGGCAGGAGACCAGTCTTTCTTAGGATAATGTGGGAAAGGATAAAGCTCATCCCAACATGTAATAATTAAGGTTGTTCTCAAACCTGAAATATTCAGATCAACACACCTTTCTATTTTTGTGGCTGTCACTCCAGCTGTATTCTGAATGCTTTTTATTAGCCACATAAAGCCAACATTGCATAAAGCTGATTTAAAAGAATTTTGTGTGGCCATGAGCGCTGTTGTCTTCACTGCAGGGAAAGGAAAAATCCCCCTTTCTTCCTAGGCAGTGAGATAGAACTCAGAGACATACACCTTATGGAGAATTAGAAAGTGTGGGGAAAAAACCAGTAAAGACACTTCTTCAAAATGGCTACTAGAGCCTTACCCTATTGAAGCTGACAGAAATCTGTTGATAGATGTACATGGATTTCAGAGAGGTTCTATGAGACCAGTTGCATGTTTCACTAATGTTCCAGTGTTAAATGGTTTAATTATTTCACCTCTGTTCTTGTAAAATTTAAAAGTCTAGCAGAAATTAAGCAAACCAATAAAAAACACAAGGCTGTGTTCTAGCTGGTTATTTCCCCTTCCCAGTGGAGCTATCGTTTCAAATGCAAAACAGGGGAATAAAGCCTGTGGCTATGACAGGGTTAATAGTAAAGACTGCCTTTTTTTTTTCGTTTGAAATGGCTCCATGGTTCGAGAATGACTCTTTGCTTCCCCTCTTAATCTGTATTTTACGAGTGAGAAGCTTTGCATTATGCAAATCGTTAGATAGGAACAGGTGACATTTCAGCAAAGAACATGATCAGCGGCCCGGGCCTGGATTGGGCTGCTGATTTATACATTAGTATTTGTCACAAGGATCGCAAGTACTTCAGACTACATTCTGCAATTTGCTTTTCTATTTTTTCCTCCCCACAATCCTTAAGGTGGAAACTTCATCAAAGTATTTAAGACACAGCGGTTTGGCCAAAGGGAGCTGCTTTTGTTCTGGAATTCGGGCTGAAACAGCACAGCCTTGTTTTGATGGCTGTTTGCTGGTGTTAATTGTCACACTGTGATGGAGGCTTCCTGGAGCTTCTGCACATCTGCACAGCTCCAGATCCAGATGCTCTGCAGCAGGGACAAACCCCCTGGTAGTCCACTGGCCTTACTGCAAAATGGAGACCATCCTCTGAAGGACAGCCTGGACTTTCATTTAAACTTTGTGAACAGCGTAAACAACAGACACCTTCAAAATGAAAAATGTGTCAGAATGCAACTATTTATTGTCCATTTTTATTTTTTCCTCTTCTGGACCTTCTCTAATGGCAGGCAGGTTCAATATAGATTGATTTGTATGCCGTGAGATATGTTTTGCACTGTAAATTAATTCTGGGGAAAAAAGTAATGGAAAAAAGAAGGGGATTTACTGCCATTGAATTTAACATTCAGGACAGTTGTTTTTCTTCCTTTCATCTTCTAGTTCTCTGAAGCATTTTGCTTTTCACTTTTTGCTCCTCCCCTACTAAAACTTCAAACCATGGCAGTAGCTTAAATCAGGGGGCAGGAGAGGTTATTGAGTGGCCAGAGTGTCATTCACCAGCAGGTTAAACAATGCTGTTCACAGCTCTCTGCCTGTGTTCCTCAGCATGGACAGGGGAAGTGTGTTTGGTGAGAAGGACACAGTGGCTGTGAGCAGCACAACCACATGGCAATTACAAACTCAGTATTTGCCAAATGCAAAATGGCAACGAATCTACCCAAATGCAGATTGCTCACGTGATTTCAAAGGGGTCTATAGTGCAAATATAATCTGTTGGTCTTCTTTTAAGCTGCTTTGCTGTCCAAAGGCACTGGAACTGGGCAAAGCCCTCACTGTAACACTGTGGGGACATGGGCTCACAGAGCTGTCAGTGGTAACACATTTACTGAAAAATAGGGGAGAGGGAGAAGACAGAAGCATCTCCTTCCCCATCTGGTGATTCTGGTGGTGTAGGTTTCATCCCAGGTAGGGACCCTCCTTGACTGTGCATCCCTTATTGTGACTTTTTTTGTTTTCAGCCTTCTGCTGAGGCTCTGTGGATGGCTCCTCTAAGGTTAATAAAAAAATAACTGGGCTGTGGGAACCTCTGCCCTACTCTGTGTACAAGGGCAGCACTTCTTGTGTCCCTGAGCTGAGCAGGAGCCAGGCAGCAAGAACTGATGTTGCTTCTCATCGTTCCAAATCTCTCTAAGATAAAACTCAGGCAACAACAACCACTCATTTTTCTTCAGGGTTTTCCTAATGGCCATGCTACTTAAGAAGCTTGTATATGTTCTTCCCCTCCTCTTTCTTAGTCTGGTCTTTTTGGCTCTTTCTTTGATGCAAGCACAAAAACAATGCTTCTCACCAATGCTTTAGGTCCTGGACATCTTCCACCAGTTACAAGGGGAGCATATTAGGTCACGTGAACAATTTTGGCTTATATCTTGCCATATGCTTATGAAAGTAATGATTCTTGGGGTTTAAATTTTCATAGCTGCAAAAATATTGATATTAACTCACAATGCTGTGTTTTCTAATTTATTCTGCTTTCGTCTCTGTGGAGTGAAAATGACATACAAATACCTCATTACAGATGGTCCTCTTTTCTATAAGCCTCTCAGGTATGTTGACAATTCACCATCCTTGAAAGTCATGTTTCCCTGACCTTTGGGTATATTTCTACTTATAAATGTCTCCTTTTAAGACTCGTGCAGACATAGAGCCTCAGTTGGGTATAGAATCCAGCATGTGGCACATGCCTACCTGATGTAATGTCCACAAATCCCTCAATGTGATGATATTTTACTTTGAGTTCCTTGTGTTTTATCTGGAATAATGGTGTAAGTTCCTTCTTAATGTGTTTCCTTATCTCATTAAGGTAACTTTAGCAAAGGTAAGAATGTTCTTCTGAGAATGGCACCAGCGCATAATTCATTCATGACATAAATCATTACCGTTGTCATCCCAATTAAGCTTTAGTTCAATGCAGATGTTCTCAGCTGTGACCACAGCAATGCCTTTCACACAAGTTCTAGGTGATTCTCCCAGTGCTGTGGCCAGCTGCATGAAGGCTCCTGGTGCTGGGAGCAGGAGGAGCTGCACTGGCTGTCCTGAACCTGCTCCAGGCACATGGCTCTGCTGTGCCTGGTGGAAGTCTGGAAAGAAGGGTAGTACAGCTTCCTATGCACCACTCAGGTGAGGTTTGCTGTGGGTGTTGGTTTAGAAGTTTGTGAACTTAAAGCAAGTACCCAGTCACCACATACCAAAGCTGTAAAATGACTTACTGGTGGCAATTAAGACAGTGAGCAGTGCTGACATAGATGAAGTCAATCCCATAACTCCAGAGCAAATCACATTGTTGTCATATTTAATGACATCTACCATGAATGACTATGATGGTTTTTATAGCAATGCTTTATCTCGGATGCATTTTTGATTGCCATATCAAATATTCACTGAGTTTCCCCAGGCTTCACATTCAACTGTATTTTCAGGGCACCTTGCTCCTAGTTCACCAACTTCCTTTGCTTCATTATTCGTTTATCATCTCTCTGTTCATATTTTTTTCTGCTGTAACACAAACCCTACAAAGCTCTTATGGCATTTCTTGAAGGCTGGTTAATTTGTCTCCATGCCAATGAAATAATTATGATTATCCTCATTTTACAGGATGGGAAGCTGAAGAATAGAGATGACAAAATGCTTTGTCTGGAAGAAAGATGCCTATGTGCATGCAAAGTTATCATTCACAGTTTTGTATCTCTTCTTGTATTTATACTCTAGCCCATTTGTATACCCAACAGTGCTGAGGCCAGAAGGTGTGTGTGTAATCCTATCCTAAAGCAGGGGTGAGCAGCAGGTCTCCACCTGTGTTTTCACAGAAAAGCCAGCAGTATGAGTTATAACATTTGCCTTTTCATTGTTAATAATACACTACTACCAAAATATTTGTATATAGAGACAATTATGATTTTATTGGTGTTTAAACACAGTTGTTTCTCTAACAAGTAAAACAGAAAGAATAGATGTTATATTACTAAACTTGAGGCACTGAAATGTCTTACCCAACAGAATTTCACCCCAGTTCTCAAGCATCTTTCTATAACCACAGTGGTAAATTCCTCTTGGTTTCTCCTTAAGAAGGACTGGTAGTTAAAACATTTATGCCATCTGTGGATTTTTAAAGTAACAGGTAAACTACCTACCTTGGATCTACTTTGGTTCTTTTAGATGAATAAAAGTAAGGCCAAGTTAAGGAAGAACTTCTTCACTAGCATAAATTTATTTCCTGTAAATGTCCCCAGTACTGAATTCTTTTGATTCATTCCCTAATTTCCTAAGAAAAGATGGGTTTTGCATGCTGAGGAACATACAGATGCTCACAGCAGGGTGCAGTGACACATTTGATAGTTGGTTTTTTTCTTTATAGGCTCTTTTCCCCTGTCACATACTTGTAATGCAATTGCCACATGTCTGTGAGGACACGTACCTTGCCATTGCCCTGCCTCTGGTCAGCATTGCTGATGGGTTGGAGACAAGAGCCATCTATCCCTGGTCATTTAGGAGCACAGGGGAGTTGTCTTTTCACGGATGAATACGAGAAAATTGTTTATGACTGTTACCTACAGAATACTGGTAATACAAGGGAGAATGAGAAGAGGTTGTCATTTGTCAATATTAATCTGGAGTGTTGTATCATGGAGGGCACTGTCTGTATATTTGGGATTGTATTGTCTGTGCAAAGGAATGATGTTGACTTAATTGAAATCATCAATTTCTATCTCAAAACCTTGGATTTCTTCAAGCAAAAACAATAGCTCAAACCTTTTTTTTTTTTTCATTCAGAAAACCTATAAATTGTAAAAATACAGGTGGTAAATCTGCTCCAAATACCAAATTTGTGATAGAGCTTAAAATAAAGAGAAAATATGAGATGACTGATGACAAGGACCTGTTGGTCTTGTTGGATTCATTCAGTGTTGAGAGAGTTTAGCACTCCTGGCTGAGGCTGACTGTGAACTTCATGTGAGTGTTATGCTGCTGTCTATTTTCTATTCACCTGTCGGTTAATGCAGATTTATTATAAAGTGAACCATTGCCACTGGATGCTTCATTTATCTAGGTTTGGATTGTATGATGCTCTTTTCAGCCTTGGCATTTTTGAGTTGTCCATAGAAGTTTTGATTTTGTCCAATGGTATTTATTTGAAAATATTTTTAACAGAATTTTGGGATTTGACTTATTCATTGGAAGGGATAAGAAACATAATCTCAATTCTCTCAGACTCAGTAGGACTTTGATTGGTGCTTTTGGGCCCACCCATTATCCAGAGGAACAGTAAATTACATAAATGATTTCAGTACACAAATACCTTTGCCTCGAAACAAGACAGACTTGATCTGGCATCTGGAACTGAAAATTGTCCCCAGACCCTTCAGTCCGTTACAATTAATCTCAGAAACCTGGTGGACTCAGATCTCCTAAAAATACACAGATGACTTGGATATAATTAATGCAAGTATTTGCGACTCTGGATGCTGATCCTAATCCCCAGATCACAGTTTATCTGCGATAGCTCTTTCCTTCAACGACAGCAAAACAGGGAAAATGTTGTGCTTGGACCTTCAGCTGATGGTTGGGTCCTGGGAGCCTCAAACTGCAGAATGAAAATATATATCTCCTGTGCTCCCTTTTTCAAGCAATCCCAGCATCCACAGTGGTGACAGATGGCAGGGTTCCAGTGCCATTCCTTCCATAACTTTGTTGTAATCTGCTGCTAGAATGTAAAACAACAAGACTTGTGCTGCCAGAAAGGCAGGTGACCCCCAACCCCAAACTGAGATATTAGGAAACAAAGCAGGACAGTGTTTATTACCAAAGTCTCAGCTTCCCAGTGAAGTTCCCCAGTTTGCTCCAAGTTCCCCCTGCTGTTCAAATTTCCCTATAATACATTTTACTGGCCCTTATCTGATAGTATTTCTATGGGATCTTTGATGGCAAATGACTTGCAAGCCATAGACATGTAACACTGCACTTTCTGCAGGCTGCAGGAGAGATGAGGGAAAAACTGTAAAGAAAACAGGACTGTGAGGCAGGTGGAAAGCCTGCAGCCAGGCAAAGTGGGGAAACTTTATTAGACAACTTCTAAAGCATGAGTAGATCAGGTAGGCCTTGGTTTTTAAAGCCCAAACAGGCTTTAGAACAATGGCAAACTAAGGGGTGATCTGAGAGTGAGGATTTAAACCTTTGGTTCCAGAGGTGTTGATAAATCACAGAAATATAAATTCATTATAAATTAATTATTGCCATGAAAAGTAAGGAGTTATAATTCTACAATGGCTTATTTTGCTTTTGCAGAGGTTGCTGAAGATGCATTTTATAGGAGAAGTTCTTGTAACTCGTGAATTGTTATACAGATTCCACCTTAAATGGATTTTATCAGACTGTGCACTGGTAAGCTCATGCTAATATTGGCTCCAATAAAGAACAAATCAGTGCCCAACTCGACTCGTCTTATCGCACAGTCAAAACTGATGGCTGAAGAAGTCATAAAGATCCCATTTAATCTCTCGCCTATCTATCACTGTGAATGTCTTTATCCTCTTTGTGCAGTGGTAATATCTGCTCATTATGAAAGCAAAATAGATCTGGCATGAATAAAAGCGGAATGAAGTGCTCACTTTGATTTTGACAGCATGATCAGTGGAAGCAGTAATCTGTGAGAATCAAAAGGGCTAAATTATTCCATAACAGTAATTTGAGGGAACAGCTCAGAGCATACACATCTGCTTTCATATATTGTGACGTGCACTGATAAAACATCCTTCCCAATTTACTCTCTCTGTGCTTGACTAATCTGCAACAGCTCTCACAATGTCTAATCATGCCATCAAAAAGGAGAAGAAGTTCAATTGAGACTCAAATGAAAGAAGATTGGAAAACTATCCTCAATTGAAATTACATTTGTAAATGAGCCATAGTTTTTCTGTTCAGAGCACGTTATGGTAAATCTGCCTGAAGAAGTAGTTATGCTGAAGAACAGCAACATGTATCTAGATTGTATTTATTCCATTACTGCTCAAGTAAAATTATGGGAGCTTGGAAACCCTGGGGCATCTTTTCAAAACTGATATGCCAAATTCATAGTCAGATTCCTGAGGTGTAATTATAGTATCTCTGGCCAGCTGAAAGGTTCCCAATACATATAAATTACACAGCCAGGTTACAGTTACAGGGTTTTTACTTTTAAACATTCCTGTTACAGGAGATTTCTTTCTGTATTTGCAGGATGGGCTATGGCCATACTTTTTTTACTTTCTTCCTTTGCTCATGGTATTTTTTGGTGCTAATTAACCAGGCCTATAATATACTTTAACCACATAAAATGAGGTCACTTTGAAGGTGATTCAAGGATCTATCCTGCTGATCCTCATGGACAAAACTATAACCTGAAGCCCTTATGAACTGGAGTAGAATATGTCCTACCCAGGCTGAAAGTGGGATTGTCACATTAAAGCCTCTCTGCTAAATATTCACATGCTGGTTGTTGACATGTGTTTTAACACACAGTAAAGATTTCTTCTTCCTAAAACCTGTAGGCCTCATTTCTAATCTTTGCTAATACAAGTCTATCCTATGGCACTTCAGCCTCTGAAGACATACTGTCACCTCTGCTGGGACCTCACTGCAAGAAAAGAAATGTTATCCTTCTCTTGGAGCATCTGCTCCCGGAGCCACACGATTTGTCAGCCACGGTATTGTATCTCTCTATCATGTTTTGACTCACACGCTGTTGAGTTCCTTAAAGCTGGCAGTGCTAGGTAAACCTCCACTGGAAAGATCAGTAATGAGCCTCTCTCATATGCCCATTTCCCTGGTACAGCCAAAGAAATGGTGACTGCCTCCTTTGTACATCTGTCATCGGGTTCACTGATGCAGTTCCCTGCATTATGTATTTCTACGATGAGGACGTACCTATAGATCTGAAAGGGCACAGGTAAGGAAACGATTCTGCTGACAGCTCTGCTGACATTGCTTGCTGTTCTGTTACATGCTTTGGAATACTTGAAAACAATAACCAACATCATCCTAGGAATCTATGTCTGGACACCACTCTGCAAATATTTAGGTCTTGGTGAAGCCTATGGTCGTGTTATTTGCATAAGAAAAATATGAGTAAGCAGCTGCTTCTGCTCCTGACATTGTTGCTAGAGCAATATTAACATAGCAAATTAAAGTACTGGATATTCAGTCCTGGTTTTATTAATCTTTCTTTACTCATTTTTAGGTTATTCTCTGCAAACAGGAGTTGTTATCTAGTGGTCACTTTACCATAACAACCTTGCCTAGTCAGAATGCTTTTTCAATTTGCTCAACAGAAACGTAAGTCTCTGCAAAACTGAAATAGGTAGTAGGAAGCTTTTGAGATTACTAAGATTTTTTTTTTCCATTGGGAAAAATAAAATTATAATTGTTGTATTTTATAGTAGTTAATATAAAATATTTTAATTTTGGAAAATATAAATTTCATAACATAAAATGTATATATCAAATTTGCATTATTCAATTAGATTTTGAGCTGAATTGAAAAAAATTTGATTTGATTTGTCATTGTACAGATGTACTAATGGTTTCTGGTGATTATATTTCAGCTCTTTCTTGTTCCCATTACTACCCTTTGCTTTACTACATATCTGATGATAAAAGGTAATGTCCTTTCACCTTAAAGCCCTGGGATGGATGCATCATAGTCCTGTGACCATGGCAAACATTAGAGAATGTGGCTGAGTGAAAGCATATGTGACATCCAAAGAACTTTTCCACTGACTTAGCTCTGATCACTTGTTGCTTCTCTTATGTTTGCTATGTCTACTCTTAGACTTACAGCCCTTGGACAGGGCTGTTTTACGGACCAATTATTTAGCAAAATTTCCATGCTGACTAAATAATAGAGCCTGCAATTTTTGGCCTGAGAAGAACATCAGTTAAAATTGATTTTCAAGCATGTACATTTGACTAGTTATGTTGGAAATATACATTCATTAAGTCAGGTAAGATTTTCTATGATAAAATCCCCATCTAACGTGCATCATCTGTCCAATCACTACTTAGCAATAAGGTATGATGAATAAAGAAATAAAGGCTACCCTAGAATTTTGTATAAACTATGAAATTATACATTTTTTAAAATAAAAAAAGCAACTGTCTGACTGCTGCTCTACTTTTGAATATTCTGGCTTTAGTAATTGTGTTAGTGATTTCTTAGGGGGATGAATTTTTCACTGTCTATGTGAAATATACAATAACACATGAATAAGCATTATAGGTATTTTGATTCATTGAAATCTAGAAAATGCTGCTTCATTTTTTAAAGTCAAGGAAATTAGATTAGTGTAGAATTTTTTTCTACCTTCATCTTCAATAAAAGGCAATTTTTAAGGTTCCATTGTAAAGGCAGCTGTGTAAATGCACTGTTTCAGAGTATATTCGTCAATGCAGCAGCCAATATTCTCAGCATAGCTTAGGTAATTTGCCTTACAGGTCAGTATGTTTTGTGACAAAATTTGTGCATAATTAATCTTCATTCCTCAAGCATTTCTGCCCACACCCAACTTTGCCTATATGATTATCCACATTAAGTTCAATAGAAGTAATTACATCCTAATTTAAGTTTGTGCCTAAGCATTTGCAGGATAAGAACCTAAGCTGTCAAGATCTTTGAGGAAATATTAAATGTTTTTGCTTGTTTCTGTTCCATCCCTAAGACATTTTGAGATATTGAAAAAAATATCAAGGGGTGATTTTAGTAAATTCTCCAAGTTGTCAACATCTCTGTTTCTGGACTGGTTCAATATGTAATTTTTTATTGCTCTTTACAACCAAGGCATTCTACAATGGCGTGTATATCAAGAGTTAGCTTAGCATGTTGTTTTTCTGTGCCAAAGACCCACAAAGAGACTTTAGGGATAAATGAGCTTATTGTGGTGATTAACAGTACAGTGATGCATAGCAGACAACTGCTTTAGTTACAGTACTCCTGTTCATTCCTCATTTTCCCTGTGGAGGGTCAGGTTCAGGGATGAAGTGGTGGACAAAACAAGTTTGTGGCTATTGGCTTGGAGAAGGAAAGAAAACTATACATATGCTGATAAAACCACGGCTACCTCTTCTGTCAATGTTATCATTCAACTTCAAAACATTTTAGACCCTCAGTCTCAGCCTCCTTTGCTAGCTGGAAATGGTTCTTGGTCTCACTGCTAAAAATTGCCTTTCCCTGTTCGTTTGACTGTCAGCCTTCCACAGCAGTCTCCTGCAGTGGTTTTGACATTGCTGTGGTAGCACCTGGGAACCAAAGGCTTTTTAAAAATCACCATAATGCTGTTGTGCTCTTTCCTGCCTGGCACATCACCACATGTTAAGACAGAAGGTGATTCTGATGGACAATGCAACGTGTTTGTTTGCATTACAGCATCCAGCCACTAATTGCCTCAGTGCTGTACACAACTACAGGCACAGAGCAGTCAGGGGTAATAAATGGCAGCTGCAGCACAAACTTTAAAGTATATAGAAACCTACATGTTAGTGTTTGTGTTCTGCAGTTTTCAGAAATGCCTCCTACTGTTTCTGTGTACTCGCCTGTGACACACGGTCAGTACAACTGAGATGCTTCTGACTTGCTCTTTCTCCTGTAGCCATAACTGCACATTTTTGTGTTAGCACACAGGGCTTGTAAAATATAATGATTGCTTGAAGAGACAAAGACACTGACATCTCACAGTGGCAATGAACATGGCTCAGAAGATATTTTGCACCGAAACAATTTGTAGTTTTCCTTCAACAAACCTGAGGGGCACAAGATTGTCAATGTTAGTACTGTTATTTTCCAGTTTTTAGAAGCACACAATTGTCAGTGCCAGTACTGGTTTTTGAGGGTTTAGGGGAAAAAGATCCCCGAACATAAAGGTATTTTGTAGTTTTGTGTCAGCTGCATCTGAGTTTGGGCCATTTCTGTATCCTATAATGCAAATATCCATTATATATATATCCATCTGTACCCAACCACTGAGGGTCTGCAGGCTGAGGGTGAAAGTCCACAGAACCACAGGAAAGCAGTGAGTGTCCTCAGAAGTTTGTTTGAGATTGGGTTCACACAGTGGTTTTGGCCCTGGGTTTTAGGCACATTGACTGTCTAGGACAAATAGGGAATGGTCTAAATTTAGGACCTGAGCATACTGACATATCCGAGGTAGAGCCTTTGCCTACATATGGCTCCAAGTCCTAGACTTTTACTAGAGGTGAACATATACATCTATTTGTTGAATACACTGTGTTAAGGGATGGTGTGCTACATATATGCTAGTTTATTGGCATTATAGCATACATGCTAGTTTACTAGCTAGAGAGCTTAAGCAGGCCATAGGAGACTTGGGTCTTGGCCCAGTGTCTTCTTCTCTGGATTGTGCTAAGAAAGGAGAGAGGGAGGAAGTTGTCCCTGAAACTGGTGATTCACTGGCAGGGGGAGAGCAGAGGGGAAGGGAGGACATAGCTCTGCAGGCAACACCAGCGAAAATCATCCTCCTCCTGATACAAATGGAGCCCTGGACTCCAGGTTGCTCCCAGGGCTGTTCTGAGGGATTTGCCTCTGCCACCCCAAGTAAGACCCAGCGAGGAGGTCCAGCCAGGCTGCCACTGCTCTCGCTGTGCTGGTAGAGCCCCTGGTGGAGAATCCAGATGTGTTAACTGAGAGAGCTTTTCTGCCCAGGCAGCTGTGCTACCAGCACAGGCAGCTCAGCTCACACTGCTCATGGTGCTCTCCTGCAGGCACAGCAGCATCCACAGCCAGGGCAGATGTTTGTCTTAACTCTGCCAGCAAAATGCAGTAAGTCTGAAAGTCAGACTTGCCACCGCTTAGGTCTGAAACTAGCTTGAATTCTAGCTGGTTTCCTACCTTTGTCATACATCTAAATGCCACAGTGCAGGAGAATTCGTGATTGCTGTAGCATTTGTGCAGCACTCTGCTTCACTTTATAAACATCTTTTATGTAAATCAAGTGTTAATTACCCCTGCTCTGTATTTTGTGTTGAATATCATTTTTTTAATTACAGGCTCCATCCCAGGTTAAGCCTGCATGCCTGTTGTTGAGCCAATTATCATAAATTCCCCTGTAACAATTAACAATATTGGTACAGAGCTGCATGTATTTTAAATGTTATAATTATGCTCAGCTCTTTTGTTAATTGGCCTATCTGACTCTTTACTTTTTATGCTGCTCATCTGCTCATTACCGCAGCCATTTAATTCAATTAGCACCTTAATTAGAAGAACAGCCATGTCCAATGTCGTAGGACTTGTCAGAGTACGCGGCTTGATTAGCAAAGACAAACACACCATGCAAATCAGGCTGTAACATTTGGGGGCGGCAGGAATGGAAGGCAGCCAGCTGGTGAAGTGGAAAAGGAGCGTGTCTTCATCCCCCAAAGCTTTGCCAGGAGAGAGAAAATAAAGAAGGCATCAGACTGAGGAAGGAATAAAATAATTTACAATTCCACGAGTTAAGGCATCACTTAACATGAATGGTGTGTAACTCCTCAGGACGGTGTCACTACTAAATTATCTCCTACCCTCAGTGCTCTTAAAAAAAAAAAAAAAAAAAAAAAGACAGAAAGTGAGAGAGATGTGTAAAAATAATGCAGTAATCTCCTACCATATCGTATGTCCTTTTCAGAGCAGGAAGTCAGACCCCAAAGTCCAGATTCAGAGGGGGAGAGAGGAGCAAAAAGAAACACCCTGATCCTGAGCTGTGGTGTAAATCTGCACGGCTCCACTCATCAGCACCAAGGGAAGAGCGGGTCCAGGCTATTTTAAAGTCACCCAGTTGACCTAGGCCCTCCCATTTAAGACAGCAGTGTTATTGAACAGAGACATGAGAAGCTGTAGGAATTGTATTTAAAAAAAAAAAAAAGCTTCATTTTCCAAGAGCAGTTTAAGTCTCAGTTTTGTTTTGTGCCAGTCTATTTAAATCTTTATTCCCTGCCTATTAATTCTCCTAATTAGAATTAAATGAAGCATGCTAAATTGCTAGATTAACCAATAATTAAGCAGGCAAAGCACTAGCGTTTAATACACACAGGCAGCTCTTTCTCTTCTGTGATAGCACTGTGTCAAGCCTGCTCATTTTATTTGAAAGGAATTAAGAGGCTTGTCTTCTGTGATCAACACCCCCTCCCATATTAACTTACATAAAATAAAGACTTTCCCAGAAGGGGATCAGTTTCCAGCTAGTTATCAAGGAACTCCTGATTTTATTTTTTAATTCCTTATCTGTGAGCCCTTGTGAAACCTATTTGAATCAGTTGGCTCAGGAAATCCAACAGCTGTACATATATTTAGCAGATAGTAGATTTTAATTAAAATGATATATAGTTTGTGTGGTGCTCCTTTTATGCTGTGCTATTTCTTTTTTTCTGCTCACGTAATGAAGTCCTACCCTTATTTCTAGAGCATGGCAGTCCCACTCCCTCCCTCTCACCTCCCTGTTTCATGCCCCGCTCCTTCAATATTCATTTTAGGTATTTGCATGTTATTTTGTCTTTATGGCATGCACCTGATTGTGGGATCTCTCAACACCACACAGTCCTCTCGGTGTGAAAGCAAAGGGCTGTGCAGAGTGCCTGAATCAGTAGACTCTGTCATCTTGGGCAGTCTTGGCCATTTGGTAGGTTATTGCTTGGCTGTGTAAATGCTGGCAGAGCTGGGGGTCAGGGGCAGGACTGGCACATTTTCAGCGGGGGGGTTTGTGCCTCTTACAAAGGTGCTTGTTGATTAGGTGCCTTGAGCATGTAACTCGTTCATGCACAGAGGGCAGCAAAGGCTCAGGACAGGGATTTCATAAAGCTGCTCAGTCCCACGGCAACTGAACACATATGTTCCTGTCTTTCATTCCTTGGGCTTAAGCTGTTAGCCAAAATTTGGAATATTTTTGACTGATCCCCCTAGGAGTGGAAAAAAATGTGATGGAGTCAGATGTTTCTCTTGGTATGTCTATCCAGCATTTTGCAGACAGGTCCAAATTTATTTTGCCTATGGCTTGAGCAATTTGCCTTTGAAGAGGAAGCTGTGTGGCCACATTCAAGAGCCATGACTTCTGTTTCAAAACTGCT
Organism: Margarornis squamiger; assembly: GCA_035222235.1. Taxonomy (NCBI): domain Eukaryota; kingdom Metazoa; phylum Chordata; class Aves; order Passeriformes; family Furnariidae; genus Margarornis; species Margarornis squamiger. The sequence continues at coordinate 67,095,402 of JAWWTY010000123.1, forward strand.
TTGCAGCTGCTTGGCTTCCATCACTGGTGGACTAACGCTGCCTTTGATGAAATCGCGTAACAAGAAAAGCTTGCCCAGAATTCCTACTTCCCAGAGATACCAAACAAGAGGCTGTGTGTCTGCTCACAGTCCCAACTCCCTTGCGGCCAGCACTCTGCCTCAAAAGAGATCTCTCAAATGGGCTGTTTAAACAATATGGTTGAAATGACGTAATGTCTTGATATAGCTGAAAGAGGACAATCTCTGTCTTGTTCCTTGCCTCTTCAGGTGATCCTATCCCTTTTGGTACTTGCATGAGCATCTTCTGAGATCATTTTCCTTGCCAGTTGGGAGGAAAGCCAGTGCAAGAAAATAGATTTTTCCACTGGCTTAGAAAGTTGGATCTGCACACCATGAAGCCAAGTTAATATGGGAGCATCAAGAGGGCCGGAGTGGAGTCTGCAACTGGTAAAAACTGACAGTGATGGGACCATCTCTTTGCATGGTGGCAAATCAGTAGATTAGCCCAGATATCACCAAATGGCAGTTTATGCTTGTAGACACATAGGCATATCCTGGAGTGAAATCAGGGATGATGAAATAAAACGGATTTGATTTTAGTTCTTCTCAAGTGAGCAGTCCTGCTGGGTGCAAGGAAAACCAAGTGTCTGTGCTGAAATAATCAAAACTGCCTGATTTCAGAGTTTTTCAGAAACTCAAACCGGCCTCCTTAATAACATCAAGAATTTCAAAGCTTTTGTTCCCAGTTTGTGCAAAATTTTCCGGGCAGCAGCTGTCCATCAGGTTAGCATAGTTCCACATTTTTGTTCCATGCATGTCTCTAACCAACCTGAGCAACACCAAGTGCATATGGTTTGGAGGTAAATCTATGCAAATACCTGCACCTGGCTATGTTTTTTCTCTGTCTCTCTCACACGCTCCCCCATTTAAGGGTGTATAGATGAGCATGGCCTTGAATGCTTTGGCATAAACCATTTTAAAGGTAATGCCAATGCACATATCTCAATATGAGCAAGTGCTCAGGAGCTTGCTGAGGACAATTTGTAGAGTTGTGACCAAGACAGGTTTGAACCCAGACATGTTCAATTTGAAAATAAAATTAAATGCTCAGAGGCATTAGGGATAACCATTCCCACTAAGAATTTGGCCTGGTTTTGCAGTTGCTTGTACAGACCTGCGGATTAGCATGGAGAACAATACGTGCTCTCTGAATCCTTAATGCCAAGAAATACTGGTGAGATGATGGGGCCTTGGAAGTCAAGGTAAATCAAGGCATGAGTGAATTGCTTCATTTCTCTGAGGGGCCAGATTGAGCAAGCTGGATTCTAATTTCTCAGCTGTCCTATGGTATGAACTGTGTTGCCCCTGCAGTACATGCTGAGGACAGCGGACTCTGCCTTCCCTTTTTGGCTGGCTGGCTGATTGATTCATTCCTCTTCTTTTTTTCAAACTAGGCTTCTTACATGCTTTGGTGAACATCTTAGTCAGTCTCTGGTACCTCTGTCGATTTGGTTTGTGTGTCTGTGCGTGCGTGTGTGTGTGCATGTGTATTGCACTTCATCTGCTTGATGCAATAATATCCTGGGGGAATGTGCAGGCTGTAAACTTCTTCATAACATCCTGTTCCTGCAACTTGGAGATATTGACTCTGAAGGGAAACAATGGCATGAATAAAATAAAAATAAAAAAAGTTAATTATCCTTTGTGTTTGTAATTTAATTAAAGATGCAGTAAAGTTTTACTGTTTTTCCAGGTGATGATGTTTAGGGCTCTGAAAAGCTATTTGTGCTGGTGAGATTAAAGTGCATTTTAAAATGTTCCCCGAGCACTTTCACATTTGTTGATAGATTTTTAAATTAAACTTTAAATTGTAATCTAAATTACCTCCAACAATTCATGGTCCCTGTAATGAACTCCCACCATTCCTGCTGTCATCTGACTATGATATACTGTAAATGGTAACTGCTCAGGGTTTTACTGAATAGTGCTTTAGTATTACTGCACTATATTAGTTGTGTACAACCCTCAAATAGAAATCAAAGCACAACGCAGGTTTGGTTTAGCATAGTAACTTTATTATTTGCTAGTCTTTAGTCTTCATGAACACTGCTACTGCTAATCATTTGGGACCTCATAGAATATACTTCCAAATAATTTTTTAGGCATTCCTGTCAAGGTAAAAGTATTTGCATTTTACTAGCCACTGAGCTTTTGAACATTAATCCTTAATAGGTAAAATAAAACTAATTGGGGAATATGAGTTCAAGTGCTCATTCGTAAAGTGACCATGGCTCATTGGCCCCTGAGGCACAGTTAGGAAAAAATACTTTCCTAAATGATTGATGTCGATTCAAAGAGGAAGAGAAGATTGCAGAGGGATAGTGGAAATAATTCACTATGGGCTGCTCCATCATATGATGTAGGTATGGCGAGACCAAGAGGTTCCCAAGAGCAGAGCAGAGACTCACTTGCAGATTGCTCCTTGACCCTGATAGATCATATTGCCTGAGCTCACAGACATGTTTCTGGGATGAAAAGAAAGAGTCCAAACGAAAGCTGTTCTAAAATCCATGGGAAGCTCTCAAGGCTCTCAGAACATTTACACATGCAGAAAACTAGAATAAAAATTTATTCCTACAAAGTAAATACATTTAAAAAAACAAACAAACAAAAACACCTAAACAAAGAAACCCCACCAAACCTGAGAGTAAAGGTTCTAGGGAAGAGCAAAAGGAGAAAATAAGCAGATGTAGGAGTGCTTTGCTGCAGAAGGATGCTCTTTTAGGTTCCAGCAGTCTGTCACATAGGGCCTTTTTAGCAAGGGTTTTATCTTTCTGCTGGAAAGCTCTTGGTGGACTTTTCTTCCACACAGCTACATAAGCTATACAGGCCTCAGCTTTTAGTGTCCACGAATTATCTGTTTTAATTACACATTATGTGAAATGGGAAATGGCTTGTTTTTTTACATTTGATTTCTTAGCTCTCCTGCTCTGAGAAAAACGAACTCTATTTGTGTTTCCTGTTCACCTTTGCCATTTGTCATCATTCAACAAGTCAGCAGCCATGCTGGCAAACATGATCATTAGGTTCATTGCTTTTCCTTATTCCAACCCTCTCATTTTAGATGAGTACTTTTGCACTCTTCTCCTTCAATCCCTTTCTTCCCTCTGCTGTTGTGCTACTTGTAGAAGAATGACAGTGTCTATGGTGCCGGAATGCCACAGCCCCTGCCTGCCAGGCTGATGCAGCTCCCTGCATGGGTTTCCTTTCTTTTCATATGGGTTTCCTTTTATTCCCTTCCCATCTGCCTCTCACCATCTGTCTCCTGTCTACCAAAGGTAGATTGTGCCAAACCATCCTGATAGTTTCCTCTGATAAGGTAGATTTTCTAGTCAAAGGAAATGCATTAGATACTGTCTACCTGGACTTCAGTAATGCATTTGATACAGGGTAATGATCAGTTGAACTGGAGGAGAGGGGAATGAGCAGAAGGATTAGAGGGTGGGTCAGGAGCCCACTCAAGTGAAACAAAACTGAGAAGTCTTAAGATGGGAAGTGCTGACCTGAAAAATGGTCACTCAGCAATCGCTTCTGGACTGGATCTTTTTGAATATTTTCACCTGTGACTGTGGCAGGAGAAAGGAAGGAAGGAAAAGTGGTGATTGTGATGTTTGCCGATGGACCAAAACCAGGAGCTAGCTATAGTCAGGAGGAGGATCAGAGTATCACTGAGAAAGAACTTGATAACTTTTGGACTGGAGGCATCAGTGAAATTGTACAGAACAGTCATGGCTAGAGACTGGGAATGAAGATATCAGTACAGTCTGGGAATGACCGAGAGGTAAAATGAGGCTGTGGTGCTGGTTGGTTACAGAGATGCAGGGCTTGAAAAGCAAATGTTGTAAAATTATGAGGAAAACCCAGCTTCCAATAGACAAAAAGGAGGGTAAGTGAAAATCTGGATGCTTATCTAAGTCCATTAGTGTAAACACCTTGGTGGGAGCTGAAGCTGAAGAGGTATTTGGGTGGAAACCTAGACTTTAGAGTGTCTTTGGAGTGGTCGACAAGCAGAACGAACACGCACAAAAAACCCCAACCCAAGAGCTGTGAAAAGGTTCTAAGATGCTTATTTATGATTGAGAAATAACACTGTTGCTTGTGAATTGAGGCATCTCCAGTCCATGATCCAACTGCCTCTTTGTCCTGCGTGCCCTTATTTCTGGTGGTGGCTTGGAATAGTCACAAAAATACTGCAGGGATACTTGAGGCACAGGATTGACCCATGGCCTGGGCCTTTTAAACACTGCCCACTTGCTGAGAAAGAAAGTATATGTGGGAAGGGAAAAAACAAAAGAGACTTGAGTGGCTGTAATATGGCAGTGAAGAGGAAGGCACATTTACTCCACAGGCATTTATTCAGATTTTTTGTTGGGTTTTGTTTTATTGTACAAAAAACATGACTAACCATGAAACAAGAAAGAAAAATAAACTTATGATGAAACCTCAAGAGAAGGAGATTCCTATGAAGAACATGAGAAACTATTTGACACTGATGTGGTTAAACATTAGCAGTAGATTAAGGTATTGTTGCCTATTACTAAAGGAAGAAAAACTCATTGACCTATAAATCAGAAAGTAGTAGCAAACAGGAAGTTTTGTTCAGGAAAACTATCCAAGAGAGGTAATATCTAGGATATTCAATGCATTTAAATTTATAGCTGATGAAATAGCCACATTTTATGCCACTTTTAAAAAAAGAGCAAAGGGAAAATTTAAGTTTCAGGAAAAAGGTTTGAAAACCTATCCTAGATCTGATACAAGGTATGTGTTTTTAAGATATTTAGGGGATTCCATGAATTTATTTTAGCCAAAAAGGGTATAAGAAAAATGGCTTGTGGTAACAAGCAGTTGAATGTGGAAGGAGTTTCTCTTTGTTAGTGGTGTGTTTTCAGACTAAATGTATACCACAGCCCACTGGTTGGGGAGGAGCACTGGATGTGTTCTGGTGAGAAAAGTACAGTCTTCCAGTGGGGTTAAATAGCACTTACACCAGTTGCAATGACTTCTCTATCACTTGTGCATGCTGAATCAAGTCAAGTAATAATATTTTAAAGAAATAATGAATTTGATATGGAGTTTATGGGGTGAAGTTTCTTTGTAGTAGGTCTGGATTATTTTACTGATACATAAATATATTTGTTTTTAAACATCTCTGTCTACTGAGGGCCTCTGCATTTATCAGTGTGCAGTTTTGTAAAAAGCATAGTTTTTGTTTTCATTTTTCTTCCAATTCAGAAGTTAAAAGGAGCATGGCTTTCAGTTTGTACTGAATTTCTGCCCTGGGAGACAGGGACATCAGCAATCATTCCTCAGCTCTGAAAAGCAGAGGCCGTGCTAAGCAATCCTCTGTACCTACACACAGAACACACACTCTGCAAGAGACAGAGAGCAGGATGCTTCTTTTGTGAAGAAAGTGAGACTGCAGTAATAAGAAAAAATGGTCTAGGTTATATTTTACCTATTGTTCTGTTAAAAAGAATTAAAAACAATATAAATATAAGTCCAAGTGAATATCTGCCTTCAACATTGTTTTTGAAAAATAAATGCTGTTAGTTTAGCTCTGTGTTCTTGACGACGAGCAGTTGATGAGTTAATTGCCTTCCTAGTACCACTGAATTGAACACGAGTGTGTCTGGAAATACTGGGTCAGCCGTGTGAGCAAAGTGTTCATTGTTCACTGCTTGCAGAATCCCTGTGCTATGACAATAAGTACTGTTTTCTCCCAAGCTTAGAGCAGACAACTCCAGTTTTTCTGTTGCACTGAGAAAAGCTACCTTTTTAAAAAAGCAAAATTAATAAAAAAGGGGAAAGGCAATGGGGGGATGAGAGAGAAGGGTGACTTAGTTCCTCCCTCTCTCCATTTTATGAAGTTGAAGTTTCCTGATCTTATGCTACATGCAGACTGGCATTTCTTCAATATAACTCTTTCCCCAGTTTGTAACATAAATATTCATTCCCTTAAATGCATACAAGATTGTATGTAATATAACAGAGCACTTTGAGCATTCCCCCCAAAAAAACATTGGATCTTTTTTCCCCATTTCAGAGTGTTGGAGAAATGCCCTGCAATGTATGTGATGAATTAATGAATAAATATTGTTGTTCTCTGTGTTGCCACCTAAAGACAACCAGTCCTAATTTAAGGTGGGAAGCATATAACAAACTTCACAGTGTAAACCAGGATACAATTTCTCACTAATAGAAATTCACATTCTGTATTGTACATCAGGCTGTTGGCGTTTAAGATGCTGCAGCAGTGCTAACATTAGAATTCAGAGATATTTGTTGACGCTTCTCTTGAGACTGTTCATACACACACCCACTCAAAGAGATAGCACGAGCCTCAAAATGAGTTTGTCGGTGAGGCTTTGGAGCCCTATTCTATTCATATATGGTTTCATTTTTCTGAACGTGACCTTTGGTTCGCAGCAGCGATGGCTTTGGTTTGCTACTGGTTTCAAGGCAGCAGCTTCGAGGGAAAATGAGCCCATGTCTTTTTCAGCTCTTAACAAAACTGTGGTCTTGTAGTGAACAGAGATCATATCACCCTCGCAAAGTGATACATGCAGGTTAAAGGATGTCTGCCCCGTTTCACGGGAACGCCGGTCTCTCGGACCGCCGCCTGATTTCAATAAAAATGAATGGGGAGGTATGGAAATGTGCACTGAATGAGCAACTTCATGGGTAATAGACCTTTACCGGTTTTATGATAAAGAAAGAAAAAAAGAGGTTGGAAAAACGAGTGTTTGGATACTACTGAATTGCTTGTGCTGAAAGACATTATAAATATGAAAGGTTGTTTTGTATAAATGCGGTTAACAGAGAATGATAATTAAAAATACTTCTGGCAGCACTCCCACATCAATAACTAGATGCTTTGGATTTTTTAGTCTTATTTCATTTGAACTGTTACTGATAGTGCCTACTATAGCTCAGATGGCAAATCTTTCTATTCTAATGATATCCTCATCCTATTCTTGATCATAAGGTATTTGAAATGCCCCCAATTATATCTTTACACATATTTATATATATTCAGTACATCTAGAATGTATAATCCTGCTGTACTAGCATATAGGTATGTTAATAAAAATATAGTTTCAAAGAGTTGTCTAACTGTATGCTAAATTAATTGTTTTATATTATTTCCTATCTTGGCTATTGCCAAGTCATGAAAGGCTGAAGAGAAAATATATGTATTAAATTAAAATAGTTGTGCAATGTTTTTAAACAGAGGATAGCAAAAATGGCCAAAGTTTAAATGGCACCAACACTCCTCTTTTAGAATTAATACCTTGCAGTATTTGAAAATAAATACTCAGACTGGAAAAATTTGAAAAGAAAATTTTGAACTGCAGGCAATAGAAAATATGAAGGCTGAGTAAAGGAGTAGATGTGAAACAATATTTTGAAAGGTGTGCAAACTAAACATGTGCTGTGTTGCCATAAGAACCTTTCCTTACACAACAGGAGGGATGGCTTGACTGTTTAGTTGATTTCTTTCCTTTTTCCTCCCATCATTTTGAATTCCTTTGGAAAATAGAACACAAGACCAGAAGTAAGTAAACTTACTCCAAAATGCAAACACTGAACAGTGTTCAGAGTATATGGGAGCTTCTGGGGTAATTAGAGTAATAAATGAATACTGTATTTAAGAGAAAACATAAAGCATAGCAAACATCTGAAATGGATTGTTATGGAGGCAAGTGGAGGGTTGGGAAATGACATTTTTCATGTGGAGAATCAGACACAGTAATGAACTTAAAAGCTTCATGAACATTTATGGATGAAGAGAAACTATGAAAGAGGGCTTCCAAGGAGCTGAACAAGGGAAACGAACTCCAGTCTCTGCAACAAACCTGAGGAAATAACTGTTGAAAGCTGTCCACAGGAGATGGTGTCAAACATATGGAGGTGACAAAGCCAAAACACGCCCTTGTCTACCACCTAGAACGGCTATGATAGAGGAAATTACAGAGGAGAAAGCCAGTAAATCAGTGTCAACAGTGCTTTATGTGGCCTAATACCTCCAAAATGCATGTCATTTACTCCTCTTGCTTAGTCACAGCAATAGGGTGAGTCAAATGATGAGATTGATAAACATGCACCTGTGTTTCCAGACCCAGGGTTTGCTCCCACCAGCAAAACAGGCTCTGCATGGTGGGACACGGTG
>JAWWTY010000123.1:67108634-67130171 GCA_035222235.1 Margarornis squamiger
TTGGGTAGGAACAGTGGCTGACTATCAGTGCCTGTCTGGGACAGTTTCAGGAGGCTCTTATAATTGCAAATGACAGGTTCATTCAGCATGGAAGTGCTCTGTTGGCATGTCTTGGGCTGTATCTGTCAGTGCTGGCTTTCCAGGAGCTGGTCAAGGGTGGCTGGTGGCTCCCTCATAACTCTGTGGGGGAGTGTGGTGTGAGCAATAACCGAGGGAGTATAGATTAATACAGAAATTTGCTGGTTAACTACTACTGTGTGTCAGGGAACTGTGCCTTGTCTAACTGCCCCTCGGGGGGCATTCTCACTCCTCTTTTGGGAGCATAGGTGTGATAGCCTCAAAATATTTTCAAAGCAGGGCTTTTCAAGGGCAGAGGTGAGTCACTCCAAGGATTGAGGCAGCTTCTGAGCAAAAAATATGAGGTAGGAAAGCACAAATCTTCCAGAGAAGTGAGACTGCCTCTGCCTGTAGTCTTGGGCAATTGGTTAAGAGGCTAATATCCAGCTAGTGTATATAAATATACATATACATATATGAAATATGTGTGTGCATCTGATTATTCTCCTTCGGATAGGTCAGGTGGGGAAGGCAGTTGCTACTCACTTGAGTTTTAGGTCCTTGTGAGATGGAGTAAGTCACTGGAAGAGTACCAGCAGCCACATCTAGTAGCTGCAGAAAATCAGACTTTTGCTAGCTGAGTTTTTAACAAGGGATTTCAGAGCTTGACTTAATACCTCTCATTTTACAATTTTGAGGGGAAAAAATATAATTAAAAGAGGTAAAAAATTGATGTTTCTTGAAACTCTCCATTTTTATTTAACTGTGAAATTATACTGCCCCCAGAAAAATCCACCCTACATCTTGTAGGATTGAGCAGCTGTCTACACCTTGAGCAGTACTCGAGGATATGTGAGTGTGCAAGGGAAGAAATGTGATGACAGAAGTCACAGTTCTATTGCCTGTTACTCATTCCCTGCTGGATTCACCACATCCTTACCAGTCCTAACACACTTTAAAAATGTTTAGCACAGAAGAGCTGTTTCAGGTTTTGGGATTTCTTTTTTCTGATCTTTATGTTGCACGGTTTTGTGCACAGTGTTTGATTTTGGCTGGATTTTGTTCTGCTTCCTGCTATTTGTGCTCCCTGTTCCAGGCAGATTGCATTCCAAGCCTTAGTGCTCCTGTCTTCAGAGCCCTAATTAACACAAAGCACTACTGCAGGCAGAAGTCAGCCTGAGACTTGTTCAAGGGACTTCAGCCAGCACAGGCAGAGCCAGGTTTAGAAATCAGGAGTTTGTAACTCCCTGGGCAGCACTCTGTCCTCTGATCTCACAGACCTTTTTCTGTGCTATAGGTAGCACTTCCTACAGGGGTTTTCCAGCAAATTGCTTTACATTTTCCACTGTGTTCATTGTACAGTGTCAGTTCATTATGGAGAGTAAACTCCAGCACAGCAGCTCTTTCTCAGTCAGCACCTGGGGACTGGTTACCTGATCTCGCTTTACCAGCAGCATTTAATATGGTGTTTGGAAGGATGCTAAAAGGCTAACTTTGTCAGCCACCTTTTAATGAATTCTGTGAAAAAGACTAGACCACAGGGGATTACCACCTTGGCGTTATTTGTCTTTGCTTACACAATGTTAATTTTGGTTTGCCACAGTCTTGACACTACTGTTATTTTCACACAGTGTGACTTCATTCTGTGCAATAGGGGATAACACCAAGTACAGATGTGGAAGAAATACAACACTGCTAAACCTCTAAAGCAATTGTAAAAACAGCTTTAACCCAGCAAATCAATAATTTGATAATTACTGTGAGCTAGCTGACCTCTGTTTAAAATACAGGAATAGCAGGGAACATGTCCCTAATAGCAATGAATTCAATAGTTTGCTGTAGTTTTTTAGGCAATGTGTGTGATGCGAACACCTCCAAATGGGATGGCAAGCCAAAATATGGAAAAATAGCCAAAACTGGTGGGACAAGTTTAAAGAATTCCACTTCCTTTTTCTTTAGCTCAATGTCTTGTTTGTCCAATAAAGATGTAAATCCTCTCCAAGCTTTCAGAACTGTACAACATTACGGTCTTTGCTGTAATGGCAAAGGTAGCCCTGCCAGGACATCGCTTTAAAATAGATGGGTCTTGTAAAACCTCTGGTGCAAATACAATTGAGATTGAATTTAGTACAAAAGCCTGGAAGCCACTACCAGATCTCATAAACCTTTACCCAATAATAGTGTGGCATTTTTGTATTTTTAATCTTTGTGTCTCAGTTGAAAACTTAAATAATAATGAAATACATTAACTATTTCTAAAATTTGGTACCCAGGAAATTTTAAGGCATAGGCACATCCTTGGAAGTGATTGAAGAATTCAGTGGAAACCTTGCAAATTGGTTCCTGGACAGTCTTGCACTTGTAAGAGGCAACAAAGAAGCCACAGAGGTGCTTTGAAGAGAAGCATTGAAAAAGCAGTGAGGGATGGAGTTTTTCTGGTGAAATAAACCATTAGCAGAATAGGTGTGGCCTTGTTTCTGAGGTGCTCAAGAAACTTGATATTGACTCACTGGTAAAGGGAAACCACCATTATTGGTGGGCTGAGTAACATTTTGAAAGGTTATGACAGAAATCTTATCAATAATATTTTTTCCCTTTCTTTAATTTGTATCTCTCTCTCTCTCTATATATATATATATACACATATATACATATATTCATATATATATGTATATAATTTCCCAAAACATCACTGATAATCTGCAGAGAACTGTGGGCATAGTGGTCCTTCACCAACTACTTCACCAAACATCACCCCAACTCTGCACACCCAAAATATCACCCTGACTCTGCATATCCAACACATCACCCCAGATCAATGTTCCCAGCAGTGTTGTAGGTGTCTGTTTGCAAGGGCAACATGTGATAAAAGAGTATTCTATTAACATCCAAGAATACAATTTAGGAGGCACAATTCCATCCTTCATTTCCTTACACCTACATTTCTACTATAAGCCACTCTCTTCCAGGACATACCCTGACAGTGCTGCCAGTGTTGAAGAACCTGAGGCATGAGGAAGACTTTGAGGTACCAGTGCCATTTTAGATGCTGCAGGGTACCTGAAACACATGCATGGGGCTAAGAGATAGGGCAGAGGATATACAGAAGACCCACTGCTTCGTGAAACCACATCTGGAGACAACATGGGATGTGCCCTGAGATGTATAAAACAGCACGGAACACCAGTATTGCTACCGTGCAGCATAGAGTAACTACAGCATGGTTATAAAATATTTCTATTCTCAAATGGCTTCATTTTTCTTTGAACTAATTTTGCACTGCTCAGTAGCAATATGTAAGGCAATACAGAATCACGTAGATTCCTATTTGCCAGTAGCTTTGTGATTCTTCAGCTTTGGATGTTACATACTCAGGGCATCTTGGTAAAAGAAAACACAGAATTTAAAGCTAAAGCCTTCATAACAAAGGATGCAAAATATGTTATCTCTTACTTTTCATACTCTCAGTGTGGTTTTAAATGTCCTTTGATCCTCCAGAATATTTGTTTTCAGAGCCACATGTAGCAACTGAACACAGTAAAAGGTACAAAAAATGTGTAAAACTTCAGAGAAACTAGGCTTGAAAACATTCATTTTCCTTTTATAACTCTGTCTATAAATCCTGCATGATTTTCTCTTATGCAGACACCTGATCAATCACAGGATCAAGTATGGAATAGGGAAAAATGTACCCCCAAAACAAAATATGAAAGAAACTCGGTTCTTTTGCCCTTACAGTCTATTTTTAAGTATGAAAAATTGCAGCAGCTAGACTTTTCTGGAATCTACTATGTCTCCTGTATTTGATGCCTTTTCTCTGCATAGTAATGTGTCTTTAAAAAAACCCCACTGATATATGTTACAAGGAGTGTATCTCTTTCACTGAGACAGAACATTTTAATTTCCCGACACCTTTTAGTGATTGCTTCAATTTCCGAAGATTTTGATAAAATCGTGTGGTTTTAGAGTATCAGGATTGAATACCCTGCTCCGGCAGCAATTTAATGAAATGCTGTAGTTTCACAGCATTTCATTTGACATAACCTAGCTCAGAGGTCTAATAAATGCAGTGTGATAAATGTTGGAGCTACGATTGTAAAAATATACTAGTAATTGGGTTAATATGCCTTAAAATACTACCCATCAGTTATCTTTCTTCTCTCCGTTATATGGCTTACACTGTAAAGACTGAGCAATGCAGTTTACCCTTTTCCCCTGCTATCTCCTTTTCTTTCCTGCTTTTGTAAGTGTTCCTTTTTTTAAGCATTTGATTATAGCAAGCTGTATGTGTTCTCCTACAAGTGACAAATTCTTCTTCATACCCTGGAACCTTTTTCTAAGCTCCTCATATGCTTTTCATAGTCATCTGGAAGAAATTTAAGAATATAAGACAGATGCTTCAAAATGAAAGACAAATATAAACTAGCATGCAGAATACATCAGGAGATGCAAAGGTAGGCTTTGACAAGTGTTATTTTCCTTTAGTATATCAGATGTGTTTCAGTAATAAATAATAGAGGTATCAGAGCTAGGAGATTAGAACCAGCAATGCATTTTGGACTTCTAATTATCAGTAGTGTGTGTTTTATATCACAATAATGCCACAGGACAGAAACTCTCCTGCTGTAAACCAGTACTTTTGCATACTGTGCTTTAGGAGAGAGAGTCAGAACTTCTTTTTAGCTAAAGGTGTGTTTCCCCAGATTGGAAACGTTCCTGTTAATTTTCAATGTACTGATTGAAATTTCAAGGCCAACTAATTAATTTGCAATGATTATTTCAAGTAATAAGCAAATATCCATACCTTCTGCTGGAGTCTGAAATCCTTTGTTAGTCTTTGAAAATATCTGTGTGAAGATATACAACTGTAGCTGAAATATCACCGTGTGGAACTGCTGCCTCTGGGGATATGTGTATGTCTGTCATTGTTCATTGGCCCCACAGAATTGATAAATTGATATGAATAATAGAGTACTTCTAATTTGCTATCTATATGTTGCATAAAAATATGGGTGCAGTGTGTGATGCAAATAGTGCATGAGACAGGGCTGATATGGAGGAGCATGCTGTCATTTCCATAGCATCCAGCTTGGAAGGAAGAGTTAAGAGGAGGGAGCAGAGCCAGGACTGAGATAGTATCTGCCATGCTATATAGGGTAACAGAGGTGAGGGAATGGAGAGGCTTCTGAAGCCATGAGAAGACAGTGGGGAGCCATTTGACAAGCTGACCATGAACTCTAACAAGGGCAGAAGAAAATCAGCCTGCACTCTACATACCCTGGGGGTAGCCAAGCCATCACTCCCATATAATAGGCAAGGATTAAAGAGCCATGAAATAACTGTAAGCATGGGACTCAGTCCCTATGTTCAGGCATTACAAGTTCACACATTTCTTTCCACTGCTGCCTTAGGTGAGTCTCAGTGGTCATTGCCTCCCAAGGCCTAACACCAAGTAACAAGGTTTATTTACTGCAGGGCATGTAATTGAAATACTTTGTGGCCATATGAGAATAGCCACATAAATTCATCTTTCCCATTATTTACAGAGCTTCCCTACACAAGCTGCAGCAGGTGGCTTTTAAGGTTCCATGTTCTTCTACACATGTGCCTAAATTTGCCATCACAGTCATGTGAAAATGGGTGGGATCCAGTGTTGGAGGGTAACTCAGCATGTGTATAATGAGAGATTGCAACTTCAAATGGAGGGCACAGGAGAGATTTGTCATTGAGAGCTTCTTTCCCTACTGTTTCTCTTTATTAGTCAGAAAATACCTTTTCTTTCCTTAAAGCAGATTTTGGAAGCCTGATATAGCAATACTGCTGTTCCCTCTATTAAGAGTTTGTAACTGGACACTTGGACCAATGTAATTAAACTGGTACACAGTGTAGAAAGTCCAAACCAAAAAAAGTGGTTCTTCAGCTCAAAGGACTGTTCCAGAGGTGGTCAGAAGCTCTAGGCAATCAATGTGAAAGAGAACTCATCCGTGGCCTTGGAGTTATGCCTGATGCTTTTCTAATAAGAATGATAGAATTGACACACTTGAGGGCTTAAAATTTGTCTTCTCATTTACACTGCATCACATCTATCTTCATGGAGGGTTTTTTGTCTCACTTAGCTCCAGCTATTTGGCTGAGACTCTTTCTCTTTGCTAGGCAGCCAAACCCCCACTATAGTCACAGGAAAGACCTGCATCTCCCAGACAGTTCAACCTGTCCCAACACTGCTCTGAGACAGGAAGGATGAATCATAGAATAATTTAGATGGGAAAAGACCTTCAAGCCCATTGACTCTTACCTTAACCCAGCACTGACAAGTCCACCACTAAACCACGTTCCCAAGTGCCACATTTACATGTCTTTTAAAGACCTCGAGGGATGGTGACTCCACCACTTCCCTGGGCATCCTATTTGAATGCTTGACAATCCTTTACGTGGAGAATTTTTTCCCTTTCATCCAATCTAAACCTCCCCATGTGCAACTTTAAGCCATTTTCTCTTGCTCTACCACTTGATTCTTGTGAGAAGAGTTCAACACCCAGGGTCCAGAGGTACAACATTTAGAAAGTAAAAATTAGGTGAGATGAACCTAACAGTGCTTTGTCAGAGTAGTTGCACTGGTATTCTTTACTAACAAAGTGGTTTTTTTGCAAAGACATGTTTTATCATCAACTAGAGGTGGTTTCAGAACCGTTATGGAGGTTCCTTGGGCAAAAGAGTCCCTGAGGACATTCCTACATTAGGCGGTTGTGACAGGGACTTTTTCTGGGATACCTATGCCCCTGTGTATCCCACCATTTCAGTTTGCACGTGTGAAACACTGGATACCTGAGTGATGGGGTAAGACAGCTCTGGTTGAAAGAGGCAGGTTCCAGCCCACCTTGTTACATGCAAGGGATAAAGTAGGAAATGGGTAGGGTAGGGTAGGGTAGGGTATGAAATGACATGGCACGACACGCCTTGACATGGATAGACTGTTGGACCCCTGGGGAAAGGCCACGCTTCCATCTCCTGGTGCTTTGGCAGCAGATGCTCCACCGGCAGCTAGGCTGGAGAAGACCTAGGAAGTGTCTTCCAGCTCTCATTTCCATGCCTTATTTGAGCTTTGGAGCCAGTGGCCCGCCTTTCTGCTGCTGTCGAGTAGCCTGGAAGAACATTTACATTTTCTGAATAGAGCAATTAGTGCACACTTCCTTTGCTAAGTCTCTAGCACCTGGTCTCTGACATTCGTGCCTCATCAGTACTAATGGCCCAGCCATTAGAGGTTATTTCTGGTCATTGTTTTTATCCCACTGACCGCCTCCCACTGGCAAAAACACCCTCCTGCCTTCCCCTCCAGCAGGGAGCTTGATGTTAATAACCCAGTTTAATACCAGAACCTCTGAGTACATAAATAAAACCAGACAGGCCCTACCTATATTTTATATGGCTAGTGAGAGATGAATACATGCTTTTTTGATTATGATTAATGCTGCTGTTTATTATTTTTATTGCAGTAGTGGTTTAAGTATCACGTTCTATGTAGGTGCAGTAAAAATTCATTGGAAAAAGATGGTTTCTTTTTCAGGCAGATGATATCCCAGATCATTGGAGTGTTGAGGATCTGGAGCAGCTTTCTTCTCAGACAAATAAGTATCAAGAAAACCTAAGGACTCCTAAGAGTGAGTTCAGAAAGCTTATCCTATGATATTGGGGTTATCTGCATGGAGCTGGTTATGGTGATTCCAGGCATCACTTTTAGCTCTACGTGCTTATGCTTTTCTGGGCAGGAACCACTGTATTTTCAGCTCGTTGTGCGATAAAACCCTTGTATCTGGTGTGTTACAGAAGAATGTGCTGTGTTAAAGAGAACAAATCGTTTTAATATTACACCTCATTCACTCTGCTGTCCTGCTTTGGCCAGACAGTGTGATCCCGGAAAGGATAAGGTCCAGGCACATGAGTAAGAGCAGCAGGAATTCACCTTCGTTTTGCACTGCCATTTATTTTGACTCATCTACAAATTTCCTTTCAGCCTCAGCCCAGTTGTGAAGCAAATTTTTAGCCAAGTTCGGCTAAAACCAACTTTGTTCTTTTCCAGCTGCATATGGTCTACTTTACCAGTACACGCAGAAAATTCACTCCTGGCAATCTTTCTCCTCCTATGCTGTCCACCAGCTGATTGGGAGTGTGGGACCACAAGAGGATTCCAGCCCTCTAAGGCTACTGCAATACCCTGAATGAAGCTGGTTAAGCAGATAATCTTCTCAGGGCCTTTTGAGAGGGAACTCACCTTTTTTTGAGATATATGCTGGTGTTAATGTAAATTATCCAATGGTAGTTGTCCGAGGTCCAGCTTGCTGCTCCACCCACTGCTCCAGGGACAATTAAGCCCTATGTTAAGGGCTTTTTTAAGACTTCCCTGTAAACTGTGTCACAGGATTTGTGGATGGCCCCTATGTTGATTTGGATTTTACCTTGAATGAATAATGTTATCTGTATTATAGCTGTCACAGATGAAAAAACAACTTCTACAGATGAGTGAGTCCATTTGTTGGTTTATGGATCCCAAATCCTCCAGGGCAACAAATCCATCTGTCATCGCTGAATGCTTGTGTTTTATTTGGTGCTGTGAGTCAGCTGACAGGTATTAAAATGCACATGGAAGTGGACAGATCTTTGCTGACTTCCCAGCAGAGGAGGCCCATGGGTGTTTTTATTCCAACACATGCAATGAAATAACATAAAGTCAGGAAATCCATTCCTAGGGGATAGTACAAATTGTCTGAGCTAGTAAGACATCGATATTTGGTCTGTGGGCCTTTGACCTAACCATCTGCCTAGGTTATTCTAGCCCACTCTTTGCTTCCTTTTCCTTGCTGCTCTTTTTTTCCAGCTAGATGCAGCTCAGGAAAACTGCATTTTGTGGGCTAGTTTCTTTTGTCCCCCTTCTTCTCTCCTTTCTCATTCTTTACTGCTCCATCCTCAATACCTTCTTTATGTTAGTGTGCTTCAGGAGAAGCCAAACAAAAGGTTGCTGATTTAAAACTAATTAGGGGAAAACACTGTTTTACTAATACAGGAATTTCTTTCTCTGTGCTGTTTTCAACTCAGAGGAGACTGATTTCTAGGCATCTGTTTAACCAAAATGTGCTTATCGAGCAATTAAATTGTGCCCTTTGGATGAGGAGAACTTCATGGGGCTTTAGGCATCTACCTCAATTAGTTGCCATTCCAGAACTCTTCCTGGGGTATCTCCAGATGCTGAGACAAAGCAATTTAATTTTCTCCTTGCTCTGCATCACTGTCAGAGGAGTCTGCTTTTCTCTACTAACTAAAACAAAGCCCTGCTAACTAAGTGAAGTATCTAAAGTCAGAGTGAATTATCCCAGACTTGACAAGCCCACTCCCACAAATCAGAGAACCTTGGACTGTTTAGATGAAAAACAAACTAATGTACCATCTCAGAAAGTTACGAGCCCAGTGTGGACAAGGTTGGAGAATAGAATCTGCAGGACCACAATTTTTTACAGATCTCTGCTGAATCTGTCCGCTTGGGTATGAGCTCAGGTTTGGCCATCCATGGTCAGTACTTAGTGTCCGGCAGAACCAGAGGGAAAAAGGATTGCTTTCCTACAAAGACAAGTTAACCCACTGTCAAGCAGGGCATGCACACACCCTTAATAAATCCAACTGCCACAAAAACTGGACTTTTCAGACTTCTTGTTATTTTATCTTCAATGGTTGAATTTTGGGAAGGAGAAAGGCCCAACTGACCCATTCACAGATATGCCCTTCTTTGCTGACCTTTAAACCCAAACAAGATACCCCCATCTTAAGGACAAAGATTCTCTCTCCTTTTGTAGAATCCATCTCATCCCAACAATCCCTGCATTTACACTTCCTTATTACCACTGTTATTGTTTAAATAAAGCATGCATTCTGGTAAATAGCAATTGCTCAGACATAAGCAGCTTTAAAGGCAAGAAGTAACCCTTCCAGTTTCTAGATGAAGGATGATTTGAAATGAATTGATGTGTTCTGACTGGTGAGTCAAAATAATTCAGTTTCCCCCCCCTCCTCCAGTGTTAAACCAAGTCAATTTTTCCAAACCATATTTGATATCTTATTGTTTATTTTCGGTCAGCAGACAGCAATTTTCAAGAACTGCTCTTGATATACAGCTCAGATATCTTACAGGTCACATGTCATTCAAGAAAGGTCAATGATTCATTTAAAGTTTCATCATTCTTCACATAAACAGGCAAACAGCATTTCATTCACAGTGCAGAATTTGTGGGGGTGATAGGCCCCTGTAGTAACAAAGTCTATGGAGTCTTATTCCCTGCCTAAGAAAGAGTGAATTGACATTATTATCATTACCTTATCATATATCTCAGATGCACTGCCAGTGAAAGTATGAGCATCTAAACGGATTTTCATTTAGGGTCAATTCTGAAGAGTATTTTGGATCTGTTTCTTGCCCTGATTTTTTCTCATTGTTTGTAAAAACCAAAAAATTGTTAACTGATTATACCTTCCTGGCTTATTCAGTCAGAATACCTAGAGACAAATATTACAATCAAGCAATAGCGACATAGACATCATTGGCAACTGATTTATAACTGTTTGTTAGCATTAAATCAAGATTTCTGCTGTTGTTGGTTCCTTTAGAAACCATACTTTCAGTAGAAAATGCCCACTTAAAAAGCAACTTTCTGATATCCAAATAATAATACCTGATTTAATTAAACCTGAAAGACTTTTAGCAAGTAAGATGTAGTTTTCATAGGGTTAGTGATCTATTTTCTATTTTCTGTCTGTGCTGTCCTCAGTACAGCATTTCAAGCTAGTAAATTCACTGAGTAGCCTTCATGAAATAAATAATAATGCCAGCTTCTCAGTCTGGATCCAAATGAACCTGCCTAACCATCACCTTAAACCATTTTAATTGGTATTTTAGAAGCAAGTTTCTTATCAGGAGTGAAAAAGCAGATCTGAAAAAAGAAAAGTAATAAAGATAGTTTTTAAAAACTTTGCTGACTACTGCTGTTCTGCTACTATTAAAGATCTCCAGATGCAGAATTGAAGCAAGACATTGATTTTCTTTATCTGGGGCTTTTGGCATCAATGGGACTTTACAATGTGTCTGTGTGCCTAATTCTTGCACACCAGTGTATTCATAGGCACCCTCTGCATCTTTTGAAGTCTAAGTACTTTTCAACATCTATTCCTTCTTACTCATCATCACCTCTGATCCTTCACACCAATGCAATCATTTGAAGGCAAGATAGGAACCAAGAAATCTTTGAAAGCTCCATCCAGAATCTCCTGTCTCATTAGCTGTCAAATGTCTCCCCAAATCTGGCTCTTAGTGCCTACAGGTTAGTGGCAAGACTGCCCTCAACTGCAGAAGAGATGTGCAGTGTGCTCTGCACCAACTTACTATAAATGCAAAAGTGTGAACAACAGAAGCTACAGAGGAGTTCAGTCAAAGACCTTGTCGATGTATGATTCACACTGGTACTACAGAATAGTAATCAAGTTGGTAGTAGTGGTCAAAATTTCCAAATTGCTCAGCAAGCAGAGATTTCCAGTGAGAATAAGGAGTCCTTCTCACTGATATATGCTGAACATTCCAGTCTGTGGTGCAAAAATATGAGATAATATTTTAATTCTTACCTGTGTTTACATTATGGAACTAGATTATCCCTTGAAACTCTCCACATCTCAGTTTTACAAGCAATACATGAAAGGGAATAATATGTCATGAAGTTGCTGTTTTAGTGTTGGGTTCTTTAATCTACTTAGAAGACAGACACTTCTAAGGCATCTTTTGATTTTTGCCTTCATGAGCATGTGCTAGTGGAAAGGCAGTTGTAGAAACTAATACTTAGGTCTTGTCCCTGGAATTAATCTGAGTTAGCTGCCAGCACCTAAAGAGAATGATCAGAGTCTCTCCACTGACTCATTGCGATGCGCTTCATCGCTAGAGTGGGGCTGATGTGTCTCCTATGACAGCCCTGGGACAAGCCAGATGGGAGCTCATTTCTTGGCTATTTGGGTTACTCAACTCGTCATTGTACCCTTGTGCTTCTTTTCGTGTGCGTGGAGTTGAGCCTTTCACATAACAACACACAAGTGCAGTGTAATCTTGCAGTGAAGGTAGTGTTTACCTCACTGCATATGCTCCACAAATTGTTCAACTCAAGAGAAGTTCAAAATAATGCTTACTTGCACTTTGGCAATTATCTGTCGCTCAGCCCTTGTGTGAACTTCATTTGTTGAGAAAGGAACTTCTCCATTAATATTGGAAAGTGTTGGCAGGATTGGCCCTTTTGTGAGAGGGAGAGAAAGATGTTTGCATTTTGTGACTTGACAGTGAAAATTACTTTGCTATCTGGAAGCAGAATGAATTTGATAGATTGAACATAACACAGCAAAACATTTACACTTCGTGAAAGTGAAACAAAATGCTTTGGAATAAAGCTTCTCCTTTTTAAATAGTTCCTTTTAATTTTCGAAGTGAAAGCCAGTTTTTCTTTGATATTCCTATTTTCTGTGAAGGAAGATAGCTTGTTGAGTGTCTCGAGTTAGAAAACTGCCTCCTTGACCTGTAGTGGCTCTTTGCAAGATCTCTACATGCACCACAGGAGGTCTTGTGGGTAAAATCTTCTAACTGTAGGATTACAGATGTATGTGCATGAATGATTTACAACAAATTGTGCAAAGTTTGCTTGTTGACATTTTTCCACTGTTCCATTTTACAGCAGTATTAAGGATGTACTACAGACTGCATTAAGCAGGTTATTATCTAGTAGAGAGTGGAAATACCATGAAAATTTTGTCAGGTAGAAAGCAAATAATATAGCATTCCTTCATCAGAAAAAGAAACAACCAAAAAAAACCCAAAACAACAACAACAACAAAAAAACCCAAACAAAAACCAAACCAAACCAAACCAAGCCAAACCAAAACAAAAAAAACCCACAAAAAACCAAACAAAAAAGAAAAAAAAAAAAAAAACAATCAAAAAAACCCCAAAACCAACCTGACAAAAAAGCCAAAATAGTGTTGGGGGCTTTCATGTAGAAAAAAGTCTTCTGGACACTGGATTACTTCAAATCTTCTGAGGTTGTGGCCACATTTTTGAACTCTGATTTTTCTGCTCTTGGTTTATACTGACTTGTAAATAGGTGTTGCTGAGCAGGTCCAAAGGGATGCCACATGTTAATCATTCCTACAAACATCAGTGGGCACAAGGGCATTCACCCATTCCTGGGGCAAAGTATGGAGCCTCACTGGAGTCCTTCCTGCCTGTCCAAAGAATATGGAGCATAACTGTGGTTTAGCACCGTTCTGAAGGAGTTGCTTTCAGTGTCATGAACGTGTTCCCTCTGAACATGAAATTACCTGGTTTTTAGCATTTATAGTCAGTGATTAAAAAAAAACCAAAACAACAACAAACCAGAATACACATTTTAGGGTGTTAAATTTTTTTTCCCTGAGCTTGACCATTCTATGTGATCTCAGTAGGATTCTGTCCTTGTTCTGCTGCCTCAGCAAGACAGGCAGACTCTGAGTGAAGTCAAAATATTCCCTGCTAGAATTAATTCCTTGTAACTCTCTTCAGAAGCCAAACTAAATAGAAATCAGTAGGTAGGATCCTCAAATTTGCTGCCATATTACAGCACTCCCTCTCTATTCTTTCACTCTCCTTTAGCTTTTATATATTGTGTAATCCAGAGGGCCTAGGGACCAAACAAGCACCAGGGACCTCAGGGAGCATTTGTTGCCAACTACAGCTCTTGCCTGCAGTGAAAAATTGAAACTGCCTTGCTCTTGGAGAAGGATCTTGGAGTACTTTCTCTATAAAAAGTATTGCGCTGGAAGTAGTGCTTGCTATCCATTGGGATGGAGGATGTGGAGGTAGGGAATGTGTTTGTCTCCAGCTGCGACATCAGAATAACAGAGAGTACGACCTAACCCAGCAAAAACATCATGGTGAACATAAGAGAAAAGTCAAACAGGGCATCAGCACCTGACCTCTGTGTTCAGAGGGTGGATTTATCACTCCCACAAAATTTTAATAAAGCAATAAATTACAACCCTTGTAGATTAGCACTTAGAGCCTGGATTTGAAATGACAATACAGGATTGAAGGGCTTTCTGGGCCTTAATATCGATCCATGAGCTGGCCAGTCAGTTAGGAATCATTTTCAGGACCCGGTTCGTTAAGCTTTGAATTTGCATCTGCACACTGAATGTGTTTGTGTGTGTGTGTGTTTCTGTTTGTGTACAAATGGAGTGACAATGCAAATGGCTCTTAAAAATCTGGTTCAATAGGCTTTCAAAATAATTCAACTGTTCACTTGAATTTTGCATGAAGAAGGATTGTGCACAAAACATGTGACTGTCATGTACCATCATAGAAGGATGCACTTGATTAGTGGGAAATTTCAATTAAACTGGTGTTTCACACAGCAGATGACAATTAATGAAGCCTACAAATAACACATGAAAGGATGTGTGTTAACAAACTCTTGATTTTTGATGGAGCTATTTGGAGTGTATCACTAATAGAATTTAATTCAGTTTTCATTGCCAACTTGGCTTCTTTTTGCTGTTCAGATCCAATTGAAAGCAAAGGGAAAAGTGATCTTGAGTATATCTTTGTTTATCATGAACATGAAGAGAGGTGGGAGAAAGCAGAAAGGGCTCTGTGCAAGCAAAGGTCTAATGAAAGGGTTCCTTAACTTTGCTTTCTAGGGCCCAATAATAAAAGAAGTATGAGCAAATATTTCCTCTACTCACTGGTGCTATTTCTCCATAAATGGATTTTTTTGGGTTTTGGCAACCATCCTGTGGGTAGCAGCACACATAACTTTAAATTATTGCTAAACCAAATCCTACTCACACATAGCAACCTCTTACAATTAGCAGAGAACCTTAAGATTGATGCTGATGCAAAGGACAGCAGAATTTGGCCCATAATGGGTCCAATGTGTACCCTGTCAGCACAGATCAGTAAGGATGAAGCTTGAATTCCTTGTCAGGTTTTTGTTCTAGATCAGGTGGACTACAGAGCTCTGGATCTTTACTAACATATTTATGGTGTATGTAACTATAGGCAACACACAAAGACTGAGGAGCACCTATATTTGATTGTCTTAGCTCTGATATTCCCTGAAAATTCTTATTACAAGACCTTGTTCTAAATTGCTCATAATTTCTTTGAATGTGAACTGGTCTGGTTGAAAATTTCCATGCTAGATATTTCTGCTGGCCATACATTTTGGGAACATTTTCAGCTAAAGTAGTTGAAGTGCTTCTGAGTGTGAAATTATGGGAAATATACACTGTTGCATGTAAGAAAATGTTCTTTTTTAGTGTTTTAGTGGGGAGATGTACCTTCACTGCGGTTTAAAGCACAGGACTGAAAATTAAGTGAGGTCTGCTCTGCCTTCTACAGAGAAATCTTAAATATTACTACATTATAAGAATTTGTGTGAGCCAATAGAAACTTCTTAGATGAGAGTACCCTGTTATTTCCTCTGTAAAGGGCATGTCCTTTCTGAAGCTGTGGGATAGGAGCAGGACTTTTCTAGCAATTTCTTCCAGCATTGCTGGAACAAGATCTGATGGATTTTCTCTCCAGGACATGAACTCAAGTCAATTGACTTGAGCATAGTGAGGAAAGTGAAGAGGGTATCCTGTAAGAAAAGCTGAAAGCTACTGAAAGAAAGTGTGTTTGAGTGGGAGAAAATGGGAATAGAGCAAGAAAGGAGATGATGAATGGATAAGGACCTGAGGGGTGGAAAAAGACTATCCAGGCAAGGAGACTAGAATAAAGACAGTGGTGCACAGCTGTGGACATCATCTTTCCTTCCCAAGTTAGAGGGTTAGTGTGCCACCAGCAAATCCCCAGGAGCCAGGAAAGGAGGCTGTTCCTCAGAAAGGGAAGCTGTCCACCACTGTATCACTGAAGGTATTTTAGGTTATGTCAGAAAAGCTCCTGGCTCCTTCTTGATCTCAGTAAAGGTCTCACAAATATTTCTTCTAAGACACTGCAGCTCCCAGTGCTGCAATCTGCTCCTGGAAATGTCTCTGCATGCTACCTTTACCTTCCCCTGTACAAAAGCAAACCAAACTAAAACCCATGTGCTTGTGTCTACCAACACTTGGCCTTTCAGCAAATATGCAAGAAGTTATGGTGCAAAAACCACTTCCAAGACCACTCAACTGCTAAAACTTGCTGTGGTCTTCATTAACTGTAGTTACTACAAGCATCCAAGGTTGTGCTTGAGACCTGGAATCCTTGTCTCCCTTATGGTATGCATATGGCACCATGATTCTTTGTGATGCAATTCTTGCTTTGAATGAAAAGCATTTGAAACATCATTTCATGCTTAAGTTGTGTATTAAAAATCTTTTAAGGTTGAAAAGTCTAATATCAACAAGGAAAATATCAGTATTAATTCAATCCCTCCCTAGAAGAAAAAGTCCTAGGAGGAATTCCTTTATCTAGGAACCGTTTTGGTGATTTGTTCCCATGAAAGGTGGAAGGCACACTCTGAGTGGTGTCAGGGCTTCAAGAAGGAAACATATTAAGGCACCAGGTTGGAGAATTCTCTTGCTGCCTTGGGGTTGGGTGTCTAGGTGATGCTGCCTGTGGCAATTCAATGAACCACATCCCTGACATGCAGTGAAGGAGCAGTCACTTGAGGCTGACAGGCAGTGGCTTCAAAACCTGGTCAATGGAGCTGGCAAGGACTGCTACACAGACCACAACAGACCCCTTCTTCACCAGACAGCAGTTCCCGGTGGATTCTGACCTTAGCAGCAAGAACCAACATTTACCACATCAATTTACCACTGCCAGATGCTCAGTAGCATCTGTGCCAGGCAGCAAAACACCTGCACAAAGTATGGCAGCCACTATGTCTGCTCCACAGCACCTGGAAGACCTTTGCTAATGCCAGGACCTGTGTTGTGTGGCTGAGAGCAGGTTTTGACACCAGGTGGGAGCAGAGGGATAGGGAATACACAACTGGGAAAGGGTAACAGAAACCCTCAAACTGGGTCTTGCTTTAGGAAAGTGGAGATGGGAAAATCATAAAGAAAAGAGAGTAGGAGGACACTCTTTTACATTCTGTTCCAGGTCAAATTCCCTCTTAACTTCCTCTGCAATAAGCAGAAGAATCATAGGTCTTATATATATTCAAACAACCCTAAATAGGGGCGAGCAGAGGGATAATTCTTTCTTAAGGAAGGGATGAGGATAATGTAGTAAACTAATCACAGGGTCGCCCACAGAATGATGACAATAAAACACAATATTGACCAGCTGCTCCCTTGTGCTGAATGAGGCAGGGCTACTGGGGGAAAATTAGATTATTACTAAAGACTGTGTCATGGTGTGCTAGTGATAAGGACACATTGGCTCTGGTGCTTCCCAGTCTTCAAGTGCAATTTTTCAGACAGTTTCGTGTTACAGTGTACACGTGCAGATACAGGTATGTAGTCATGTGTGTTCACCTGAAGAAACCCACATATTGGAGAGTTAATTCTAATTGCACACACACAGATAAAATGAGACTTTGTTCATGCTACCTTGCACTACCCAGGCACAGCCGGTTCTATAAATAATTTCAAGATTTGCATTTAGGCTCAAATATACAATATGTCATTCTAAATACAGTAAAATCTTGACATTGCTAATAACCACAAGCAGAAATGTGCATTGCTGCAGCACATTTACCCCAGTGCTTTCAAATATGGTACCAGTGACGATACATTCATATTGAACCAATGCCCACCTCTCACAGCTGAGCTTCTGATCCAAATGCTACATTTGGATGTCTGCACATTTCTATTTGCATAAACTTTGTTGTTTTGGGGCTGATGGCTTAAAGATAATTAGTCTGTCATCATTGTCATTCTCATCAAGAAAAGGTGCTTGAACATGTTTTGATCCTGAGACATATTTTCTCCTGATGATTAGGAAAACTGATTGGAGTTCAGCAAACAGAGAGGGGAGACTAATTCAAAAGGCTGAAGACATTAAAAATAGTTAAAAGCCACTGAGTTCCCAATTCATAAGAATGCTATTCTGAAGCAAAAATTTTACTTTAAAATTGAAACTTTAATTCAATTAAAGCATCTCCTTTCTTGTTTCAGTTCTGAGTCGCTCGAGCTCTTTACCAAATATACCGAAGCCTACACATATACCTACATATGCACTCACAGGGAAAGTTTTCAACAGTGTATTACACACAAGAGCAAGCAGCAGATTGCTTAAGATTACCCCGACATCCTGGACCAGTCTTGGAGCAGTAATATCTTCATGTTTGCTGTCAAGGCCCGTCACCCCGGCTGACCAGCAGGGACGCCGAGGCAACCCACATTACTCAATCAACTTTAAGTGTTATAAATACTGAGGTCCATAAAAAAGTACAATGTAATGATGACTTAAACAAACCCAATTCATCATCCCAGCTGCACACATATCATTTCCCTCAGGGTGACCAACCAACCAGCAGTGAATGCAACCCAGGCCAGATTCCGATTCCATTTCTCTTCATCAATTTGACTTTTGGGTTTACCTCCCTCCAAAGAAAAAGAAAAAATATCCCCTTAAAAATGAATAAAAATCCCTCAAATCAAATACAGCTCAGCTGCCTGAGTCCCCTTTTTGTTGTTGTTGTACTCATGTCCATGCATTTTGCCTCTAGTGATATAAAGGGAAACCCTTCAATTTAAAGGTCAAATGGGGGCCGTTTGTTTTAACCCAGTGAACCATGGCAATGGTATTCACATATATTATCTTTTGTCCTTCAACAGTTGTTAGACTTGTAGCCAGAGGGGAGGCTTGGCAGATTTGCTTGCACTGATTTTTTTATGATATAAAAAATACTAAATTTCTGCAGTTAAGTGTGCTTGATTGAGTAATATTCTGAAAATCAAATCGATACCAAATCTGATTTTCAGTCAATGATAAGGCACATTCACTAGCACTATTAAAGTTTATTGGTTTCATTCATTTAGAGAGGAAAAGTAGAGATTCACAATTCACTGTGGTTCATTCCCTCTCCTGTCTCCATCCTCTTCAATGCCCTGCTTGATTTTATGGTTCCCCCTTTGCTAATCATGGAAATGTCATGTAAAAACACAGTTAATTATTGTTCCACCTTTCAATTCCCATGCCCTCACCCCAAATTCCCTCTCCTTTTTATTAAAGGTTTGCAACTATAATGTGGGCAACTTATCAAAACTATACTAAAGAGAACAAGTACAGTGTGCTAGTTAAAACAAGGTTTCAGCTGTTCCTCATTTCCACACAACTGTGGCAGCAAACCAGTTTGCACAATCTGGGATTAGTCATTTTTTGTGTGGAATTGCTGTGCATAACTTTTGTGCTGTTGAATTTTGGCCTTTTTTCTGTTTTTTGGTTTTTTTTCCCCCAATAAATACAAAAGAACAGTTTTTAAAATTTACATCTTTTCCCATCCTGTTGAAGTTGGATGAAAGGAATATGGTAATCAGTGGGGCTGGAAATCTGTAACTGGCATCAAAATTTGACTTTGGCCTCTGCTTGTGTCTGTAATAACATCAGACTGGTTGGGATGCTTCAGTCCGAAGCTGCTTGTCCTAGAAGTTGTCTCAGCTTTTTTCTTCAGGCTAAAAAGTTGACCTGAGCTGAAGCTGAACCTTCATTTCCTATGTAAATTTTCAATGAGCTGATACTTTCTGAAGAAAAAGCAGTTTTTTAAAAATATTTACTTGATATGAACATGAAAAAAATGCTGTTGATAATTTTTCCCCCAAGGACCATGAAAAAAAATAAAATTGAATGAGAAAAAAGTAAAAAAAGAATGGTAGAAGAAACTTAGTTGTTTAAGTTTGCTTTCATTAGAAATGCAGGGGGCAAAATACTAGTTTTTTAGTATTAAAACCCCATCACTCTGCATCTACACAGTCTTTAGCACAAGAGTAGATCTTGCCTCTGCCATCATACGCTCCCTGAAAATAATGGAAATTTAGAGTGATGGTGCAAATTGCTGCACTGTTCATTTTTGCCAATGAGCTCTGTGTACAAGATGGGTGAGACACAGTTTGGCGATAAGTTTTCAAGGGGCAGGAATTAAAACAGAACTGAGATGCTCTTTCAGAGTCTGCTTACTTTGCCAACTTAAGTTATATTTATAATTTCTCTCTGTAGAAACACATGGTTGCAAATCAAAGCGCTTGCCAGGAGATTTTTTCATCTGGTAGAAGCCAAAATTTCTAACTGTTGAATAAGTTTGTGGGGCTTTTCTAATTATGCTTAGAATAAAAAGAAAACCAAGAAGGATGAGTTGTTTTTAGACAGGGTTTGTGTCATTCAGGTGTGCATTTTCTCTCCTGTAATTTATTTTTCACTTTACCTAGGATTTCTCATTCCCTGAGTATCAGGTAACTCTTAGGGATTCCATAGGATGTGGGCAGATGCAGCTGATATATTCTCCCTTGAGTTGTGCACACTGCAGTTTGTACCAACTCAACACTTCTGAGTATTGCAAAACCGAGTGAGACAGATACGCTGGAAAAATACTTTAAAAAGTCAACTTTCTTGAGGCACTATGGCAAATAGGGCCATTATTTGTTGTATTGCTGTATCCTTCACTTCTTTTCACCCCCATAAAAGAGTGGGTTTGCATGGGAAATTGCTGTCTAGAAACCAGATCATCCTTTATGTACTCTATTCCTCTATGACTCTTCATTTGCTTGAATATTGCAGGACTCTTTTTGCCATACAGCTAGTATGTTTATCCTTTAAGAATGCTGACCTTCCCCAGACTTGTACAGTACATACATTACCATTTCGTCCTTCATCAGTTCTTGGACTCACAGCCGGAGGCAAAGATGTTAGGATTTGCTTGAGCTGAGCAATACAATATTTTTGTTCAGCTGTGAAGTTGATTAATAATTTGGAAATTAAATCAATATTTTCTTTGATTTTCATTACAGTGGGGTTTGCATATAAACCTTTTGTACTCCCATTGCCAGCCTGGGTAAGGAAACACAGTAAAACTAACGTAACAGATTTGGTGTCATCTTCCCCATGACATTGCAAAAATGAAATGAAACTACAAGGATTAGCAGATGGATCATAGTTTTTGCTGTTTCACTTCCTCAATAATTCTTCATTGTCCAAGCAGAAAATGTTTACATCACGAAATTACTTCTCCCCTTTTTATCAGGCAGTCTGGATCCTTTAGATAGCCACGTGAAAAGTAAATCTCCAAAATTCTGTGTCTTTTGATGGATAATGACGGCTAATTTTCAGAGTCAATGAGTGCTCTAATTTCCAGCAACACTGAAAAAAACGCATGTAACTTTACCTGGAGAAGAAAGTGTCTTAGGAAGTCAGAAGCAAACTTCATTGAAATCAACGAGAAGACTGAAAATTTCAAGAGACTTTACTACAAGTCTTACGTACTTAATTCTAGTTAAATATAATCA
>JAWWTY010000123.1:67130271-67192524 GCA_035222235.1 Margarornis squamiger
AAATCAACGAGAAGACTGAAAATTTCAAGAGACTTTACTACAAGTCTTACGTACTTAATTCTAGTTAAATATAATCACAAGCTTTGCCTTGAAATGCTTGCTGGTATAATTTACACAGTAAACGTTCTCCGATGGAAAAGTCCCTTTGACTTTGAATCTGACAATAGGTCCCCAACACTAGTCAAAGCTGGGACAGTCGAAACTGAAAATTTCTGCAGCTACAGGTGTCAGATTTTTGTTTCTGTTGGCATTTCGTGTTTTCAGAAATGTGCTGTTTCTGGGTACATTACAGTAAACATTAGACAAGCCTTGCAATGTACTTAATGTGGTTGACAAAGAGAGTTTACTGCAGTCATTAAATCTCTCAAACCCTGAAGGAGGAATGATTAGGATGCAAGATGTGCAGTCAGTCTCTGACATGATTGACAACACTTACATCCAACTCTGATCTTATTTGACTTCTGTTTGTATGGCATTCATGTAATTTAAGGCTTTAAATGTATCAGAATACCAAAAATCTATTAAAAACACTAGCCAGACTCTTAATTTTACAGTCTGAACCCAAATGAATGACCTACTTTCTCACTCATCAGCTTTCTGAAGTAGGTCATGAAGTTCAGAAATGAAATCTTCAGCTTAAGAAATTGAGGTCAATTTGGAGAGAAAATACTAGAGTTGTCTCTACACAATGATTCCTTTACTCACTTCTGCAAAACTACTCTTAAACATCGGATCTAAAAGTTTTAGGACTACAAATATGTTCCAACTTCATTCCAGCTACATGTTGGAACTAAATCTAGGGTACTAATTGAAGCCATGCTATACTTCCTCCAGAAGACATTGATTTTGGCCTCTGTACCTATTGCTTATGTAACATATATAATTTCATGTAAAAGTATATACATTGTCCCTGTAGGTCAGATGATGCTTTATAAAACTGAGGGAGTCCAAAACAATCAATAAAATTAATTTCCAGTCTGCCCCTGAACCCAGGCATGAACAACATAATCATCATGAAGATCAGCATCACTCAGTCGACTGGCAAAATTTTTAATGAGACAGAATTTAAACTAAGTTTATCAGGCTTGGGCTGAGATAATTCAGCAGCATCAGATGAGCAACGGTACTTGTTTTTGTGAAATCACAACCCGCTGAAATAGATACCCAAACATCTCCACACACTTCAGTGGCCAGAGCTACGTACAGAATGAGCAGCATTTCAGATGTTGCTTCGTCATAGCAAACTGAGATGCAGCTTAGGCAAGATCTTGTTTAATAACGTTGTTCCAGAATTCCACTGGGTCCCTCAAATTAGTCCCAAATATCTGCCCATGATCTTTGTCTTGGACAGGTTACCCATCCATTGTCAGCTGCCCTTTGTTTTTATCCCATTGCCTCTTTTGCTGGACTGGTGACACCAGTCTCACCCACATGACAGTATATACCTTAAAAGCTCAGGACTTATCTCCACACTGCCCTTTACTCACCTGTCCAGGAGCCTGTTGCACTGTTGAAGTCCCTGATCATACAGAAAATCACTCAGTCAAGAGCAGTCTGATGGGTAATTGACTTTAGTTACTACCAACCACAAGTGGACTTCAACAGAAGCCCATCAAAGAGTTCCAGGTATGGTCTTAAAATTTAAGGAGAATAACAAATGAAAGTATACATGTGGTACTCTATTTCTCAGGCTCTGATCGTGAAAAACAACCTTCAAGACCCTCCAAGAGGGTAACTGCATGAAAATCAGCCTAAGTTCACTGCTAGGTTAGGGTCCTTTCTTTTTGCCTTGACCAGAGGAGATTTGAGGCTCAGAACTCTTAGACCTTCCCTAGTTCAAGCTGTATCTGCTCAGACAGTCCCCCATTGTCATCCCCATGTCTATGGGAGATAGTGGCTCACATCAGGAGCACTGAGAAGACTGAGGACATTCATTTTTAAGGGCAAAGGTGGTATCTTCACATATGTTTACGCAGAATCAAGCACTTCAGGGCTCTAGTCCTGAATGAGATTTCCAAGTTATGTTGTAATACAAACAAACAATAATAACAGAGAATAGGTAAGGGCAAGGGGAGGAGGGGGAGGTTATGATTAATTTTTGTCAGACTTCCTTCTCCTTTCCACAGAGCAGTTCAATGTGAAGTCAAAGTTCATTGACACGTTCTCTGTAGTCGGTGGGATGATTGTTTTATATTAGCCATTGACTTGGCCTGCATTGATCCTTGAGAATGTATCGCACAAATCATTTTGCACTAAACTGCTGAATCGATGAAGAAATCTCCTGGAAAATTTATATTAAAAGTCGCTGTTTGCCTAAATGAGTTCCCTGTGCCCCATATTGAATATTTTGCTGATGAATTGAATGAGTTTAAATTTGAACATTGCAGACCCATTAAAGAATGAATTCTTAAATCAACTTCTGCCATTTATGATTGAAATGAGATTTCCCCTGCAATGGACTAGCTGTTATATAAATCAGCTGTGCATTTTATACTGTACCATAAACAAGATATAATTCTTTTAAATACACAACAGGTACCTTAAATCTTTTGATGCATCTTGTATTTATCTGATGTTGATATTAGTATATTTACACCAGGTAACTAACATGGGTTTATAATAGAATATAGTTCCTGAAGGTTAAAGAAGCCATAATCTTTGTTCTTAAATGCAACTGAGTTTTCAGGGGTTATACTCTACATCACTGCTCACAGCTGAGATCTAAATTTAATCTAAAATAAATAATTGTCCCTTGCACTATAAAAAAGCAAACCATCTTGGATAAGATTATGATTAGGGAAAATTTGACTTTTAGTGTGACATAGAGGAACATTTTTGCTGCTATCTACTTCTTAATATTGTAGTGGATAGTTGGATTTCTTTCCTTTCCACTCAGACTCTCTGCACCTTAGGTGACCTCTATTTACTAGCTCAGGTAAATGCCTCAAGCTGGTATCAAAATTAGTTCATGCACTGACCCAGTTTTGGAGTTAACCCAGATACAGAATTTCCACTGAAGTTTGCTGGAGCAACTGGTGTCAGAGAAGTGGTTCTTCACTTTGCCCACAAATAACAGGTTTTTACATAGATCATGTTCAGCATGAGAGGTGGTTGTTTCTTCTCAAGCTCCATGAGGAGGTCACTGCTGGAGTCAGACTTGATCTCCTGATGTCATAGGATGATCTGTGTGTTTCAGAGCTTGGATAAGGTGGATCTCGCAGGAGCAGTAAGTGCTGAATCGCTGTCTTCTTCCTCCAGGAACATTGAAGGGGACATAAACGAAGACTATGAAGGTCAAACCAGGAGCTGGAATAAACCAATGCATTTCATTTGATATCTAGGAATGGTGTAAATGTGGACTCTATGTATTTGGCAACTTTTAAATAGACAAAAATTACAAAGACATCCCCAAATAACAAGGGGAGCCTCAGTGATCTGCAAGAGATGAGTAGCAGCTGCAATGTGGATTAGCAGACAGGCAGGTCTGGAGGTTAATTCAACATTGCTCTTTTCCTATCCTAGATATCGTGGCATTTAAAAATGATCACATGTACAACATACTTAAACATGCTAGTCCCAGAGAAGGGACCATAATGAATACAGAAAATTCAATAAATTCTGGAAGGCAAATGAGAAATGCATGTTTTCACCACTCATTTCTTCCCTGGTGTCAAACACACCCTACAAGGCAGCTTGGAGCTCTGATGCACAGACAGAGGTGGAGTCTCCAGTCAACTGTCCTCCAATGTTCTTCCTCATCAACCTCTGCCCACAGCTGGGCACTCACTGGATTTGCCCCCTGGGCTCGCCCAGACACAATGTCCCTGATGACAAACCAAAGTCAAACTTTAAGGTGTGCTGCAGCCACTTCTCCACAATTTGGATTTGCCTCTTCCTACAAGCAAGGCCCTTTCCTCGGCCAAGCATAAAGGGATGGTACATGGTATTGTATCTGTTCTTTGAAAAAGAAAACCTTCCTCTTTTTTGTCCCATTCTTGCCAGTAACAGGGTTCAGAAGCTGCTTCCAAAGTAAAGGGATCTTTAAATCACAGGTGTTGCAGAAGGGCTGGAATCGCTCACTTTAACCGGGTTGTAAAATCTCACTGTTGAGGCTGTAGTACCTGCTTCATCCCATGGCTTCTAATGTTTTCATGGCTCTGTGGGACTCTCATCCAAGGACAAGCATCAAGGGTTTTATAACTATCAGTTGATCATTTCTGCTAAAGTAGGGGAGGTGGATTCTCAGCGAGATAACAAAGGTGTTATCTCTATCCAGGGAGGATATAAAGGATATTGGGAAGATAACATCTAATTGAAGATTCAATTTTCCAAGTGTCAAATTGTTTTGATGACTAATTGATTTACATAGACTGAATTCATTCACAGAGAAAGTGTTTTTTAGATCTTGCTTCCTGTCTTCTTCTGTGACAGCAAATAGGAATTGCTGTTCATTTTCTTAAAAATGAAAGAGACTAGGATTGGCATGGAAGATGTTACTGAGTTTTAGCACTTTTATATTCTAGACATAGACGAAGTAGGTTGCTAATGTCAGTGAAGGTGTGATTCAGGGATCCAAACCCCAAACTAGGAGACAGGAAAGGTCAGGATCTAATTGCTCTGCCTTGGAGCTGAGGGACCAAAAAAGGAGGAAAACATGATGCCCTTAGAAAAAGCTGTTGCACAAGATCTTTTTGGCTCAGTTTAAAACAAGGATAATGGTGTTTACTTGCTGTCCTAGGAGGGATATTGTGAGAATTAATTAATGCCAGCAAAGTGCTGTGAAGGTCGAAAATAATACCTAGTGAGAATGCAGGATGAAGTGGTAAGGAAGATTAATTGGGATACATTTAGAATAGCTTTAAAAGTGAGCTGTGACAAAAGCATCAGTGAATCCTGTTGTAGTGAAGTTTTTCTGCACCCACCTCAACAAGTTGTTCTGCTTTTAGTGACAGCATTCCCAAAACAGTTCCAGCTAAGTCTTTTTAACAGGAATGCACATTCAAATCCCTCTGCTGGTAACACCAGGCCATTTTCCAAAGGCCTGAGCAGAGGCAGAGGCATTTCTTCTCTCTCCATTTCTCTCATCCTTATTGTTCAATTCCTGAGGACTGATTGATAACATGCTTTTCCAGAAGGACTCACTGCTGACAGCATCACTGGCACTACTGGGGGTAAATCTGGATTCTGCTCATCTCCCACCTCCCAGGAGAGTTCCCAGTCTGCTAGAACACAGGCTCAGCTGGGTTGGTCAGGGCAACCTGACTTCTTCTCCACAGCAGCACAGATTCAGAGTGAAGGGTTTGGAGGGACCCTCTCTAAACCTTGTACCCAAAATGCATCTCTGGGGGAACTAAAACAGAGAAACATTATCTATAGTTAAATAAATTCTATAATTGTGGTATAATGAAATCTCATGCTATAAGTGTAAAAGTAATTTTAAAATGTTGATTTCACTGCGCATGTTGGCACCATATTAATGGCCAGACAGGAAATAAAGTTTTCATGTATGTGCTTTAGCGGGCAGAACCAGTGTGTTTTAATGTTGCACATTTTATTCATCTGCTCTGTCTTGTACTTAGTAAAATATTGTTATGTCTGGTTATCATCTCTGTCAAAAGAGTATTTCTATTTTCATCATTGTAGAGGAATTAATTAGAACATCTGTGCTCTTTTACGAATTTCTAAATATATTTTCATCTATTGATACCAGATTTTTAGCAATTCTGTCTCTTAATTCTTTATTAGCAAGCACAAAAAAATTTTATTTCATAGGGCATAATTTATTCTGAAAAGAACACATTTGTTCAAAATATTGAAACTAACATTTTCAAATTTTCATTACAAATATATAAAACTTTTCTTCCTTGAATTTGTCCCAAACCACCACACTCATTTCATTTGTAACCAAAGAGCTACTTCAGCTGCAATTTTCTTTGGAGAAAACTGAGCAAGTCAAGATTCTTGTCCCAATGATATTTGTAAATACTTCAGCTTGTGTATTTTAGTTCAGATTGCACATTTTCTTTTTGTTTGCATTTTTCAATGCTCTTTTATAGTGGGCAAAATGCCAGAGCAAGGTAAGTGTAATAGTGCCTCAGTGTGACACTGTCTCCTGTCACACAAAACACAAGTTTGTAAGTATGAAGGCAATTTTCAGTTGCATTTTCACTTTCTGAGTGCTAATGAAGGAAGAACAAGTCTTTTGAGAGGCATGGCTGACAGATAATTGCTTTCACAGAATAAACCCAATATCTTTCCTTTTGCCATCTAACATTTAAAATCATTTTACATATACAGAACATTTGAGTCTAATTGGATGAAGGATCTTAATTCCTATTACAAAAAAAAAATCCCAAACCAAAACAAAAAAACAAACCCCAAACCTGTTAAATTGATATTACTTCATTGATTTTAATAAAGCCTTTGAAGATCTGAGAACAAAGGGTCCTATTGGTTCTTTAATTAGTAAAGGATTTATTCAATAAGTTATCGGACAAGTTAATTTACAGGACTTAATTTTGCTATTGAAAGGTTTAGCCTCCTTCCCTCCAAAATTGGGACGATGGACCATTCCAATACTGTGAAGGTGATGACCTTGTGATAACCCGTGTGTTCATCAGTCAAATTACTGTCCCCAGTAATGATAATGCCAAAGCTCTGGAACACTGGGGCAGCTAATCTGTATTCAAATTACACTCAATGAAACAGCAAGCACAATTCGAGTAATAACTCACTAGCACTGAGAGGTGAAGGGAGATGTTCAGACCCCTTCATGCAGATTGGACATTATCATACATTTCTTAGGTGTTGGACAGGTCTGCATGAGAGGGTTGTTAATGAAAATATCAATCAAAAACTCTGCTGACTTAATGGTCAATTTAAATTAATTAATTGGAAAGGAAAAAGTTGAGAAGGACAGCATTGATTGTTTAGCTCAGAGCAGTTGGCAGGCTCGGAGAACAAGGTTGCCCAAACAAGACCACGTTTCCTATGTCAGCTGAGGCTGTGTGTAAAATCTTGAGTTTGAAAAGACAGGGAAAAATAGTAGGACGTTGTAATTTGAACACTGATACTCTGAATCATGGTTCACTGGGTTTGGGGTGGGGTGCTGAACATAATGGTATAATACCAGCCTTGGGAAGGAAATCTGTAGGAGATGTAGAAGTAAGTCACTGTGCTCCAGATGAGGATTCGACCCTCGCTGTACAGCCACATGTAGGAATCCTTTAATTCATGACTGCTTTTTATCCTCAGAGCTTGTAATTTCTGCCTCAGAATGTGTTTGCCAGTTGTACCTAAAAGGCTGACTCTCTAGAGGTCAGTGGAGGATTCCTATTGATTTAGGGGAGTGAGAATTTCAGCCTGCATCTTCAACAGGGCTCCTCACAAGAAAAATTATACGTCAAGAAAACACGTAATACCTGGAATCATTTACAAGAATTTTCTTAATAATATGAAAGGCAAAGGATCTGATGTTTAGTGAAACTGATGTAATGTCTTTGGGATGAATAGAATAATAAACCCACATTTTTATTGTATATGTTGAAAATAAATACTTCAAATGAAGATATTTTCTATATCTATGTCTATATTTATACCCATATGCATAATTAAATATCAGCAAAATTTTGGGGGAAAAAACGTCCAAGGTATTTTAAAATACATTTTGTTCATTGCATAAGCAAAGGTTATAGTCATTTGGTGTGGGAACAGGCTAAGGCTTGAAATTAAATCAGGTTGTTATACCAGATTCCTGTGTTTTGAGCCTAAAACTTGACATTGGTTTTGAGATCAGTGTTAAGGAAATACAGGAAGATTTGGTATATTCTTGATATTTTAGCTCTCTAAAGCACAGTTCAAACTTCCTTCTACCTGCATTGGGTTGTCATGTGGGTACAATCTAATATCTGAGGATCCTAAATATTTTTTGAGATCCTGTAAAATTCAAAACTCTTACTCCAAAATATTTTAATCCAAACACTCTTTCTTTGTTTTTTTCGTTTTCGTCAGCGAACTGTTTTGCTTTGGTTTTAATTTGTTTCAGTTTAAATTTGTTTCCTAACCCTGCTCTTTCTAAATCACACATTCTCATTCTCATCAGAGACATTGACCCTGTGTATAATGCAGGGGGAAATAAATGTGAGATGTAAAATGAAATGCAGATGCAGCAGCTTTACTGAAGAAGCATCTGACAGGCAGAACTAGGGATGGTTCTAATATTGTTTTTATTATAATTCCTTTTGTTATTACAAAAAGGATAGGAAAGAAAACTGGCCTAATGAGACAGAAAGGAACCAAAATAAAGCAATTAGCCCCTAACAACCGCATGGTGATTATATATTTAAGAAAATGGCAACAAGTGGAGAAGGACATGACACACTATTAAGGAAATTAAAACATTGCACTGACTTTCTATTCCTTCTTTTCCACATATCCTTTCCCCAAAGAAATATTAAAATGATAATAAGGAACTCGAATGTATTCTAAACTAAATGTAACTTGGTTCTCTTTACAATTCAGGGGCAGA
Source organism: Margarornis squamiger (assembly GCA_035222235.1). NCBI lineage: Eukaryota > Metazoa > Chordata > Aves > Passeriformes > Furnariidae > Margarornis > Margarornis squamiger. Next base: position 67,138,799 of record JAWWTY010000123.1, read on the forward strand.
AGTTTCATACCTAGCTTCTCGAAGATGCTTAGCATAATGGATACAGAGTAGATCAGGGCTGCACTGTTACTGAATATGATGCAAAGAAAATTTACCAAGGCTCAGAACAACCAAACAAACCATGGCTGTGGTAGGATGGTGGCAGTCCCCCCAAACCTTCCCAATGTCACAATGTAAATCTTGTTACTGACTGCAGAAGCACTGAGTTATGTTTCCAGTTCTCTCCAGCAGCAAGCACTCACCTTTTCAGAGCTCTCTCAGAAATTGTTTCACCTGGAGCCCAAGGAAAAGTAGGTGAAAACAGCTGTGACATGGGAAGGGCAAGCAGCACACCAAGAAAAGCCCACGGTGGCACGGCTTTTTCAGCAGAGCAACTCAGCACAGCCCAGACCTGATGATTCTGCAGTTCAAGGATGTGCCTGGCTGAACTGACTCCTTTCTTGCTGGACTGTGTTAATATAACGGCTGTAGAGCTCAAAGGCAAACTCAATAAATGGTGTTTGCTGTTTGCAAACGCTCTGGCTTTGCTTTCAGACCTAATCTCCCACCAAAGCCATTCAGCATGGCTTTGACTGCTCACCACCCTGACAGCAGCTGAACCCCTTTGGGCATGGCTCTTCCACCCCAACATTCAACCAGCACAACCCCTGCACACAGCTGTGGCTGCCTTATCCCCTGGGCTTATCTAGCAGCTATAGAAGATCTTTGTCCAGAGGTGTATCAAGGGCCTTTATGTGCTTGTAACTAAGTCTACCCCTACATGTACTATTCTGTTACACTGGTGTACAGATGAAGCCTATGCTGAAGGACATTAATGAAGAGTAGGGCAGAAAATGTGTGAAAAAATGGCTACAGGTGACTTCATCCCAGCTTTGCCTCAGCTCAGTTTTCTCATTTGGGAGGTAAAGATAATGACCAGACAACAGAAGGTTTTCATTTCTAATCTCAACACTGATTCTTTCTGTGGTTTTAGACAAGCTGCTTAGACTGACCACATCATTTTATCAGCTCCAGGAGGGCAATAGCAATATCCAATGTGTCCACTCTTTGTGGATGTCCGGATGTGTTCCCAGGACTAGCTTTCCTGTGTGCAGTATGAGGATTGGACATATCTGCCCTGGCATTGCCTGAGGAATGTCTTTCTTGGGTGAGTGGATTCCTCAGCATGTCCCAGGAGCACTAAGGTTGAATAAATTCAGATTATCTATGGGATCTATTGATAGGTGCTGGATTTTCCTTTTGATCTGAATAATGCAAAAATGTGTATGAACTATTTTTAGCTGGGCTATAAAGGGAGAATTAAGCTATCAGAGTATATAATCAGAACAGAACCACCATTCTAAATTTGGGGATCAGATACTATACCTTGTAATTAATCAGGCTGAATGAAGTCATCCTGGAGTAGAATTGCATGAACCATTTTATTCTTCCACTGGCTCAGGGTAACGGGTTCTATGAGGAATACTTGTGAAGGGCGAAATGGTGCCGTGGTTGCATAAGTCAGGAAAATGGCCTTGGCCATTACTGGAGATGCTGAGGGTCCCAGCCCAGCCTTGTAGCTCTAAGGCCAGCCATGGCTCAGCCAGTCCCAGCCTGTGCCTCAGAGTAATATGATGGGAGCCTTACAGAGCCTTAGCACAGAAAGCAAAGCAGGCACAGAAGTTGTTAAAAAAAATGGCCTTTGCTATGTAAGTGTATCAGGACCTGACCATGAGCAGAAAGTATTACTAATATTTTATTTTCTTATGAATAACAATAAAATATTACACTGACTGTAAGCTTGATGTGAGAGCTAGTAATATTATTGCTCTTGTAGTATTTAGTTTGCTTGTATATTCTCTTGACTCCAGATGGATTTTAATTTTGTCTATGGTAGCTACACAGTGTGCACGTAAAAGCTTTAATAAATCTGCTTGTTCAAACTGAAATAGGCATTTTGTATTATGAGATTGTCTTGCTCCAAAACAAATCCACATGATTAGAGTAGTGGATTTAACTAATTGTCCTCTGAGCAGCTCCTATGGGAAAACAAAATGTTGTCTATGTTAACAGTGCCTCAAACAGGGATCAGTCAGGATCAGCAAAAGAATGGTATCACATGCTTTAGTATTGTGTTGTTTACCAGATGGCAGGAGGGTAATTAACATAAAATCATTATCACTTGCTTTAGGGTAAGTGCCATCATAAAAGCTGATATCTGAACTGAGTCCCAAATCCCAATATGTAAGCATTGTTGAATACCTAGAAAAACACAGTTTGGCATTCAGATCCCAGGAATCAAGATTCAGACTTCAGTCTGGGTGAGATCCTGAAGTGAGAGGGATCTGCTCTCCAGAAAAACCCTTATTCAGTTATTCATGTGAGATATTAAAGGGATAGATGCTTTTCAGATACTTCTATTCTATTCTATTCTATTCTTCTTTTTTGGATGCCAGCAATAGCTACTATTAGTAGTAATATTAATTAGATTATTGCAACTGTTAATAATGCCTATAACATGTTGTTGAAAATGTGAGAACAAATACTAAAGCAGTTCAGACAAGCCGTGCTCTAGAAATGCCTCAGACTGCAAGGGAAGCCTGGAATGAGCTGAGGTGCAGATGTCCATGTGGTTTCTATTTTAAGGCAGGTGGCATGAGTCCAGCCCTCAATGCTGCAGTTTTTCATTGTAAAGCTGTGTGAGCTTTGATATGGAAAGAACCTGATAGGAGAGAAGGCTGGGCCACTCCTCCTACCATCTCAGTTCTTGTAGGGAGCAGCTAGAAATGTAGCTGGAATGATTGCTCCAGGACTGCTGGCTCTGGCAAAGGTTTTCTCTACTTTAGAAAAAAGCCAGCTCATAAGTTCACTGTGTTTGCATGGTTGGCCCTTCTCACTGACTGATGCAAAGAAGTGTCAGGACACTGGAAGGCTTGTTTTCATTTATGCCATAATTATAAGCAAGGAAAACATATAGAGGCATTGTTAACCAAGAGATTCTGTGGCACCAGAGATCATTGCCTGACCAATATCACAGCTCTGTGATAAGGACATGTGGGGTTTCACAGACGGAGCACAACTGCAAAATTCTGCAAAGAACCCCTCAAAATGTTCTTTGGGGTGGCTGCAGAGGTGATCAACAGAGACTACTGTAGTTTGATCCTACTGCAGGAGAGTCTTCTTGCCTAAAACCTGTAGTCTCTACCCATGGACCTACACACACAACTGCATGATTCTGCTCCCGACATGAAAAGGCTAAAGAAATATATGGATAATATTGCTTGCTATGCTTAGTTCGTACTTAATTTCAGGATATGAGTCTCCAGGTCTATTTAACCACCACCTCTCCTGACCACTCAGGTCCTTCAGGGCAAGTTTTATAAAGGATCTGAGTCTTGAATTTCACTGAGATTTGTGAATGCCATGTTGTGATACTCCTCTTAAACAGCCTGCCTGCATTCACATGAAAACTGCAGAGAAAAGCCAAAGTACAAGCTTTTCATTCCATACACTGGTAACTGTGGACAATTGGACACTTGGGGGTCACTTTGCATATTTGTAACAGAGCAGACAAAGCAAGTGTGTAACACAGTCTGGCATTATATGCTCAAAGACCAGATAGCAACTCTCTAGTAAAATTTTTCCAAATTAACTTTTTTTTTTTTTTTTTTTTTGGTATGTTATCACTGTCAGAAGAGGAAGAGCTGACCTTTCTTATTTTTCCCCTGAGTCAGTCATTACTTACATTTCTTCCCATTACGGCTTGCTCCACATTGCCTGTCTCTAATGTTATGTTCCTGTGTCATCATTTCTACAATTATCCAATGCTCTGCAGTATCTATTGGAAGAGCAGCTAGGGGGCTGATGTGCCTGTACTGTACTGCTCACTGTCAAACCAGTTCCTTCAGTTCATACTTACCTGGTGCCATGAGTAAGCAAAAAGAAATCAATGCAAGTTTCAGGCAGCAGAAGTCTAACCAAAAGGTCCATGCAACATACTGGAGAGCATCTAAACCAAAGCAAAACCACGACAAACCTGCCTTGGCAGCTGAGGTGAGATGGTAATTTACAGTCTGGATAGCGGGATCTGAACTAGTCACTTTAGTCTCCACCTGTAGTCAGTGGAGAAAGAGATACAATGACAGCTGACACTTGCACAGCCTAATATGCAGTTTCCTCTCCACTGACTAAAAACCTGGCAACCCTGGAGTATCCTGAAGAACCAGCTTAGATACAGAATCCCAGTTACAAGCACCTCAGGTAGAGTAGCTAGTTCCCTCCCAAAAGCACCTCAGTGTCCTATTTGGGAACACTCTGTGCATAGAGAAAAAGTTTGCCCTGTTAGTTTTCATCACAGGCAGGGACAAAGCGGGTCATTAATATGTTCTGTAATTCCAGCCTAACTATTCTAATGTGCATTGATTTCATCTTATGTGGGGAAAAGAGCTCCTTGCTTATTATTGGTAATATATCTCCATGGAAAAGGTAAAAGCGCTCTGCTGAGCTCATGCAAATGAAAGGGAAAGGATCACCTCCCTCCACCTGCTGTCAGTACTTTTCCTTTTCCACTTGTCCAATGGTGGGTGCAGCTGTTGTGTTGTCACCAGTGGCAGAAACACTCCCACTACCTTGCCATGGCTGGTGGAAAAAATCATAACTGAACTGGAAAACATCTCTGGGATACAGATTGAGGGAGTCATGTAAGTAAAGACAACAGAAGAACATCACTTTCTTGCTCATGAGTATTTCTTTTTCACCCAGCTACAGTCCCACCATTGGCTTTCTTGTGAAAAATTCTTTTTTATTTTTATTTTTTTATTTACTTCATATCAGCTGTTACTGTTGAGAACTTATTTCTAAGTCCTTTTCTGTGGTAAATGGACCTTTGGGTTTTGACAAAGGTATTTCGTATTCTTATTTAACACCTTATGTGGACTTTGGGAGCTCACTGAATTTTGACAAGGGTGAAAAAAAGTCAGGACTGAGGGTCCTGTGAACTTTTCAGGCATATTCAAAGACTGTATGTGTGACTGTGAGCAGGTCACCTGCATCCACCACCCCCTGCTCTGCCAGACTGGGTGAGACCAGGCAGCTTTCAGAGGGATAGTTGTTGGGTGGAGAGGTCAGTCCACATCTGTGTGCACAGCCTTGGTGGCTCTGAATCCACACATTTCTCTCCAGAAATGCTAAAATAGGCTCCATGTCAAAAACTTCTTTGAACACCCACAGAAAACCACAGAGAAATGCAAAAGAGTAGTAATGTAGGCAGATTATATACTGTGAAGTAACCAGCATGGCCTTTGCAGGGCTTTTGACCTTGCAGCTCCTTCCATGAGCATGGCCCACATCATTTCGCACCCCACATACAGTAGCTATCATGCCTGCAAGGCTCTTCTTAGACTAATTTCTGCTAATGTCATGCATGGCTAGTTAACCTCCATTTGATCTGTCTTTTAGAGATTTATTCATCAATAAAGGTGTTATTACTCCTTTGATGATAGTTAGTATCATTTATATGAATTGTCTATTGACGGGCACATTTAACAAAGGGTGTTTATGTGCTGAACAATCACATAGTTTATTTATCCAATAATCATATAATCGATTAGAAAAAAAATTCAAGTTGAAGGACTTCTTTGAGATTTAAAGATTTCACAGTTTCCATCTGTGTCCAAGATGTTTAATTTGTGTTAGTTGTGTATTACATTTCACTAGAATTGTTCCTACAAGAAGATCTTATGGATCAACCTCTGACAGCTCTCAGGTAAAGATAGAACCTGGCTAGTTTGTTTAAGATGATTGCTTAGGTATTTTTATTCACAAATGGCAGTATAAAAAAATTAGAAATACTGTGCAGTGAGTGTCTTGAGGCACTCTCAGAGAAAGTTACTACTGATCACACCTTCTAGACAAAGTACTTTTTCAGCACTAAGAGCATCATCTGTACAGTGGTTACAAATATGTACTGAGACTGAAAGAGAAGCAGCCTATTTCTCTGATAGCTTTCCCTGGCCAATGTCACAACATTTTCACAAGGCATAACATTGCTCTCTCATAGTCAGATCGAAATCCAAACTGAACCAGAAAATCTTTCTTGTCTAGCAAGTCCTGCAGAGCTTCTGTTGCTCTTGGATTGAAGCACCTCTTGTGCAGCTGGACTGCAGAGTGCAAGGCCCTGCAGGGACCTTGGCACCCAGGGGCAAAACCTTTGTGCAGCAATTACTGCACTATACAACTTATTCCTTAAGACAGAGAATGCAGAATAAAGGCTGTGAAGTAATTTAAGAAACCCTGTTTTTTCACCCCTTTGTATCACAGCAAGCAGGAACTGAGTTGCCTGAGTTCATGTTGGGACCTTAAAAAGAGGCAGGCTCATCTTCTGTGATTAGAGCCCTGCTCCACAGAATCACAGTTATCACTTCTGGGACGTCTAACTGTGGCATGGATTCCCTGTTAAAATACCCTCATGAGCAGGGAGGTCTGAAGAGGATTGGTTTGCTATTATTAGTTACTGGCCAAAAGCTTTTGCACTCTGGTTTGAAGGAATTTTTGATCTTTTTCATTTTACAGGAGACTGGAATTGATAAGCCGGGTGATTTCAAGGGCTGCAGTTTCAATCAGACCCCCCCTCCCCACTGCCCACCTAGGAGTCTCTGACCACAGGGAAGGACAAGTCCTGGGATTTGAAGGTTTTAGCTTAGGCCACCAAGTCCCATAGCTTGAGCACTACCAGTTTTGTAACAGCCTGAGCTAAGCTCTGGGAGCAGCAGCTTAGCTGGTGATGTCCCTGTTAGATGCACTCGCAGGTGGTAGAGAATAAAACCCTGATCCTATGAAATCTGGCGGGCAGAGGCAGAGGGCTCACAGGGCTGAAGCAGTGTCAGTGGGGTGGTGAACTTGCTACACCCCTAAAGGGTTAGCATGTCCTTCTTTCTCGAAAATAAATGCTAGAGAAAACTTTCCTTAGGAGAAGTGGGAGAGACACTGACAAAGAAATACAAACTCAGACATTGCGCTCTGTATGTCCTTTCCTGTGCTCTTTGCTTGGCTGTTCCTCTGAGATCTCTTTCTTGAAGGTGACACAGAGCTGGGTGTTGATCTCAGACCTCTCAATCTGAAGTGCTTTTACCCTGAAGTCACTGTGGTACAACTGAAATCTCCTTTATTCCATACTCCTAACTAGTTAAGATTATTTTAAAAATTATTTATATGTTATTATTGTTAATTAACTCCCCCTTCTAAATGAACAGTAAGACACGTTGATACTTTCTTTAAACTTTGTACTTTAGAAATAGCATTCTCTTTTCTTTGTTCAGGGACTCTGGTAAAGTCTTCAAATAATTCAAATCTCAATAGCAGCAGCAGAGATGCAGTCACTGAGACCCAAACCTGTGGCAGTCATGAGCCCATTGGAGCTGAGACTCAGCAGATGCAGCTGCTGCTCATGTTCCTTTCCCAGGAAACATGGAAAAGCATCACACCTCCTTAGGATGCAGCCTGGCTGGATGTGCAGGGCACTTCTGCCATGAGAGACAAAGCCACCACTGCATTTATGTCTATACATATGAATTCAAGTACTTATGTGTACTATGTATATACACTGGAATGTACATTTCTGTATGTGTGTGTATAAACAAGTACACATGTGTAGGGCTGAACAGCCACATACACATGTGCTTAAGCATGTGCACATGACCAGCACTCTGTGATGTTTCTGCAGTACTCAGCAATGCCTTCTCAAGAAAGAGCTTTGTGTGCAGAACTGTATAGGAAAAGCATTACTAAGTGCATGTGCCTTTGCAGTAGGAAACGAAAATACAAAATATCCTGTTGGGCTGATAAAGACAGAGAGCTCCTGGAAATAGCATTAACCCTACCTGACACTTGTTTTCTTGGCCCTGGATCTACTCCAGCACTGGTGCCAATTTGTTTTTTTCTGGCCACTTAAGCTGTAGGGGAAGAACAAATTCCTTGGGCTTGTTAGTCTTTAAAATGTATTTGTTCAAGGCTGGGATGTGAGGCTGCTACCACAAGCCCTGTCTATGGGACAGGGGGTATCTGTTCTGTTCAGGGAGAGGGCAAGAAGGAAACACCTCTGCACTTCAGAGTTTGTGATCCCCTCCCTCTTGCTTATGGGAAGAGCTGCAGATGTGTCACCATGCCACTGGCCAAACAGGACAACACAACTTCAGGTGACACATGGAGTCATCCAAGCCCCATGGAAGGGTGCTTGATGGCACAAGGAACTGAAGCACAGGTGACAGAGATGCTGATTGATCTGGCTTTTCAGAAGTCTGGTAGCATCACTGGAGCAACACAAAGACCGAGGCCAACTTGCAGCTCATCTTTGCACCTGTGCTTCCCACATAACTGAACTGCTCTCTGGGCTTCAGATCCTGGATGGCTCTATCTGTGTCACACGATGCTCAAAAGTAGAGTTGCTCCTTTTCTTCCTTCCCCCAAAGACATGTCCTAGGCACAAACCATCTGATACCATCTTCAGCTACCTGGTCCACTCCATGGTGGCAAAGTGAGAGTTGTAGGTACTGCAGGTCTAATTTGTGATTGAATTTCAGGACTAAACTGCATCTGTGTTCCATGTCTGCATAGGTAAGTGCAAGCTGAGAAGCGACACCCAGTGCTTCGCACAGAGGAATATGAGGAAAAATGAAAGCTTTTTAACAGGTCAGAAATCCCATCACCTAATTTGGAGAGATGCTTTGTGAATTAATTCAACCATGACCTAGCACAAGTTGAGTCCTGCAGAAAAGCTGACTGAGGCCTCTTGTGTTGCTCTGCCATGGACCTGATCCTGAGATATTCAGATCCCTCCTCGATGTCCTCGGGTGCTGGAAGGATGCTGGAGGTGACAGACCATGGGGCAGGATTCCCTCATTCTGAAGCGATGCTCTTCTTGCCCAAACCCACCTTACCGCCCTTACAAGACCTTTCCATGGGCTTTGGTGCCATCCAGTGGCAGCAGCGCTGAAAGGAAAGTCACATTCCAAAATCCTTGGTTCCCGGGAGGTCACTGGGCACACACGAGTAGCAATATTAAGCAAGATTAAGCAAGATTAAAGTTTTTCACCAAGTTTGAGAGTCTGAGTGTAAGTGCAGTGGCCAAAGAGAAACTTTTAGCAATGTTTCAACCAGGCAGAAAAGTCAGCTTTTTAAAACAAAAAATATATTTATGGGTAGAAAAAGAAAGGGGGGGAGGAGGAGCTTGGCTTTGAGAAATGTTTGATGAAACTGGCTTAAGACTGTATCTGAAAATCATATCAATGTTCTCCAGACTGTCAAGTGAAGCCAGACTGATTCAGGCTGATCTGAAATATTTAGGGTTTAGAGTTTGATGAATTTTGTTTGCATCTTGGTTTTTTATGTATTTCAACATCACTGAATTAATAGCAAGGGGTTCATGGAGTTCATGTCGTCCATATCAAATGCATCAGATTCTCTGTACTGAGAACAGTCTGCTTGACTCAAGTTTAGCATGGCCTTGGCTAAAACACGTCTGACAGCATGTGTACAGCTGAAATTTTGAGTTATTCCCATGGGCAGTCATTTGAACTCTTAGAGATAGAAGACATCTTCCTAATTGAAATTTTCCTGTCTAATTCTCCAGACAGTGAATACTGTTACAACTTTCTCCACAGAGCTCTGGTTCATTTGCTTCCTGACATTATCCTCTCTCTTATGCACTGTAACATCTGTTTGCTTTGTGTTTGTAGATGAGAAAGCCTAAAAATAAGAATTTACATCAATCTCAGGAATTTTCTTTCTGCACTTATAAAGAGAAGAAAATGCAAGGATCTTTTCCTCCTCTCTGACAATGAAAGTAGCTAGCTAAGAAAAAACAGCTTGGAATAATATTAATGGTTGGTATTTGTGGTTTTTAGCTCGCATTTATTATTATTTCATTATTGTTGTTGCTTTGTGGGTTTTTTAAGAAATACTTTGCTTGCATAACTCCTATTTAAGTACAAATTGAAGAACTTGGAATTTTTTTTAGCAAGGAATGTAGTAAGACTGTTAGAAACATCCATAGTTCAAATCCTCAGTACTTGTCATTTAGACACGTATAGAAAATGTCTCAGCTGCTTTTGAAACCTCCCGATTTTAACCTAGCCAAACATGGAATGAAAAAGCAAAATACTGAACAACACTTAGGCCAATTTCTCTAAAAATGCCCAGCATGTTAGCATAACTCTTCCCTTGCTGAATTTTGAAGCTAATGGACAAAACTTTAGCTTCTGTAATTCAGTATTGCATAAAATTGATAGGTACAACTTTGCCCTGCCTTTGTGTTTATCTGCTTTTTCCCAACATGTTTTAGAAGTTCCTGTCTATCAGAACTGATCTATTTTTGCAACCAGAGTGCAAATAACTAGATTTTGGCTGTGGGTGGGAAGCAAGACCCCTGTCCTGATTAGAGTTATGTCAACGGTGACTTATGGGGATGTATATACCCAGACATTTTGCCACTTTTGAAAATTTTCTCCCCAAGTTCAAGACTCGCCTGTCAAGGATTGTGTGTCAGAACAAACACCCCTATGCTGGTGTTGCATTACACATTTGCTATCATACTGTACCTCTGTGGAGTTGTTTCCTCCCTGAAATGATGTCATTCCACATTGCCTTCCCCTCCCTAGAAGTACAGACAGGGCAACAGGATCTCAGAGGCTCCTTGTTCTGGTTCCCCATGTGTGCTAATGGCTGCTCCTTGCTTTCACTGCCAGTGCTGCTGGATTATGCTGTTGCATGTTACAGTCACACCTGTGTGGTCAGCAGGGAGTATATTCATAACATACCCTTTCTAGGGCCAAAAGTGTGGCTTTCTTATTCTCCCCTGTTGCCTCTAGGCTTGCATGCTAGCAGGTTGCCTTTCAAATACTGTCCCTCTATATTTCTGCTTGTTGAAAGGTTATTTCATCCCTAATATTCTACCACTGAATTCCTTAAAAGTTAGCAGGGGATTTTTGTCAGAAAACAGCTTTTTGTAAAATTGAGCTGGCAAGCTGACTGCTTCAATTATCAACTGCTTACATACCAAAAGCCCCTTAGAGCCTCACGATTCTCTCATCAAGGGAAAATCTGTTTAAGACGTCCCTCAACCTTTTTTCTCCCCTCCCTACAAGCTGAATAGTTGCATTGCTGTCACCTGGAGAATCACCAGAAACACAACAAAGGCTGCAGCTTTTCCAGGGGCGCCTTTGGGAGCAGCAGGCACACAACAGCCAGGCACATCCCTCTCTGGACCCCTTCATCTCGCATCACAGCTCCTTCCCAAACGCACCGCACGACACAGAAACGCAAACACTGAAGGGCTGGTTACCTGAGCAGCATTTTCAGAGCCTGCAGCCCAGACCCTTCCCAAGAGCAGCGCTGACACTTGGTGGTGTGCGGGGGAACTGCACAGCCCTGCTCCAGCTGTGCGAGAAGCCTTTACACGTCACTGCCTCTGTGCATGCTCAGGCTCTTTTACCTTCTTCTCAAGGTGACAAACCAGAGCACTGCAGCCAGGTCGCACTGGTGAACACTGGGACTCTGCCTGCTTCCATTTCTCTCCAGTGTCCTCATTGTGAAGGGCACTGCTAAATAATTACACTGAAGTTATTTATGGATGAATAAAGAACCCTGAACTAACTTTCTAGAGGCTGGCCGGGACGTTGTTCTGGCTTGCTGGTCTCTAAGATTTGAAAAACAAAGAAGATCCCTACTTTAGGGAGTGCAGTATCCTAATCTCTTTCTGCCACTGAAGGGTTGTGGTCCAGTTTAAAAGACAATGCTCTTCACTGGAGACCACAGGCTCTTATAGAGGTGTGTATTTATAGAATCATACATTCGTGTGGTATGGAAGGGACCTTAAAGATCATCTAGTCCAAACACCCTTGTCACAGAGGATTGTAGCATGCACCACAACAAGTAGACAACTATATATGGTTCCTTAGTTAGATGCCTCAGGTTAGGTTGGATGACTGCATCCAACCGTGGGTTAGACTCATCTCTGAGTTTATATATAGGTGTGTGTGTACAAAGAAAAAAAAAGCTTTGAATCCTCCATGTTTGCAGAGTAGTAAGAGCCTCTTCACATATGCACTCAGAATTCCAAGCCATTGGCTATGCAATGACAGTGACAAAACCAAAGCCAGAGTGGAGTCCCATAACCACCAACAATTAGGCAAACACTGTTGCAAAAGCAACAACATTTCAGAGATGAAAGGAGGAAGAAGGTTGTCCAGCTGTTACCACAATGCAGGGATCAGCCTCTAGATTGAATGGAAAGATCTGTCCAGATGAAGCTAAGCTTCCTTAGCAGGTGTCTGTGCCATGCTTATTATTTTCTACTCTTTTCACACTGCCACAGGCTTTCAGCAATTATCATTGGCCAAAGTCTGCAGGGGGAGTAAAGGATTTCTTGTCCCTGCCTGTCCCCAGGCCTGGGCAGCCTCTGGGGAGATGTCTCAGCATCAAAGTCATTATCGGGCAAGGGGCAGAGGTGTGAAAGTGCACAGGAGGTTGGAACAGATGCTTGGTTCTCTCTCAAAATCATTGAATCTCTGTGGTTTATTAGAGGGAGATAATGTATATATTGACTAACAATGAGGAATATTAAAATTTCAGGGGATTTATGAACTTTCCATAGTTTGTCAACTCCACCACAGCTGGTGACTTCCCCAGGCAGGTCCAAAACAACAACAAGTTTTGTAATTATCAGAAATTAAATTGTGGGTCCCCAAGATCAAATGCATCCAAAATTCCCCCTATGCTTCCCCGGTGCAGGACTCACAAGAGAGAAACACTGTTATCACAAGGACAGAAGTGGGCAACAGTCTTTGGTTATGGCTCTGAACTGCAAGTCAGCAGAGGTCCAAATTTTTCTTAACTTGCAGGTTGTATCCTTAACAATACATTAGATCTGTGTTTCCACTACTCAGCTGCAAAATGCAATGCAGGTTTTACTTTTTTTTCTTTTCTTGCCTATTTTTCCAATTTGCAGCACATCCTCTGCATAAGCACGCCTTTCTTTCATGAGGTACAAAAGGCCCTTCAGCTGGAGTCTTTCAACATGACAAAAGATAGTGTCTTTTGACTACCCATATAGCATCTGTCCAGTTTGCTGGAGACCTGACTCTCTGCAGGAACAGTTTAACATTGTTCAGAAGAGCTGGCTGTGCTCATTTCCCATCTAAAACAAACACAAAACGCCACCTAAGTCTGTTATATTTCTGCCCACGTGATAGTTTTGTGTAGAGTTCATAGTGAGACCTCAAAAAAATGAGTGCTGCCTCTGTGAAAGCCCTGTGTTTTCTGCATTGCTTTTTTATGCCTTAAAAGCAGCAATTTTTCTCTGTAACCAGGATTTGCTGCAGAAAAGACACCTGCTAGCTGGCATGATTTGTACCGAAATGTCAGGGAGGGTCTACTGCACTTGCTACAGTCACTGAGGAGCGAAAGTCAGGTTTTTGCTGTCGTGGCTAGTGAGTTAGAAGCCCAAACTGGCATATTATCATTGTGGGGAAACATCAGTCCAAATCTCGAGTATTGCCAGTGCATGGGATTCTGGGTGCAAATTCCCAAAAGGAGGTGCTGCAGCCAATGGAACCTTGCTCAGGGTCTATAGCTGAGAGAAGGAAAAGTGCTCTCTCACTAAAGCAGGGTGATTTGCAGCTCCTCACACTGCAGCTGGATGCAAAGAGCTCCTCTGGCTCCTGCCAAGGAAGTGTGGAGTGAGTTTAATGGTCACATGTCTGTTAAACATAAATTTGAACTTTAAGTTCACCCAGGAGTGATAAATGATTCAACCACTCCAGTACCATGAATCCTCTAGAGCAGCACCTTTAACCTTGCTCAGGAAAGCACTGCTGTTTAACAATACTGAAGACACAGACCATTCTCAGAAGTGTTTCAGTCTGTATAAAGAAGAAAAAAATTTTTCCCTCAGCCTGAAGCCATCTGAACAATGTTTTTTGCCATTTGAAACACCTTCAGGAAATAGTATGTGTTATAGTGTTATAATACAATAGTGTCTCATGCTTCATAGGTTTGTTTGGTTTTTACCTATCTAGCTATCTTAAAAGGAAAAAAAAATAAAAAGAAAACCTACCCCAGGTGCATATCAGATGTCTAAGATGAGAAATGACTCTTACTATCAAACTGATAAGGATTTTAAAGGTGTACTTAGCCCTATTAAGATCCTGGTTTGAAACTAAGTAGATCTGAGTCCAAATCCCGTCCCTTGCAATAGGTTTCTTGCTATGCTTGATCAAATATTTGTAATAGTATTTCTGAAGTGCTCAGCAGTGACCTAACATTATTCACTTTGAAGCCCAGGGGAATTTTTCCATTTACAGCAGTGAGAGCAGAATTTAGGAGAAAAAAAATTCTTTGGAAAACAGTGTGAAATTATCCATACTTTGATCATTTTTGGAGGGTCTGTCTTTCCTGCAGTGCTTATTTATTTTGCGTTTTTATGGTCATTCCTCAGTGTACTTTGTTCCTTTGTATGTTTGTATAGTATTGAGTGTGGTGAGCTTTGACACTGGTTGATGCTCAGGGGATCCAAAAACAAAACACAAAACAACAATAGCAATAAATGTCCATGGTCAGGGATATCGCCCATGAATTGAGAGTCTTCCTATTATCTTCTATACACATTGAGAGACTCTTTTATATCAAAATGTCTTCTTACATGAAGGAAAACAAAACTAGAAGTTACCCAAGCCCTGCCTGGGAAGCTGCCTGCAGAGAGTCCTGTGGCAGCCAGTCATGAAATGAATGGGATGTCCTGGATTGATGCAGAGCAGATAGACCTGGTCTGTGGAGGACTGGGAAAACAGCAGGAAATTCTCCAGTTGTGCAAGGCAAAGAGCAGCTCCACCTCTTTGTGCTCCAGGCTCATGGCTATGCCTGACTGCACATGGAAGGAATTTGCATTGCCAACAGGAGCTGATCAATAGGAGCTGTCTGGGAAAGCGGCTTGTTACTTTTAGACAAGCAAGGGGTGGCAGTGAGAAGTGAGTGGCACGTGGTCTGGGTTCGGAGGGAACTGTAATGGGCTGCTTTGTTTTGACATAACTGTAATGGTCTTTCATGTGCAGCTGTATGTAGATAAGACAATGCCAGGATAATGCTGGACATTCAGATGCAAATGAATTGTATATGTAACTGTACACTGCGTTATTTTTTCTTACAAGGTGTTTTGGAAGATTTTTTTTCCCCTGAGAACTACGCTACACCCTGGTCATGCAACCTAGTCAGCCACTAAACTTCTCCAAAAGAATATTCTTATTTTTAGATTCTCTCACTCTGGTTACCAAAGTGTTACCAATGAGTCTTTACCAAATAAGCCATTTCCAGCTCTCCTTCCTCTTTGTGAGGAGCAAAGACTGGACCATGAGGAAATGAGGATGTTCTGCATGGTGGAGTTGGGTTTTCATACTCACACAATGCAAATGATTTGTTTGCTTCACTGAGTGGTTTGGGAGAAGGTATGGTGGGAAGGACAGGGAATGAGAGTGGTGGACTGATGTCTATAGGGTTACAGTAATGTTTCAGATTTGGGGTAATAAAGCCATAGGCACTGTAAGAGGATGAACAGAAAAGAAAAGGGTTAAAATTAGCCTAGGAGATGTAATCAAACTTACATGGCCAGTGTCTTGAATATGTGCACACCTGAATGACATCTAAATCTGAACTTCTGTGTCACCTGTTTTGTAGGGCTTTAGGTCTTCTCTCCCATATCTCAGCATGGCTTGAAGAAGATGGAGGGAGGCTCAATGCAATTCCTGTTAATTCCTTTACTGTTCCTAGTTTTCACTCTTTTCTTTAGTTTGCTCTGATCTGATTTCACTTCAGCCTTTATTCTCTTCTCATCAGTAATGATTCAAAGCAGGAGCAATTGTTCTGATGTCATCCAACAGATTTTTTCTTTCATTTACCCTGGTTTATTTCTAATTGTTTTTCAGAAGCTTGGAGTCTGTCCTTTTAATGTTTAAGTCCTAAATACCATGGTGATGTCCTTTATATAAATATTACTAATGAACAATCTGGAGCACATTTTTACATGGAAAATGTTATTCAAGACAGACTTCTTAAAACTCCACTTTTTAAGTTCCAGACAATCCTGAGTGCTGTACACAACATTGTGCAGTCCTGTCACTTGTAGGGATTAGAGTTCTTCAGAAACTCAGTCATGATTACAACACTAATAAGGAACCCACACAGCCTTTTGTTCAGCAAACAATCAACCCAGTTATTTAGACAGGTCAGAGAACCTATTTCTGCGTCTTCTCTTACCATGTTTGTTCCCCATGACAGAGTGCAGTTGCTGTTGATATTGCAGCCCAGATCTCAGCCTCTGCTGACAACTGAGCGTTTTGGTGTCCTGTGAACACACTGCATGGTCTCCAGTCTGCAATACAGTCCTACTGAGAAGGGAATGACTCACAGTTTGTTATTTGCTCTAGTTTTGGGGCCAGTTCCTTTCTGAATAGTGCAGGGGCACTGATAGAGATTGATGGCTCTTGCTTTGGCATGCATGAGTCCACAGCGTGCTCTTTGTCTTGCCTCCTATGGGATGCAGAGACTTGTCAGGTCTCTGAACAGAGGAAGTGTTCTGAGACTCATCTGCCTTATGCCCTGTCACTCTGGAAATTGAACCAGTCAGGTGCCTGTGAAGGTTCTCCCTGGCAGCTTCTCTACAGCTGGAAAGCTGCTTGTTCCAATTGCTGGTGGCCCAGAGACCAGTCTGGGTGAAGCAACAAGGTTCATGTTGTTTGGCTGTTGCAGTGGCTTTGCAAAGGCAGAGGAGGGTGCCAAGGGTCTTCCTTGCTTACACCCCCTGAACCAGGGTAAGCACAGTGAGAGTCTTACAATCCTGAGCTATTTGCCCTTTTCTGAGTGAGCTTTCCTGATGTAGTTTGGCAAAATACAAGATGGAGATACAAAGCCCTACTTTGCACCATGGTTCACATCCCGACTTGGTGCCTAAAAGGTTAAAAGCCGTAAATAGCTTGCCTAATATGAAAATACACCTTAATTCAGGTAGTGTCAGCACCTGAGCCTAAATGGAGAATGAAATGGAGATTGCTTGAGTAGTGTTGTAGGGTCACCATAGTTTCATCAATATATTCTGCAAGCTGGCAAAAAGAATCTCATGCAAGCTGTAAGAAACAGCATGTTATTCCTCAATGTGACCATCCTACAACAGAGACATAGACTTACTTGAAGGCACCTGCTACAGCAAAATGTAATTTTAGCCACAGAGCACACTGAGAGCAAAGAGCAGCTTCTTTGGGGAAGATACCCAGAGCTCATCTTCTTCTTCACAGCACCAAGGGACAGCCAGGTGGACCTGCCAGTTTCTATAGGAATAAATCACAGAACCACAGGATATGCTGAGTTGGAAGGGACCCACAAGGATCACTGAGTCCAGCCTTGAGCCCTGCACGGGACCATCCCCAAGAGTCACAACATGTGCCTGAGAGTATCATCCAAATGCTTCTTGAACTCTGGCAGGCTTGGTGCTGGGAAACAGGCTAGAGCCTGCCCTGGCCCTGAAAAGAACTGGCAGCACACAGCTTATATCTGCATGCCTGAGGACATCCAAAATATGATGTCCTCAGCTACAGTGCTCCTTGGGAACAGGCTGTTTGGGACCAGCCTCATTCACATTCCCTAAACTGTACTGAGGCATGTCTGGGAAGACATCATTTGGGTTAAACAGCAATTAAACAGTGTGGGTGACTTTAAGGCACTCCTTGGGCCCATGCATTGATCCTGTACTGTACAGTTCAGTGGTGTATAATATAGCTGCTGTGACCCAGCTAGTCTGAAAAGTGTATAAAACTGATCTCAGAGTTCAACACAGTACCTATGTAATAAAAAACATGCCAATCTGGATTATTTCTCTTGAACAAGAATCAGCACTAACATATATCCTTCACTGTTGCTCTTTGAAGTAACCTGCCACGTGTCAAAGGCAACCCACAGACAGGCTCTAATTGTGAATAGAGTCCACATCCCCACCAACACCATGTTGCGTGGCTGGCTGCCAAAACCAGGCTAATGTAATTAAAAGAAAATTGCATCTCCGTGGGTTTTCACTTCCTTGGTCATAGCAGGTGCCTGTACTGGGTGGTAAAATGCATCTGCAGCTGCTACAGCTGTTACTCTGGCACCAAAGTAAGAGTCCAGTTAAAACCCAGAAAGGGTATACTATGTTCAGCTTTTAAAGCCTAGACAGCAGCTTGCCATCATTTCATTCCAGGGCATTTATTGAAATTAGCATGTGGTGGCTGAGGGATTTCCTAGGTTTTGTGCAAGCTAATTTTTTATTTTTTTTTTAAGGGTAGAAGGGGGTTGTTTTGAGGTTTCTCTTTTAAACCACTCTCTGAGGAAATTATCCAAGCCAAAGACGCTGCCAACCACTCTCCCTATAGAGATGGCTCTCGGTGCAGGGTGAGGTAATGAATGACACATGTGAAGAGCACCCGCTTAGCAAATACTGGGCCCACTGACAACACTCAGGCATTTGGTGTAATTAGAAACCAGCTTGCTGAGCTAAACGGATCGTCTGAGTCACCTTTAGACAGCCCAGTGCCAAAGCACTGTCTGCAGTGTAATTTGCTGGTCAATATTTTTCACAAAAGGTTCCCTCTCAGTGCTGCCTGCGACGCCTTTGTTCGCTGATTAGAACTGCTTGCGAGGTGCAGTAGCCTGGCAGCTTCTTTGGCATCCAGTGACTTGCTTTGAGACACTTCTAAATCCATAGCAAAGCTCCTGGTTTTCTTTCAGGTTGTCATTCACTGGGGTGATGAGGGGCAGAAACAGAGCTCTAAAGAAAGAAGCTTCTGAAGACCTTTAATGTTGTAAGTAACTGAGATTATACAGAAAGAGGGAGAAGGAGAGAGACCTGGTATATCGACAATGCTGGAAAAAAGCTAGTTTGAAAGCATAATTTCCCTTTGAATAAAGAAGCATTTGCCCTCTACACCCTGCACATCTACAGTCATTTAATCAACAGTTGCCATTATAAGACAGCAGGTTTTTTGCCTCCATAATCAGTGCAGAGATAGACTTTTATATTTAACATTAGAATAGTGTCTCACCTGTGTCACTCTGATGTGTTGGTTCAGCTTGCCTGTGAGCTGCAGCCTGGGAGGTGGAAATAAGTGGAATAAAAAGATAGCAGTCAGGTCCTTGGCCATGACAGCTCAGTTTCTGTGAAAAACCAATCTGAAATGGAGGAAGAGCAGTCAGGAGAACAGCAGCAGTAAGTGGGGACTCTGCTGACCCCCATTCTGCTCTTGCACAGAGGAAGAGCTGAAACATCCTTCCCATCAAAATAACAAAAGAGAGCAATGCTGTGCCTGAGTAAAGCCAGGAGATGGAGAAGACTTCAGCAGTTGTGACAGCTGTATCCTGCAGGAGCTGGCTTCACCGACAGGTCCTTGTTTGTAACTGTATGGGAAAGACTGGTTTTGGGTGGGGAAGAAGATAATATAACTGTTCCACAGGGAATAAGCTCAGATATTGTTACTGTGGGCAGAACACCAACTGCATTGTAGGGGTGGTCTTCACTGAAGGAGTAGATTCTCTTCCCTGCAGAGCACTCTTTCAGGGATTTTTGGTCTACCTGTGTTCATCAGAACAGCTCTTTTTATTGTAGAGAGGGACATTGAAACCTCACTTTCCATGGCTGTGTCTTTCCTTGTGTTTCTTGCAGGGACAAAGTCCCAGTTCTTGCTTTGTTCTCTCCAGAGTGTTTCTGAAGAACCATCTTTGCCGCTCCACTAAGGGATTTAGAGTTGAGCCTTTGCCTCCTTCATTCTTTCTCGAGACTGAAAAATAATCCTAAACTCACTCCTAATTTTTGAGCCCTTATCAAAACATGACATCCTGAGGAATACTCAGGCAAGTCAGTGTCCCACGGTGTGCAAGAGCCTCATATACACCTGGTGAATAATAGACTGGATTCCAGTGTCATAATTCAACAGTGTCTCAGGGCAGGGAAACCATGTGAAAATACACTCTGATTTTATCCCTGCCACAGACACTGTGGGATCACACCAGTTGCTGAAACATGCATGTCTTGTGCCACCTGAAATCTCCAAGTATCTCCAAGTTTAAGGTTGACCAAGGACCTCTGGTACAAGCATGCAAATAGGGGGACACCAGAGGTCAGACAGGACCTTTAGGACATCTTAAATTGTTGTAAGTTCCTTATGTTTATGCAACCTTTTAGTAACCCTAATATTTGGGCTTAAAACACATAAGTTGGGAAAAAAAGATAAAAAAAAGAAACAAGATATTAATGTGGTATCAATACCTGAGGTCTCAATTGGTGTTACATGTTTGAATATTGCCTTCTTGGGCTGCTGTTTCTCTGGACAGTTTGTGCTAAATACTGTACCAGTTGAATTTGGAAAATGGTTTCTAAAGAATTATGCTGCTGAGTGAACGCTTTTAGTGTTGAGACCAACATTCTCAAAGCCAAATCTCTAGATGTGGTGTTGTTTTGAGTCTCTCTCTGTAAGCATTCACCTCTTCTTCAAAGCCATTGGGCCACTGCAGGTAGATCTTAGACACTGCAGAAGAATGTTGTTTGCTTAATTTTGGTTTTCAGTTGCCTCAGGAGCACTGGCTTTGTGATGAAGAAACCCCTGTAATTTAGTCTTTACGGACTATTTACACACTGCTTTCAGTTTATACATATGCATTGTGTGATGAGCAAAACCTGCAAAAGGTCTAAAGACCAGGTAAAAATCTTCAGGCAAAACAGCTGAGGAAACTGAAACAATCTAGAAATTTATGTTGAACTTTCTTGACTTTATCAGGAAAACCTGAAAGCAGTCAAAACCTTCTTTTTTTGACATGTTGCAAGTGAAACATCAATGTCTTTTTAAAACAAGTTTTCACATTGAAATCTACTTGTATTTCTATTCTTAAAAGTTAAAAATACAAACAAGATTGAATACTTAATTTCAGATTGTCTTTTTCCATATCTGTCATTTTTCCAATGTGTAAGTTCAGCAAGAAAACAAAGAAAATGTTCATTCACCTATGTAATTGTTGTCTAGCCTTCAAAACCCTAGATATGAACATATTCAGGCTTTTCATGGCAAAATCAGGGATGTTTTCTAGGCACTTATGAATTTTGGTTTTCATGGCTTGAGACAAATGAGAGGTGAATATAAAAGGTGATCTGATTTCTCCCATTTTTGAATAAAAACCCCAAACCTCTATTTGCACATGAAGTAAAGGTTCAAAGCTTGCACAGATAATTTACTTGAACAATTAGAACATTTTTCCTATTGCTGACACATATCTTGCATTATAAAACAGTAGATACAGTGATCTTGAACTTTGGCTAACACAGGTCACTATATCTCAGAGGACACTCAATGAGCAAATTCAGTTTGCCCCCTTTGGAAATTTTCTGTCTCATTCTTAGTTCTTTGTCCAAGTAACTTTGTGAATATGTCCCTCAAATATTTCAGAAGTGGGCTAAAAAGTTTTGCTTATGTATTTAGAACCAGCATTGCCTAGCTAATTTGCAACTTCTCCAAATAAAACAAAGTTCCTCTTTCAGGTTATTCCAGCTCTTCTCAAAGGAAGCATTTTCCTTTTCCTATATGCTAGTGGCAGTGGGACTTACCTGCTATCAACTGGATTTTCATGCTTCAGGAGCTAGATTTTAGGCTTTGGTGTATAATGTAAGGTAATGTTATGGAATGTTATATATGTTTTCTGTGATGTGATTATTGCAGTAAAACTCCCTGTATCATTGTTTTTTATCCTCTTTACAAATGACATATGAATCTTTGGTATGAATATACTACATATTTTATTGGGAAATGTAAGAATACTTTTCTTTATCTACCACACACAAAGATTTCATTTGGTGATTGAAGGAAAGCTTTCCAAAATCTCTCTCTAAAAACTATCTCAATTAACTGTTTCTAAAACAGTTAATTGAAATTTCCATTCTTGTAATTTTTTTTTGTTTGTTTTGTATTAACCATAGCAGTTATTTTTCTTATATGTTCCAGCCATTTGTAATCACCATGGTCTTGTTAGGTTATTTCCTCGAGAAAACGGCTGCTCCTTTTTATCCCTGTAGAATTCTTAGAATGAAAACATCATTTTACTGTCAGCAATGTGATGTGTTTCAGGGGAAGAAACTAATGACAGGTCACGACTCTCTTCAAGCAGGAAAAACAAGCCTTCTCCAAAGCACAAAAAGGCAAGTTGATTGCTTGCTCAGTGTCGGGAGATATTTTCTGAAGTCAAAGGATACATGGTGTGATTGTCATATTCTTGCAGTCATGGAAACGTAGAGTGCCTTAAAAACAGTGACCTTTGGCTCTCCAGCTTCCTCTGAAATATCCTATAAAAAGGAGCCAAACTGAAGAAAATCAGCGCAGAATTCTACATGCCTGATCACTCTCTGTAGCACTTTAAAGTTGGCTGTTCTACATTTCAACGATCACATCTTTCAGATACCTCATTGCATGTTCTTGGCCTATTGCTAACCTTGCTTTCCAAGGACAACATTTGCAGTAGCTCCTCTCCTCTCCTCTACACACACACACCCCCACACCCACACCCACACCCACACACACTAAGATTAGATGGTGCTAGTGTTGTATGTCTAACACATGTTGCATGATTTGCCATCAGAGCATAATTGTGCAAGGAAATGACAGGCTTGGGATGATACACATTTAGGTCTGACAGAAATGCTGATCCAAGACCACTCCCTGGTCAGTGTAAAGTAGATCACTACAGTGCAGGACTCTAATCTCACTGAGGTTTGAGCCCCCAAGACAAGTCCTTATCCCATAAAATCTACACATGAGTAACAGGAGCTGCTGTGGGAGGACATGGTGTGTTTTCTCCATCCCCACCTATTCCCTCACCCGTGGCTGGGTGCACACTAAGCAAGCTCATGTTACTGCCATCCCCACATCATCTCACCTCAGCTACCATGGTTCCTTCTTACAGATTCCAACCCAGCAGGAGGGAGCGTGATGGGCCCTGGCAGAGAGAAAATGGGAATTGCTCTTATAAAAGGCATCCTACAGACCCATCTGATAAACAGATTTGGAACCAGGAGGTTATTATGGCTCTTATGAAAGAGCTGCTACATTTCATGAGTCTTTCTGTTGTTCTTGGTCTCTTTTCAGAAGGTTAGATAGGCATTTGTGTTTAACTGTCGAATATTATAATTTGATGGGAACATTAATTGTTTACTGCTCACTGAAGGAAGTAATGTATGTCCTGGACTGTTACCACAAAAAGAGAGGGAAGACATATAGCCCAGATGCCTCTATTCCATGGCCTCACTGGCAGGATAAAGGGTAAAATCTGATCGTAGCTAAGGGGGGTGGAGGCAGATCTCTGCCAGCACAAGGTGGTGTCCCCTTCCATCATGTCCAGCTTGGTGCTATCTACATGGCGGCTGGTCAAGATCCTGAGAAGGCTGCAGAAAGCCCTTGCATTCTTCCAGTTCTCACCTGCCATCCCCAAGGGACCTACAGCCACCCACACATACTCCTGCAGCCCTGGTGGGACTCTCATGCAGGGACTCTCATGGTCAGTAGCCTGCAGAAAACTGTGTCCCTTCCTAAAGAAATCTGCAGAACTGACCCCAGAGCTAAGAGCACCATCCTTGCTGGCACTGTGCTGAGCGTAGCAATTCCTTTCTCACAGAACAGTGCACTGAGATGGGAACGCTGCCGACAGCTGTTCGAAAACTTGGTCGTGCTGCTCAGTTTTCCCAGTGTTTCCACTGTGTAATACAAAGACATGTGGTGTTTTTTTCTTTCTTTCTGCCTAAGTTAACTTTTTTCTTTCTTTCCCTCCCCCCTTCCTGTATTTCTGGAAGTCCTGGTCCTTAATACCTAGTGTCATGTAACAGGAAATACTTCATGCTATTTATTCATTAAGTACTCTTGTTTAATATGTATTTGGGCTTGGTTCTTCTATTTTCAGATGTTGGTAATTTTTTTTGTTTTTTACTGGAGGAGTGACCTATATTTTTTGTGTGGAAAAAACCCAGAGTTTGTCAGTGTGGTAAAAATAATTTAAAAAACCCCCATGAAAAAAGCTCTGTGAGACCAAGGAAGAATTGTCATGTGTCATCATAAATTGGTGAACTGTAGCTCCCAATCTAATGTCTGATTGCTCCATTATCTTAATACCCAGCAGCAAATAAAATTCAAAGGAGCAGAAGTTTCAGCTCAGATGTTTTTCTGAACCTTCCAGACTGTGCAAATTTCTTACTATGTCTGTCTTTCCACCTATCTGAGGCTCAGACCTCAGTTTATCCTAATCTGTTAATTATGCCAGATTATGTGGTGCCTGAGTAATATGTAGTAGAAAAGCAAAACAGTTCTGGTTGCTACCTTTGATCTGAACTCAAGTTTCCAGAGACATGGATCAGGCTGGAGCTGGTCACCTGTTCCCTGAGTTATTCTTCTTCTAATTTAGCTACATATGAGACATAATTCTATATCCGTGGCTTTTTGGCAAGGGTAGCCTTGAGAGAAAGAAAACACCCTCTTGTTTAAAAAACTTTTTCTTTTTTTTCGTTTTCTTTTCAGATTTCATTTCTTCTGAACAATTCATTTGTAGTCCCTTCTGGTGAGGAAAATCCCATACATATGCTTATGACTTTGCAAGACTAACTTCTTCAGACTGACCACATGGATTGACAAGAAATTTCATCTGAAGCTAAGTGTTCCCTCTCTCATAGTTACTTAGAGCATGAAGATGCATTGAACTGCCAAGCTTGCTTTATTACAGGTAATGCAGAAAACATGAAACTCCAATTACTCTTTCTGAATTATAGAATCATGGAGTGGTTTGGGTTGGAAGCGACCCTAAAGACCATCTAGTTCCAACCTCCCAGCCATCAGCAGGGACACCTTCCACTAGATCAGGTTGCTCAAAGCCTCATCCAGCCTGGCCTTGGACACTTCCAGGGATGGGTCAGGCACAGATTCTCTAGAAAACCTGTTCCAGCGCCTCACCCCCTCACAGTGCAGAATTTCTTCCTAATTTCTAATTTAAATCTACCCTCTTTTAGTTTAAAGCCATGCCCCTTTGCCTTATCCTCACATGCCCTTGAAGTCCTGGCAAAGTAGACAACTTTTTTTTGTAACCTAGGGTCAGGGAAATTGGAAATTTGAGGGTTTGTGTCATCCTGGTTAACACTGAGCAGTTTCTTCTGAGGTGAAACTGAAGGGTCAAACCCAAATTAACTTAAGGGCTAACTCTTACCCCACATTGAAGCAATTCATTATTAACTCTACCAAACACAAAGCACTCAGACACACACGTGGCAAAATGTCATGACATGAGTGTCCCAGATGCCCTTCAGATATGCCCCATGCTCCGGCTGTCCATCAAGCTGAAGGTTTGCCTGGATGATTTACTCAGGACAGAGATAACAAAAGGATTTCAGCTCAGTTTATTGCAACGTTGCTCAGCCCCAGTGCATATCCATACACTTGGTGCACTTCGTTTGAACAAGTGTTGCTGTCCAAAGAATTTTTAATAAGGTACATAATAAAGTGTAATAAGCTATAGCAAGCAGACATGTTTAAACACATGCAAGCAGTATGCCCAAATGAAATGTTTATATTTCTATGTGTTCAATATTGCTATTCCAAATAAAATTCTATAAAGAAAAAATGGGGTTAAAAAATTGCCAAGTACATGCTTGATCTTATTCTTCTATCTAGAGGAATTACTTTGGAAATATATTTCTTGTTATGACATCAGGTTTATATTGTGCATTAGCGTTTTCTCTCCCTGTCCAACAAATATTTAACTCTCAAGCACTTCTACAGAAGTTTTCTGGATTTCTTTCTTGGTTTTGACAGGATTTCGGGTGATTTGCCCTTTATAATATATTCCACATAAAGAAAAACATCATCTTCAAAAATGTGGAAATGTTTCCAATTCCATTGAGAATCATGGGGATTTTTTCTAAAAATTAAATATTTTCTAGGTCAAAGCTAACTGTGGAATTTGAATATATGAGTAAAGATGTCCCAAAATTCTAGTGGTTTTGCTCCTGTGTTTTTTCCTATTCCCTTTATTTTGTATGACTGTCTCTTTAGGGCATACTCTGGAGTTTTTTCCTGTGTCTTTTTGTACAAATTCTTGGTAGTATACAAAACAGCAATAAGTATTGTATTGATCCTTTTTTCACAAAGCACCCCCAGTCTCCACAGGAACAAAACCTGGCCCTAACTTACGTTTAGAAGTGAATAATTTAGTCTGGACAATAACATGGATCTTCGTCTTCCAACATTTGTTTCAAACAGAATTTCTCTTTGCTGTTTTTACAAGAGGGGATCTTATCAATGCATACAAATATCTTAAGGGTGGGTACAGTAGCAGCAGCCTAAGGGACTCAGGTAGATTTCCTTCAATGGTGGCCTTGAATAGATATCAAAGGAGACATCCCTGTCACTTTGACCTCCTGACAGGAGTTGTATGAATGATGTCCAACCCTACAGAGGTAAATCAGTCCATGATGGACCTCATCCAGCTACAAAATAGAGGGATTGTTCAGCTCTGTGTGCAGACTGTTGAATCACCCATGAACTTTGATCAAAGCTTGTTTCATCTGTGGCTTGACCTGTCCAGCTCAGTGAAAGCTTATATTTAATGTCAGCAGGTAACAAATAATAGGTAACAACCTATTCTGCTAAGGTTTGGAAAGCACATTCAAAGAACTTCTAGATAGAAGAATCTCATTTAAAGCCACTTCAAATTGTTGGCAGAAAACTTTGCATTATTGATATTAAACATATTTTTGTTTTTTTGATTTATAACACGTTTTATTCCTCATGAAACTTAAAAGCCCAACTAAGCAGACACCCTGAAAAACAAATGTTGCTAAAATGATTAAGCAGCCCACAGATGGCTTATATGTTTCTGTGTCAAAGAGACAGCTTTATAAATGAAGCATGTGTGATTACCATTTATGTTTTATTAAAAAAATGCTGAGTATTTTTTAAAGCAAACATACTTGCAAAGAAAAACATTGACCAACTTGATGAGGAGATTTAACAGTCAAAAAAGCTGTCTAGCCCAGATGCTCAGTAGCAGCTGTAACCTTGTGAAAATTGACCTATAACATAGCCACAGGGTTCTTGATTCCAAGAAGAATCTTCTCTTTAAGAAAATTGATTTGCTTTACAAACCTTGACCCCTCGCTATTTTTCATCCTCCATCAACCCCTGGGGCCCACTGACCTCACTGCAAGAAGTCATACGCATGAGACACCCCCCTCCAAATGAGTGGAAAGATTTCCATGTAGGGTTTGTTGGGCCAAGGTTCATAGCAACAAATCTTTCCTTGTTCTGCTGCAAGATTAAGTCAAGATGACTGACATAATTGGCCAAACAGTTTTCTAACTGGCTTTTTACTTTTGAGATGACCTCTGTTTCTCCCATTCGTCTGCTGATTACAGGTCAATAATACTGTCAAGGAGAGATAAAATAATTTTGTCACTTAGAAATATTGTAATGGGATAAAACCCCTGGCTTGTCATATCACTAAATTTGAAAAGATAATTGAGCTGTCAATTTAAATATCAAGTGAATGCCTCCATGCAAGCAGTGTTAATAAAAGCCAAGAGGAAGGTAGAGATGAGCTCAGCTGGTAGGTGAGGGGGGGTGAATTTGGGTGTCTGAGAGCCCAGTAGATGGGATAATTCTCTAAACTTGTTATGGATTAATCTGAGCTTCTTGTGTCTACAAGACTACACCGGGTGCATTTGTTTTATTGATATTTTTTTCATGCAATCCTTGAACCAGCCACAAGTGGGAGATGATCTTTATTGGGAATGTCATTTCAACCTGTCAGCTCCTGCACCTATAAGAAGGCATGGAGACATGAAAACTGAGTTATTTCCAACTTCTTTTCACCTCTTTCTAGTGAATATGCCTTTCAAAGGTCACTTGCTTATTTGTATGTCATCAAGACAGTTGCCAACTTTTATTCCTTACTGCCCACGAAAACATTCATGTAAGTCAAAGTTTGCTCCCAAAGTTTACTGCCTATGGCAGTAATTACTATTAATGGTCTAAAGTGATTGACTGAATCATTGAAGGCCTGAGGGAAAATGTTTCAGTTACTATTTGCTGTATGTGCTCTGCTGACTGTACTTGCCAGGATTTTGCATTTATTAACTGAGTTCTGTGATGTGCTGGGCCCTCCATTTTGCTTTTGAATTGCCCTCAGTTCTCCTTGGCAGATCCTGACTGTCCTGAGTGTTACACTGGTATAAACAAGAAGCAACAAACTTGTCTGAGAATATCAAACTGCACTGAGATCACACAGGGAGTGCTCAGCTCTTCTTGGGTTCACATCCCAGTCTCAGCTGGAAAGATGTGTCATTCTCATCAACCACAATCAATATGATCCAAAACCAGAATCTGTGGGGTGAGAGCCAGGCTGGTATACTTAAAGGTTTTTGTGGCTGGCTCCAAAAGTTTCATAGAAAATAGGAGTTTGGGGTTGGCCACAGTGGTAGTTACACAGACTATGGAAGAGAAGTCAATGTTTTTGCCTATGAGCAGCACTGGGAGAAAGAAGAACAAATTTACATCACTGGGCAGCCAACATTTATAAAGCCAGCAACCAAACTGTGGCTCCTATGAATGAGTTACAGCCCATCTGAAGAACAACATCATTGTGTACAGGCATGAATGAAAAGGCTTTTTCTTTGTGGAAAGAGAACAAGTGAACATGGGGATTTACAACCATGAAAAAGAAGATGAAGTCTGCAGCATTTATTTGGGGCTGATGATACAGATATGAGTAAACCCTATTAATTCCCATGGTACAAGATAACTCAGAAGTATACCTGATCAGTCCTTAATCAAAGGTAAGTTCCCAGGAGACTTTACATTTGTGAAAATAATCCAGTTGTAAGTTTTAACTATAAATGTATCTTCTTCACTTTCATGTTCAGCTTTCAATGTGGGGGCAGGTTTTAATCAGTGGTTTTACAGCTCTTTGGGACATAGAGGCTTTTGTATCAGCTCATGGATTTTGTTACACAAAGTTTTCTTTGTACATGAGAAGGCTGGAGAATTGGCTCCATGTGAGCCTGTAGAGTTTATAAAACCTGCAAGCACTAACCTCTGTTGGCTTCTCCTGCAAAAATAAATGTGAGCCTGGAAACCTACAATTCTGACTTGAAACAGAACTCACAGATATATAAAATTGGTCTGAAAAAGGACTGCCTCAGCCAGTAGTGGTAAATACCAAGCATTCAGAAGTCTTAAATCAGCCTCCAAAACCTTGGAATTATTGGTAGAGTCATAGTCTGCTAAATAAGTAAATAAATCAATTTTGGGTTTCTTTGATTACTTTCTGTTTCTGGGCCATCTATGACAACACTTTCAAATTCTTCTCATCAATGAAGACATCTAAAACCATTTGATTTTATTTTTTTTGTAATAGTAGCTGTGTTTCTTATAATCAGGTGACTCAAAGAGCCGAAGCTTTTGAAAACCATGACATGCCAAGCCTTGTCACTCGTTCAGATTCATCTGCAAAAGGTATTCAGTGTGCAAGACAGAGAACAAGCAGATCCTGACCTGCTCAGTGATGTAAAGAAGTGTCGCTTCCTCTCCAGGACTAAGAGCTACTTAAACTGGAGAATGAGGAACCCTGGTGTACTGAGCAGCTTTTGGGCCTGAAACAGGTACTGCTGTAATGTGTGAAACTGCATGAGCTACTCAGTACATCAGAAAGGAAGCAAGAGTTTAAACCTTTCTCAATATAGCCATAGCTGAGGGGAGCAATTAAGACACTTTACCAGACTGGAAAGGTTTTGCTTTCCTGTTGCTCTTCTGTATATATGCATTTTGAAACTGAGGTCTGTATGTGGATGGGCACTGTATTCCTTCTGACTTGACTGTAAAAAAGAGGAACACAGCTCTCCAGCCCTGTTTGTGTGTGTGTGTGCATGTAGGGTGTCTGTGGGGAGGTGAAATTGCATTGCACCAGGTTCCTAAATCTTTGTGCAGCTCCCCATCTGGACCCTTGCCTCTGCATTTATACATTCTTCTCCCTGGTTTTAAATATAGATATTTTAAACACCTACTTTAATTTATTTATCTATTTTAAATATATATATTTTCGTCACTCCAAGAGGAAAGAGCAAAAGGGTGAGAAACCATGCTAGCCAAACCATTCTGTGATTCCATGGTTCTACAATTCTATGATTCTATAAAATAGCAGTTTTTGTGGTTTGCACAGCAGCAGCTTCCAGAAATCCTACCAGCAGAAGACTGACCAAAATAATAATGTTGGATTTTTTTAGTAAATAAACATATACTTATAACTAGCATCCCCTCTTCCCAGGTTGTGTATTTCCAGTCATCTTTAGATCCTCCTGATTTGGACAAATTTTATGAGCAGCAAACACAAGTAGAAGTTTGGTCCCAGCATAGATGACTACTTGGTTTCAAACCCTTGGGCTCCATCTCATTGTTCCTTTGATGCCACAGTTACCTTGCCTTCGAAGAGAAGCATTTTACCAAGCAAACCAAAGAGAAAGTTAATTAAATCTAAATGAAGTCACCCCCTCTTTTTTTCCTATAAGCCCACTCACATCTTAAAGCTGCACAGTGAAGGAATTAAAAGTTGTAGGACTTGTGGATTCTTAAACGAAGATTTATTGTGTTAAATACAGCAGGGGTAACCATTAATAAGGTATTAGCTTGCTCTGGAAGAGCCATGGGAACCAGCAACCCCTAAATAATTAGCTTGGTTCTAATACTGATGTATTTTCCAACTGCAGAAAAATGATTTACCTTCTACACCTTAATTTTCTCCTCTGTATTGCGAGTATTGCATGTTCAGTACTGTGATGATGAAGTCACATTTTCTTGTCTGCTGGAAGACAACAGGTCACAGTGTCTTGGAAAGAGAGAAATAATAGTCCGGGAAATAATGAAGAAGATTGTTCTTCTAGTGTCAATTGCCCTTCTTTCAGGGGAGCTCTTCTGTCCCCCTTCCTTTTCAATGTTATTTATTTTCCATTTAAGATCATAAGCTGGTCACAGTGAGGCTGGATTCACCTCACTTAACTTTAACCGACTAAAAATGAACTCTCTGTCTTATGCAGATCTCCCAGGCTCTCTTTAATCAAAAGAAAGAGATAGAAAATCCACCTGTTTTAAACACACCTGGGTGAACTACCTTCTGAAGACATCTATATCCCTCCATTGGTTATGGGAAAGTAGAACAAACATTTGGGTTCTAGATGGCCAAAGATGTGTCTTAGTTTTGCGAGTCTAATTTGGAGTTTTCTTGAAGTCTCTAAGCACTGAGCAGAGTATGATGCTTTCTTCAAGATGCTATGATCCAGTCCCTGGATTCTTTGTTGGGATAAAACAGCATTAACTCATCCCCCCAAAAGATCATTCAGAGCTCCTCATGATTTGTGGCAATGCAGAGAGTGTGCTTAGGTTTCTGCACAGGAGTGAGTTTCTTTCACCAGGAAATTCAAGTCAAGAATTGTTCACATGCCTACACACACACACACACACACACACACACTCCATATTAAAAATGGACATTGGATATATGAATAGCAACCACATTTGCCTTTCCTGTGGTTAAAATAAAGGACAACTCAGGGTCCAGGGAAAGACTGGAGAGGCTGGTAGAGACATACAACCGTATATCTCCAAGTCAGCAATTAGATCACACAGCAAGGTTGAGAGACAGCAAAAACTCCCACCATCTGACAGCTGCTTGGCAGCTTTTGAGAACTGACTTATCACACCCTGACCCAGTTTCTAGCAGACAGGTGTCCCGACCACAAAAACCACCATCACAGGTGTCTCTGTCGTACATAAAGTCAGCAGAGGAACCACTAACTGATTTGTTAGCAATCAAAAAGGTCACGAGGCTCATCTTTTCTGCTCTTCTTGGCTAGTTTGATCTATGATTTACTATGGCCAAGTCTGATGATTTTCATATTTTTACTGCCATTAAACCTGTCTAGCTACATCTTCATTAGATTAAAGATTTTCACTGAATCTTTGGTGTGAATGTCCTAGAAGTAAAACTCAGAGTTAGAGAGAGAGCCCTTAAGTCTCAGAATATAGTCCTCTCTATGGACTATTAGACAAACAAGGCTACTTACAGCTCTAGGTCCTGATGTTAGCCAGTGTGGTGATATGACCTGAAAAGAAAAGTTTCCCATGGTAAGATATTTGCCTGGGTATTGGGAATTAAATGACATTTATTTCAAATGAATCTGAAAATTTTGGTTGATGAAAGGGAGTTTATCACCACATATTTCTCTTCTTTTAGAAGCCAGCAGAGTCCCCACTGAAGTCAGCATCCCTAGTGTGGCCACAAGCATGACCCCAGAGTTTTAATACAGGTTAGGAATCCAGCACGGCTGCCTGAACTGCCTGGGACTTCACACGCGATCTGCACATAAACCACCTTTTCAAAGACAGGCTTTCTAATAAAACAGCCACTGTTGACACACAGAATCC
Organism: Margarornis squamiger; assembly: GCA_035222235.1. Taxonomy (NCBI): domain Eukaryota; kingdom Metazoa; phylum Chordata; class Aves; order Passeriformes; family Furnariidae; genus Margarornis; species Margarornis squamiger. The sequence continues at coordinate 67,171,333 of JAWWTY010000123.1, forward strand.
CACATTTCTGATTTGCATAACCTCTAGAAAGCTGGATAGCAGAGGAAATAAGCAATAATAGCAGTGCAAATGGCCCTAAGTGAAAGCGTATCAGTTACAATGTCCCAGTTCAGTCTATGAAGCTCAGTTTATGCTGGTGGCAAAAAATAAGAGGAGACATTATGTCTTCATAAAAGCTTGACCTCAAGTTCTTCAGAAGACAGAGTAGACTACATTCAAGGAAAAACAGACTTTCTGTGCACACTTATTCTTTAAGAGGCTTTGCTAGGGTTCATACACACACCCTTTGCTTATGAAATGGGAGAGGAAAGGAGCACCTAACAAATGAATGTGTGTAGCTCAGCAGCCCCAGCTGGCCCAGTTCCAAATATATTTTGCTTGATAAACAGCTAATCCCTGAGTATAGTGTGGCTTACATTCCTCCAAACTTATCATTAATCATGGAAAAACCCAAGTTGTCCTTGCACTGTGTGAGTGCCTATGAACAGCTCCTTTGATAAGAGTGTTTTTACATGCCTGGAGGGATTTAGCTTTTTGGACCTCTGTCCTATAAGTAGCAGGCAGACCTTCCTTTGCATGTGAGTCTGCTTTCATTGCTGGTTTCAAGCCACAGAGAATTAGCAAGGATGTTTGAAATGAGAAGTTGCACTATGCTTATGTTCCTCCATTGTATTCATGCTGTTTCACAGTGCATGTGGCATGGCATAGACTTATAATTATGCATTGTCAGCAGCCAGAGAGAAGATAGGGGGACAGAAAAAGGGAATTTCTAAGTGGAAGAAGGGCAAAGTGCTATCTTTTAAGTGGCCAAATATTTAGTCACACAATTTTTCATCTTTTTAATATGGAAGATGAATAAAGCAAAGTGATAAATTATTTACCACCTTACCTTTTAGCTGACCAAGAAATGGGAAGAGGCAACTGTAGGTCTTTTCCCAAAGTAAGGAATAGATAAATTGTCTTTACCATAGGTGGATAATGGGCATAGACATTAATTATATTGTGTGGTTTTTTCCTAAGGAGAATAGTTGAGAGCAGACATTTCCGTTGTGTATCAGGCACTTTTCATAGCCTGACTCATAGCCTGAACTATGAGTCAGGCTGCCTTATTTCAGCTACCTGGTCTGACCCTGCACATGGGAAAAACAAAACCCTGACTCTATGATGGGAGCCCATTAACTTTTAGCTGACAAAATATCTCATGTCTTTTACAAAAAAAATAGTCAGTCCTCATTTAAAATAGGCAAGTTATCACACCCTCAACTATGATTTCTATTAAAATACTAAAAATAAAACAAAAAAACCCCAACAAACAAACATGAAACTCATTGCTGTTTTGGATTGTTCTAATCTCACTTTTCAACCTATGATACCCATCCACTACTGAGCTAAAACAGATTTTTGCCAAAAAAATGGTTTAACTTTCTGCAAGTATCTACACTCTTTAACTTCCTTAGTGTTAAACATTGTCATTCAGAGGAAAACTTACACCATAGAACTTCAAGAGGCATTTGTAGACCTGAAGAAGGGATTCTGGGAATATAGTAAAGTTTAAAAGGCTCTTAAATGTGGGCAGACCTCATTTTAAAGATGCACTGTTGGTGTGAGAAAATAGTCATGCTGTTTGCCAAACCTTTACCTGCATGGACGAACCTTCATGCAAGGAAGTTTATGAACCACAGAGACAAGAGAAAACAGCTGCACCTCCCCAGCTCCATTCCCACAGAAAGCAAGGAACTGGACTAGAGCCCTATCAAGTGAAGATCCGGTGTGACTTTCTCTCTCCTTAGAGACCATGTGAAGCAAATATGATACTGGAATTATCTGAGATTCCAAGACCTGGAGCATTTCCTGAGCATTATGAATACAAGGTGGCCTCTTCAGGTCATCATTCTTCAACTGCACCAGAGATTTGGCTGCAAAGGGACTGTTTAAATAAGAAATCAGGTCTGCTGGTTTTCATCTTTTAGAATAGAAGCAGATGTAAAAAGAAAGCTGGAGAATAGACAGTAAGCAGGGAAAAGTTACAGAGGAAAGACAACACTCTGTATTTCTCCATTGTTCATTTCCATATATATAAATATTTCAGGATTTGTGTCCTAGTGAATTTTTGCAAGGAAGTGAACACTGACTTGGCATTTCCCACATTCATAGATACCATCTGCTTAGCCTTGCTTCCTTTTAAACTATTTTTGATACATTTTGATTTAATTTAATTTGAGAGAAGGATGTGTAGGGTATTTAGTCAGGTGGTATCTGGGCAGGCCTGAAAAATACTGTTTTAGTGAAGCCAGAATTAAAACTATCTTTCTAAGAAGGAACAGTAAAAACAAAACAGATTTTCAATGCATAATTTTGTGTACTGATGTAATGGTTTTAATCATGATAAGTGCAAAAACCCCAATTACAGAAAGGCAAAAGGTCTCCTGAGGATCTCATGGCAGGTTGAGGGAGGATCTTGCTCTGAAAGCAGGAGTAAGGTCGTGAGGCACAGGAAGAGGTTTCCTGTAGAAGCTGTGGATTCCCCATCCCTGGAATTGTTCAAAGCCAGGTTGGATGGGGCTTTGAGCAACCTGGTCTAGTGCAAGGTGTTCCTGCCCATGGCAGTGGATTGGAACGAGATGACCCTTAAGGTTCCTTCCAACCCAAATCATTCTATGATTCTGTGATAAGGGAATACAGAACTGCACACTGCCTTGTTTCACCACACAGTAACTTAGTTACCCCTTATAATAGCAATTTAACTCGTAGAACCATACCTTTTGCCACAAGAGCCACATGACTGGCATAAGAGACATAATTTGGAAAAAAATTCTCAACCAGGCTGAAAGGACACTTTGTGCAGAAAAGCAAGCATATGTGGGCTTATCCCTACTCTCAGGTTTTTCGTTTTTGGGCAGTATTCTCAGGCCTTTTGGAATGGAGCTGACCAGAATATATATTAATTTCTGGGTATCTTGGAAGAAAATAAAGGCAATCTCAGAAGTATCCATTTCCTCTGGATTAATTCCTGGAGCCTGGTAGACTCCTGTCAGCCAGTTCCAGGATGGAATAGTCATTTAGCTTTCTTTTTAAATTTAGAAAGTGTCAGAATTTGGGAGCTGCAGAAAACCAAGTCTTTGATTTGATATCCAACAGGACAACCGAGCAAGCAGATAAACTTGTTTGGCACCAGGTATTTCACAGCCTACTGAAGATGGTTCTAGGTTTGTTTGTGCTACTGATGTGTCTAGGAAATGAAAACAAATCCCCACTGCTCTCAACCCCCAGACTCTTGTGACAGACCAAGAATGACAAATCAGAGCATGGAAAAAGAACTGGCAAATACACCTTCAGTGGCAGCCTCAAATTTGCTGCCAGTGAGCAACTGTCAAAAAGTCATTATAAAATACCAAAACTCTTTACCTCAGGGCTCCTCAGGAGAAAGAAACTATTGCATTTCCAGCAACAGAGGGATTCCTTGGGGAGGATAAATGCCTCAAGTCGTTAGAGTCTGTTGACATACCCCTCTTTCCAGAGATATCCAAAAAAGTTTGGATTTATTGGCATGAGTAAAAGTACTTTTCTCAGGGCTTTATCAACGTGGGTTTTTTTCTATTTATATCCACAGGTACATATTAAATTATACTTATTTGTTTCATATGTATGTACATACATTTGCAGATACACATACAGTACATTAGTTTCTATACATTGTACATATGTGCATGTGAACATCTTCAGTATGGCCATTTTCCTAAATAAAATCCGTTGCAATGACAGCACCAGAGATGAGCCACATATGAACAAAACTAAATAAATGCAAGTGAACTGATTAGAAGAATAAAAGCAAACATAACAAATTCTGACCAGAGCATAAATCCAGATTGTAGTTACATTTGTGTAAACACTAAATTAGTCCTAATATTTCTGAACAGAAGCAGAAGGAAAACTAATCAAAATGAACAGCTAAGAAATGACTGCTTTAAAAATAATTTAATTTCAGCATCCTGGTAAAAAAAAAAGTTTAAATTAACAGAATATATCTATTATTTCACATGGAAAGGACATAGATAATATATCAGAAGCATAGAGTATCACCTAATGGATACCCATAGTTCAGATGCTCTGGTAAATTCTGGAACTTGCTGCCTAGGCTCAGTATTCAGACTACCTATTGTGCACACAGTACATATGGTGGCTGATTGCCACAGGGTGTAGCAGGAACCAAACAGTCTCTAAAGAAGGATTATATGACCACATAAACTAGATGGACTGGATAGTCCTGATTTGTGGTGCCCTAAACTATCACTGACAGAGAATTGCTGTGCTAAGGGGAGGTTTGTGGACATTCAGAGCTAAAGTGCCTTAGATGGATAGGCCATTTTGAGTGTACTCCAATTAGCATTTGCATTTGCACCTTTTTTCTTTCACTGTTAAATCAAATGGTTCTTTGTAGCATATTTTGCCCTTGGCCCCCTATAGCTGTTGGATGCTGTAACGTCCAATGTTTACATCTTGTGTCCTACATGTGTCTAAACTCATGATATATTTTTCATAAATGAATAGTTGAGATTGGAAGGAAAAAAGAAAAAGGGTGTCTAAATTTAGGCTTCTAAACCTGAATGTTGGCACCCAAATAACTGGCCAGCTTTCCAAAAGCCAAGCCCCTGGAAATTTCCAGTAATCACAGTTGCCATACCAACGGCTGTCAGCACTCTTGCAAAAGCAGGTCATGTATTTAGGTGCCAAAATGTAGCAAGAGGGGTCCAATTTCAAGTTTTATTTTTTATTTATTTTTTTTTAGATCTAGCCAAGAGCACTGATGATAACTGGGAACAGTTTCACCTCTGCTGCCACTCTCCAGCTTCTCCAGCTGGAGTCACAAGACTGCTGAGGTCTTGCAAAAGAGAAGATGTCTGGGGAGGTAAAGCATGAGGTGTTAGCAATTATTGCCTCTGGTTCCATCCTGGGGTGCAGGCTTTGTGCTAACACGGAGATATCCCACAAACTGATTTTGGGGCAAAAGCCAGAGAAGTGCAGGGCTTGGTGCAGGCTAATTTCCACGGGCTGCAATCAGGGAATGGCTCAAGTCCATGGACAGAGGGGATGTTTGGTTTGTTGTGTTGCAGCACTGAGCTTTGTGGGCCTGCCATACAAGCAGGCAAGTGGCCAGGTGCTTACCCACCCCCACCTTCATCCAGTGCTGGCCACTTCCCCCTTGGAATCATGCTCTGCCCTGCTGCCGATTCACAGTCCCTCTTGGTGGGCATCAGCCAAGGCATTTTCAAAGGTGAGGACAAGTGTGTCCACCCATGCCTTGGAGTCTTTGGCACAGCCTCTGTGCTGCCTCTGCCTCCAAATACCTGCCTGACCTCAGGCAAGTCACTTAACCTCTCTGTCTTAAGGCAAAATAAAGATAACACCACTTCCTTCTCCCTGTATTTTGTGTGTCTTCTTCAGCTCAGGTGTAAGCTCCTAAGGGCAAGGTTTGTCTTCTCAGTGTGTTCAGTGCCTATCAAAACAGAGCCTTGATCTCAGCTGGGGCCTTGAGGCATGACTGCAGTACTGTTATTATCGTTAATAATAATAATAACGAATGCAATCAGATCAAAGACACTGACTGTATGAGTCATTTTTGGGGTAAAGTTAGTCATTCCAAAGAGCAATAGGTATATGTAAACTTTAGACACTGCCAAGGCTTCTCTTTTTTTCCCACCGTTTAAAAATTCACCCTTGGGAGTATGGGAGAGCAACATGATCTGAAAGGGCTCTGCCCTGCCAGTGTTTCCATGTGGAGAGGCACTTGTGCTCACATGCCGACTTTGCAAGGTTAATGGTGTAATTCTGCTCCGTATAATTCAGCTATGTAAATACCCTGTGTGGGTTTTCTGGATCATAGGTGAAACTCCTTTCCATATCGAGCCTTCTCTGGATGGAATTCAATCTCTGCCATTGCCCTCAGTGGCACCTGTATGAAAACCAGACAATAGCACTACATGCCAAAAATTTTTTTTTTTTTCTTTTTAAATGTTGCAGGTTTTAACTGTTTGATGGGAGTTCCTCTGGGTTTTTTGTTTTGTTTTGTTTTTAATCAGTTGAACGGATCACAACAAAGGTCTCTTAAAAGGGGAAAAAAGTAATTATGTGAATGAATTACTTATTAAAAACTTTAAAATGAGAATTTTCACCTTAGAAAAAGGGCCCACAGCCAATTGGATTACACAGGTGCAAAACAAGACACAAGAGGGAGCTCACATAATAAATAATAGTGATAAACAACATTTTGAAAACAGTTCAGACCTATGGAGAGAAGGAAATTAATAAACCTTACAATTCCTATTTGCTGTTACAGTTACTGTCATCTCTACAGTTATTGTCACAGGCTATGGGAACATGCTCTCAGACAAGGATCTCAGTACACCAGATTTTGCCCACAGAACACCAAGGCACAACTTGGTCCCAAGAGCTTCTGATCTGGGGGCAGCATGGAAGATGGCAACTCAGCCAGGAGATTACAGGGAAACACTATTGTGGCACACAGAAAGGGACCTGAGTTTAGAGCTCCTCCAGGAATTATTGTCAAATATTCACTGCACACCGCCATTTTAAAATAGATTTAATTGTCTATGTGCATTTTTGTTGCTTGGGAATCATGGTTCGTCTTCAAGAGACAACCATATATACAGAAAAATAGAGGACTTAAAACTGAGCCTGCAACCCAACTGTTACATTTTGTATGTGGAATCAGAAGGAGTTTCATTTCTATGCCTGCAACTTTAGTTCTCTCCACAACCACGTTTCTCAGAACTTAGAGAAACAGTGCTCTTTTGACAAATGCATTTGACAAACTCTCCCTTTTAAAGTGTAAATGTGATCTGTCAAAACCTTTCAGTTCTTAAAGTTCTTGTGAAAATAAGGCCATATCTGTCAGTGACTACAACGGCCTTGGTCTGTTGGCAGAGATCCACCCTCCCCACAGTCGGACACATGTTGCATGGTGCTGGACCCTGGGTCTTTCATCTTTCTGAGGCTACACCTGCATGTACCAGCAAACACAACTCCTCTCCAAAAATCTGACAGAAAAGTAGAACAGTTGGAGGGCTGCCCTTTAAAGCAAGGCCTCCACATTATAACAGCTCTGGTCATGTGTCATCATTACCACCTGGAAGGATGTTATATAGTCATCAAAGGAACACTACTTTGGGGGGACACACACAGATCTAGAAGATGGGCATTACACTCTGATATCCACCACCTCTGAACAAGGAAGAATATTTTGGACATAGCTGGAGCTGGAAATAGTCACTGGGGTTGGAAAGACCCTAGTTCATATGCTGGTGTTGGTGACCATCACAAGTATCTCAGACATGTCCCTCCAGAAGTGCCAGGGCCAGAGACAAGATGTGTATTTCTTTAGGGTCTATTAGCAGAGATCCACAATTAATGTGATTGCAAGGAGCGTACCTTCTTTCATATGCCAGGACCTCTCTGGTCTTCAACATCTGTACCACAGCCACAAGCCTTAGAGAGCTGCTGAGTACCCTTCAGCCAGGGAGGGAGCCAATTCTTACTCTGTGGCATCTGAGTCCATGGTATGAATGTATCTGCCCACATCAGCGCTGCCTCCTTTTCTTTCCTCTGCTTCAGTAGTGTAAATGGGCTTTTCCAATCAATAGTGCCACTCGTGGGGAGTTCAGAAATATGTTCACTTCTGACAGATGTTTGTCAAATGGTTCATTGAGCAGCTCAAGACCAACTGGTGCTCCTCGTAAGACTGTATGAGGTATATGAGCATGGGCTGTTCTTCGCTTTACAGTGTGGTGTCCCCCAAAGATCATCCACCTACTTGCATCAGGAACTCCATAGACCAGAGAGAACCTGAGAATGTGCAGGTTCTGACAATGGAGTGGTGCCCTTAACATGTCACTTGGTGGAAGGGTCATGGTCACTGTAAGCATCCTAACGTTACATAGACTTCTCAAGTACACTATGGAGGGCCGCAAGAACTTCAGTGACTGGAATAATCAGAGACATCTAAACCCTGGGATCCTTCTTCATCCTCACTCCAACATACAAAATTTAGTTTGTGCAGTCACCTTATTGCTTGAAACCCTGGGCCTCAACACTGGGAATTACTCTTTCCACTCCTTTGAGAGAAGTTAATGAATTCTTCAGTAAAGAGGGTGTTTTGTAGCCAGATTCCACAGCTGTGGAATTACAGAAAGCTAGGCAGTGGACCCTGAGCTGGCAGAGACCATCCTCACACTGGTTGATGCATTTGATCTCTGGAGAGGAAGGAGTACATACCCAGCATGGCAGCCTGGCCAGCTGGCTTGGAAGAAGCAATGCTGGCTTTGACTGTGCAAGCAGGTGCTTGCTTCCCCTCCCCATCAGATGGGGAGAGTGGAAGAACAGCTGTAAATAGAACAAGGTTTAAAAAACTGGAGAAATAGAGATTTAAAAAAAACCCAAAACACAAACTTCCCTGTCTTGCATCTGAAACCTGTTGTGTTTTTAATCTAAATTAAAGTTGTGCTGGTATTATGTAGTAAAACAATTGCCTACTACCAGAGCCACACATTTTTGAGAAGTGAGAATGAGCCATATGTCTTCCATAAAAACACACTGATACAGTTCAGCCTGTTCTTTATGCTTTCTGGAAAATCTTATTTTTTTACTGGCCATGCTTAAGGTGAGCAATGTTTTTGCTTGCCAGAAAGTATTTACATTACTGTATTAGCCTTCATCTCTACCAGTTTTCATTTGTTACTATTGACACATGGTAAAACAGTTTTAATTATCTTCAGGCTCAAGTACAAGGATTTTTTATAATTCAGTCGGGTCTATTTAATTTCCAGTATCTAAGCTACCATAATGAAAATGTTACTCAAGGTTTCTTCTTCAACTCCCCCCTCTTTAGATCATAATAAAGACAGTTCACTTGAGCAAATAGTTCCTTTGAAATGTTAATCCTCCTCAGATGTGTTTTTTGTTAGATCAGCTGCACTGTTAAAATACTTTCTATTTTCCCATTAATTGGAATGCAGAATAACACTTATTAGCCATATGGACACAAAGTAGCTCGTTGATGAAGACAACTGAATTAAAGCCTCATGCTAAACAATGAATTAACTGTGATACTGGGTACAAAAACCACAGTTACCACAGTTATGTAAAACTGGGTTGTCTTTTCCTCTCTTATCCAGCACAATCTCTCCCTAAAAGAAGAAATTTACTTCAGATACTGCCCCTGTGCAACTTAAAATCCATACAAAAGCATAGAAAGGAGGGTGAACGTAAAAACACACAGCAAAGTGGCTTATTGAAACATTTATTTCTTTTTAATGTATCGGTTTATATTAGTCTTTACTAGGCACTCAAAGAATGGAATCCCGACGAGCTAAACCTTTCCTTCAGAACAATGCTTGTGGAGGTGTATGTTTGCTGCAGGGCTGGCTCTGTGGTTGCTCCCTGGCTTGAGACCCTGTCTTGGCTCAGGTGTGATGAGGCACAGCGTGAGATCACACGCTTGGTGCTGTTCCTCCCTCCTTCCCTGCCACGTCCCGAGCCCGACGGACTGCTGCGCTTCAATAAACCCAGCAGCTCCGTGATTGCTTTTTAATGAATTGTGGGGGAATGTGTATGGTTTCCCTGGGGTGTGAAAGGAATTTCAGGTGGGTCATCAGCATTCAAATATTAAATTACTTGGGCAGGTTGCGTAAGGTTAGCAGCCAAAGAGGTGGAGATGGGACTCTAACCCAAACCTCTGTGTAAATCAGTAGGCACAGAAGAAAAGCTCTGCCAGATTCAGGTGAGGAGAATGTGTCTGCGAGGATATTAAGAAAAACAGCAGATAAGAACCTTGGCTTGTGTGCAGTGAAAGTATGCTTAAGCTTCAGTAGACTTCAGTAAATACAGTTTTGTTTCAAAATTCTGCCTGTAATTTCGAAACAGGAGACATCTGAGTCCATGAGAATTTCTAGTCCTAGTCTATACTCCAATGTGAGATCAGTCTTTCTCGGAATATGCCCCCCTTAATTGTTCCTTGATTTACACATTTTGTGCAAGCCTGAACAGGGATGTACAACAATTAAGCAGTAGGAGCTGGAGCACATGAAGCATCGGCTTCCAGAGGGGCAGGAAGTTGGTGTTATTTACTTACCCAGGAACAATAGATCACTTGCTATTCAGCCAGCATTTCCATTGCTGGCATGGATGGGCGCATCCGTCTGCTCACACCCTCCGCTGCTGCACCCCTACCTGCTCCCTCCACTGCCTCTGGCGCTTGATGGTGCCTCCAACAACAATCAGACAGATTTCCAGATTCCAGCAATTGACAGGGAGCGAATTTGCAAATGTGCACTGTGCTAACATGATTAGGCCTGTGAACATGCAAATCCTTGGAATGAATTTTGGGTTTATGCAACTGACGTAAATAAAAAGGATCCTGTTTATGTGCTGCCTAAACAGCCACTGTATGAACTGGACTGCCAGAGATGATTTCATTCATCTCTTTAGTGAAACATACAGAGAACCACAGTGCAGATACCTCCAGGGTATCATTTTCATTATAATCAAAACACAGACATGCTATACAATAGTTTACAACCAGAACTGAAGGCAGATATCTAATTCTGGGGAAGAAGGGAAATTTTTGTGTGTCCTGAGCATGAGCACATGTCCTGATACTCACAGATCCCCACAGCTACTCTGCCTGATGTCACAGGATTTCTGGGGTCAATAAATGATCCTTTTCAGGTTGACCAAATAGGCAGTATTTCTAGCAGCACCAAGGCTGTGGCTGACTCACACAAGCAGGCACATGTTGCTCTTGATCTTGTGTTTCAGCTGGAATCAAAGACTGGAAATTGTGTCTGTGTATCTTTGCTGTTTGACTGATGACCTGTCCCAGAGAATTTTTCTTCAGCATGTCAGTATATCCTGAGGAGAGTAATCCTTAGACTAACTTTTCCCTGAGATCACCCCACAAGTAACCTTGCTTTGCAGCTTGTTGCAGTGGAAATTAACCAGAACTTCATTCAAAAAACCTCACACAGAGATCAATCAGGTTACTCTGGTTAATCCTGACTCTCTCACTTGGCAGTGGATTATAACCTCCCTCATAACGTAATTTCTAATTCCTCACAGTAAGGTGGATTCCAACCACACTTTTCGCTTTTGCAGCAGCAGGCAGGGAACAATCTGTTTGAGTTTTCTGCTGAAAAGTCAAAAAGTTGTGCTGAGGGTATGCTAGGTTATCAATAATGTGGACCTGTGACTATTTTACCTGGGGAAAAAGAGTGAGGAAAAGGTGGTCTTTGTGAGGATGGAGACCATCAATCCTTCCCTTAGGGATGAAGGCCACACAGGCCCTGTATGTGCAGCCCTTGACTAGAAGATCTCTTGCAACTTTAATGATTCTAAGGCAGAGTATTCAAAGAAATCCTTGGGTCAGGGAACATTGAGTGTTCTCTCATTGCTGATAATATAGCAAAATATCCCTTGCTTTCCAGAGACAGTTCTGATAATTTAAGCTGCTTCTTCATGGGAAAAAAACCTCAACCTTTTTTTTGAAAAACATTATTTTATTAAAATTGTGAGAGATTTGAAACACCAGAATTTCCCAACAAAACCCAAAGCCACTGCTGTTCTTATGGCTTACTCTTTCCCTACTCCTTTTTATTTTTCCCCAATATTTTTTTCAGTAGTAAAATGAGAAGAAAACTGAAAAGGCTGGAATAGGACTGAAAAAAATATTTTTAGAGTTTTCAGGTAAAAATATGAAAAAGGGCTGGCTGACTTCTTTTTGAAATATTTCTACTTCCTTGTGTGACCCCTGTGAAGTTCAGAAAGAAGCTCTGGGTTAATGGTAGTTGGTTGCGTTGATATACACAGAGAAGCACAGCTGAGATTGGAAGGGACTTCCAGAGATTGTCTTGTCCAAGCTCCCTATTCACAGCAGAGTCAGCTCAAAGGAGGTTGATCCAGATTATTTTAGAGGGGTTCTTCTGCTCCTTCTGCAAATCTGAGCTCTCTGGGTGTTTATTCTTCCTTCCTTTGGATCCTGCAGATCTCTTGGCCACAAATAACTGCTGATTCCTACAGGTGAGGGAATATACACAGCAGCCTTTCTCATCCTGTTTTACAATCTGTGTCCTTTCCCTTTCATCATAGCTCAGACAATACTCTTAACATTCTCCAGAGAACAAGGTCACTGGTTGACAAGAAAACCTTAGATCAGTGAAAGAGGAAAATTTAAAAATACTCACTGTCTGATGCGTAGAAAGTTATCTGTCACCAGCACTTTTCCTACAACAAAGCCAGGAAATTCACAGGCAAAATAGCCAAGATATACTCTTGGCTGTTTATAACAATCCATTAATTAATGTTGAAATGCAGTTTGCTTTAGGACAAGCCTTTTGGTGCATAACACCTCGCATACTTCAGAAACCAGTGCTCAGTGTCATCCGTGCTGTCCCAAAGCCACCATCAGTGCCAGAAGCACTTGACAACAGGAGCCCATCCAGTGAACCAAAGGTTCACAGCTCCACCACTGGGCTGTACCTCACGTTTTTGGTGAAATATCAGCCAGCTGCTTCATTTGGCTTCCAAAGTGTCCAAAGTGGGAGATGACTGTCCCTGTAGGTCTGTTCAGCACTGAGCTCAACAAGCACCATCTTTTTCCTGGAATTACCACAGTGTGTATAAAATCATGAGATTTAGTCATGCTGTAAAGGAAACTGAACTGTCACAGCTTTAGCTGACCTGTTTATATTTAAAACACTTTGGTTGTCATGGCCCACAGCTGTACAATTGTTATACAAGTAATGCAGCCTGCTTTTAAATGTAGGGGTTTTTTTCTTTCTTTTTGAGTCCCCAGAATAAAATACAATTTTCAAATACATCACAACGATCACTAAAATCTGACACATTTTCTCTCTGAAGAGATTTTGGCCATTTCCAAAACCAAACTTCAGTTCTAAGCTATTTTAACTGTGCTGGTCTTTTGTTAGCTCCAATGAATTATTTTGAAATTTCCCTAATTTATATTTTAATGCACTTTCTAGACCTACTGACCATTTTTCAATGGGGCATAAAGTGGTTATTGTTAATACATACATACTGGGTAGCAGCAAATGTTTCTGGAGTACTGGGCTTTCTGTAATGACATTAAATGAAGAAAAAAAAAGAGATGAAGTAATACTGATCTCTATGACAGCCTCTGTTTGCAGGACAAGGATTTAATTCATAATTAAGACACATTAGTGTTAAAGAAGCCATTACTCACTTGCAAATTTTTCTCCCCCAAAACCCATTTCATTGCTCGGTGCAATAAGCTGGTACATTTATCCACAAACATTTGATGACTGATGCTTTATTTTGCCTTTGAATGTTTCTTTAATGAAATCTGGGTGCTTAAAAATATCCAGTAACATAGTTAACCATTTTGCTTTGGCATTAACAGAGAGGTTATTCTGTTGCCATTTGTAATTGACTGAGCTTTGATATGTGACCTTTTGAACAGAAAACCAAAAATCAGGTATCAATACAGATATAAATCATTCGTAGAATTTTACTGGCTATAAATAGATATGTGTCTTTGTGTGGCTTTTTCATTCTTTGTTAACACACATAGAATTACTTGTGTTTTACATTAGCTGTGGAAAACTTCCCTTGAGTTTTATCAAACTGTCTTCTGAGAATGCATAAAACATCTCTCTTCCAAGTTTAGGATATGCTTTGTTGTCTTTTAAAAGTTATGGTGTAGATTTGCTGAGGGACATTTAGTCCAGCAATACTGAGAGTCCAGCAAAACTATTTCTAGGCTAAATGGTACTTCTGGTCTCTAAGGAGCTTCTACAGCAGCCAAAAATCCCTGGGACATGTGCACAACCCCTTTTCCCAGGCTGGGCTGTGTTTGAGACCAGAAATGTGGGCATGTGTTGATAAAAGAGAAGATTAATGTTATACCCTCAGAAAATTGTCTGACACAAGCTGAATCTCTCCCACCCTTGGCTGTGCGGGCTGTTACTGTAAGGTGAAGCCACCAGAAAAAGAACTTGCACTTAGGCACCAAGTTGATTCAGATAGCTCTTTCTGAGTTAAAAAAGGGGGAAATTTTGTGTGCTGAGCTCCTTCCTTTTGCCTGCCCCAGGAGGGGGGTCACACCTGTCTATCAGGGGAAAATCTGAAAAGAAGAAAGCTGGAAGAGAAGAAAGGTGCAAGAGAAGAAAGCTGCAGGGCTTTTCCCAGAGGAGCCAACTGGGCTGAGGGAGGGTGGCTGCTGCCCTCAGCTCACCTCCCCATGGCTAAGAGGGTGCATTCTGCTATCGTCATCCTTGTTCTGCTATTTCATTCAGTCATAGGCCGTGATTATTTAAACAACTGAAACCAGAAGACTTTGTTTCCTTGACTCTGTATTCCCCTGAGTAAAAATAAGCCAACAAGATGTTTCTAAGAAAAAGGTTGATGCTATCTTTTAAAATGTACTTCCAGCTGATTGCTATCTTTCTTCGAGCTGGGCCTCCTGCCATTGCTGCTCCCACTTCTCCTGGCACCAACCAGTAGTTTAAAACTCACCAAAAAGACAGAAAGTTTCAGCCCTGTCCCAGCCTTTCAGCAGGTATCTGGCCTCTAAAGAATGTCAGAAACTGAGATCTTTTGAGATCTTTGTATGTTTTGCACTTGAAAATGGTCTCCAAGCACTTTTGAGAGCCTGGTTATCTATATGGGTGTGGGAGAAATGCCATAGGACGGGCAAGATGAGTCACACACAAGATCCTGTTTTTCTCAGAACAAGCCCTGGTGGAACTGCCACTTTAACCCTTACTTTTTCATTTCTTGAAGTTTGTTCCCTTCCTTAGAGTTTGTTCCCTTCACTGGCCTTAAGAGTATCTTTTGTCACATCCTTTCCATAGGTACCATTGACTTTTTTGATTCATGCTGTTCATTTCTGAGAGATTCTTTCTGCTTCTTCTAAGGGTTATTTGCCCTTTTGCAGCAAGGCACTGTACTCTCTCTGTTGATGTGAGCCCTGCAGAGAATTATCGCTTGGACATGCACATTGGTGCCAAGTGGAGATAATGCCTTCTTTTCAGACTGAAGCCTGCCTGTAGGAGTGTTCCCAGTATGATTTTCACAGTCATAACTGCAGTTAATCTTAAACTTGGCATACCCTCCCTTCCTCTGTAATGTTTTTAATGACACTTTCAGGGTGGGAGAATCCTCAGGGTTTTGCAGTGTTGCATTCACCTACTGTTTCATTCTTGCCAGGTTGATGTTGCTAACCAAGGTCCAGCTTAATAAGCAACTCTACCACTTATATTACAGTGCAGGAAGTTATCTATCTTTTCCAGTTAAACAACACTTAGAGGAAGAAGCATTTTTTTCTGAGCAAGCAGGAGGTGCCATGCAGCACAATGGTCAGTAAATACATAGCGGCAATTTACAGGGTTTATTTTTAATCCAGGGCCGATGAGAGAATGGCCTGAACTGGGTAAATCAATCAGGCTGTTGCAAAGCAAGCCTGAAATGAAAGGGCAGTCAAGGAGGAAGTGGTAAATAGCACACAGGACTGATTGCTTCTGGGCACAGCTAAGGCCTTGGGTTTAAGGAGTAATTACCTGGTCACACCTAAACCCTTGCTGGTGTGCAGTGTGCAAACTGCAGACTTCAGCTAAGAGACTGCTCTTGCCTTTGTCAGCAACAATTTCCTTGGCAAAAGCCATTTGTTCCTGGTTTCTTGAAGGAGCTGGAAAGTGTGCAAGACCCCATGCTTAGTCACTTGTGGGCTTTGGTCTCAGCACTAGCACAGAGCCCATCTGCTTCAAATGAGGTGGGAAGAAAAGGGAAGGGAAGCAGGAGAGGTGACATTTCTGCTCTGTCACAAAGTCAGTATGCAGAACTGAGCCCCATGTATAATTTGTGCCAACCTGGCAGCTGGCTAGAGCAAGCATAAAAAAATTCTCCTTACATGTAGAGGTAGTGCACATGCTATGCGACCCCAGCAGGGGTGAGCAAAATGCCACATTTGCAAACTTGTTCACTGCTAACCCCACCAAGGAAAAGATGGCCAGAGTTCAAAAAGATTCAAACAAGCTGTATCTATCCACTGCACTCATGGGAGAAACCTGTAGTTCATCTCCCTTGGACATTTCTGGGTAAATGTAGGGTGAGTTTCACTCAGTTTGTCCTTATTAGAAGCCTGTTGCAGACAGATAGGACAGAGCCTTTTCTGTAGCAGACAGACATGGACACCTCTGACCTGCTGGGGCAAAATATAGTCTGAAACTGAGTGCAGTAATTGCATGCCTGTGTGCTTCCTTGGTTCCCTGCTAAACCTGAACATAGCTGGGTGATCAATGTGCTTTGAATAACAGCATGGCTTGAGAGAGGGGACTTCAGAAGGGAACTCTAACTCTCCTCTCTTTTCCCTGCATCCTCATTGTCTATAGACATTGAGACAAACGTACAGAATAGAAGTGGATACTTCTGGATCAACTTATGAGTATCACCCTACAGAATGCAGTAGGCTCTTTTCTTTCCTGAATTTACTTTCCTTGGTCTGATGATCCTTGCTCTTCATGAGCAACACTTAGCTTGTTATTCTTCCATCCTACATTGCACTTCTGTTCCTGCAGTGTGATGCTCCTCGAAGTGAGCCACTTGTGTCGAGTCACTTGCACAGGCAGGAGGAATCCTGTCTCCAGCACTACTTCGTCTTTACATGCATGGTGATTCTGACTTCTTGACTGGACATGGGGCCAGGAGGGGTCTTTCAGCTGAGTGAGCAGCCAGTGCAACTCAAACAGCTGCTTCCTATCTCCCCGTCTGCATGAAAAGGGACAGACTGATGTACCTGTCTCCTGGACCATTGGTTGGACCGTCTTCTGGAATGAAAGGCATATCATGGCCACAACTGATCTCCTGCCTCCAGTAGTTCTTCTGGTGTGTTGTATTTCCCAACTGTTAAATGATGAACAAGAAAGGCAAAATCAAGGTGCCACTGTTCACCAACCTATATCAAGGGGCAGCTTTCTCAGTTGTGTCTTGAAGGTAAAACATATCAACCCCAAATTATATTCAGGAAGGCAATGGCATTTGAGGGTAGAGGAGAACCATGAAACAACATGACTTGGTGTGAAATAACCAAGATATTGTGTGTACAGGGTGCCATGGATATCACATCTAGACCCTTGGGTTTTACACTGGTCCTAGATCTCCCAAAACTGAAATGCAGATTGCCCTAAGCCTCATTTTGGGTCATGTATCAAGTAACATGCAGAATCAGTCTTGGAGACACAGAGAGTAAATGTTAATTGTGTGTCATTCACATGCATGAATGTCACATGGGTCCCATTCACATGGACTCCAACCAAAGGGATTGCTGGGACTTGCATTTTTATCAGGGCTCTCTGCTCTGAGATTTGAATCAGTTTTCATCTGGTGGTAATGTCAGGTACTTGGTAAATGGACTGCAAATGACGTGCACTCCAATTACTCTGCATCAGCATGATCCTACTATATAGAACTTGACTTATGCCAACCCAGCAAAAGACCAAGTATACATATTTTCTTAGTAAATTGTCTAACTTTTCTTGAGCCTGAGCTAAACCTTCTTATCTAATATCAAGTAATTTTAGCATTTTTAACATTCTAAAGACAAGTTAATCCTTTTATAGAGAAAAGTCAGAAAATGGGCTTAGAATGACATTTTAACAATGTCTGTGGTATGTTAAGCTGATGAAAAATTCTAACAGCAGTTTTAAGCACTTTTGGCTAAAATATTATTGTGATCTTAAAGCATTATAAAATGTAAGTATAATGCCAGATTGCTAGCTGTTTGTCAATAATGTAAAATATTACATAGTCTACCAACACAAACTACTTTTTTCCAAGTAACTTCAGTTCTCAGATACTGTTTTGGTGACATGACACATCTAAGGTGAATCTTAATTTGATCTGATCTTAGACTTATATTTATTTGTCTTTTGTGAGCCTCCTATTTTTCCCAAGTTTTCCTGCCAAGTAGTACTTGATTTTAATCTGTTCCATAGTTTTTCTGTTTGTATCAGTGTGGCCATTTCAATGCACGCTAAAGATCACAAACAGACAATCCTAAACTCCTCTGTTTGTTCACAAGAAGAAACAATATTAGAAGTTGAAATGCTGACCTACCCAACACATTCTGCCTGAGTTAGAAACCTATCTTTGAGTTTTACTTTCATTAAGGTTTTATTGTCTCTATCAGAGGCAGCAAGAGAATATCAGGAAAGTTCCCTCATTTTCTATTGCTGTTCTTGCTCAGTGTCTAAAGGAGCTCAGAGTTCAATAAATAAAGCATGTACCCCTTCAAAGGCTGGCAAACTGATCTGCAGAGCCACCACATGAGCCACTGTATAAAGTGTAGTTTGAGAGCAAAGCAATCCTGACCACCAGTAAACCCACTGAATGAACCAACTTTTAAGCATATCTGCTAATTAAACATCCACCAGAGTGCATCTATTGCGTGAGCCTGGGAACCAGGGCAGTGTTATCAGAGAGCTGATCCCACTCCTAAAAGCCCTCAAGCACCCACTTGCTCATTACCCACACCCTGAGTGACTCTCCCAAGAACTCATGCCCCAGAGCTCCCTACCAGAGCTTGGTTCTTGGTTTGTTTGCTTTTTCCAAGCCTAGTTTGCTTTTTAGCCTTTCAATGAAGGGAGTGCCCTCATTGAGGAATGCGGGTGTATGCTTGGCTCCTTTCAGCCTAAAGACAATCCAAGACACCTCGAGCTGCTTGAGATGGCCAAGTGCCTGTAACAGGACTGGTGGGAGACCTATGTCCTCTTGGGACAGCCCAGAGCATCCCACATGGTTCCAGGGGACTGCCTAGAGGAGTTCAATGAAGCTCTTCTTGCAAATGAAACCAGTGTGAGCTGGTTGTTTATCACTGGATGGAAATTGTAAAATGGGGCTAATTCAGGTTTGGAAACAAGCAGCCAGTAGTCAACAGGCCTCAAACACAGCCCATGATGCTGTCTTGGAGCTGACTTGGTGTTCTCAAAAGTACCTTCACGGACTCCCTGTCATGGCAACCTTTGCATGTGGCCTCACCAAAGCTGGAGGACCTGCCTTGGCACATGGTGGAAACCTAATGAGCATGACTGGGGTTTCTTTATCCTATTAATATTTTAGCACATCATCCTTATGCTCAAAGACAGGAGGATCAAAGGAAATGTTAAATTTGGAGCCACGTGTTACAGCTATAAAGCAAAAATCCCACCTCTATTCCCAGCTCAGCCGGGCTCTTTCTGCAAGAGATTCAGCAAAAGTGCATTTATTCCACCTTCTGTCTGTCAAAAGTATAACTCACACTTCACAATCCTGTGAGAGAGCTGTGGAAAAAATATCCTTTCATGATGAAGTAGGATCAGATACTGTGTGGAAGAGGCTAAATAATTTGGGGGGGGAAAGAAAAAGTAGGTGACTTGTTCTCAGATCTGTTTCTCTTCCAGAGATACCACCTTGGACTCCCATTCCTGAGAATCACAAGCAGCACATGACTTCTGGTTTGTGGCATCATATTTTTCTTGTTTTAAATTAATCAGATAGGATATTCCGGGTTCACAGCTGTAGAAGGGTCAAATACATGTCTTTTAACACCTTCTACATCACCCACAGGAAAAAGGCAAGAAAACAACATACAGCAACCCTTCTGCCCAGTGCTGAAACAGCCTGCGGCGATGTAAGAGCAGAGAAATCTCTTTACTTAGCTTTCTATTATAAACTGCCTTGGTTTATAAATGATCCCATCTTTAACTTGAAACATACTGGGAAAGCTTAAAGCTTAAAAAACCCCTTAAATTCATATCTTAATGACCAAAATTTCAAAGGAAGGACAGAACATTGCAATTATCTACTGCAACCTTTGGTGATTACCAATGAAAAGTGGCTGATCTTCACCTGACAGCAGCAGAACAGAAGTCATCCCTAGCCTGAGCCACTTGAAAAAGGAAGAACTTTCATTCCCCTTTGGTTCTTTTCAAGATTAGCAGCAGCAAACAGCAATTTCTGTTTGTTTTTACAATAATATCCTGTTTTGTAATCCACAGGAAAAGGAGTATGAAAGTAGCAACCTTGGCAGGGATTGGGGGCCAAGGGCCTGTTTTCTGAAATCTCAAAGCTCAGGAACACAAAGACTTGGAGGAATTTCCAAGTGCAGTGAATGCCAAATGGTAAAGAAAATGACATGACAATGAGAGAGAGAAATGATTTATTCACCCTCTTAATAAATTCTTCTTCTAGGGTCACTTTTTTTCTTCTTCATTGAACAATTGACAGGCAGTTACTTCCAAATGCTTTTAAATAAGCACCTACTACAAGCTTAAGGGTTGTTAATGTTTTGGGGGTTTCTTTTACAGAGATGAAACAACTGAATATAACAATAACAATAATAATAACAACAACAATAATAATAATAATAATAAATGTGGAAGTGTAATTTAACACCAAACAAATGAACAGCTGAAAAATCCACAGAACACAGATGGCCAAGGAAATAATGGTATTATTAGAGGGATTATATAACATTTCTGCTCAGCACTTGCTGGCAAAACCAACTAGGTTTTATTTTTCTCCATGGAAGATAATAATTGGTGAACCCACCCATCCTTGTAGTTCCCATTCAAAGACTGGAAAGAAAAGCATGTTAGGACTAGAGAAGACATTAAAAATAAGCTTGTGTCTAATGGAGCCCTGTTTCAAAGGGCCATAAGCTAGAATAAATATTGACACAGTAAGGAAAAAATATGCAACAATAGCAATTGTTCAAAATGGGCATGATTTGGAAGCTAACATATCCACACTGAGCTAAACAAACCTGGACAGGGACCAAGACCCCAAATCTAAAGTTACTTTTGGAATTTATCTTTCACTGATTTCAGTAAGAATTAGAAACACCTTCATGACTCTAGGTCAGATTAACTAACTAGCATTGTTCAATCATTCCTCAACCCCAACCCCTTCAAGCAAGAAGAAACAGAACATTATCCATGGGACAGAAAATATCACAGAGTTTCCCTTCCTCTGCCACGAGGCTGTCCTGGGTCATCTTTCAAGTCGTCATTTTGCATTTGCTTTAATTTCTCCTAAACATGGCTTTGTATGGCCATTGTATGTATCAATAGTGTCTACCTCTCCTCTCCTCTCCTCTCCTCTCCTCTCCTC
>JAWWTY010000123.1:67192624-67305168 GCA_035222235.1 Margarornis squamiger
GTGGTATCCTGGCCTGTGCCAGCAATAGTGTGGCCAGTGGGACAGGGCAGTGATTGTCCCCCTGTGCTGGGCACTGGTGAGGCCACACCTCAAAACTCTTGGTCAGTGTTGGGCAACAAAGCTGGGGAAGGCTTTGGAGCACAAATCTTATGAGGAGCAGCTGAAAGAGCTGGGGAAGCTCAGCCTGGAGAAAAGGAGGCTCAGGAGAGACCTTTGTCTCTACAACTCCCTGACAGGAGGTTGTAGCCAGGTGGGGATCAATCTCTTTTCCCAGGTAACAAGTGACAGACAGGACAAGAGGAAATTGTTTCAAATTGCAACAGGGGTGTTTAAATTTCATACTAGGAAAAATTTCTTGGCCGAAAGGGTTGTCAGGCATTGGAAATGGGCTGCCCAGGGCAGTGGTGGAGTCACCTTCCTTGCAGGTATTTAAATGATGTGTAGATATGGCGCCTTGAGACATGGTTTAGTGGTGGACTTGGTGTTAGGTTAATGGTTTGACTCTGATCTCAGAGATCTTTTCCATCCTAAATGAGTAGGTGTTTCTACCGCATAAACAATTAAAACACAGGTGCAACTCCTGACTTTGTTTTTTGTAACAGTGAACTCAAAACCAGCCTCCCAGCCTGGGAGAAAGCTTCCAAAGTATTTTTAAAGATCAGGCCAGTCCAAGCTAGGAAATTGTCCTACAGTAGATGCTAGGAGTTTCAAACACTAACTGGATCCCATTGTGTTGGTTCTTTTACTTGCATTGAATTATGGATGGTCCCTGCCTTGAAGAGCTTACATGCTTAAGGCAAAGCACAGTATGTGGTTGTACCCATCTGAAAGAATAGAGGAGGAAGGACAGAGGAATTCTAATAAAACATGTTTGAATAGGCCAGCTGTCTGCACAGTTAAATGATTTTGAGACAATAGGGTGTTCTTTAAATGAGATCCAAATAAACAGGATAATCCATGACATACTTTGGGCATGGAACATGTACAACTATTTGGGTTTGCAACTTTTAAAGCTACTCAGCAAATCTTTTATCTGTTGACTACTCTAAAACTTAGTTTAGACAGTCAAAGATAAGAATATACTAGTATTTGATGTTTAGGCTGTATCTAGGTTCCTAAATAGGCATATGGGAAAAACTTGCTATTTTAAATATTCTTTCTTTAAAGCCAGGGTAAGTGAAACTTACTTGGCTAATTGGTTTAAATTAGCAAATTTTCTAACCAAGCATGAAGCACTGTTAGCTGGCCAACAGTTTTGCTGCTTTTCAATTTGCAAGTCCAAAGTCTGCTGTAGTTCTTCTTACACTTCATTGTATAATGTGGAGGAACAGCTGTAAAATGTGCAGAATGTTCTCAAAGAAATGCTTCACAAAAGAGTGAGAGGCTGCACTGGCAGACTGCTTTTAACCCAGCATTGCCACTTCAGATGAGAAGTTGTGCACTATGTCTGCATTCACAGTAAAACTTGCAGGAGGTTCTTAAGGGATACTCACTTTATGCATTAAATTAAGATTTTTTTTTCTGCTTATATCCAAACTGTAGTAGGAGAAAAGGCAAATCTGCAGTCTGATTTAGGTTTATACTATTTCTAATTTAAAGCTTTTCACACCACAGAATGCAAACAGCATTTGCAAGTTTTCTTTAGTAAGGTGTTCTTAATAGAAAAGCATAATGACCAAATGAAGGACAGCAGCCTGAAGAGATTACCCTGCTCTTGCATAAAAAAATAAGAGTAAAAATTCGCTGATGGGTTCTCACATTACTTGTTAATCCATTTTAGTTGTACCTGAGGTTGTTCACTGTTATATGTTTTAATTGTGGTATGTGCAATGCACTGGGAAACTGTCCCTTTTGTTCTCTGAGAAACCAGTGCTGTAATCATTCAGTGTACAGGAAGAAGTATTAACAAGCTACATATATATTAGAATGCCTGAATTGGTTCCTGAAATACTTCAATCTTTGTGTTTTTGGGGTTTTCCAGCTTTTTTTTAAAAAGTAAATGCTTAACTATGGTGTGAAGTTCTGATTAAGAGCTGGGTATTTGTAGCTCATTCTTGTAAGCTTGACTTTGATGGTTTTACATTGAACTAAGTTTGAAACAAATCATTTTCCCCTTTTCATCTTTCACCTGTGTCTTTTTCTGTTTTCAGAAGAGAGTCCTTGGAAAGCTTTAAATGGGGGTTACCCAATCCAGACTGACACAACAAGGAATTCAGCTTACCCCTTTGCAGTGTGCCCGTTCAGCACCAGCACTGCCAGTAATGGTAGTCTGCAGTGGCAGCAGGAATCTTCCAATACATCCATGGTGTCAGGATGGATAAGTGAATTAAACCTTAACGAAAACTCGGGTCAGCCCTTGGCACCACCAACAAAACGCCACTGTAGGTCCCTCTCGGAGCCAGATGAGCTGGCTCGCTGTCGGTCGCCGTGGAAGCCTGGCAATTCCAAGGTTTGGACTCCTGTGTCTAAGAGACGCTGTAACAGTGGCGGCAGCGCGACCTTGCAGCGCTGCAACAGTCATGGAAGTGCGACCTTACAGAGAAGCACAAGCATCAGTCTGCCACAAAACATACTGTCCCTAAATAACGTCTTCACTATCACCAGCTTCAACACATCACCAGTACCCAGACCTTCCTCTGCCAGCAGCGGGTTTGTGGACAGCAGCGAGGGCAGCACGAGCTCGAGTACCCGCTGGAATTCCGGAGGCCCTTGTGACTTTAACCCAAGGCGCCGCCTCTCCCTCTCCCAGGAGCACATCACCGAGACAGGAAATCTCTTGCCTTCAGCCAACAGCACTCCCACCTCCACACCCGAGCTCAGCCGGCGTCAGGGCCTGCTGAGATGCCGCTCTCAGCCTTGCGTTCTGAACGAAAAGAAAAGCCGGCTGAAGCGCAGACGGGAGGAGGATGTACGATGGAACAGGCCATCGTTAGACTTTTTTAAAATGACACGGGTGAGATTTTACTTTCCTCAAGTGCGGGAAGGGAACTCTTGCAGGAAGGCTGTTTCTAGATAAACTGCACTAATTTGTAGTTGTTGCAGGGTTGCATGTGTCCTTGTACTGAGGAATACCACCTTCGGCAGGGTAGCAGACTGCTTGTGCTTGCCAGCACCATACCCTGTAGTAACTTGCATTTTGCTTGCAAAACCCAGTTCTTGAAGTCCAGTCTACTTGATCCAGAATGCAAAGAGCTTTGAAAAGATGCTTGAAGCAGAGGCCGGAGGAAAATGGCTTGATTTTCAAAAATCAAGGAAGCCATGGGGAAGGGAGTAAATATGGTAGCAAAAATCTTACGTCACTGTGTTCCCAGATGCAGTGATTTCTAAGTAATCTTAGTTCAAATGTTTGATTAAGCCTCCCCTTGCAGTTTAAGTAATTCTATAAAGCTTAATAAGAGCAAGCAAGCCCCTATATAAGTGGATTAACTAAAGAAACTGCTGTTGGAAATAGAGACAAGTGTTTTCATATGGCAAATGCTGGTGTTCCACCTCAATGGAGAGGTGTTTTACACCTAGTTATTCAGACTTCTACTTCCCTCATGCCATGAAAGTAAAGGTGCTAATACAAAAACTACTAAACTTAGTTCATGCCTATAACTTTGTGTGTAATACTAATGCATGTACACAGCTCGTTTTTTGGAGCCTCTGTGTCCACAGAGTTGAGTGCTACAGTTTAACATGTAAAATTGAATCTTATGGTCAGAGAACACTTATGCTTGTGAATATAGTCCTCATGCCTTCAATAGATAACCAGACTTGGAAGGTTTGTGTAAGCAGATCTGTTCAGATTAGTGGGGAGGAGGCAGTTTGTAGGAGTAGCAACAAAAATGTAAGGAAAGGACATAATTGTGCACCAGTGTCCCTGCACTGTGCAGAAGAAAAGCTGACTAGAATGGCTAAAATGTCCAGTTTGTGGTAGCCTGGTATTAGTCACTTTCACAGAAATGTGTGGGAAAAATACCAGTAAGATACTGGAACTGAACAGTCTGTTAACTAATTTATATCCACTTAACTAAATGGCTGTATGATGGCATCTGTCCATCTCTTGTACTTTTGTGAGACAACTTCCTTATAGCTTAAAGAATTTTTTTCTTTAAATTCTTCTTTGATGAAGCTCTGGGGTAGGTAGCGGGTTGGCAAGCCATACAGAACAATCTGTTTTCTTATTGACAAGGCTGGTAACCAGTTTTGTTCTAGGTATGACTAGACAGTGTTCAGAGTTTTGTTTAAGATGCAAGTTTACTACATAGCTAATCAGATCTTACCTGTTTCTCTGTGTTAATCACTGCTGGGATTAATTTGCTAATCTAGACCAGAAGTATTATCGGATTTGCCTTTCAACTGCCTGTGTGGTCTGATGCAGGTTTCCCTATGTAAAATTCAGAACCTGCTCTTTCTTTTTTTCCAGCTAGACTTGATGCTTGCATTCTTCAAGCTCTGGAGGCGTTTGCAGTGTTTCAGACTGGCAGAATAGTTTCAATTGCTCAGATTTTATGCCTTCTAAATAATCCATATAGCATGGATATATATGGAGAAAACCTGATAACAGCCCATGTCTGTAGGAAGTCTTTTGACTGTTTGGATTTGCTGCAGAATTGTACCATGGGACTAATATTTAGCCAGTCTTGACTACTTTTTCCTGTAAGACCTATTTTTAAATTGTTTTCTTGATAAGTAGTTTATGCAACAAAGTTCACACTAGAGTGGCCTGATGGGTGGTTTTTTCCCAACTGTTTCAGTAGAATCTTCCTATTAAGTTACTACTGTGTATTTAATCAAATGCACAACGTATAGTTTGGAAATAAATCCATTTCCAAACATGCTAAACTTTAATGAAAACATCTTTTTAAAGACTAGGCAAGTACTGCAAACATTTGAAGTAAAATTTATATTAAGTTTGCAAGAAATATTGGATTTTTTTTACAATGACAGCTTGCTTACCCATGACATTTGTTAGAAGTCTTCATATCTTACCTTCTCCCCATGCCCCAAATCCTGGCAGATGTATGTGTTCTGAAACTTCTGTTGTGGTCTTCAACAAAATTACTTCTGTGCAAAATATTACGAACTAATACTACAGAAGGCTTGTTTTGAAGTGTCATACAAGAAGGGGATTTGTCCTATATCTGCATATAGCTCAGCAAAGATCAGGACTGAGATTAGGGGAAGTTCAGTAAGACCTTTCTTTCATGTATCTTGATGGCTCCCTATTGTTTCCAAAAATACTTTTTCTGTGATTTCAAATTCACTTCTAAGTCAGTTTATGAAAGACCTCTGTTGAAAACGAGCACTTTTAGAGGATTTTTGTTCTAAGCTTTACTGCAAACATTTTGATGTTCTCAAATCCTCCTAAAAAGCTCAACTTACCAAGTAGTTGCTCAAAACCAGGTCAGCAGTTAGATAATATTGCTTGTGGAGAACTTAACACAGGTTAGTTATGCCTGATGATAGATCTGAAGGTGCTGGGAAGGGAGAATTCTTGCTTTATGTTGCGGTGGGTGTATTGGAGCCACAGCTGTGTGCAGAGGAAAGTTTTGGGGCTGCAGACGTTTCTGCCAGTGCTCTGGAGTCCTGAGAGGACCTTGCTCAAGGCTTTTCAACAAGGAATTCTCTCAAATCAATATTTATCAGAACTAAATGATTTATTTACTTTAACCTGAAGCAAGGGCTGTTTTATCTGAATGAAGATCTTGAATAGCTGTGGTTGGGTGAAGCTTTAGAGGCAGAAGGAGGGGATAAAAGGTGTTTGTTATATTTTATTTTCTTAGAGTTTTTTGGGTTTTTTTTCTGTTTTGGTGTTGGTTATTGTTTGTTTTGGGTTTTTTTGCATTACTGAACTGGTTTTTTTGCTAGTTGAGTTCTGAAAACATACTTGGTGATTGCTGCTTCAGTAGCTACTAATCTGCTAAATGCTAGTGCTAGAAAATCAAAAGCTTAATTCTGAAAGCAATGTATCCATTGTCATTGCCTTGTAAGGTTAGAATTCATGGGTGAGAAAATTCAGATTATTAATCTATCCCTGCCTTACCTTAATTTCTGTACTTGTTCATGGCTTGCTCCTTCCTCTTTAATATTCTAATTTGTGCCTTTATTTAAAAGAAGGAAAGAAAGCAGGAAGCTCATAACACCATAAACTGTTTATTTCTATGTCCTTTCATTTTTATTTTATTCTTCCACAGACCTTCATACTTCACTGCACTCCCCCTCTGTTTTAGGTTTTCATGCTCTCTTGGGAAGGAATATGCCATATCTTCAGTTTTCATGGAAAATGCTACATTAATATCCAGAGAGAGTGATTCATGTAGGTAGAAATAGAATGAAATGATCAGGCAGACTGCTGTACACCACTGCTTAGCTCTCACATAGTGCTAAATTCTGGAAGGATCTTTTTCTGGACTAGAAACTGAAAATACAAACTTGTGAAACATCAGACCTTCTAGAACATGAAGACAGCTGTATAAACAAGTGGAAAAGACTGTGGGAAAGGTAACAAAGTGATAGCTGTTTTCAGCCTCTAAGAGCTCAAAATTACTTTCTCTAATCAGTTATGTGAGCAAGAGTTGTATGAGTTGTAGAACACCAAAATGCATTATCTGTGCCTACTGAGTATTTGTTCATGATCACCTAAGAAGGAGGGATCCCATCACCCTGGAATTTGAAGATGACTGTGTGGCAAAGAGCCTCTTTAGTCCTGTGTTCTCCTGATAATATGCTCCATCTCAGAGGCTGCCACAGAATGGGCAAAGGTGGTGTTTAGACTGGTAACTGCAGTAGAAGGACAGAAATGTTTCTTCACTGAAGCAGAAACTGCTGAGTTTTTTCCGATGTTCTGCTTCACGAATTACGTCAGTTGATCCTGAGGTGCGACAAGTAAGGAACAGCCAAGAGGTTGCACGTGTCTTTCAGTGTGTAAGCAAGTTTTACTGTGACAGTGAGACTTAATTCTGTTTCAGGTCAAACAACACAATGTAGTTTGAAGTCTTTCTGGTGTTTAACATTCTTGTGCTACTCCTCCCCCAGTGTGGTGGCATGAGGTTCCAAAAAGTAATAATCCTGATATCATACTTAACATGTTATCGTAGTTTGGTATTTGTATCTGAAGTGGTCTTTGGTCTGTTTAAATAGTTAATACAAAATACCTGGCTTTATCCACATAAGTAGTAGTTTCAGTTACTCAGTGCTATGGCATCTCATGCGTTAATTAACGTTAGACTAGATAAGACAACGTGATGATAAGTTTTAGAGGTCTCTAAACAGTGAAGGAACTCAGGAGGGCTTCTCTTCTTAGAAATGGTGTAAAGCCATCTGTATTTTATACTAGTGGATTTTCTTGGTACTGGGAAAGATCCTGAGTGCCACACCAGGTCAGGCCAAAGCTGTAGCTGGCACCCTGCCCAACCAGAACAGCTGCTTTGAGGGATGCGGGGAACAATGAATGTGCAACATGATACTTCCTCCAGCATGGCCTGGTTCCTGCCACTGTGCATCTTGAGGGCTTCACAGCGTGCATCAGTGGTTCAAACTCTGGCAGCTACTGATAGAGCTATTTTCTGTTGATAGTTTGCCTTTTTAACTCTACATCTTGGACCTTTGCAGTGTTACACAATAGTTTAATCTTTGTAAACAGTTCATCACCACCCATAAGTACCTGAGTGCTTGATTTATTGTCTTTCATGAAGTTTAAGGTCTTGAATAGGCAAAATACTTGTATTAAAATTGTCTCTGCTTTATGATTATTCACTACATGCTGTAGGTCACAGTGATGTAGTGGCTCTGTATATTAAGGAGGGTTTATTACAGGAGTGAGTGTGAATGCATGAGTCAGAGATGTCAACTTTGACGAAAACAGCAAAATTTGTGTCAGTGATGTATGAGAATGAGCAGAGGGACTAGCAGATAGTGATTTCCACAGCCGTTTGAAAATGTGCCCGAATTAGGATTGAATGTTGGGGATGGATGTATTTCCCTGGAGGGTTTGGTGAGGAGGCAGTACTTAATAAAGGGCAGAACACACCAGCAGTGCTGCAGCTGAACTTGGGTCAGATCAGTGCTGCTTTTCCTGCAGAGGCTTTGGTATAGTTCCCGATCTTTCTTCTGCTATCTCCACATCTGTTTACTTTAGGTTTTTTGTGGGCCAGTTTGCAGAAGCCAATGTGAATAGATACAAGGGTGAGCTGTAATACTAATTATTTTAGATACCTATCTAAACCAGGGTAGCAAAATGTATGGTTGCAATCTGAGAACTACCAGACATTGATTTTGGGTTTTTTGCCCCTTGAGGTTACTATAATGGTCGGTTTGTGGACAGGTTTATGACCTCACTAAATTTAAGCAAAATAAACTCTGAAGCATTCTCCTTGAGTCCTAGAATTCTTGTTACCCGGAAGATTTTGAGTTATGCCCTGTGAGGCATAGATAGAGTAATTTTGTTCCTTTTGGTTATGCTACAGCAAAGTGGGTTAATGTTCCTAAGCTGCACAGTCAGTGTTACTGCTGTAACTAGAACCCAAAAATGGACATGGAGAAGACAGCTTTCCTACATGTGAGTAGTGTAGTGAAGTAGCTGCTCTCTTGTCAGTCTTTCTCCCAGGCTGCTGTTTTAGCATGTGCAAGATACAGAAATAACAGTCCCTTACAAAGTGAGCAGGGTGTCCTGTGAGTCAGGCCTGCACTGGCTAAAGTGGGTTAAGCACTGGCTCATGAAGTTCATTCAGATTGTGTACTGTAAATAGTAAGCATGTTGCTTTAAATAGTTTGAGATGCTTATGTAAAGCTTGTAACCTCCTGTCAAAATGGGAACAAACAGGTTATTTGGGGTAGATGTAATTTCTGCTTGTGGATACAGTGGAGTCAGCAAAGACTGTTCTCTGCCCTACAAGCCAGTGCAGTGTGATTTGGGGAAGATACTTAATACGATTGCACATCTTAAGCACTTAAGCTCTTGTGGTACACTTGCAAGATGTACTACAGCACCTCTTGGTCAGAATGAAGGTCTGATTTTTTGTTTTTCTACCTGTGGATGACACACTGCAAATCAGCATTGCAGTGATGGTGCACTGCTTCTCGGATGAAATAGATGGTAGATGTCCTTGCGCTGTGTGGGGCTAACTTCTGCTGCAGGGCACCCTTGATGCCCTTGGCTTTTGGGATATGGTTTGTGGAAAATACAATACAGATGAGTAATATGTAGAGCAGAATTGGGCTGGGTTTGATTGGGATCAATAAAATGGTAGCAAATTATAAATGTGCAACACTGGTAGTTTCCCTTTGTATAAGATTAAGGACCAAAAATAACTCTGAATGAAGCAATTGAGCCAGGGACAGAATTTTAGTTCTTGTTTGAAAATTTAATACCTATTCTCAGAGGGGAGCCTTTAACTTAACATTTGAAAAATAGAACTACTCCTGGCCTATCTTTGCTTTGAAAATAGTTCTGGGAGGGTTTTTTTTTTTAAATTCCTGTGGTAGTAGTTTCTGTAAGTGATCACAAACCAAGAAAGTAAAAGGTAACATCATTTGTATTTTAAATATCAAATTGTATCAAAATTGTCCAGCTAAGTAAATGAGTGGTTTAAATCCACTTTGTGTAATTCTAGGCATAAACATAATTTATAGCTGAAAAGAAATTGTCAGCAGTGGACCTCAAGGAAAATGTTTCTACTGTTTGCCTGTGCAAATGTACCTGTACATGTAAGAAGGTAAAGACTTAAATATTTCCAAAGTATGTTTTTTCTTTAAGGGTAACCTTGTGTCCAGGAGGACAGATGTCTGAATGGAAATGAATACAGTAAGATGCTCATGAGTTTTCTAAGCTTCAGCAGAGTGAAAGTAAACTATTCCTGTGCCTGCAGGATTCTGAACAATGAAGCGCAAGTCAGCTGCAATCTGCTAGAGGTTGGTCAAGCTATTTAATTTGTTCATTGCAAATCAATTAAAAGGCCAGAGAGTTGCTAAGATCAGGAAGAAATTCTCCTTGGAGAGGAACAGGTATGTGGAGGGTTGGAGCAGTTTCTTGAGGTGTCTCCTTCTGTGGCCTTTATGAAAGGGAGAGACTTCTTGAGCAAACCTCAGTGATGGCCAGTGACAGTCGTCCCATTACCACTGTAATTGTGAAACAGGCAGATATTACTGAGCTCTGCACCTGTGTCTGCATAACAGATGTCTAATAAATTTCCAAGTATTTTGACTTGAACTGTATGTTAAATCTGCTTCTCTGAAGTTGAACAATATGCATCTGCTATGTAGTGTGATTAAACATCCCATATCCTCAAATTAAATAAATAACAACGTACAGCAGTTTGAGTCAAAGTTTGTGCTATGAATCTGTAAAAGCCAATTGTGGAAATCATGGGTGAGATGTCTTAAATCGTCCTGTCTCATTCTCTGTTGATGCATGATTATTTCCCACAGTATATATTTCTCTAGTGTTCGGTCCACTGTAGCCTTTTAAATGCCTTCAGGGATGTGGTTTCCTTAGCAGATAAAGAGCCTTTTGTGGGGAGCAAAGGTAGTTTTGCTTAAGCTATAAAACTCATTCAGACTCACTTAAGATAGTGGCGTGTGTTTTTGGATCTCTTTCCTACTGCCATGATAATATTTCATGGAAATAGAGCTGTAAGCTTGCTGGTCCTCTAGTTAATGAAAACATATGAGCTCTCTTAGTCTCTCTTTGAAAGCAATTTCTGCAGGAGCAGGAGGGATAGCAGGTATTTTGTGGTGTCTAGAGCCTAGGAACCTGTATCCAGTTGCACCTTTCTATTTTGTGAAGAATTTATTATTGATTGTGCTTTTTTGCCTGGAATATTGTTTTTCATGAGTTAGAAGAACTAATGAGTGAGCAGGAGGTTTTTGCTCTAAGGAATAGTCAAGGACTTAGAGCTTCCTGCGGAGCTTTGAGGACTTAAGTAGGACCAGCCGAAGTGTTCAGCTACATCTCCCTTTCCAGTCAAACATTCAGACTATTCCTTTTGCTAATAGTTAGGTCTCTGAATAATTTAAACCTTTTCAAACTACTGCAGTAAAATAGGTTAATGAAATGAGTATGTTGTAGAAAGCGATAAACCTTTTCAGTCATCTTAAGCTTTATTTACTCGTGTTTGTGAAGTGTTATACAGATGCTATTTACGATGTTGAAGTTCTTCTGTTAAAAATAATCAACTGCTGTTTTCAAAACTTGCAAAAAAAACCAAAGAAAAAATTCCTTAACATGTATTGCATCAGAACAAAAAGCCTGTAAGTAGACTTAAATTCCAAACATATTCAAAAAAACCAAAACAAACCCAATCAAAACAAGCAAACAAAAAACCCACCTCAAACCAGCACAACTTTATTTTATGCTGTTATAAATCAGTATAGCATTCTTTTGAACTTCTTAATAATGTACAGCATCTAGTGCTCATCTCTTGCTGTGTCCATTGTTTGAGCAGGAACTTGCTTAAATAGCAGTAGTGTTTTCAGGGAGGTGTGAAACTATTTTTAGAGTATGCGTTTGTGGCGTAAGTAGTTGACTTAAGCTTCAAGACAGCTTTTTAACCTTGTCAGAAATCTGTATTTTCCACTGGGTGTTATGTTACTATCTGACAATCAGTTTTGAGTTGGATTTTGTCATTTCAGGCATAGCTGTATGGCTCTTTCATCCTTCTAAACCTAAATAGATGAACTGCACATCTGTTGTGTGAAAGTAATGTAGGAGGTCTCTAAATTTTTCTGTTTCAAGAGTGACTTTGTTAACATCAGTTAAAAGGCTTTATCTATAATTATATAGTTCCTATTAACACTGTGGTGTTGCAAAGCTGATGTTCATTTTCCATCTCTCCCCATATGTTTTTTTTTTAATTTGAAGTGCTTGAAAATCTTTATTTTTAAAACTGGATATTATGCTTAATATACCTAGCAAAGCAACATAGCAATATGCTTTAGCTTTTTAACATAAGTTCAGACACTGTACCAGGTGAAATCAGACATATTCCTGTACAAAGAGCTGTGTCTTTCACCCAAATGTGTGTAGCAGCATTGCCTACAACCTTTGTGCCATGACTGACTTGAAAAGGCCTTTGGGAGAGCAAACATTAGGGGCTTTTAATGCTAATGGGGAGATGCAGAGACTTTAAGTGTGGATTTTAGTTCATTAGTGTGCTGTGATGATTTTTTGTGGAAGTGAGAACATTTTAGGTTCCTAAAACGAAGAAATATTAGATTATACCATTCTGTCAGAGGGCAGAAAATACTGTATAAACCTTCCAATATCTGCCTGTAAGAAATGCAGGACAGGGTATAACTGAATTTGACAATGAATCTCACTGGGCTCAAGATCCCAGATGGTGCTTTGGTGTGTAGCTACTTGTCTGAGCTTTCCATGTAAAACTTATGGGCTTTAGCCAAGTGTGTATAAGGAGCATGTAACTCAGCTCAACATAGGGGAAAAATGCTGTGGGTTTAATTGTCAGAGACACTGCCCTGTGGAATTAGCTTTGCTTTTGAACAGTCTGTGTGAACCTTTATGTTTGCAATACATGGAGTAGATTGTGTAAGCTGTGAAGGCTTCCTGGCAGAGCAGTGTTGGCTGAGGAGTGCAGTTATTGCAAAAGGGATGTGTAGGAGACTGGGTGGATGAGTTTGGATCCTCTTTGCTTCATGGTAGATGTTGAGTCCCAACAAACTAAACTGGGAAGGGTGCCTGGATTTCAAGACTTTTGGTATTTCTTATTTTCCTTTTTAAAAAAGTGGGTTGTTTTTCTCAAGTAGATGCATCTCTGATAGCAATTTTTTGAACTTTACATACAGTTCAGGTTGAATACAGCTGGAGAAAAGGGCATCCTTAATTAAATACAAAATGGGATGTTAAAACTACTTGCCAACTTTCTCCCAATTCTTTTTGAATCTGGGATGTGCTTGAGATTGAGAGTCCCCTCTGTCCTACTCAATAAAGTGCTTATTGGGAACTTGAATTAATTTTTTCCAGGAAGCTCTGTAGGTGGAAAAACACTAAAACAACAAAACTCTGTTAAATTCTTGTTCTGAATTACAGATCCTACTTCACCACTTACTTTAGCTTTC
This sequence comes from Margarornis squamiger, assembly GCA_035222235.1. NCBI lineage: Eukaryota > Metazoa > Chordata > Aves > Passeriformes > Furnariidae > Margarornis > Margarornis squamiger. Next base: position 67,205,681 of record JAWWTY010000123.1, read on the forward strand.
TTGTGTTTTATTTTGTTAGGTAGATGTGCTAAGTGTGTAAAACTTCATTCTTTTCACATCCACTCTTGTGTAATTTTAAGTTTAGGTTCTCCAAATACTTGAGTTATGCCTTTTTACTTAAGGATGTCCATAAGCAAATGGCAACGTGCAAGGCATTGGTGGTAATGCATTACCTTCTCTGAAGCTGTGCTTTCCTGTGGTCATCCTGCAGCATGTTAGTGTTGTACATACAGTCTGCTTTGAAACTATGGAGGGCTTGGTTATGGAAACCACTTCAGTATTTGTTTTTCTCTTCCTCGCTCCCCTCCCTTTGCCACCCCTGTGGTTTGAGTTTTGTATGAAGGAGGACTCAGAGGAAGAGAAGCTGAATTCCTTTTCCTTGTTTTCATCTTTCAAATACAATGGTGATTACAATGTCTGTGTAAAACAGGCATTATATTTTGGTAATGATGTTTTGTCTCAGTGAGTCATCTGACTGCCAGGCTTCAGAATATGACAGTCCTTAAGAACTTTCCATGTGAGGAAGCAATAACAGACTTGTGGGATGGCTAATGAATCATGGATAATTAGTGTCCTGCTCCTGCTAAGCTTTAGCATCTGACAGGTATTTTTCCTTTTAGTGGAGTGGCTTAGAGGAACATTTTCTACCCAGTTTATAATTTTATCTAATACATGAAACCTTTTAATGCCAGCTTTTTATATCGTGGTACAAAAGCAGCATTAATTGCTCTCACAGGGTTACCAGTTGGGCTTTTTTTGTTCACTTCTTGTGAGTATGTTTAGTACAGCAGAGACTAAACTTGAATCTATTCAAAAAAATTATTGTTATAGTTGGGGAGACAAGTGATATGTTTTGCCTCTATTGGTGTGCATGTAGTACTAACTTCATATTGGTTTAGATGACCAGAAAAATAATCCTTGATATATCAAAGGTCATGTGGCTTTAGCTTAGTTCAAAGTACTACTAGAAGTTTCCAGTATTTGGCTTGCTTTGAGAGTAGCCTGGGGTGCTTAATTATCAGAACTCAGTTTCTATTCAATGGGAGGGTCCTGCCCATGGCATTTGGTGTCTCTGCTGAACATGAATGGTCTTCCAAATATATGCTATTTCAGTGCATCTGATGGTGGTCATGTATAGCTCTGTGAATGGCATAGAACTAGAGAAATTCCTTCTGTTGCTGATGATTTTTTGACACCAGAGCTGTTAATATTTGTAACTTTTCCAGGGAACAGCCGTTTTGAGAAAGGAAGGTTTTTCAAAATAGATGTCTTAGTGCAGGAAAGCTTTTGCTAAGAGTTCCAGTGCATGTCTGAGGCTTGTGTATTCTCAGACTTAAGGGAGTAGGTATTCAAATTGGTGACATCCTTTGAAAAGGAAGACCAGGTCCTGTCCCAAGACCTTGAGCCTTTACCAGGCTTGATTTTGAACTTGATTTTAATTTTTCCAATACTGTTTAAATAAACAGGCCCAATTAACTGAGACTTGTCTTACCCTGGTGTCAGTGTAAATCCCTGACGATGAATCTGCAGTTTACCGAGTTCTGGAGATAATGGAGGTTCTAAATTTGATGCTTTTACCTCTTCCTGCCATGAACCAGGTGAATTACCTAGGTAGCTTAAAAAAAAGGGATAGGGGGTTGGAATTACTGTCCATTTAGGGCTCCGTTTCAGATTCATCTGAGCTTGGGTAATCCAGATATTGTGCAATTCCCCCTTTCTCATTATAATGAAAAAGGTCCTTTATTTATCACTCTGCTAATTAATGGAACCTTTAATTTGTTAGAAATAGCTTTTTTTAGGCTGAGCAGTATTAGAGGGAACATTTTTTCCAATCTTCCTCCTTAAATGATCTTTCTGTCAAGAACAGATTGAAGTTTTCTGTGATGAAACATAACTGACAACTGTGTTCCAAACCAGAGCTGTACAGGTCATAAAGTTTGTTAAGAAGTGGCCTTGTGGGGGTTTTTTTCTAACCACAGCAGAGCATTTTCTTGACCTAGTTATTTTTCAAAGACAGGTGACTGTTTTTCTTACCTTGAATTTTGTTGCCTGAAGGGGTTATTCTGATGCTTTGACAAAGGGTTTGGAGAACCTCTAGTCTCTGCCTCTGCTACTGTTGAATTTGGATGCTATTCTGCCCAGCTGTGCTCATAAAAAGAAAACATTAGATACTTGAGCTTGAAAAACTCCTTCAGTAACAGGCCTTGAGAAAGGAAACCTTTCTGTTGGTACATAAGGCTTTTTCTTTTCATATGAATCTTACATGGTACAAACCTGAAGCATAGAACTATTCTACTGGGAGTGAACATTTTTGTCAAATGGCAGTCAAACCTCCTTACAAAATGCGTGTCTGTATTTATTAGGAATTGGCAAGCTGGTATGATGTCTGCTTACTAGTTCTACATGGTCTAAAAACTTTTTTCCTCCTAAGTGTTGCCAGTTTCTTTCCCCATTTTACTGGGTCTGCCTGTGCTTGTGTTTTATAAGGATGTTATGGACTATTTTGTACTATAAGCACTCTTTCTTTTGAAGGGAAGGCAACAGAACTGAATGTTGGAAGCTGGATGGCTCAGTTGTATCCATAATGTGTTGGCCTTAGAGTATCCAACATCTCTGTTGTCATGTGAACATCCTCAGCATCTCCCTGTCCACTCTTTGCTCCCAGACACCACTGCTGTAACAAAAGGACCATCCTACTGCTGTCCAAACTGGTTCAAATGGGATCTTCACTTACCAAAACAGAACTTGTTATGGCTTGTGCTTTTTTAGTGAATCTGTTTCTGCAGCCATTGGCTGTGGTTCTGAAACTTTTGCTGTATTGTAGTACACTTAGCATTGTTCTGGCTTTTTCTGTCTTAGTACATATTCTGAAAAATATGAAGACCTCTGGGCAGCCATGAGACAAGTCTCACAAGTAGGTTGTATGGCACAGGTAGATGATGATGGCAAAAAGGTAAAAACTGCCCAAAAGCTCTGTTCCCAAGCAGAATTTGGGGACATCTTTGGTGTTTTTTCTTTTTTTTTTTTTTTTTTTTCCTGTACCACTGTCAGCGGTTTGATAGTCTGGAACTCAGTGCCTTAAAGCTATGGGTTAAAAAAAGCATGCTATTGTACTTCAGGAGGGGATGCCAGCATTGGAGGGGGAAGGAGGGAATGTCCTCTGCAACCTTTTTAGTGTATGCTCTAGGTCTATGAATAGCTCTCAATGCCTGTCTCTTCCAATTATTATTTCCCTGAGTAGCACTATTTGTAAAGAGAGTTCTTGAGATGGCCTTTCGTTTCAAATGTCTTTTTAAGCATAAATGCTATTTTTTTTCTTCAGGTATGAGTGTATTGATACATGCTGGATCTTCTACCTTTGGAATTTCTCATGCACCTGTGAAGTAACTTCAGCTCAGACTCTTGTTTTCCTCAGTTGTGATGAAACCAACTGCCAGTCATACAAATCAAAAATCAATATACTGCTGCATACACTGCAAGTAATAGTGGCAGTGTGAGGTGTTTCTCTGTCCTACAGTAACTTGTGGGAGTAGCAGGAACTGTGACCTAAATAGGAAAGAGATTCAGACTAGTGCTACAACATACTGTCTGCAGAGTGTAACAAGTGACAGGTTTGGGACACTTTGAATTTCTTCTCTGTTTATCTAAAAAAAAATGAAACCAAAACAAAACAACCTTTTTTTGCTTTGATATCTTACTGGAGATATTGCAAGCAGTACTGCTTGGCTGCTTTAGCTGCTGCCAGACTGGGCTGATTTTTTTTTTTTTCTTGTGGTAAAGTCCTTCCCTTATTATGAAATAGACTTAATATGCCTTCCATGGGGGATCATTTGATTTTTATTCATTCAGAGTGAGGGTCAGGTCCAGTTTTGTAATGATAATATAGCTTGAAATGCATATTAGTAGTTTTTACCTTTGGGTTACAGCAGAAATAACTTGATCCTTGAAGTTCGTGCTTGGAAACTGTAAACCAAAGGATTACAGAGAAGGAAATGAAGAGGAGGGGCAGGATGTTGAAATGCGTTTTCAGTGAACAGTTGTATTTGTAATAACCTCTAATCTGTAAGAACAAACCTCACTGGTACTGTTAGTGAACTGAGAGTGCTGCTGTTAACTCCCTCTGCATTAAAGCTCCTTGCCCTTCTACTGTCGATTCCAGATCAGTCATATTTCCATTTTTTAATGTGAGTCATACCTACTTTTGGTTTGTTTCCCCCCCCAAAGACTCCATATACACCGAGTAAGACTGCTTTCACCCTTCACTGACCAGCTTGTGGTCAAAATATTTTTTTTGTAATCTATTTAAATATGCTCTGAGATTTACGATAAGTTTGTTCTTGTGTAACGCTCCCCACCCTACTAGTTTCTATTCCTCAACCTTCTTGATCAGATTTAAATACTGTAGAAACATCAATTTCCAAGAAGTAATAGATGTATAGCCAACCTGACGTCTCTTGTTGAATGAGATTACACAGGTTCTCAGGCTTCAACACACTGCAAAAGGCAAGTGAATTAAACAGAAGTTAATGTGTTTCGGTTTTCTTTTAGGATTAGCATGTGAGCACCAATTACTATAGGTTTTAATTGGAACTGGATTTTATTGTTCATTTCCAAAATAGTTGGTTCATATAAGAAACCTACCATGAAGAACAAGGTTATAAGTTTTTTTCTTCAACTTATTCATGGCTGATCTTATCACTTGCCCTAAATTGTGTGTGCTCTCTGGAGCTGGTTCTTTAGCTCTTCCTTCCACTTGATCCCTCTACGGTGTGCATGTTTGGAGAAAGTTACTGCTGATTGTCCCTTTCCCCCACACTAAGTATACCAGGCTCTGTTGAAGCAGCCTATGAACCTTTCCTACCTCCAACTTGTTTCTTAATACGCTACATTTTTTTCCTTCTGTTTTCTTTTATTCTCTCTCCTTTTACGGTTGTGTTGTGTTGGTGACTGCAGTCACTTGTTTTTCTTGTCCTGCTCTGACCCTTCCAACTGATGAATTCCTCGTGATGCAGTTTGATAGTGTGACCTTGTGCTTTTCTATAAATGTGCCCATGATATCATTTCAATCAAGTTCATGAATATTCCAGCCTTCCCTTATGTGGCTGATGTCACTCAGTTTTAACTAGTGAAGTGTGTTAATATCATGTACTCTTTTGGGCATGTTTTTCCCCCCTTTTAACCAGTTGTCAGATGAAATGCCTATAGATGGCCGGCTCCATCTTTGTGCAGTTGTTTTGTATTGATTAGGTCTCTCTTCTGTGTGAGGGTCTCAGTATTGCTGCACTGTCTGGCAGAACTCAAAAATGATGGTTTAGCTGGAAATAGATAGCATCAGAGCTGGGAGCACGTCTGTGTGCCACACTTGAGGTAAACATGCCAGTGCTGTTCAGTACATGAAACTAGAAGAGATACAGTTCTCAGAAAATGTCTGGTCATGACGGCCACTGGGTAGATGTTCAGGAGAGTATTTAACAAAATTGTTCTCTTCTGGACTTTTTTCCAATGTATCTTACTGGAGTAAGCATTGAGATTCAATGATTAGGGTTTTTTTTTAGGCAGTCCATTGCTAATTAGGGCTTTTAATATATCTTATATAATGACTTTTTATGCCAAGTCACTATGTCATAGTGTAGTTTTGAATAACTATCCCCTTTCCTTCTGGGAGAAGGTGTAACTTCCAAGACTAGTTGTGTCATGCTCTGTTATGGGCCCCTTTGGACTGAAGTCTGGTTGCTCAGCTGCCTTGCCTATCTTAGTTATGGAAAAGTGTTTTAACCTGCTTTATGTCAATAAGGGGAAGTAGAGTGTGTTAGGAGTCACAATTAATTGCTGTGCTGAGTGGGGTGTGTGATCCCTTCAGCATTAAGGGGATGAAGATGTGCCAGGGCTGAGGTTTTTCTCTGGAACCATGTTCTGGTTTAGGTCTGTTTCTTTGGACAGTAGAAATGGGCATATGAAAGAAAACCAGTTCAGAGGCTCTTTAAAGCTTTCTCAGGCCTCCACCCAAGAAACTTCCTCTGAGATCAGTACTCACAGGAAGAAGATAAGGAGGTACCAGGTTTAAGCTGAATTAATGCAGAAAACTCATCTTTGGTGGGGGTTTTGATGTTCAGAAAGACTTTTTGAATTCAGTGTGGTATATAAACATGCTAGAGAAAATAACTTGCTTCAAACTTGTATCTGTAAGACTACTTTAGTATAATAACTGCTGGGGATTTTGGGTAAAAGAAGAAACTGGCTTACCACAAATGCAGCTGCAATCCTGACATGAAATGATCTTTTGTTGTGAAAATTACAAGGGTGAAGACTTGTGTGTATGTGTAGAGGGGAATTTCCATTTTGAAATGTGAATGGGTTTGAGTTTGCAAAAAGCAAGAGGAATCTTCTCTATTGTAGAAGAATTATCTGGGAGCAGACAGTGTCAAGAAGCCTCTAAAATCTGGGGACTTTTTTGGTATTGTGGAAGGGAGAGAGTGGAAGGAAAGACACTCAGTGATGGTGGGCAGTCCACTGGTGTGGGTTTTGAGTGTTTCTGGAATCTGTGTGGGAATTTACCAGGATTCAAGTGGTCACATGAATGGAGTCTTTACTGTGCATTTTGAAGCAAAGTTCTTTATTGCAGAAATTAATATGGTCACTTTCAGGGAAGGCTATTTAAAAAAAATGAGGAGTGATTGAGACTAAAGTTCATTGGCATCTTGCTAGTTTCTTCATATCTAGATGCTTGGAGTTCTCCACCTTTTTGTGCAAGCAGAGACCAAAAACATTAATTTTTTTAGCATGCTTTTATTTGGGCCTTGGAGTCTTTGGTTTTGTTAGTTCTTGAATAATTCTGAGTTATTTTTATGTATGTGTAGCAGAAGGAGCTGGTTTCAAATTTGCTCTTCAGTGATCAAGATTGAAAGTGTCAGTTTGGAGTGAACAATACTGTTTGTATTTGGGCAAGACAGGATGAAGTTATGACTTGTGTTGTTTTGATACCAGGAGGTGTTGCAGGCTTTGTTCTGGGTGACTCGCTGTTCTCATGGTTATAGTTTATCTGCACTGTTCCCAGTGTTGGAGATCCCACCATAGGTCTTTGAGGCTGCTTTGCCTCGTGAACACATCTGCTGCATTGTGTATGTGACTTCCAGGAAAATACTTTGATCAAGCATCACCTGTCTAATTAAATATGCAATTAAATAGTTCATATAAATATTAGCATTAGCTAGCAAATAAGGTGGTACCTTGGAGTTTAGGTCTCTTGTAATAATGAAGTGATGGAGAACAAAATGCAGCTCCTAAACAGGAGTTCTTAACTCTGAAGTGCTGTAGAAGGTAGTTGGAGATGAAACACAGTTTCTAGCCCAAGTCATCAGCAGGATAAGTAATAGAGAGGTCTCTGTGTTAAGCTGAATTTCTCTGTGTCAAAACATGTATCTTGCTGACAGTGTGTTTTTGATAAACCTGTAATGGCTAAACTGGTACTCTGACTTTTAACAGTAAAAATGCAGAAACGTGAAGAGCTTGTCTCAGCTGCAGTGCTCTGTGTGAAGCATAAACCTTGGTAGCTTTCCATTTGCTGCCTTTTTTAGGTTGCAATACTGGTATGACAGACTTTGTCCACCTAACAGCCTTTTGTAACAGCCTTGAACTTGCAGTAATTAAAAAAAGTGAACTTGGTTCATCCAGTGCTTTGTGAAATGACTTTCCATTGATCTGAATGTTTGCTTAGGAGTACTTCCCTTTTTTAAACTGTCTTCATATACCTTTGAGAAAATAGCAAATACATCCTCAGTTCTTAAATGGAACTGTTTCTGCTTGCCCCCAGTATGTACTCAGCAGCCAACACCAGAGTTCTGTGTGCTGATACCTCAGTTATTAATGTGGCAACGTTGTAGACTTCAACCAAGTGACTAAGCACCCAAGTGCTCAAATTAGATACAAAAACTGGTGTAAACTAAAACACAATTTCAACAACTGTTTTGTTAACTAAAACATTGTAGAGCTAATCCTGGCAGTTTTTCGGGATTTTTTTGGTTTTTTTTTTTTTGACCCCCAAATCCTTTCTTCTGGGCATTATAAAGAAGGATGACAGGGGGAGCAAAAATGCAGAATACTTTGGAAACTGGTATGGGAGAGGGGATTTAACTTTTTTGCAGCTGTTTGAACAAATTTGCCTCTCTGACCTAGGACCATTGCTTCCAGCTGTATGGAAGCCAGTGAACTCATCTGAACTGAATTTGCGTTTAATTGAATTCTGCTTAATTAATGCAAGGTATACAGGATGATTTGACGAAGGATATCTTTAGACTGTCACATGTGTTTCTTCTGTGGTAGGGAAACACCTTCTGGTTTTAATTTGAAAGCACCACAAACATTCTATGACATGAACTGTTTTGCAGTATCACCAAATGAAACCTGGAATTTAAGAATTTCTTTTTCCCCCTAATCATACTGTTTGTTGGAAAGCTTGTTATTTTGAGTGGACAAGTTGTAACAAGGCCTCGTGTATATATGAGTGAATTGAGGCTTACCTATGTAGCACAGTTATCAAGTGAGAAGGGTGTGAGTTTCGAAGAACAGTGACTCTTGTAGAATAGCTAAATGCAAACACTTTTCTCTTAGTGCCTCTTTTCACTTCTTCCTCTTTAAGTGCAAACTTTTAATTATGACTGTTTTCCTCTAAAAAGGGCTAAGGAAGGAGAGAGGAATGGTAGGTCTCACACTTGGATAGATACTCAGTTTGCATCAGAAGTGAGACTTGGCTCAGTGTATCCCTTCTGGAAGCACTAGTGCTTCACTAAGGTCACTGGTGCCTGTGTAGGTCTTGATCTCTTCTCCTTCCACCTTGTCCTTCCCCAGGAGGGATGCATGTAGCAGGAGGCTGGATTACTACACTCACTACTATCTCTGGCTTCCTCCTAAAGAACTCCCCTCAGCCTAGCCTGAGTAGTAAAACTAGAAGTCACATAGCTTGTGTGGTCCCTTTTCTCATGCAGGGGGTAGACTGGTTTGTCACAACGCAAAAATTCCATTTATGATTGCTTGGGCCACTAAAGACACAGGTTTTATAAATGCAGAATTTAATAGAGCCTTTGAGACCAGGGGTTGAGCAATTTAAGCCCTGCAAGGGTACTGTGCTTCTGGGATAGAGTTTTGCAGATTCCAGGTGTTGTTCAGGCTAGGCTGTTAATACTGTATGAGGCTTTTTTCTTTGTCTAGTTATATTTTAACTCTCAGTTTTCAGTTCTGTTTTACATTGATCATTGTGCACTTTGCCTGCCTTCTGGGCTAATGCACGTTAACAGTAAGAAGCAGGAGAACTTTGTGGTCTTTGCAGTATCTGAAGAAGAGTACTGTGGTGTGAATTGCTCAGCAGGAGTAAAAGTTTTCTTTAGCTAGTGCTGGGCAACCTCATTTCAGCTACTGTGTTATAACTTGTTGTTTTTAGAAGAGGTGTGTTTTAAAGCTATTTAGATTGCAACAGTAGGTTAAAAGAAGTGATATGAAGTAGTGTTATGATGTACAAGTAGTATGAAAGGTCTTAAATAGGATCCCAAAACACATATGGCAGGTGCTTGTGGCTTAACTGTCATGTCCTATTTTGTAGAGCTTCAAGGTTACCCTATCTGCTGTAGTGTGTGCTTAGAGTGGCAGAAATCAGATGTGCTTCAAGCACAGTTAACATAGAGCCTCGCTGAAATTCTTCATTAGAGCATAATAATAAAATGGATCCAGAGGCTGAGACTCCTGATGTGCTCTAAAGCCTTCAAATGTAAACTTAGTGCGTTGGTTTTTTCCCCTTCTCTCTTTTCAGCTTTTAATTAGTTTACTTTTGCATAATAGCTTGCCTGGCAGGGTTTTTTGGTTTGTTTTTTTTTGGAGAATATTACTTGTCATGTTTGTTTTAAGGATACTTACCTGAATCAAAATATGGGGTTCAGGATTACAAGGTGATTGTGTGCTCTTGAAGTGCTCCATGCAAAGTGGCCATTGTGTTAAGCATTTAATACTATTTGGATAGGGTAGCCCCTGTAATTTGAGCATGTGTTACTATAGAACCAAAAATTACTTTAAGTTGAATTTCCAAGGCTTGTTAAAATTGCATGTCCCAGAGCAAAAAGCTTGCTTTTTTAAAGTTTGTAAAGCTCACATAGTTGGCACAGTAAGGAGTGTTTTTAGGGCGTGTAAGTGTGCAGTTGGGCTGGTAAATGGGTCTTACACTTGTTAGGTTGAAATAGTTTGTCGGGTGAGTAGGAATGTAATAATGGGATTTAATATGAACAGAAATACTTAATGTTGCTGCAGTGAAGTGTTTAATATCCATACTCACCTCAGATTTATAACTAAAGAATATATATGCTCTTTGTTGAAAAATACTATTTTCTGCTATTCATATTCTAAAATAACTGAATTCTTTGTCCCCTCTCCTCGGGAGAGGACACACCTCCTAGAGAGTTCAAATAACCATATGAAGAAGTAACAGTTTTCTGTCCTCTGTTGCTGAGCCTAAGCTGCTTCAACTGCAGAAAGCATAGAGCCATGGTAGTTAAGTGCTGATCAATGATCTTAAGTGTCTTCATTATCCTGGAAAGAACTTAATTGATCCCCATCTTTTGAAGAGCTGTTAAAATCTTCATTGAGATCTAAACAGTCTGGTTGCTATCTTATCCCCTGGAAAAAAACCCTGTTCTAAATTCAGGTTAGCTTACCTCTTTTCTGTGGCATTTGAGCTCTGCAGGAGGTGTTCTTTCCTTGGAAGAGTGGACAGCAGAAAGAATTCACTTTTAAGGTAAATGAGCTCAAGTCAACAGGGCACCTGGATGTCAAGGGTAATGTTTTTGTTGCATCTTGTAGTGATCGTCTGGTTCAAAATCAATTTGATTAAACTTTAGGGCACATTTAAATCTAGTAAGTATGTCATTCTTCACTGTTTAATGGGGGTAGGAGGAATCCTTTTGTAAATGCGTGCTTGAAATATTTGAAGTGTGCACCCACTTCTTAAATCTTAACAACTAAATACTTGGTTTCTCACCTTTAGCTTGAGTAAGGTAAAATACAAGTGGCCTCCAGACACTTGTAGTGGACATAAGCCAGCACGTCCTTCTGAAAATACAGCAGTTGTAGAAAATGAACTTTTGGAAATGGTCAAGGAAGTTTGTGTCCATGTCTTGATAAAATGCTTCTGTTAGGAGCAAGGGTGATACCACTCCCAGTCAGGAGGAGTTACCTCTGAGAAAGTTCATTATAAGTGTTCTTGTAGGCTAGTATTGATATGGTTGTTCTAACTAGCAGGAGGAGACAGGGCTTTTTTTGTGGCTGCTTAACTAGCACAAATACAATTTATGTATTTATATAAAAAGGCTTTTTTGTACGTTTTTCCCTGTGATCTGCTTTTGGAGCTTGGAGGCCTTGACATGAAACATATTGCTGAGTAATGATCATCATGAGGACTGAAGTATTACTGTTCAAAGTGCTAAGTAATGGTAACACCTTTATTGAGGTTAAACATATACTTCTATTGTATGACCCTCCCCCTTTTTTTTTTAAAAGTCACATTCTTTATTCTATCTGCCTTGATGCTTTTGGAGCATTAATTTTAAAATTGGAGGTTCAAGATAAACTCAGGCTTCACTTATGGATTATTAGCTACTTAACTAGGATAAATTGCAAATCTCCTAATGGTTCCTGATTTTTGCCAGTATATGATTTGATACAGTTAGAACCAGTTGTAGATCACTTTTAATATAGGCTTGGTGTGTAAGAATATTGACTGAGAAAGGGTTGTGGATCTCAGTTGCTTAGGCCCCGTCCAGGCACTGGGCTGGAGGGGAGAGATCTGCAAATGGATTGGGATGTAAATGGAGTTTGTACATATTCTTCTGACTTGCCACAGTTCCTTTCACTGGCACCTGGCCATCTCTCAAATGGGTATGGACTTGAGAGTTAATCACAAAGTCCTTTCTTTGTGATCACTGATTTTTAAGGACAGATAACTGTTGTTTTTCCATGGCCATCTGGTGAGTAAGGGAAGGGTGGATGGGCAGGCCTTATCCTGGCTCTTTTTGCCACCTTGTCCAGTCACTTATTTTCTGAGTGTGTAATTCATCTGTCCCCATAGTCCTGTCTTAATGCATAATCACAGCAAATATGCATATGTGCTAGCTAATAAGGTGTCAGCTTTGTAAAAAGAGTCAGGTAGGTTACACCTTCCAGATCTGCATAGAAGTGCATGGTTGTGTGCAAGACTGATAGTGCAAGCAGGCAAGTGAGATCCTCACCCACAGGAAAATTGGGTGCTTTGGTACAAGGCTTGCAGCAAACCACATTTTTGAAGATTTCCAGATCCTCTGATTATATTCCTGGTTAATCACCAGTATTAGTTTGTTCTTATGTTGTAATGTATTTGCAGGTTATGCAACAGCCTTAGGGAATTGAAGTACAAGTTGTAAGCTTAGTTTCTACTCTTAAACATACTTGGCAATAACTCCTAAATTTATTGCGACAGTTACTGTATATGTTGGCTTTTGTCCATGTGCTTTACACAGCCACAAAGTACTGCAGACTGATTCTCTCCTTTGAACAGTTTTTACTGAACTCTGTTGAGACAAGACTGTCCTTTGAAAGGTGTCCTCTCAAAGCAGCACAGATTTGAAGGGTTGGGTTTGGTTTTTTTCCCCTTGAGAGGGACAGACCACTTGGCACATCAGTTGGGAGCAGGTCCTGAGCTTTGGCAGATGGGGCACAGTGGTTGCCACTGGGGCGTGTGGAGATGCTTCTCACCAGGAGCAGACTTGAGCATCCTGGCTCTTGTCCTGGGAATGGCCTGACTGTATCATGCTGCCAAGGAGCCCTTCCATCTACCTGGCAGTTTGTTGCACTTGCTGTTAGAAATGCTGTTCCCTGTTTTCTCCACCAAAAGAAGTGGTGAAGTGGAAGGAAGTGTCCCAAGGGCTACTGGGTGGGCAGCACTGTTATATTTCCTTCACATTCTGGAATTATTGTTGCATAATGCCAGTGCCAAATGAATGTTATATTAATCAGTGCTATTGATTTCTTGAAAGCTTCAAAGCCCTCCGGACTCTTTGTTAGAACCTGTTACAATGGCTATATATTTGTCTGTTGTGCATTTGTAGAATTTAATTTTGACCTAGGTGCTACATGCTGGGATTTATTTTGGTTTTTTGCTGCATGCAATCTACTTCCCAGGAATGCTTAACTCGGGCTGCACGGCCTAATAAACCAGCCTGCAACCCTTATTGCTGCTGCCCTTTGCAACAAGGAAGAACTCCACAAGCTCATATTTTGGATGAGTTTCCTGCCTTGCTCTAAAGAAAAACTTCTTAATCTGACACAGTTAGCAGTAAAGCTTTTGAATATTTCTGTTACTATTTTGGGTAAAAAGGAAACTTCTGTGAGCCAGGAGGATAAGAGGAATATATTGCTGGTATCAAGTGCATTTCTGAGAACTTAATCAGCGTGCAAGTATCCAAAGCCTTGCTTCTCTTGGAGTTCAAGGAACTGGCAACCCCTCCACTCAGTCCCTCTTGTCACACTACAGAGGCCACCAGAGTCGTGTCACATACTAAAAGCAGAATATTAATGTGAGCTTGAAGAGGTAATTTGAGGTTTGGGGGAGCTTTTGAGTGGGTGGCAGCTGCAGCTTGAAACTCCTCATCTTTGAGGCAAGGTGCCTGCAGCAGCTGCTTATGATTTGTCTCCCCCTCTAACAGCAGCCTGTCCTGGCAGAATGTACTGGTGACAAAATATCTATGGGTTTAATGAGGGTGAAACTTGGCAAGTACGGCCCAGAAAAGCACTGCCAGGAGTGTGAACACTTTTCAGATGGCTTCGTGCAGTTAATGATCACTTGTTTCTTTCCAGATAGTAACCTCCTTTGTGTGAAACACATTGCCCCTCATGTTAAAAAAATCAGCTCACTTCTGTGAAGACAACATATAGTGTTACATCAGCCCAAGACTGTCCTTAGTCAGCAGGTTTGATTTTCAGAGCATGATAGGAGGATTGCTGCACGATAAATATTTGGTGTGATCCTGACTTGTGCTACAGTTTAGGCTCTGTGCATTCTTTTAAATGGTCAAGGAAGAGGCAACTGGGTGAAAGTATGCTCTTGCCTAAGCAAGGGAACAAACTAGAAAAACAGATGGTGCTAAAAATAGTGTATTACTAAGGTCTAAATATGGCTCTCTGATTTTTTTTTCCCCCCCTCCTCCCTTATAAATAATGCAGCTATAAATCCTGCTAGGTATCAATAAGTATTGAATTAACTCCAAACTGCTGAGTGTTACAGAACCCTTTGGCAGCTTTCCAAGCTTGGTGTTGCCCTTCATTCATAGGATCAACATTTAATTCCTTAACAGGGGAAACCTGAAGAATTCATCCTCTTTGAATGGAAACATAGATGCAGGGAGCTTGAATGAGTAGCTACAGGCAAAGGCATCCCATTGCAATGGAAGGGGAGCCGTGCTTGATGAGTTCCTGCTAGGTCACAGCCAGGATGAATCTCCTCCTTTCTTTCCTGCAACGCATGAACAATCAAAGGCTCCTTTTTTATCTATTGTTGCCATGGAGGGCATCCATTTAAAGTTCAAATTCCGGCAGGCTTGGGAAGAAGGAAAGGAGATAGAAGTAGGCTGGGCTGGGAGATGATAGTCAAGCATCAAAAGTGAGCTGAAGACAAGCCAGCACTTTGTCCTGTGACAGGACAGACCAGGCTGGGGGTACTTGGTTTTGAATGGATGCCTGGAAGATTTTTGGACTAGTGAATGAAACGCTGCTGAGGTAGCAGGCACAGGGAGCATCTGGTCTTTTGCTTTCTCTGCTTTCTCAGCATTGGCAGAGTGGGTCACAATGTGAAATCAAGCCCAAAAGGGCTTTTAATGAAGTGAGCCCTTGTGCTGGAGGTTCCCTGTGCTCTGACAGCGAGGGAGCATAAGCCTTGAGGAGAGTGGAGGAAAGGAAATCTCATTAAGGATGGAGGTTTTCCCCCCTCCTCTTTTGTAAATGGATTCTGTAACAAATGTCTTGCAGATATGCAGAGCTTTCCAGAGCTGTTCAGCACTGTTGCTTTGCCATACCTGAAGTTGGCTTTGTGTGTCTATGGTACTTTCCTGTAAGTAGTGTGCTAAGAAGAGGAGGAGGCAGCTTGATATCTGCTGCAGAGTTGCTTTTCCTTTCTGGCAAGTTCCTGTATGTACAATAAGTATTCATTGCTGAAAGAGCTAATAAGTACCTGACCAGCTGCATTTGACATTATGAGAAAAGAAAGAGACCATCTATGGACTCCCAAGCCAGGTTTCAGCCAGCTGTGGATATTTTCTATTTTAATTATTACTTACTGTGTCAGAGAATTGGATTATGCTAAAATTATTGGTGATGTTTTTTGCAATACAATATTGAGTTAAGAGCTATGGTTCAGTGTTATATATAGGGTACTTATAGTTAATATGCCTAAGCTGCACCAGAGGGTTTAAAGAGAGGTGAGAGCACTTTTCTCAGGTTTTACCATCTGGGTTTTGGCAGGTGGCAGGGGATTAAGTTATTTTTTTCCCTTGCTCTAAATTGCAAGAGATGGTGGCTAGCAGAAGTGTTGAGTAGTGTTTCATCATTGATATGGGAACTTTTTCCAGGTTTCTTGGCAAAAAATGAAATCCCAATGTAATAGTTTAAAATATATTAGAAAAATGAGTGATACCTCTTTGAATTTAACTCAGGGTAATTTTGGGAGAGGGTGCTTTAAATATTTGGTATTTTTGTGATAACATGCTAATTGAATTAATAGATTAATGCATCTTTATGAAACCTGAATGCAAGGACTGTTAACTCTGAAACCAGACTTTGTTCTTCCATACTCTGAATATTATCTGTTGTGAAACTTCCCTTGCTTCTTGTCAATCACTTTCTGACTTGATGCATCATCCTCTAAAAGAGAACTAAACCAAATTGATTCACTGGAGGTTTTTCTCTGCAGAGAGGTTTATTAAAATCACTTTTCAAAGTCTTAAAGTTTACTGTTATTTTGTCTTTTCTAGTCTTGCATAGCATACATCAGTTCCTGCTGCATGTATGTACTGGTGCATAGGTGTGCTAAAAGCAGAATAGATGTCTCAAGCCTGTGAAAATAAACTGATTGGAACTTGGTCTACATCACTCAGTGATGTCAATTCTTCCATTAGAATAGGAAATACTGGCTTGTTTACATGATTTTTCAAGTATATACAAACTGAAAAATTTGTTTTGGGTTTTTTTTTGTGTGTGTGGTTTTTTTTTTTAAGTTGCTGTTGGATGCAGCTTTTAGTTGAGCCAGTTCATACACAGATATTTTTTACAATAGTGATCTGGGAAGTGATGGTTCAGTGCTAAGGTGAGCTGCAGATAACCAAATATCTCATCTGTTCCTGTACTTGAAAGTACTCAGTTCTTTATGTGGTGATGATGAGACGTGCTTTGCAATAAAACTTAAGTATTACCAGAAATGGAATTTTAAATAAATGAGACTTCTGACGAGTTTCCGGATTTCAGTTTTCATGATTGTAGTAACTATGTGACTGAAACTGAAAAGGCTTTTAGGTTATGCTAGGAAGCTTGCAAACTGGGATAGCATAAACAAATCAGTTTAAAACAAAGTGTGTGTGATAGTTGAATATACATATTTTTAAGTGTTGCAACTTTTTCAGGCAAACTCTGATTTTATTACAAAATAGAGGAAAACTAAGGCCAAACTGTGAGAAGTTGAGTTCAGTTTTAGTGTTACCTCAGTATTTTAGCATTTTGAATGTTAATTCTGCCTTACAGAAGAGTTGTGTGTACTTCTGACTTGGTAGGATGTGTTTTAATATATGTATTGTTTTTCATTGCAGCTGAAGGATAAAGGACCACATATATGGTTTCCTGGATTTTAAAAAAAAACATACTGAACATCAACTAATGACATATTGTCAGCTTTGGTGTTTGAACCAATAAACCAACTTGTCTGATTTGTATTTATCAAACAGAAAGTTTAGCACAAGTTGACTTAGTATTAAAAATATATAGCAGCCTTACCACTTGATGTCAGGAACATCTCCTGAGCCACATCATTTCAGAAATGTTCAAAATGGTCCTAAATTAGATACCAAGCTACAAAAATGGAGTACATGCACTGTTTGCCTTCAATCTCCAATACGGATTATGTTGCTTCTAAACAAATGTGTTGTGTTCAACTTGTCCCTGGAAATAGTTAGTGGTGAGGGTCTAGCTACAGTTTAAATTAATGTTCCTGGAAGAATTTACTATTAAGTTGTGGGTTTTGCATTGAGTTGAGCAAAAGATTCGTAACAGCACTTGTGCTTTGTCTGTGTGTGTGTGTACAACCCATGCGTGCCTGTGTGCACTTTAATAACAAGATCTTAAGGCTTTGTTTTGGACAAGCATTTCTGTAATGGAAAATTGGTCTGAAGAAGGGGGAAACTGTTCCCAAGCTGATGAGGTTGTTTCCCTTTCTATCCCATCCCCCTTCCCTGGCAGAAGTGAACTTTATGGCCCAATTATAGAATCTCTTAAAATGCTAGTTATGATGGAGTTCCAGCATAACCCAATAATATAGGTGAGGCTGACATCTGTCAGTAACTAATGAGGGCAGCCTTAGAATCAGGATTTGGAGTTTACTTCTCTAATTTCTCCTAAATTTGACCCATCATATCAACTTAATATTGGACCTGAGGATAAAAAAATAAAAAGGTTTTTAAGACAAGTTGGTACATGGATGTGCTCTGTAACAATCTGTGCATATGTGGTTCAGTTGTGAAAGTAATTGCAACTCATAGCAAAGTCATGAAGGAATAAGACCTTGGCTAAACTGCTCAGGAATAGTTGTTCTCTATAAAAATAGATGACACATAAATGGCAGGAAATGAAGCCAATATGGTCATGTTTTGAAGCCACAAGGGTCAAATCCTGTCCTGTGTTACTCTGGTGCATAATCAGTCAACTTAAACCCTGTTACTTGAGAACAGAGTTTGGCAGGGTAATGCAAACTTTGAAATGTCACTGATTTTTGGGAGTTTTGTAGAAACACAGCTATAGCTTTTTCTCCCCTTGTTTAAATGTATCTGTTTAGAAATCAAGAAACCCAGTAAAACTCCTGGGGTTGGAGGTAACTTTTTTGTTTATGTTATTTCAGAGCTGATTGTTAATTCCTCTGTCAGAAGAATAATACATCAGAAGGCTTTGACTACCCAGGGTGGTCTTTGTTTTTGGATCCTGAATGCTGAACACTGGGAGATGGTACTGCAAGTACTGCAAGCAATCATAGCCTTGTTAAGCAATTTTGTTGTACTGCTCCTTTTGAGCATATGTTTATGTGCAGGGATGTGTGTGTAGCTCATGCTAATGATGTGTGCATGCTTTCTGATTTCCCAGTTAAAAATGCAGAAAACTAGACACATCTTTCATCTGTATGAGCTAGATATTGTTTAAATTAAGTCTTTGTAAAATAATCATGTCATGTTACTAATGGAGATGGTAATACGCATTTTAAGTTGTTTCTTGCTTCCAGAGCCTGTATTTCTTTCCTGAAAGGAAAGGTAATAGTTCTTGAGATGGAAAAGAGGGAACAACTCTGGCAAAACATGAATAGCTTCTGTTGGGAGAGAGCATGTGCTTACATTGTTTCCCTCTGTGTCCTTCTACTACAAAACCAGATGTTTATCATCCCTGTATGCACACAAATGGTGCAGCTGTTTGTTCATCACACCATTGCTCATTAGTGCTTTTGGCTGATTAGATTTGCCAGACTGAAGCCTCTTGAGCTTGTGCAGCTCCAGCACAGTAGAGACCCAATTCCACATTGTCCAGCCCTTCAGTCTCTCCATGAGGTGAAGAAATTCACTATTCATATTAAAGATGTGCTTAGGGTCAAGTAGGGAGTAGGAAAATACCTCAGTGAAGGTGTGCAAAGACAGTTTGTTTCCCTCAAGGCAGAGAAATTTCTTTGGTCCTGCAGAGACACCAGACTGCAGCTGCTGGCAGAGCAAAAACCGTCTTCCAGGGCTCTCTCCCTTCTCTCTTAGTGCCCTTCTGAGTCCTTTTTTCTGTGGTACTTCTTTCCCTTTGAGAAAACCTCTGTTTTAATGCATCAGTGCATTTCAGATGAACACTGCTGCTGTTATCTAGTAATTGTCTTGTTTGGCTTAATCTTCCTTCCCCCTGGCCCAAGCCTTGCACTGTATTATGCAGCTGAACAAAGCAATGTCACTTTGTTCCACTTTGTCACTATATTGATTATCAGCCCCTTCAGGAAAGTTAAACCCACTCTGTGAGCCTCCTCTGTGTTAGTTAATGGTGTAATTCATAGCATCTGTAGGTATTTGTGCTTGCTGGACTTGGTACTAAGAATAGCTTTTTTCTGCTTAATTACATACAGGTGAAATAGGTACGCCTGATGTTTGTAGAATGTAATTCCACATTCTTACAATAAAAGCTTGCGTGATTTATACTTAAACAGGGAAGGTAAAAGGTTGCAGTTCACAAGTCCACTGAAATACAAAATCTAAGAGGCCGGCATCTTAATTCAAATTCCATATTGTAAACTTTTAAGAATGCAGTTTGATGTTGGCCTGAGTTTTATATAAGGAGAAAATGGCTATATATGTTCACCCTCTTCATGTTAGTATCAGTGTTGAATCATATTTTTGACTGCATTACATTAATTTGGGTTCCAGTTTATCTTTGAAAGCAAACAAAATTTAACCCCTGGTTAATGGTCCTGGACTTTTAGAAATCCCTAAACCTGAGATTCCTCCACTACACTGCCCCTATCAAAATTTAATTAGAAAAAGGAATAAGTACAAAATTACAATAGCGGTTTGGCTGCTTAATATCAGTTTGAACACTTTTAGACTGAAAGTTTTCTTTAATCTTTCCCTAGTTCCTTATGTTACTTGATGTTGGAACTTCTCTGAGTGCATGTGCACTGCAAGCAGATGAAGAGGTGAGCTAAAAGCTCTCAGGGGGCTGTGGATGTTCTCCATTGTTTAGATGATCTTTGCAAGCCACTAAAAGGAAAACATTATATTTAGTTTGGGTAATTTAATATCGTATGTGGAGTGCCTACCGTGAGTAGTTTTTAGGTCAGTTTTGGGGCAAGGAGGAAACAGGTTGAACTTAATCCATGGTGGTTGTAATCCCTGATCCATGTGGGATCTGCCACACCTCCAACTTTGCACATGACTGTTTGGAATGTAGTGTGATGGCAATGATATTAATTGGGTCCTACAGGTTTCCTAAGTAAATGAATAGGCTGCTTTAGAGGTCTGAAGACTGTGGTGCATGAGCTCCTGAAGCCTCACCAGTGCAGGTGACCATGTGTGTGGACTGCAGTGGTGCTCAGTCAGAGGACCTGGACCCCAACTCCTCCTCCTAGTCTTTGTGCATTTTGCTTTTCTCAGTTGTAGACTTTATTCCAGTGGTTTCAGTTATTGCACACAATGAACAGCCTTTGTAATGTTGCATATCTTGAGTATAATTAAACAAATTCATTAAGCATTTCACTTAAATATTTCCATTTCATTAAGTCATAGTATTTTTTCAACTAATAGCACTAAATAAAAAGCCAAATTAAATCACAGGTTCTTGCAGCTTATAAACAAAACTTATAAGGATACTGTGGCACAATTTAGAATATAAGCATAAATATCTAGGCCAATAAATAGATCAACTTTCATGGTAGACTACACCAGAAAACTGCATGCTTAAATCTAGAACAGTCTGGCTAGTGGGAGATGAAAGCCTGTTACATCATTATGTTGTTTAGCATCTGATGTGAAATGAGTTGATGTCACTTTCCTTCCCTTCCTGGGCACCTACATCTAAAAAATTAAAATAATCTTTGAAGATACTGCAGAGACAAAGCACTGAACAACTTTCATTTCAAGTCGTAGCCATATTGCTGTGTGTCAGCTTGTATTGATTTTTAACTGGGTCTTTGGCATTGCAAATAGGATTTACCTTATTTGACTACAAGAACTGCAGCAGTAATTCTTCCTCTGGGGGAAGGAATGGTTATTATAGCTCAGTGTCTAATTACGTGGCTGTATGCTAGAGGTTGTTTGCTCTCTCTCATTCATATCCATTATTCTGTATTTTTTCTTCCTAGCTATAGATGATGAAATAAACATTGCACTTTTAATATATAAAAGAACATTTCAAATTTTCAGGAAAATGAGGGTTAACTACAGAGCTACAAAAAATGAACAGCGTGTTTACGTCCCAAATATTTTGATCAGAGATTCAGTTTTGCCCATGAAGATGTCATGAATTTTCTAGGGATTTGATGGTGTTTCCACATAATACATAAATAGAAATGGTTTTGTTCAGTACTTTTTAAACTCGGTGCAAGAAAAATAATTACTTTTCTTTCGATTTACTTCAAATGCATAGCTTAAAAATCTGCATTGGTTTTTGACCTGAAGTATTTTCTTAGGCAGTTGAATTAAAAAAAACCTTAATGTATTTCTACACCTTTAATTTCTCATTTGAACAGGGAGAAAGTCTTTCCCATTTAACTTTGATTTTTAACTTTTAGTGCATTAGCAAGCCTCAAGCATGTAACACTATGGAGAATACTATATTGTTTTCCTCCTGGCAGCACTCCTTTGTACCCATGAAGCAGTGTCTTGAAAGTGAAGGTTATCTGGGAACACTGAAGTGTTCACAAAATGCTCAGAAAGTCAGAGTCAAATGTCAAGAGATTTACTCTGCAGAAAGATTAGTAGTTTGTTACATCAACACAGCATTTTTCTTACTATTTCTCACTTTATGCATCGTAGAAGATGCAGGGATTAGGGACTGTGATGGGATATTTTTTAATCTCTACAACCAGCTGACATTTCTAATAATTTACAGTAAACACTGTATATATCTCCAACTTGAGTTGTCACAGGTGAAGATATTAACATGAGTAATTAGATGCATGAAGTGGAAATTCAGTTTACAGGGAGGGAGGGACTCTTCACATCTGTTTGTGGTTGGATGTGATGTCAGGCAGAGGATGGTTTGTTCAAGGGCAGTTCTCAATGTGATTGCGAGTTGCTTAGCACCAGTCTCTTGTGACAGTTCTTACAATTTGAAGTCCTTCCTTAAGCCTCCCTCTTAGCTACATTGAGCACAGTCTCCTCAGATAATGAATTTATACCATGGTTGGACTTTGTTGTTGCTGAGACTCAACTGTGACCTCTCTGGGGATGGGTTAGTGCCTGAGACATGAACACATCATGCTGTTCGTGGTGCTTCTGATCTGAAGCTTTACAAGAGTTACCATCAGTAAAGGCATTTGGTTTTGAGCCAGTCTGACTAATCTGTAGGAAATGTAAGTCAAGGAAGTGAAGTAAGGACTGTGAAGCCCTCAAAGGGAGAAGTGCAGCCCATCTAACTTGCTCCATCTCTGTCAGCTGGAAGGGTACAGGGAAGCAACAGAAATAGCCACATGTTGCTCCATGCTTGGGCTCTGCCACTTCGGTGTTTCAGTTTTGGTTTGGATGCTGATACTCCACGAAATTCCAGGATCTCCTCATCATAAGGACCATTGCACCATCCACGTCTTTTGTATTCCTGGCAGAGAGACCTAAAGAGTGAAGAAATCCTGTGTGCCAGTGTATCTTAAAACAACATTTCTTGTGTTGTGCCATCATAGGCTAAAGTCTCAGCATGCGACAGAAAGCAAACGAGATAACTAGTCTAATTAGTCTGATGAACCCCCTTTCTTCCTAAGCCTGTGACTTCAGGGTGTAGTCCATCCTGTCATGGGAACTGGTGCTGAGAAACAGTAGGATGGGCTCAGGGCTTGTGGTGGTTTCAGGCTTCCTCTGCTCCTCAGTGTGTGCAGCTGCTGCAGCTGCACCTCGTGAGAGCAGCTGTATCTTCCACCCCCACTCAAAGCCGAGGGGTGGACCTGGAGTATGATGGGGGCATGGGGGAGAAGCATGAGAACTGCTGCTCCCATTATACACTAGGTTTTTATGCACATAAATGTCTTATTTTTCCCCTTGACTACTGTAGCAAATGCTCTAGTTTTGTTAGTAAAACAAAAACAACCTTTTTATTGCTTCTTATATTTGGGAAGTGATGTATTGCAGGTTTCTGAACTGAAGGTTTAGTAAAGAGTACAGACATTAGCTTCCTTTCAGGCTGCTCTGGGCCTTTCTTGTTTGCTTTGTATGGCAAGGGTCTAGAGAGATTTCTTTTATTTCCTTCCCCACCATTGTTTTTGGTACAAAGTTGGGTTTTTTTCTTAATATTCAGACATTTTATCGCCTCACTTCTTTAAAAACTGTGAGGTTCTTTTTTTTTTTTCTTTTTTTCCATCACACAAAAGAATACTTTTAGCTGATTGAGTTCTATCCATTGCCAACTGTGGACTCTTTTGTCTTGCTAGTCCAGCATCCTTTATAAAATGAGGACCATTGAGCAAGTACTCGCAGGCTCCCCACTGAGCACAATTGTGCTTGAAAGGTGTGGTACTGTACCAGTGTAACATGGAAAGCTGCAGTTCAGAGGGCCTGAATGCATTGCAATTTCTACCTTTTGCTTTGTGAAAGAAGCGGGATTGTGCTGCGAGATAATAAATCCACCTATTTTTAGTTTGGTGAGGTTGTGACAAGTGGGTGAACAAAGAGCCAGTTGAATGCACTTGCTGTTGTGTTGAAACCGGCTAAAAGTTCCCATTCAAGTGGTTTCAGCACAGTACAGCTAGCAGGCAATTTTCCATTTATGTACACAAACCTTCTAGAAAGACAGCTGTGTGGTTGGATTAATTTCTAGCAGTAAATTGAATAAAAGATATTTTGAAGGGGGACTTGGGAATTCCTTTCTGAAACATTGAAAGCAGAACTTCTAAAGCTTTTCTTTATTTGGTCCCTTTCCTTCCCAGTGCCTAGTATAAGATTTAAAGAACTGAAAATATTGTCCCCTATATGAAGATACACAACAGGATGTATTCTTTTTAAAGCAATGAGATAGACTTAAAGTATATTTTAGTCCTTTTACTTTAAAAATACACTGTTTTGCTTTTAAGTAAATATGAGAGAAATTCATAAGTCTTAGTCACAGAAGTTCAGATATTCTTAAATGTTTGTACTTGAACAAGCTGTAGGTGAGCTATACAGAAATGTTTTGAAAATGGGAATGTTTATTAT
The DNA here is from genome assembly GCA_035222235.1 of Margarornis squamiger. NCBI lineage: Eukaryota > Metazoa > Chordata > Aves > Passeriformes > Furnariidae > Margarornis > Margarornis squamiger. The sequence continues at coordinate 67,229,854 of JAWWTY010000123.1, forward strand.
ACCAACACTTCATCATGGTGAGGTTTCCTCCCTTTTATCCAGTTTTATACAGGCAAGGCTGACTTAATTCAAATTTCTTTTGAATTTGTGAAGTTTTGTTTAAAAACTACCCAAAGATATTGGTAAGATGCTTAAGTGGGTGCTGATGTGTGTTGGTGAAGTGGGAACATTACCCAGTGCTCTGGAGGAGCATCTGGAATACAGCGTACTATGAATGTTGCAATGTTCCTATTTCAAATAAACAAATATAAAATACTTAAGAAATGACAAATTGGGGGAGGAAGCTGGAAATGGGTGTGAAAGTTGGTCTTTTTCCCTGTGGATCTACTTGTAATAAAATGACTGCCGTGTGTGAAACTGCAGTCACTTAACCAGTAAGATACTGAACATTAGTATGACATTATTCTCCTGTCTCAAAGCAGCTCTGAGAGGAGCCCTGATTATTTCTTCTTCCTCTCACTGTGTGCTTGCATGAGGCAGAGTTCCAAAGTTTCTCACTTGTTAAAATCTAAGTTCTGCTGTCTGTATATTTGGTTTTTTTTCTTAAATACAGCTTCTGGATTCTAGTCAAGGATCCCTTACAGTTACCTGAGGAGCTTAGGCATTTTATTCCTTTGTGTGTGGGACAAAGGTAGCACATTTACTGAGAGTTTTTCTTTTCTCCTTTGTCTAGATAAAGGCGAGTGCCCCTCTGGTTTTTAATATACTTTGAATTTAAACAGAATTGTTCCAGTTCCTGAGCTCTTGTTCAGCCAGTATTCAGCTGAAAGACAAACAAAGCTGACTCTGGAGCAAGATGCTCCCAGTAGAAGCTTGGGTTCCTTCTGTTAAGAGTTTACCCAATTGTGCCAGTTGCTTTGCTGGCTCTCGCTGAGGTGACGCCTGAGGGCTCATTGTCTGCATGAGAAATTAATTGTTGACCAGGCTGCAGTGCAGCTGTTTGACCTAAATGCTGATGTTACCAAATGCTCTGCTCTGGATTTACCTAATACAGTGAACTGGGCGGATGTCTGCACTTCCTCATGTAGTGCACCAAAGTTAGGGTTTTGGACCTTTCTGCATAAAAAAAGGGGACTGTTTTTCTCACAAATGGGAATCTACACAGGCAAAATGGCTGTGCAAAACCAGACTGTGTAGTAAGTAAATACTGTCCTTCCTTTTTCTTCATGCCTCTCGTTTCCAGGATTACTTTAAACATGTGACACTGAGCACATAGTCTCAAACCATTCAAGAATTTAAGGAATTTATTCTGCTCCTCCTCTACAGTCATGGTTAATATATTAATGATTTTTCTTTTTTATTGCAGACTTTAAAAAATTCCAAAAGTCTTTGCTCCCTTGACTATGAAGATGATGATGATGACACACAAATGAAGACAATTGTGTCATCCCCATGTGACTCAAATGATCTTATGAACATCATCACCCCCGGCTCCAGTCCGATGAAAGAACAGCAGCTGGATGAAGTCAGGCATCACAGGTCATGCCAAGGTAGCTTCAAAACAAGGGATTATAAGAAAGCAGATGCAGTGTGTGAAAGCGACGAGGACACGAGTGATTGTGAGAGCGCCGAAGAAGGAATCTTTCCTCTAGACTGTGGGGACCTGGACCTAGAGCAGATTGAAAACAACTGAGACTCACAAGTTGTGTGCTAGAATCAGAATTGTTCTAAATTAAAGTGATAGAGGATTACCTTTGCCATGCATAATCCATGTCCCTGAATCTCTGTATTGCCTATCTTGGGCCTGTGTTAGAAGAAATGTTTCAGGTGGGGGAAAAACGTGAACCATTGTTACCTGTTTAGTCTATTGGTCAATATGTGGATGACAACAACAAAAAAAATAGTAGGAGGTTAAATGTTATTTTGAACATTAAGGAATAATTTTGATTAAAAATTTCCTAACAGATATTTTGCATTTTTATGGCTTTTACAGTTCTGGAGAAAAAGCATCTCTATTTTGAAATGAATTTTCAGAAGGGCATTCTATAAAACTAAATCTGTCTACAGTGATTCTGGTGCGGGTCTATGTTGCTTTTGTTAAAGAGCTTAATGTGAAAAGTGAATTGCATAACGAAATTGGTAATAAACCTTCAGATAGAACTCTTAAATATCTGGTTGACAACTGGTCCAAAATACTTAACTGCCATCTTTGACAGTGTCTGGTTAAAAAAAACTTCATAACATGTACAAATGTTCTTTTCATACATTCAGGACTTTTTGATCAAAATATGGTAGTGACCTTAAAGGTTAACATTTTCCATTATTTTACTACTTGAATTGTTTTCTAGCCTGAAGCAATGCTAATTTAGGTGGGCTAAAACTTGCAAGTAGCTGCCCACCTACTTGGTCATTATGTTTTCTGTGGTTCAAAAGAATGTACAACAAGAGCACTTGAACTTTTAGACAGGGACTTTGTAATGATCAATTCCCCAGGAGGTGATCCCTTCAGCAATACTAGAAGGAAAATAGTCCTTGAATTAAATAAAATGACATTTTGCTTTGCACTTGTGTCTGCTTATGACTTTTACTAGTGGGAAATGTGTAGTCTGTGCAGATTCTGTAATGTACTTATGTGTAGAATTTGGGTGGAGTGGAAGGGCAGATGTCTGGTCATCTGAAACAAAAGTGACATCAGGTTTGTCCAGAGATGGGGAATAACTCATGCTGGATCCCAGAAGTGTCTCAGTGATTACATACACTGGAATCATCTCAAATGTAATACTGCATTCATTGGAGACTATTGCAACACATCCTTATTTTGTTAGTTCAGCTGCAATAAGGAATTTCCTCAACAAGGAAAATTGATCTTGAAAAGGCTTTAAATTGGATAGAAAAGGGGAGGTGTAGATTACGGTGTTTGAGTGCATCATGTTGGTGTTCTTAAATGAGCCTACTCCTACTCTTAACTTGTGCCACAAAACCAAAATACAGCAACATGGAATATGATTTAAAATGAGAAAAAGTATCTCGAGGCATATGCCAAAGACTGGGGTAGGGTGTTATACAGGATCCAGCTGTGTGGTCATGGTCAGCCTTTAGTTACTGAACCAGCGTACATAACTTAGGATCTATTCAAGATTTTAAAAGTCAGGGTAGTCAGTAAGATGCCCTAAACTTTTTTCTTACTTTTAATGGCTCCTACTGCATATGCAACTGTGAGTGGCAATGGTGTGTGATACTGGTAAAAGTGTGTAGTAAGGTGCAAGAACACTGCAGAGACTTGCTGCGTTCTTGATGTGTTACTGCATATTGTGTGGGAGAAGTGAAGCTGCTCATGGTTCACAAAAATCATTCTCCTTTTTCTAAATGAGTAAATAAAGGAGTTGCTGTTGGAGCAAAAATTCAGAAGCTCCTGTTAACAGTGTCTCACCCCACAGATAGTTGCTCTGGGGTAGCACAGAGCCCACAGATTGGGGCATGCACATCCATGCTGCTGTTTGGAATAGCTTTATGTGACAGAGGATCAGCATTCTTGGCACTTCCTCAAGAAGTAGCGAGTGAGGTACAGCCAGTTCCCCTTGTGGGGACATGGGAAACGTGCAATAGTGTGGTGAGCAGACACTGGGTAATGGAACAACCCATCTCACTCCTGGACTGCAAGTACTCCTTGCAGAACTACTTTCTCTTTGTGTATTCTTCTTAATTGAGCAATAGGGGTAAGTAAAATTGAATCAGCTTTAATGCAGGATTGTAGCAAAGGCCAGCAGTACAACTGGGATCACTTAAAAGCTAATTTACCTATTTGAAAGCACTAGTTAAAAGTGTAATGGCATGGAATGAAAAAAGCTAATGTGGCAATCCATTTAGCTCTTCTTCCCCCAAGGATGACAAGCTCCTGGAAGAAGTAAAAGAAAATACCTCAGAGGGCATGAATAGAAAGAGGTTGAGATATGCAGTCAGTGAAAAAATAACAAGAGCTGAAGCTATAAATAAGAAGATGGTGATAAAGCAAAGGCAAGAGTAGACAACCAGATAATATTTGTTCTAGCTCTGAAAAATGGTCTGGCTGTGGTCTCAATGAATTGACTTCTGTACCCTCAAAGATAAGGTTCTACACTTACCTTTAGTAGGTGTGTTTTCAGCCAACACAAAGCCACATTCCTACCCAGAGCCTTAGGATAGGAAAGGGTTTCCCAGGGGAAGGTACAGATCCATTTGCTTATGGTAACACAGGACTCAGTCTCCTGCTAAGCCAGCTGTTAAAACTCTAAATAGCCCTTTCATGGAAACAAACAAAAAGGAGTGGGTTTGGATACTGAAGAACGAGTTTCATGACAGTAGGAAGTAGTAATTATCTAGTTTAGGCTCGTATTAGTCAGTGACAGGAAAATAAGCAGTTGAGCAGCTGTGCAGTGACACTGGCAAATGAAGAAATCTGCTGGAAGGAATCTGCACTTTGTCTGCAGATGCCAGTGTAATCCCCCATGAGAACCAATGGGAAAATAAATTGTTGGTCAAAACGTCTTTCAGATGGGGCTTTGCATCCTCCACAAGATCTGAATTCCTTCTCTAAAAGAAAACAGCAGATGAGTTTGGTACCTTTGCACTCACAGGATAGTGTCATGGCTGCTGGGCAAATACAGAAGGTGGTTTGCAAGAAGGGAAAGCGTGGTTTCAGAGATTGGATTGTATTTGGAAGCGGGCTGAGCGAGGCTGTAAACAGCTCTTGCTCTGGGAGTGGTTTCCTTCCATCTTGCACCCAGTGTCAGAACGGAAGACCGTGTTGCATGGGGCTGTGGGAGTTGCTCTGGGTCACTTATCTTTCATTTTTATTACAACCTGGATAACAAAGTCGTATGCACGTTAAATCTGCAGTCAACAGGAAGCTGGACAGATGTGAAAGATAAGATAGCGTTAGAATTCAAAATAGTCTTGGCAACTTGCAGAAATGGTTGCAGCAGGGAGGAGATGGTGGGGAAAGACAAGAAAGATCCTCTTTAACAAGGCACTAAATTTAGGTAGGGTAAAACAACTGCACGAATTCAGTCGTGCCAGCTAGTGAGCACTGTTTCAGATAAAGGATCCAGCAGCTTGTCCTGCTCGTGGTAGAAAACCTTTAGACTGGGGTTCACAAATGGTAATGCATTTGGTGGGACTCAAGGTAATCCTGTGCTTCACAGGAGTAAGTATGGAACTTGAGGCACTGTACAGGACAGGAGAGGGCAATGGACAGTGGCATGACTGGTATCTTGAAAATGTGGGAAAAAGAACTTGTGAGGATGGACTGGAAGAACTGAGCTTGACCCATGTGGTAGATGGTCTTAAATTGTAGCTAGAGTGAGTGATAGTTTCTTCTAAGGCCAAATATAAAAAACTAAGGATAGGGAGTGACTGAACAGATGTGTGGGGAGCTGGTAGTAGCTGTTCCACAAAGGGAGATCTGTTAAGAGCAAGCATCTGTCAGGAGCAGTACCCATGTTTCAGCTTCCTTTGAGGCAGGGGAAAAGGCTGGCTGACTTTCCACTGTCCTTTCCTGTCCCATTTTCCTCTGGATCTGTGCAGCTTGCATCTCTGAGCAAGCCTAAAACTTTTGAGGTAAATAACTGCTGGAGGAAGAGGAGCTGAGAATAAGGTGGCAAGGAGAGCACTCTGGAGCAGAGGTAGGATCTTCTAGTGCACGGTCTGACTGTGATCTGTGGATCCTGCTCAGAGCTGACATTGTTAGAGTATCGGCCCCTGTGGTGTAAGTGTGGGTTAAATCATCTCTCAGAAAAACATAAATGTGTATTTGTCTCTATCCAGGTCTGTTCTGGGGCGGGTGGTGCTTAGTGAATTTACCTTCTGTTTCCAATCACAGGTAAAGATGCTGCCCATCTCTTGGTGTAAAGCTGGCCTGTGCAGTACCTCTGAAAACACGCAGGTTTGTTGGAAAGAACTCAGTGGTAGTTGGCAGATGCCAGAATAATTTTTTCTCAATCTGTTCACTGTGTTTATTTTGCAAACTACACATTGTTTGTTTTTAAAAGTACTGGAGTGTAGATCTGTGTGCTTGCACAGTGGGCTGTCACAGCAGGGCTCATCCTCTCATTAGGAATCATCCAGTGCTGCTCAGCAGATAACCTGGGATGTTTCCTTTGAGGTCTTGTCATTAAAAGAGGTGAGACAGCCGTGCTGGGGGCACGTGTTGCGTGTGCTCATCCTGCCAAGGGCCTGGCCTGGGAGCTGCAGGCTGCCACTTCCACCACACCTCTGTACCTTTTCATCAGCATTAAAAAGGGATGAGCATCAAATAGTTGGGATCTGGGGCCCTGCTGCTGTGGCTGCTTGTCCTTGGACCCCTTGGTGGAGCAAAAAATGCAGTTTCACTGGAGCGTTGCTGCCATATGCTGAGCAGCCCATTCTGGTGTGCTTTCAAAGTGAGTTTTGACATCAGTTGTTTTGGAGTTTGTGTGTAATTAACATCATCCAAGTTACTGCTCCCACCACCATCTGGTCATCACAATAGTCACTGGCATGCTGAAATGCTGGGTATTTACTAGGGGAAAATGAGGCTGCTTTCACTATCTGCAGCTTCTTGGACCCATCAGCAGTACTGCTTTTATGGTTTTTTGCTATGGTAAAGTGCTTTTGAGATCTATGCTATGAGTGCTTTGAGCCCAGGCAATATGGCATGAACTCTACGGAAACAACTTTAAAACTTCCTTAGAGCTGCATTTCACTTCTTAAGCTCTTAAAAACCCAAGCCATCAGGTAAGCTTGTCTGATGAGAGCAGTGATGTGAATTGGAAGTGAGGGCTATTCTGTAGAGTACTCAAAACTTCTGTCCCACTTTCCAAAAGAGACTTGGCTGAACTCCTTCCTGCGGCGAGGACATATTCCCAGAGCACTCAGCTGTGGACGGGGGTGACTCTGCTGCCTTTTTTGTTCTTTGCTCTTCCTTGCTTTGTCTGATGGCTACTCTGCATCGGGTTGGAGTTTCAGACACTGTCTGAACAGGTTTCTGGAAGTGTCAGACCTGTGGCTCATGACCTACAGGAAGGAGCAGATCAGTGCTGTGGCCCTTTCTGTGTGCGGTAGCAGTGGGATTGCTCCTCAAAATACAGGGCTGCCACATCTCAAGGAAGCAGATATCCCTCAAAATCTGTTCTCATGTAATCCTCAGGCAGAAGAGAGAGATTCTGGAAAAGAGGGACAGAGGATGGCCCTGGACTGTCTGCAGCTCTTGCTTTTTTTTTGCAGCTAATGAGGTGTCAGTCCAGCATTCAACAACCTGATTTTGCTGCATGACCCTGTGTCATCCTCCCAACAGCTCTTCCCATGCACTGAGATGTGTTCCCGTGGGAGATGGAGCATGTCCTTACATGAGTGGAGAATCTTGCATAATGCAGAAAGGTGCATGAGAGTGAGCTGTGAGTCTGCAGGCAGCCTTACATCTGCTCTTTGCTGATTCTGAGGGACTTTGCAATTTTTCATCTTTCTCTGGCACACAGTTCTCAAAATCTTATGTGATAAAAATCCTCCCCTGAAAGAAGATAAGAAAATATACTAATTGTCTAGATTTGGTTATCAGCATTGTGATGACCTTAAGACCTTTGTAAGTCCTATGAGGAGTGGCTGAGGGAGCTGGGGATGTTTGGCCTGGAGAAAAAAGGCTGAAGGGAGACCTTGTCACTCTCTACAACTACCTGAAAGGAGGTTGTAGCCAGGTGGGGGTCGGCCTCTTCTCCCAGGCAATTAGAGACAGGATGAGAGAACATAGCCTCAAAGGGGATGTTTAGGTTTTACATTAGGGAGAAATTCTTCACAGAAAGGGCAACTAGACATTGGAATGGGCTGCCCAGGGAGGTAGTGGAGTCACTGTCCCTGGAGGTGTTTAAGGAAAGACTGGATGTGGCACCATGGTGGTGTTGGGCCATAGGTTGGACCTGATGATCTCAGGGGTCTTTTCCAGCCTAATTGATTCTGTGGCTCTGTGATAGTGGGGATCCACCAGAGGGAAAATGAGATACATGTTTTGCAGGTGTCTTCATAGTTTTCTACTTACCAAGAAAGCAATGTCCCTGCCTAGGAGCCATAGGATTTACTCTGGAATTAAGTCTGGCCATTACAGGATGATCTAGTTCTGGTTTTCCACTCTGACTTGTTAGCACCCCTAATGTCTCTCCATCCCCATCATTCTGTCCTGTCTCCCATACTGCTCAGTTACATCCATCATCCTCTCTCAGTTTGGAAAATCATGTCTAGAGCTGATTTGTTGGAAGGATCTGGGTGGTGTGTGGGCTACAAGGAGAATAGCAGGGAGCTGGGACAGCAGGTATTTCCCCAGCCTGTATGAAATGTTTAGAGAATTGAGATGCTGAAATTTCAAGTCTTAAATAACAGTTTACAAACTGGAGTGGTTTTCCAGATCTTGAAGCAAGGTCAAAATTGGATGAAATTTTATAGGAATGTCACAACTGCTGATTTGTGACACAGCCTAAAGCAAATACCTGACATGGAAGCACTTTTGTCTGAACACATTTAAGTGATTGGAAACAAGTCTAAAATCAGGATCTTATAATGGAAAATGTTGGTTGACCTGATCTTGGAGCTCTTCTCCGTCATGTGAGGTAGGGTGAGTGTGTCTGACTGGTGTGTCTGATGTGAATGTTCTGCTTTCAAATGTCATTGTATTGGAGTCTGTCTAGGCAAATGAGAAAATGGTGACAGAAACAGAGAGGGAAAACCCACAGAAATCAACAGAAATAGCAAAATTTGAATAGGAAAAAAAAATCCAATAATTTAAACCATAATTTAAACCAAAAGGCTTGTGGACAATGTTCAAACTGTAGCAAATGCAAGTTGTTCTACCCCGTATATTTTTGGTCTGCAGCACACATTCCTTCTAAAGGAAGGCATTTCTATATGTCAGCCTCAGTCAGGGCTGGTGGGAATGGCTGGGATAGTCTTTAGGCAGCAACATCTTTGAGTTTTCGCCAAGACAAGTTTCCTAAAACTATTGCCCTTGAGGAAAAGAATGTGAAATTAGCCCATAGGCGGGAAAGCACTGGGACTGTAAGTTTTATTTGTGCATACACAAAGCTGTCTAGACCTTGAACTCCTGAAGATGTGTGCTTCTTGCAGAGTGAGAGCTGTTCTGAATGGTAGCAGTGATTCCAGAGGCTCTCAGACAGGAAAAGAGCAACTTCTAAGTGCATTTTTTTCCCCAGATTTGTCTGGTGCTGTATTTTCACAGAGGCTGGTGTTTGGACTTACACCTGTTCCTAAATCCACTTCCAAATGGTAGCATCCAACATAATTTCCACACCCTTCTTTCAGCTTCCCTCACGCTGAGGGCTCTGTCCCAATGGACCTGTTTTCATTCTCTTCACTGGGGGGTTTGTACAGCCAAACAAACTGAATTGCTGGCGAGGGGCTGAGCTGGGAGCACCTTGGATGCTGCTGCGGCTCCTCTGGCACAGGAGACGCCCGGGAAAAACTTGAACATGCAAGTGGAGTGAGCAAGATGTAGGGACAAAAGGGTGGGGACAATCCATTTTGCCAATGTCCAGCTATTTGGCTGCAGGGTCCCCCCACGGATAGTTATGCAGGTGGAGGGGGGAGCACAGGAATGCAGCTGGACCACAGGCCAAGGTGGGTAAGCTGGGCTTTGCAATGTGGGCTTGCTCCTTAGCCCAGCCATTGCTTGTGCCCACGGTGGTTTGGGATGGGATTTGTCATTTGCCTGCTCAAACTTTACCTTTGGCCCCAAGAGACATGCACAAATACTCCAAGGTGTTTCAGGGAGGAATGCTGGATCCCCAAAGTCAGTGCAATAGCCCTTCCAAAGCAGGCTGGGTGACTCTCCTGACCATGGCCCTGGGCCTCCCTCCCACCCTCATCTCTTCAGTGCAATGAGAAAAGTTTTGTCTGAAACTGGGCACGGAGGTATGAAAAATTGTGGTGTTTCAACAAACACTCAGGCTGTGCCCCAGTGAGTTGGCTGGTTCCACATTTTACCCCCATTTAAATCCCTCTGACCATGTGCTGGGGTTCCTGGGGGGATGTACCCACCTCTCCTCATTGCCCTTGTGTCAGATTTGTTCTGCAATGCAGTGGAAAGCTCCAGTTTTTCACCTTATTTGGGAGACAGCTTGGTGGGTCACAATGCAATCGATGCTGGCTGGCTTCAGCTCAGCTCCTGCAGGGAATATGGGAGTTCCAGCACAGGGACAGCTGTATCCCACTGCTGGGCTAGGAAATGGGGTCTCAGGTATGGAGACACATGCTGGGGAGCAAGGGCTGGGTGGCCCCAGCCAGAGAGTGGGGCATCCCCAGGTACAGGGCTGGATGGGATGGGACATCAGCCTGCATGTCTGTCCTGGATCCGTGGTGTCTGTGGTGAGGAGCTGTGACCTGGAATCCTACAGCATTACTGGGACAGGGACAGATGGCCTTGGGCTGGGCTGAAACAGGGTTGTGATGGCTCACAGTCTTTTTACAAAGGGCATCTGCCCCTTCCCTCCTCCCTGCCTGTCCTCAGAGCTTTCTCAGCCATGGAGGCTCAGAGGCAGGAGGGCAAGCAGGAGCGACCACTGTGATACAGGAGGGCAGGAAGGAGCACGGGGTGCTGTGGTAGGAGACCGTGCAAGAGGGATGCAGTGCTGTGCTGTGTGCTTGGCATGGGCAACACCAGCAACCCAGAGAGCTGGGTACCTTCTTGTACACTCTGGGGACTGTGCCCAAGTCCTGTGCTGGATCTAATAATTGGGACTATACCTTAAAACTGATGAGAGAGCCTGCAGTGGAGCTGGGGGGTGGACTCAGGTCTCCCTTAAGCCTCATCCACTGGGCTCTGGCCCTGTTGTGGGCTTGCTGGCTCCCTCTAAGTCATTGTGTTTCTCATCCCTTGCCAAACACACATGGGTGCCCAGCAGCACTGCCCTTCAAAGCCAATGGCAAGAGCTCTCCAGCCCTGCACACTGTGGGTGGATGTGCTGCACTGGCACCTCTCACCGTGTCATTGCACGTGCATGGTTGCGAAACACATGGCTCCCATGAAAGTTGTTCCTGGAAAGCACTCCTTGTGTCTGTGCTGACATCAAAACCCCCACCACGGTGTGGTGGGTAGCCCAAGGGCAGGATGCAGGGATGCAATGCAGCCAGGCCACCAGACACACGGACACAAGGACACAAGGAAGTCAGCACCCTTCTTTTGGGCAGAGGTGGGAGCAAGGCTGGAAAACTACAGCTGGCAATTCATCTGGCTGAAGGCCGAGCACCGTTTCAGGTGTTGAAATCCACCCCTGCAAATTTTGAACTGCAATTAGCCATGTAAATTGTTGAGCTCTTGAATGTTGAACTGCACTGTTTGGAGAGGGGGAGTCGGGAGGGACACACAGGCCATGGGGATTCATGGTGGGCTAGGGCAAAGCTGCACATCATGGTGAGGTGTGTGTGGGGAAGGAAGGTTGCCTTGGATGAACAGGTTGGTATATGGGTTTCCAAAGTCAAAGGAAAGCAGTGGATCATGGATAAAAAGAATGGAAAATACTACCTTTTAAGACATTGAGCCAGGTTTGAGCAGTGCAACCCATAGAGGAATTTACCTCACTTGGCAGCAGTACTGGCTGTGTGTAGCAACACTTTCAGGTGTGTAGTGAGCCTTATGCTCCCACAGGCTTCCTATCCTAAATATTAAAGTGATGCATCTTTCAGATCCTCTGTGCCCTGCTGGGGAGCTTTCCAATGAAGCAGTGGCAAAGAGTGAAGAAAAATCTCACCATCACCTGCAGAGAGGAGGTGTTTTCCCCACAAAGACCCTTTTCTACTTGCCAGGTGTTTGAAAGCTGACTCATTCTCCATGCCTCACTCTCTCACCAGAAAGTCAGTGGTTCTACCAATGTTAATCCTTGTAAATAGGTTTTACTGTCTCATTTTAATATCTTTTGCAAGTAGTCCATCTGAAAACACAACTGATTCCTATGGAGATAGTCCAGACTACTGAGGAAATAATGTGTCTTTACTGTCTGGTAGATTGTTGAATATTTTTAGTAAAATTTATTTAAAATCACAATTAGTTCCTTTTTTTAGCCTCTCCTTTGTAAGTGAAATGGAAGGTCTGATTAGTGGAGAAATCCAGCATTTCCCTAATGAGGTTAAGCGATTAGATGAAGGAAATTCATGACCATAGTAAGTCCTAGCCTAGAAGCTCCATGCAGCAGCCTGCACTTTCTAGACTGGGAGCAATTTAGCCTTCTGGCCATCTTTTTTAGTTTGCAGTAGGGATGGAAATATGTTTATTTTACCAAAAGACAGGACAGTTAGGATGGTTCTGGGATGTGGATGACAAGGGAAGACTTCCTTCAAGAAGCTGTTCTTTCCTGATTGCACCTGCTTAGACACTACAGTGCCAATACACACAATTATCTCTACTTGTACACTCTGAGGTCTGTGCTTGATCTAATAGTTGGGATTATACATTCAAACTGAGGAGAGAGCCTGTGGCAGAGCTGGCGACAGATTCAAGGATGCTCTGGTTTTCCTCCTGAGTTGCTCCTTTGCTGCTGGAGAACTGGTCCTCAGGACTTTTAACATCAGGCACATTCTCTCACCTGGTTTTCCCAGCAGGACCCATGTGCTACGGTGCCCTTTGCATCCTGGTTGCAGCCAGTTTAACCATAACACAACGCTTCACTGATGGATTTAATGCACTGTTTTGTAGCCTGGTTAATTTTGGTTTTTAAATTTTCCCGCTCAGGCTGGAGGCTGATGAGGTCTGCCTCCTTTATGCTGAGCCTCAGCCGGGCGTGGGTTTCGGTTGGAGCAGTTTAATGAGCAGCCAGCACTGCCCTCATTGTGCTGCTTTGTTTTTGTGGGTGCCTGCACCTTTGAAGCGCGCTCCAATTAGAAGAGCAGGGGAGAAGAGGGGAGGAAAAGAAAGGAAGTAAATAGAGGCAAAATGATTCAGCTTTCAGCAAATGTGCAGCCTGTTTATCAGACAGATGGAGCCACGTAGTGGATGGCTTTGCTGCAGCCTGGCCCCCGAGCAGGTGGGTATTTTGGAAAGGACGAGCGGTTTGCCCCGATAATGCGCGGCCGCACAGGCTTACACCGGACATATGTTGATTACAACTTGCCTCGGCTCCTGCTGTTGCAGGAATCAGAACATGTTCACCCCTCCCCACCGGCTTTAAAAAGAAATTGCTGGAATAAAAACAAAGAGAAAAAGTTACAGACACTTGTTGCACTGGAGAGGGAAGGACAAATGAGGGCTCAGAACCACCCGGCACGGTTTCACTTAAGTCCTAATTGCCAAGTGCCTTTCATTAAGAAACCATCGTGGTTGTCCCAGCAGCATTTTGAACATATATGCAGATGGGCAGATGGCCCTTTGCTGTAGTACAGGCAGACGCATCTAGTGTTACAGATGGATTATTATGTTGATTCATCACTAAAAGAAAAACTTATCTCACAATAGGGCACTCGTTTTGAGCAGGGTTCCTTCTCGAGCTTATGTTTCTCCTCAGTATTGCCAGCTTTTACTGCTTGAAACACAGTTTTCAATCAGCAAGGCTAGTGTTTCCCCTTCTGTGCTGCATAAAAGGAAAAGAAAGAAGTTTAAGAGCCTGTCTAAGAGTAAAATGGCCCTCTGGAAAACCTAGAAGGTGTTGTATAACTTCAACTGCTGCTGGGCAGGGCAGGCACCTTTCCTAAGTGGTATCAACTCTTCATCTTTCTAACTTGTGCTGAACTCTGGTCATATCTGGGTCAAGTCCTCCATCACCAGCATGAACAGAAACATCGTGTTGTCCTCCTGAAGAGGAATCAGTTTCAAGCTGAAGGTAACTTTGCTCAGAAGATGTTGTTTTAGACTCAAGCACCAGCATAGCTATTGCATTGGCAGACAAGGGTCAAAATGCATTCTTCACTGCTATGGTGGGATGAACATGGAGCTTCCACAATGAATACTGTGAAGACATAAAGACTGCATGGTATCTCACTCAGTTATTTTAAAGTATACCTTGTGCAATGTGGGGGCAGAGGTAACGTGAGGCCTGCCCTGCCCCAGGTCCAAGAGAAGACACAGAAAGAGGTGTATTGTTGGATTATGTCAGACCATGACTTTCCTTGGGCTGGTGCCCAAAGAGTCTTCTGGCTGCTCCCATGATGACCATCCTCCATATTTTGTCACAGTCTTGTCAAAGGTAGTTCGTTTCCCAAGGACATCCTCCATGGGAAATTGGAGCACTGGCAGGAGGAGAGTCAAGCAGCAGCTTCTGATGTCACTTGCCACCAGCTACATTGCAGGTGTGACAAGAATGTCACTCTTGTTTCACCCCACTTCAAAAAAAAAGAAAAAAAGAAAAAAATGGGTGAAAAAAAAATCTCATTTTCTGCTTGACCCTGGTATCTTGATGCTGATTTTTTTATCCATTAGAGAAACTAATTTCCTGCTCCTTATCTACTCAGCCTTTGTAACTTGGTGCTGTCACCCTGAGCAGAGCCCTACCAGACGTTTGGACAACAAGAGAAAAGCAAACAAAAGATGAACTCTGAGATATGAAATCTGGAGCTACACCTGCTGCAAACAAGGTTATTCTAAAACTGGCTATCATTGCACACTTCAATAATGAAGAAGCAGCAGAAATTGCCCAAGAGCTGAGATATGTGTCCCTACAGTTGTGTCAGTCTCCAGTAGCCCTCTGTCCTGAGATCACACCTTTTCTTTTCTCTTCACGAGGTGTCAGTCTACACACCCACCACCCTGGGAAGGTCTGGGGAGTTAAGAATTTCTCCAAAAAAAGGGGTAACTTGTGTGCCAAATGCTGAAAATTGACCTCAAGAGATGGCTTAGGTTTGCCATTTGTTACTAGGGCAGATGTGCCTTCCACCTAGGCTTGATGCAGGGTTTCAGGTTTCCAGATGGATCTAGACAGTCACTGGACATATGAGTGTCTGGTTCATAGCTTGCCTAAGCAATATCTGCTCAGGGTTGGTGTCCAAGCAGTCCCCACCCCCAGTTACCTGTGCGTGGGGCTTGATGGTGCTCTGTAGGGATGGGAGCTGTTGGGGATTCCAACGTGTGGTGAAGCCTGCAGGTAAGGGAGATCTCCAACAAATAAACAGAGGACTTATCTGGGTTGCAGAACAGACAACCATGGAATACAGTGGAATTTAGGATAGACATACATATAAAATACCGGGAAAAATGGTTGCACAACATGAAGGAATATTGCACAACACAGGGTAAGTCATGTAGTCCTTAAAAGAGAAAATGACCTTTTGGTTTTAGTTTCTGAATGACACCAATTGAGATTATGCAACAGTTGTCCAGTCTGTAAAACAGGGAGTTGATATTTACCTACATCTGCACAATGCAAGTCATCATTTAATATTTGCAAGGCAGTTGGAGGACTTTGGATGAGTGACTTTGCAGGCACAAAGATATGCCTTAGAGTCTCCTAACCAACACATCAGTGAGTGCCTTCACGTGTCTGTGCACAACCACACGTGCCCACTAACAGCTTTCCTAAAGGAACAGTGTGGTTTCAAATGTGCATTAAACACAATTCATTGTTGATTAGTTAACCTTACCCTAAAATGCCTTATGCCTGGAGACTCTGTGGTACATTTCTCATATTCAAAGAAGGAAATGGTTTTTGTACTGGACATATGAAGCCAGGCTGTGGATCTTCCTGAGATATGTGTCCCTACAGTTGTGTCAATTGTGTTGGTTTCATTGAATCCTTCATCCTATCACAGCATGAAAATGTTTCTGCTTAAATGCACCAGCTATACCTAACAACACAAACTTTAGTGGTCCCCACCTCCTCCAGCTGTCTGATGCTGCCAGTGTGATGTTATTACCCAAGCTCCATGGGAAGCTGTGAAAGGGATTGACTGTCAGCACAGGAGGCTGTTGGGGGAAAGATTTGGTAGAAGGTCTCTGATTTTTTGAAGAGCCTCCAGGTTCTAGGGAAAAACCAGGCTACTTATTTGCCATGCCTAACTGGGATTTGAATTGAACTTTGAAAATATGGCCAAACTATTTCTCCTATTAAAAATAATAGAAAAAGAAGAAAAGGAAAAATTCTGTTTCTTGGAGTTATAATTGTCAAGGAAATGCTGGTGTCTTTGTTATCCGAGGCGGAGCCCTTGAGACTTCTCATGTCTATATTTTGCTGAAGGGCAGTATCTTCCCATAAGGCTCAGGAAAACAAGGCAGTCAAAGCAAAAACTGAAGGAATCATAGGATAGCAGTGGTAACATCTGCCGAGTTTATAGTGACCTCATTGATTTGCACTGTGATTCAGTTGACTGTTTTGGAAAAGATAGAATGACTAAACCAGGGGGAAACAGGCAGCCCATCAACCTGGGGAAAAAGAAAAGCAAACCATCTCTTACTAGTAGCTTGTTCAGTGCTTTCTCTGTAGGAAGGAGACCTTCTCAGCTCTCTGCAATGGATGGGCTCAAGCTGTCAACAAACTGGGATGTCTCTTTGAAGGTGAGAGACAACATGAGCATTGGGGTTCTGCTGCCTTTGAAACCATGTTTGTGTCAGCAAGAACTGGAGCTTCTCTGTGAAAAGGGTAGGCTGGTGTTTCACAGAGAGAGCTGATAAGAACAAGTGGTGTGCAGCTAAACCAGGAGAAAAGCAGGTGTCTAAAATGCCTTCTATGTATCCAGGTCAGGATGTGAAAAGGGGAGTTATTTTCTCCTCTGCCTGTAAGATCCAGAAGCAAAGCAGAGGTTGTGTTAATGTTTAGTAGGGTCCCGTTCACACTGGCTGAGGTCGCTTTTTCCCTAGGTGATTCACATAATCTACAGCCTCCACTCTCCTTCTTGCAGAGTCCCAGTTTCCAAGCTGTCAGCCCCACCACATAAAGGAAGACGCTGGCACTGTGTGTTAAGACCACGCCGAACGTTTATAGCATAGAATAAAAAAAGTAAAGGTGAAATGTGCAGCCCAGGGCTCCCAGTTCTTTCTTGTGTGCTCCTGGGAATGGAATTTTTGTCCATTGGACTTGAGCTGCTCTAAAAAGCACAGAACAAAAGCTGATCTTAAAAGTGATCCGCAAAGGAATAAATGGCAGGCTCACTCTTTGTTATTCATGTATGGTGCTCAAAGAGCACTTGAAATGGTTGGGATTTTCTGTGGAACATTTTCTTTTTTTAAAAATTCTGCTTGGGTTTTGGGGGGTTTGGGTATTTGTTTTATACGTGGCTCAAGCATATGTCCCTACTGAAAACCATTTTGGCTGGCTGGGAAATCAGTGCATTAATGACATGAGGGGACACATGCAAGCGAAACAGGCAGAAATGGGAAAAGCTGGGTGGTTTGGGGGTGATATTCTCCAAGAGGCAGCCTGGCCTTTGTCTCTTACTTAATTTTATTCCTGCCTGCCCTGTGCTCTGTGCCACACGATTTACTCACTGAATCATGCTCGGCAGCCTTATTCACAAGCTGGCATAAATTTATTTTCGTCTGCTGGCCAATTACACCAACTGCCTCAACTGTTGTTTATTTTCTTCTGTTGCATCCTCTTGAGTTACTGTTAACAGTGTCCCTTTTGAGGAGAGATGGGCTTTTTGGCACGGGGGCCTGTCCGCCTGCCAAGCTAATGGACCATATCTGTTATCTAACTAGTTGTAAAGGCTCCAGTTTCAGGACAGCTTGCAGTGGCTGTGGCCACCTGTAGTGCATTGGCAGGGGTGGAGGCCACTGCCTGTGTGGGATGTGTCACCCCAACTCAACAGTGTCCCTTGGCACTGACCTCCCTTCAAGGGGACACTTCTGGGCTTTGCCTTGGGCTGAGAGTCTCATCTACCCAGGGCTGGGTGGCACGAGTCTGGCTGTGCCAGGGGAGGGACCAAGATGTTCCTTGCACACACCTGCTCTGGAGGCCAGAGAAGGACCTGACCATAGGGAGGCTGTGAGAAGGAAGAGTCCTGAAAGACAACAGCCCTTGAATGTCCAGGGCAGGGGAAGAGGTTCCATTAAAGGAGGAATTAATCAGCCTGAAAAGCAGATTAGGGTAAGAACATCTTTCATGCAGTGCAGTTATAACTCTGTCCCATTTTGAGAGGCATCTCTGTGTACCAGTGATACCAGATAGGGTGAGGTCCTACCTTTGCAGGATGCTTTGGGCACAGAGCACTGGACCCTGAAGGACCCTCTCTGATTCCTTCTTCTAGCTTTGTAGGAAGTGCTGAATTTTGGCCAACAAAGGCTGCTTGTGCCTTGCATATGTGCAAACCTGGGGTCAACTCCACTTAAATCATCCCTGGCTTGCAAAATACTCCAGCCATCTGAAAATGGCATGGTTGCTTTGCTGTCTCTCTGGTTCCATTTACTCTGTTTGCTGTGGGTTGTTTACCACCTTCCTTGGAGACTCATCTGGGAGCTGGAAAGCTGAGCCATCTCCTTTCTTTCCCAACAGTCTGTGGGTATCCCTGGCCAGCAGATGTAGCAGGGAGATGGGGGACTGTGGCCTCCCTGAGACACAGCACTGCAGAGAGACCATGTGCTGATGCTGGACCTGGGAGGATGTTTCAGATCACAGCCTGCATTTTCAAGGCTGCAGTTAGCATTGCCTTGCTGTTCGACAGAGTGCCTCTGAACTGTGCTTGCTCACCTGTGCACTCCTTGCTTTGTCACAGGGTTGGTTTGTGTGGTCACCTTTTACACTTGGGACCTCAGAAGGGCTTTTCCAGGGCATGGCAGCGAGCATGTTTTAGCTGGTCATTTTGGACAGAAGGGTCCTGGACAGAGTAAGAGTCCCTCAGCTTCAGCTGTGGAAAAGCCTTTGCTGTTCTTGTAGTTGATGGCTGTTGCTGCAGCTGTGGGAGTGGTCTCAGCTCTCCAGGATCATTGAACAACAGCTTTGCTAGTAAGCAGGGAGGTGATATCTGTGCCATGGCTCGTTTCTGTTCCCTTTGGGCAAAATACTTTTTTTAAACTTTTTTTAAACTTTTTGTCTCCCCACTCAAGCTATTTGGCCTTTTGTTTATCACCCCGAGCCCCTGTCCAGAGCACTGGTGCACAGGTGCAAGTTGTCTGTTCATCATCCTTTGCAGTATCATTGGTGGGGCAAATCCAGACCTGCCCCTGTGGAGAAGGCTCAGCTTTGCACTTTGTCCCAGATTTCCTCCAATACCCTGAGGGAGAAGGAGGACACGGATAAGGCTTGGTGGCCAGTTCTTCTCCAGAGGCTCTTGGCTTTTATCCCCTAGGTAGGCAGTCCAGACAGGTACCCCCTAGGGCACTGATGGCAGTCATGGCTTTTGTCCCCACTGTCTCTGCCCAGTGTCTGGGGTGACAGTGATAGGAATCTGCAGAGCTGCCCCAAGAGGGGTTCCTTGCTGGAAGGTGGTGCTGTGGCCCCTTACTCCATGGAGGAACACACTCCAGCCCCAGAGGGAAAATGTTAGTTGAGCCTTGTGTCTTGCATAGGGCAGCACTCCTGGCGGGGCGAGGATGTGGATGTTGATGGCTGCTTGGGTTGGCATCCTCTGCAGTGAATGAGAGGGACCATGTTCCTTGAAGGACTTTATTGTGCCAGGCCTGGAGGGGAAGGTGAGGAGAAGCCACTGGTGAGTAGTTTCATTTACATGTTGGTGTCCTTGAAGAGCCACCAGATTCCTGCACATGCTCCAAAGCTAGTTCTTGTGCTCATAAGCCAGGGCATCACAAAGCAGATCTGCCTGTTCTGAGGGAAAAGTGGCTCTTGTGTTTGGAAACCAAGGTTTGGCTCCTATTTAAAAAAAATTACCTAAACCCAGAGCCCTACAAGTATGCCTCTGCCACAGGAGCAAGGGCTCTGCAAGTGCCACAGCAAAGGCTAGTTCCGTGCAAATGCAATCTGGACAGGGCAAAGTCTTCCCACAGCTATTTGGCAGCACGCCTGAGCCTAAAAGCATTCACAGGTGAGCCCAACAAGCAAACTCAGCAGCCTTGAGGGGTGAGATTTTCATTCCCTTTGAGAGGCTTTTATGAGAAACGCTGTGTAGTACCACAGCAAAACAGCCTCATTCCTAGGTGTGCATGACATCCATGAGTCTGCTGGACGGGAGGGTTGGCTTCATCCTTTTAAGGGCCACAGTTTCAGGGTGCATTTTCCTTTGCTTGAAGGCCTGTGACAAAAAGCCATGCTCTGAGTGCTTCTTCTGAGGCATTTGGCTCTCTGCTCCCCAGCGAGTGGAAGGACGTGCAGGCGAAGACCTGCCTCGCCCTGCCAAGTTTGGAGTAATTTCCTTCTCCCAAGCGCTGGAGGCTGTCTGGAGCAGAGGTTGTACTTGAGGCTCATCCGTAGCCCTCAGCAAACTTTCCATAAACAGGAAAGAGCCCTGGGGAGGCCAACAAGACAGAAATCAGCCCCGCTCTGATCTTTTGTTCTTCCCCTCCCCTTTTGTCTTAAAACTAACAAGGCGTTGCTTGATCTGTTGCACTGGGAGCTGCCAGATGGAAGTGAAACTCCTTCCTCCAGAGCCCCGGGCGAGGCTCGGTGAGGACTGAGGTGCCCAGGGAGGCTTGAGGGGCTCATGTCACCACACAGCCATGGCTGGACCCCATTTCCAGCTGAGGGCATGCCAGCCCATACCCTGAGTGCAGCTGACACACTTAGAGAAGACACTGGGTACCAGCACTGCCACTGCCTGCGAGAGGGATTTGGGGTGCAAGGCATTATCCCAGCCCACTGTCACTTTTTGTTTTGTTTCCTTCCATAATGTTGCCACTGTGAAGGAGAGGGAAACCTTTTGTTTATCAAATGTTATCTCCAGCCTTTCAGTGCAGCTGCCCCGAGCTCCAGAAGGTGGTCAGGAAATCATCCCCTGTGCTGATGAGGTTTGTCCTGCTCTGAGGACTCAAACGGCCCTGGACTCCATGGCAGAAAGCAGCTCTGTCAAAGTAGATCTCTCTAAAATTGAACAAAAAGGGCTGGTCCTCTTCTGCATGATCTGTTCTCAGCCCTTCCAGATTTAACAGGCCTCTGAAAATAAGAGTGAATGAGAAGATGAGTGGTGCAATGCAGAACTTGTCCTGAAGACTGCAGGCATGGTGGAGTGATAATGATACCCAACTGGAACAAGAAGTGGGAGCCAGGACTCTGCTGCATGCCTGAATTACCACATTTCATTTCCCTCCATCTGGCCTCTTCCTAGCCCCACAAGTCTTTCCTGTGAGGGTACCCATCTTGATCCCCTGTCTTTAAGACACCTTCCAAGCAACATGGGGATTTAAGTGTTTTTGAGGTGGAGGAGGAACTCTTTTCTCATGTCCTAGATAAGCTCCTTCCAGTGAGCAGTACCTCACAATGCCTCGTCCAGCAGCTCTTTCCAGGTTCTGCAATGCTTCAGCTGACTTTCTGTAACTCACCTTCATTACTTGGGGCTGCACCCACAGAGAACCCTGACTCCTCTTTGACAGCTGGAGTGCCATGTAACCATCATGGGAGTTTCCTTCCAAGACTCCTTCCTTTCCCTCCTGTGCAAGACCCCAAAGGAGAGCCACATCATGAGGTTATTATACCCTGTGTGCACCTCAGGAGGGTGAGGTGGTTAATGACTAACTTGTAAAGCTGCTCGGTGCCTGGGTGAACTGAGTAGGTGTTTTAGAAACAGCTGAGCCAGTTTCCCCTGTCAGGATGGGATTGGGTGCTGGCCAGCTTTCCTGTCACACTCTCTGCTTTCAAAACTTTGTGTGGTTGAGTTTTGGTTTCTAAAACCTGTCAGGCACAACTACAGCACAGAAGTGGCATTGCTTGGTTTTGCCAGACTCTATAACAGACCCTTAGTATTCTGTAACAAGCTAACGTCAAAGTACCACTGTCAGGAAGTTGCCATCTGCGACTTACCCCTCCATTATATCAGGAGTAGAAGCCCAAATCCATTTGGATGATGCTTAACATACCAAAAGTTCAAGGGTCTGTAGGTAGTGTCTGGAAAGCTGGGCTTGAGCACTGGTTGGAGCTATGAACCTGATCTTTTTGGCATCCTAGCTCTTCATATCCTACGTCATAAATCTTCCAGTGCATTTAAGTACTTTGTATGAAATTCTTTCTAGAAAGAATTGTCCACCAAATATGAATTTGTTCAGCTGTCATAAGAGCATTTGACAGTTGAAGTCCCTGCTTCTTATGGCAACACATGGCCCAGACCCGGAGAAAGCTCTTTTTGACCCAAAAGGCAGGCTGCTTTTCTTTCACTGGATTCATTATCTGGAAACCCTTACGAGCAAGTCAAATTTTGTGCACCAGCCCCAGTTTGGCCTATGCACTACAGAGTCTTCTCCATTGCTCTTGGTGCCCAGATCTTGTCCTCCAGGCTGTTGAACCTGACACATCCCCTCACCCTGACATTTCTGGAGAGAGCAGAGACTTCTAGAGTGATTAGTTCTCTTACAAAAATGGAAATAGTAGTTTCCTCCCACTGATACTATTTATAAGTAAATAGTAACAGCCTTAAACTGGAATCCCTGCCGTTCCTGATGCCAAAGACTAATAATAATTCAAAGACTGCATGGTTGTTACAGTCCCTTCATGGGATGCAGCTTGTTTTGAGCTGTTTCTCTTTTGTTCTTATCACACCTGAGCATCTGTGAGTCAGAGGTCTGTCTCTTGCGTTCTTCCCTTCTCTCAGTCTTCCTCTGCAGGCTGAAACTGGGGGTTTCTGGTAGACCTTGTCACATGTATGTAACTTGGCCACTGGAGAATTAAATATGTGATTGGTGTCAGGCTGCTAATTGGCCTGTCCTCTGCACACATTATGGGTGGCATCTGGCTGCACAGGTGTGAATTGTGCATAGTTATGCTTTTTGGAAGGAATGCCTTACTTTCCCCCTATGCCAGGGCCAGGGGAAAGTAAGCCTACAGATGGAGCAGCCTGTTTCTGGTGTCATTGCACTGGAGACCCATCCCAACATCAGCTCTTTCCAAGCCATAGAGTTCATGCAGTCACTTGGCACACAAATGCCACTCCAGGTCCCTTCATGTTACCTTTTGTAGTTTTGCTATGGAGAAATGTTGATCAGGCAGGGCTGGCTAAGATGTCAAAAATTTGGGGCTGTGCTGTGGACTTTTAATTCTATTCTCTGCCCTTTTTATGGTAAATCCTATTGCTTCCTTTTTCAAAGCCTCTGAGCTGGAATTTTCAGACAGTTATTCACAATTACCTCAGTCCTTTTCCTATTTAT
The DNA here is from genome assembly GCA_035222235.1 of Margarornis squamiger. NCBI lineage: Eukaryota > Metazoa > Chordata > Aves > Passeriformes > Furnariidae > Margarornis > Margarornis squamiger. The sequence goes on from JAWWTY010000123.1 coordinate 67,252,967, forward strand.
GGCTAAGATGATTTCTCCCACATACATTAATCTGTGCTTGTTGACACTGACTTTTAACTGTGGTTTCATTGCCTGGTTATTCAGTGTCATGGCATCTCCCCACAATTACTCACTTTCAGGCTTAGATCTGAAAATCTTGGATAACTTTTAGAATTTGATCATTGGTCATTTCACCCATCACTCATCCCCTTTCCAGATGACTATGATTGCACTAAACACTTGAAATTCCAGCACAAGTTACAAGGTATTGGGGGATTTTCCAGAAACTCTTCTTCTATTACATCTATCAGAATGTGCATATAAACAAAAACATAGACCCATATGTGTATGTTTACATACATACCATCATTTATTCTTCTTTTAACTTCCTTTGTTTTAATCTGCTATGACTTTATGCTAATCCATAGCAATAATGTCTTTAGAGACTTTACCAGCTGTCAATGCTTTTCAAAACCCAAGTGCAGTGAATCAATCCAAATGCTCTGGCCCTCATGCCTGGTAATTCTTCAAAAGTATCTGATGGATTTTTGAAGTATGACTTAGCTTTACAAAAACTGTGTTTACTTCCACTGATTGATTGATCCATTGAACAATCTATTCACAGAATCATAGACTCACTGGTTAGGAGGGACCTCTGGAGATGTCTAGTCCAATCTCCTATTCAAAGCAGGGCTCTTGGCCATAGGAAGTCAGGCCAGTGCAGCCTTTGTGTGGTGAACCCTTGGAAACCTCCAAGGCTGAAGTTTCTACCCCCTCTCCAGTTACAGATCCCAAAGCTGCTGGTCTGAGCCTTCTGAACTCTAACTGGGAACCTCTTCTGCTATCCTTTACTACTGTGCCTTGCTTTGCCCTCTACCACTAGCAAGAGTTTGTTTCCATTACTTATTGCTCTTCTTTCAGTAGTTCCAATATGGGGACTCTCCAACCTTGAAGATACTTAAAAGTGGAGCAGACAGCTCTGAAGGTGACCCTATTTCAAGATGGGGTTGGAAAAGGGGTCTCCAGAGGTCCCTTCCAACCTAAATTATTCCATAATTTTGCAATTAGGCTGAACTCTAATAGTAGGTTCCTCCGCAAGAGACATCGGTACAAGGTGATGTATTAGGAGGTGTCATCTTCTAAAATACAATTCTGGCATCCCAAGTATTGTTTGGAAATTTTCCAGGCAGGTATACTGGAGAATCCTTGGCATGTTGGAGCAATGTGAACAAGCATTTCCTCCATATATTCAGTTAGTGTTTCTGTGATGTGCCTGTCTTAAGAAAGACACTGTAAATTGATAATTCTGCCACTTTCTTATCTTGGGTTGTCAGTCCATTATTGGATATAGTGCTTTTTATAATAAAATGGTGACTGGAAAACAAAGCTGGCCCCAGAAGGGCATTCTCTTCAAGATAAAGAGCTGGGAGGCATCAGGGCAGGAGCAGAGAATCCTATCACAGCCAGCAGCAAAACACTTAAATGCTGAAATAATTCAGCATCTGCTCAGAGCAAGAACTATCCATATGAAAGACACTGATCTGTCATAGGCTTCAAGGCTGGAAGGGATTATGATGATCTTTCAGTCTGACCTCCTACTCGGTTCAGACCATACGACATCATTTTGCATCAAGCTCATAGTTTCCAAATGAGCTTGTAATAAAACTCTTGAATGAAGGACTGAAGGATCCCATTTTTGGGAGACCATGGTAAGGTTTACAGCTGGAAAAAATACTGTCTATTTCAGTGCTTTATTTCAGCTTTCACTCTCTGGTATTTGTGTTGCTGGTTTTTTTTGGTTGGTTGGTTGGTTTTTTGTTTTGTTTTGTTTTGTTTATTTTGGTTTTCTGTTTGTTTGGTTTGGTTTGGTTTTTTTGCTTTGTTTTGTTTTCTGGGTTAAGCATTCTTCTGCTACCAAGGGGAGATTAGCCTCCAAGAACAATTTTGTGTAACTTTCTTACCTTTCTCAATACCTTCTATAGAACCGAGAAGAACTGTTTCTGTTTGAGTTGTAGACATTTCAGATAACCTTGGCCTTAGCTTGTTTCTGCTAATAGGGATCCTCTCTAAAACATAGGTAATACTACTCCTGTCCCTCTCACAGGTGTTTGCTGTTAAAAGAAACCCCATTAACATTTCTCAAATGCTATAGTGGGAAGCAAATATTAAGTCAGTCAGAGATCACAGGCTGGATATTGCATTCCAAAGCATGGTTTAGTGCAGCACCTGGAAACCAAGCCCTCTGATACTTCTTGAAGATATGAGCTGCATTTTCACATGTGGATATTGGTGTTCTGAATGAAAAGACATCACCTGAAAACAGTTGTGTACATCAATAATTGGATACACATGAAGGAGAGGAGGTATTTGATGAAAGTAGGAGTTAATTGTTTCATTTGTAAGGGACCTTGGGATAAAGCAATGGAGACCTTGTTAAGAGTATTTCTCATGGGAAAAAGCTTATAAAAATGTAAAAACAGAAGCTAGTCTATTTGAGCCAGTTCATCTGTTTACTCTAGATGGGGCTTTTACTTGTAATGGAGCCAGCCATCTCAGCTATCAGCTGCACCATTTACAGTCAAAGGCTAGACCAAAATAGCTCCTAGGTCCTTCTGATTTTCTATTTTTGTCAATGGTCTACTTAAATGCTGACTATATCCCACTTAGGATACTCGGATCAGTCTAACTGGCTAAGCATCATTTGGCTGCACGGTGGTGGGGGAGTGGATCACCTCTCTATATTTAAAATGGATGCATCCATGATGTCCTTGTGGTGGGTGGCTGTGGGCAGGTCTGGCACAGCCAGCTGCAGAGTCATGGCTGAGGAAGATGCCCCACCTCAGTAAGAGGCTGGTGCCTCCCACACTGTTTGTTGCTCTGTGGTGCTCAAGATGCAAAGTGCCACGTAGCGATGAGTCAAGGAAGTGGATGCTCTCCCTCTGCTGCCTCCCATGCTGAGGTCACCTTGTCTCCTGAGGCACCACCAGAGATGGATCCAGCTTTCCTGGTGATGGGGAATGACTCAGTGGTGTGGGAGCGCTCTCAGCCATATGTCAGAGAGCCAGTCTTTGCTCTTAACTCAGCTCTGACCCTCTCCTGAAGGCCCGAGGAAGTGCTCCCTGTTGTCCACCATTTTTGATTATTCATAAGTGGTGTAGGTGGCTTTATTTATAAAGTGCTCCAAACACATGTGGTGCTGAGCTGGTATTTGGGCTTGAGCAACAGCCCAGAAATCCATACACAGGGACTGAAAAGCTACTGCACTTGCCTCTCTCTGTTACCCTGTTGACAAGTTATCAGCAGAGCTGTCTCCAACTCTGTATTGCAGAAATTATTTAACCTCTGTGGCAAAACCAGATATTGAATCAGAAATATGAGCCTTCTTCCAGAGTATTCTGGGGTGAAGGCTTCAGTCATATGCCTTGTGTAGCTGCTGTAGATCATTTGCAGGTTCACACAGTGGTTCAGCATTGACCAGCAATGAATTAGCTTATTAATTTCAGCTAATCAGAAATGCAGAAGAGGTTGGGTCCAGCTATCAGGGTGATTCTCTGCACACGTGCCTGGCTAGTACCAAACAGTCTCGCCTTCTGACTTTCAGACTTTAAATACCATGGAGGAGGAGATTTTTTTAGATCCTCCCAGAGCTTCCTTAGTTGTTTATGAGGCTGGGTAGACTCTAAAGAAAAGTTATGAAAAAGGAAATTTCCTCTTTTTAAATGTAACCAGCTAAAATAGGCAAGTCCTGGGAGGAAGTAATTTGTGGGGAAAGGATTGGGCCAGGTGTGTGTTTGGGAGCTGTTGTGCCCATCAAGGGGATTATGCTCAGTGGTATTGGGTGCTCACAGCCTTGGCTTTGTTTATGACCATGTGCTGACTATACAGATTTACTTAATAAAAACCAAATCCCAGCATCACAGGTCCAGACATAAGAAAAACCTGGTAGTTTGGCTGCAGGTCCCATGTCAGATCATAACTGACCATGGCAAACCCAACAAATTATTTGTAATGTATTACTTTAATTAATTGAACATTGGGATATCTCAGTCATAGCTCAGATCTTTCCTGGGTTAGTAATTGCAAAAACTGCTTTGGCAGGATCATATGTAGCTAGAATTGGTTGTTGTTGGTCCTTTCCCTTTTCCTTTCTCTTTCCCTTTCCCCCCCCGGCAAATAGGTTTTGTAAATTATTATTTCCTTTCAGAAATTTTTGAACTAAAAATAAAAGGGCCTGGCATTCCCCCTGCCTCCCCTTCCACCTTGGACTTCATTCAGAAGTGCTGTGATCAGGACAATATTTTGTCTTTGCCAAACGGGAAAATTCTGGATGCCAGTGTGGAATATAGGTGGTCTCTTCCTTCTGCTGAGGACATGCCTTATGTATTTGGTAATGGTGTTCTTCCTGCTTTGGACTTTTCTGGTATCCTGTTAGCAATATACCACACCATGCTTTAACTAAGAGTGTTAGTTACAGGCAGTATGCAAACACATTGTTTCTCAAAAGCTCTGCTTCTGACACAGGACAAAAGAATTGTATGAAACAGGTAATAACCCCCAATCCATGCAGTATGCAAACTAAAGCCCAAGTGCTTGCTTTACAGCAGTAACTTTCCTGGTGTTATCCTACACGTCATTCCAACAGCATTAGTACAGGATGGAAAAGGAATAGAGATTTCAGTTTTATTTGATTATATGATATGGGGGAAACTCGTGTGGCATTGCTGGTTTGAATTTAATAGCACAGGCTCAGCCTATGGGGTGTTTCATTGCTCATCACTGACCTGTCATGCAGCTGAGGACACAGGAGCTCTGAGCAGACATTTCCTTTGCCTCTCCTCTCTCAGAGAAAGGAAAAGCATTTGCCAACCCGAACTGCACTCAGAAGAAATATTTGTGAAGATAGCCTGTCTTTGGGAACTGCTTTGGTTCGAGTGCAACTCCTACTTCTAGTGGAGAAGGTACCCCCACAGCTGCCCATGAGAGCTGGACATCACACAGCCCCTTAAAGCTTCCTGGAGACTGTGGGTGCACCTCAGCCAAAATTTTATTGCATTTTTTGGTCCTTTCCCATGAAGTTGTGGTTTGGTGCCCCTGTCACACCAGCTGCCCTGGAGGTCATGGGATGTTCTGGAGGGATGGGTGGTCACCAGGTGAACAGACCGAAAATAAATAAATAAATGCCTGGAGGGTGTATCAGGTTGAGGTCGCCTTGTGTGTGATAGGGAAGAGCACGGCTTGCAGAACGGACAGGAACAGATTTTGTTTAAATTTAGCAGCAGTGTTGTGGTTGGAAAAGGCTGATGAGAAGTTGGCACTTAACTCCTCACCTCGTACTGCTCCCCCAAGTAGGGCTGTCAGTCTCCAAACAGAGCACTGCCTGGGCAAACACCCTTTAAATAACCCCTTTCCTCCTTTGATCTGTTTTGCTGAGCCATTCTGGTTTCTTAGCATCCACAATTACCTTTTTGTGCCAACTTTTTAGCATGTGGAGGGGTCTAAGTTCCACTCCAGAAGCAGGGAAGCCATGAACTGCTGTGAACCTCCCTGTCAGGCAACCATCACCTGCATTCTTGGGTGTGTGCTGTGACTTCTCTCCCACCCCACGGTCCAGATAGGAGATGCATCTGGTCAGGCTGATCTACCATCTCTTGAAGCCAATAGCTCCAGGTGCCCTGAGGCCACCCTGCAATGCACAGGACCTGATCCCACCTTCCTCTTCTCCTTGCCCTCTCCAAGCCCTCTCACTGCACAGGGATGGTGGGATTTGGGCTTGTTGACAGATGTTCATCTTCTCAGCACTGTTTCCCGTGCCAAGACCCTCTGTTTGTCTTCTGGGATGTGATGCCTTCAAGCAGCTCTAGTGCAACCTTAGGTCAGAGAAAGCTGGCACAAGATTTTGGCATCTGGAAACTCCAGATTCCCCATGACTACAGCCTCTGTGCAGGTCTGTGGACTTAACTCAGAGCAAGTAAAGGAGGCTGCTGGAAACTGTGCTGCCCTCAGTTTCCTGTCTGTAGGGAAATTGAGGATTCCCCCAAACTGGTATTTTGCCAGTAAGTTACAGGGGAAATATCACTTTCCCCAAAACTAGGAGAATGCAATGCTCATCTACAGATCCTGCTAGTTAGCTGGGAAACCTTATTTCCTATCTATCCTTCCCACACCAAAGGAAATAATCCTCTCAGTTTTCTTACACTGGCACACCATAAACACCAGTAATGTAATTTTTTTCTGGTTACATCCTGAGCCTCTGACTTCCACAACGAAAATGCCAGTGCTGTCCCTGTCATCACCTTGTGGTGCTGCAAACCTGCTGAACTTGGCTGTTGTCCCCATTGCTGGGATGGGGACAGGAGTATGTATTTTGTGTAGTCCTACAGAAACCACATGTCAGTTCCAGTGGAAAAGAACAATGGATTTCACTGGAGAGGAATCTGCAGACTCTGTCAGGTCATCATGGCTCTTTTCCATGCTGCTATATTTGCTTTATTTCAGGTGACAGAGTTAAATGACCCCTCAAATGAGTATTTACAGATGCCCTTTTCTTTTTTTTTAGCTTAATTGGAAAAATGAAAGTATTTTCAAAAAGTTGAGAGCCTCTGATTTGTGAAGCAACAACCTGTTGTTTTCCCCTGTCCTTCCACATTATACCACCAGGCTCAGTGTTTGTTTCCTGCCCTTAGGATTCAATTGCAGAGTATGTTAAGCACCCTGAAGAAAGAACCCTTACTCAGTGTCCTCCGTGCTGCTCAGCTGAGCTCAGCAGGGTTTGTAAGAGATATGGACCTTGAAACGGACCTTGAATGCCCTTAGTGCTGCAGGTATCTTTAGACCTTCTTCCAGGAAAGGAAGGAGAAAGCTTGGTCTCTCCTTTCTGTGCTAAGATTAAACAAAAATGGTGCACTGAAAAATTCAGAAGAGCTTCTGGTCTGAAGCTTGCAGAAGCCTAATGCTGAAAATATGAAGGTTTAGAGCAGTGTTTTTGTGCATACTGCAATGGCCAGGATCTGTGCCACCACTGAGGTGTCAGGAATGAATACCAGTAACCTGTGTATTGTAGGGGTTGAGGGTGGCTTTTTCCTATCTTTCTATCTTCCTTTCTGCACGAGAGACTAGACTTCTAGGGAGAAGATCCCTGTCAAAGCATGCTCACTGATAAATGAAAGCACTGAGATTACGAGGAACTTTCTGGTCGTGGGAACCTTTAGACAAGGATATATGAGCCTTCCCCTCCTGCCCTGGCAGTGGCCCCAGCTCCAATCCCAGTCCTGCAGCGTGCAACCACGACCGGGGCAGCTCGTGACTTCTCTTGGCCATGGACTTCAGAGTCCATGAAGGTGAAAGGTGAGGATGGAGCTCCAAACGTAACCTTGCCTTGTGTGGCCCTGATGGGCATAAGATGGGCAGAGCTGCTGGAGCATCCTCGTGCCATGATCTTTGAGGAGCAACATCACAGTGCAGTGCCCTGGCATGGTGGGGGATGGCATTGCGAGCTGCTGGCCACCAGGAAGGAGACAAAGGAAAGGTGTCTGTCTTTCCAAAATGAGTGTGCTGCAGCTGCCTGTGGAGCTGCCTTGCAGAAGTGGTGGGGGGGGTGTGTGTGGAGAAAGGAACTATTGAAAATAATAGCATAATTGCTTGTCTGGCAGGCTAAAACTTCAGCAGAAGCTGTGATTATACTTGTCACTATCTGTTAACCTTCAAAACAGGTGTTGTGCGTTTGAAGTGCCAAAATGGTGCTCAGGCTGCAATCTGTGTGTGATAGGAGCATGGGCTGGAGGAAGGGCCGGGGCCTTTGCCAAGTGGGCACGGGCACAGGAAAGGGCAGGCAGGGAGTGTGACGCAAATGGACTTGGCTGGCTCTGGAAGGGGGAGCATCTCCCGGCAGCGCTGGGACCGAGCAGGACACATCCTCAGCTGATGGCAGACAGTGCTCCAGTGAGGACCCTGGGGAAGGGACTCCTCTTTTGTAGGCTCATTTAGCAGTTGAAGGGTATAGGGCTAGGTTTATTAAAGTTTCAGATTACTGAAATCTGCAGTAATAGCTGGAGGAACCTTGACTTCTGCCACAATCCTGAAATCTTACTTGATGTTAGGAATTAGGAGTATAATGAAACCTCAGTCAGCTCAGTGTGTTTCTTTAGTGTGTTTGGGGTCTGTTTCCTTCTTATAAGGGCCATAAAAGCTGTTAAAATTAATAGTTACTTTTTCATAAATAAAAAAAAATAAATTTGTCAGAAAAAAAAACCCAAACAAAAAAAAGTACTTTTTTTTTTCTTCCAGGGAGTATTTGCGTTATTAAACATTGTGATGACAAGTCAACAGGCAATGTAACACCTGGCATGTGTGGAAGGTGAGTGAATGATGTTAAAATGGGAAGATTAGGCAGGGCTCTGTAGAATACCTAGAATCTGAAATACAAGACTTCGAAGAGAAATGTCAGCAGTGAAGATCAGAAGATTGTGAGGTGTTAATCATTGGCAACTGGCATTGCTTGCAAAGCAAAAAGACTGTCAGCTCACTTAAAAATCTCCTTATCTTGTCTAACTTAATGTAATTAGCTTTAAAATCCAAACTCGAACAGGGATGAAAATGTGCTTATACCACATGTATGAACAAGATAATCTTGTGTCTGAGTTCCACCATGAGACTCCTTTAAATGCAATCCTTGTCAAGCTATCTGATTGCTTTTTAAAATTAGTATACACCTGTATCATGCCCGTGTCCCAAATAAGAACAACTCATAAAGGTCTCGTGTGGATGTGCGTGACAGTCATCAAGCAGAAATAGCTGATTGTTGACATACTAACAGGTTTTCTCTAATTGTTGATGAAACTCCAGAGTTAGTATTTTTTTTCTTCTGCTACTGTTTACTAAACAGACATTGGTTTGGGTGTGAAGTCGTCAGGTGTGGAAAATCTGTTTTTATCATCAGAGGTGGTGCTGCAGGGTGTTGTCTCAGTTTGGGGTCATTTTTTTTATATTCTGTTTTGGAATATTGCAAATTATAATGAGGTGAGTCCCTATAAACAGTCCCTTGGCAGCGTATCTTGATGATCAGAGATGTGATGCAAATGTACCTTCTTACCTCAGGCGTTCTCAGACTGTGCACCTCCCACCCTGTTCCTGCAGGTGGGGGAGTTCACACCCAGGGCTGTGGCTCAGGGTGACCTGAGCAAAAGTGCTTGTCATTTCCTAAGCTCTCTGCTGCAAGACAGAGGTGACTGTAACTTGTCTGTCTGGGGAGGACAGTCTTGGTACGAGGGATTTGCAACCCCTGGAAGCCTGGCTCTAATGCAGTGCTATTTCCCAGCCAGAGCTGGAAGGGCACACGCAGCATTTGGGAGAATGCTGTTCTTTTCCTTCCTTCGAAAGAGCCAACAGGCACTTCTAGAATAAGGAAGAATAAATTCACACAGAAAAATAAAGGCAGAGATATCAATACAAAAAAGCTTTGGGTTTACTTATTCTCACTTATTTTTGCGCTTGAAAAATCTGGGGGTGGCTGCTCCCATCAGATGTCAAGTTTTGAGAGGACACAGCTGTGAAGTAGAGAAGTTCCCACAAAGCTGAGAAGCAATGAGATCTTTGAAAGATCATTTGCTTTAAAGCAGCGAGCAATGCCTTCTGTAGGGTGCTGGGGAGAAATTTTAATACAAAGAAACACAGATTGAGGTATTTCCTTGGAACAGAGAGTTCTCTTTTCCTAGTGCAAAACACTGGATCCATTTCTCTGAAAAATTAGATGTTAAAGGGACTTGTGTGGAATTTAACCTGCTGGTCAAAGTGGGTGTCTTCTTCAGGCAAACAGCTCTGTGGATCTCCTGGGCTGTGTTGATTCTGCTTCCACTAACCACAGTGGGAATTTGGACACTTTGCTATGCTCTCATGTCCTAATCTGGGATTTGAATCCCACCCCTCAAGTCACAATTTTAAAGCAGGTGCAGTGGTTCAGAGTTTAAATGTGAGTTTTGTCTCCATATGGTAAAAGGGCTGTTGAAAAATGCAGAAATAACTGCAAAAAGCAACATAAACTCCAGTCAGTCCCTGAACTCAGTAACCTGCCATTGCACGCTCCATCTGGGAGTGGTGATTATTTCAGAAAGTTCAGGACAAAAAGGGAATTTATCTCTTCACCTCATGGAATTGCTGTGCCTTATTTCAGCAAAGAAATGACAGATATATAAATATAAAAAAAGCATTTCAGTTATTTACAGAGACCCTGCTTCGTGGCTGTCTCTGACTTGGATAGAAATTAGATGGAACTGACTGTTTCTCTTCCTCTTGTTTCACAAATTCTTTATTTCCTTATATTGCAGGCTAATTACTGAAGCCTATGGGAAAATAGAGGGGAGAAGATTATTTTGTGTCAGCTATGGGTGTCTGCAGCTGTTCTGGATTGCACTTCTTCAAAACTTTATACCATTGTTAAAACACAATATTAACAAAAAACTATTACTTCATCACCACAACTAACTAAAAAATTTACAGATTACAGCTGGTGATTTTAAATTAAAGATCAGATCAAATTGTACCAGCCCTAATAAGGATCCCCTTCATCCTTTTAATTTTGATAACAAATATTTTTTTCAGAAGAGAAATCTGAATTTGGTGTCACAGTTTTCTTGCTCTCAAATATTTCTTACTTGGGAATAAGGGGAATATTTTTTTAACCTACAAATATTTCTTATTTGGGAAATAAAGGGAATATTTTTCATATTTTCTGGAGATGAGAACAAGTGAAAACAACAGGTCCTGTCTGTCTCTGTCTTTGGCAGTGATTATATTAACAATTTTTGGAAGATCTGTTTTCCATAAATTCTTGCAAAATATTATTTTGAGTACTTCCTTGAATTCTTACGTGGTTAAATCTTGCATAAAATTCTCTGATTTTACTACCCTTAGTAAGTGTCAGGCTGACAGATTTATACTTATTTGATCATTTCCTTTACCATGTCCAAACATTTCAACACTATTTGCTTTCTCCAAAGTTTCTGCCACTTCTAAGCCTAAGTTACTAAAAGCAGGATCCAGAGGAGCTTCCTAACCTGCACCTTCAGTAATTCTGGTGCCACATATCTGGTTGTTAAAAGTTACTTTAGTAGTGACTGTTTTACTTCCATTTTGATTATGGCTGGAGTGGAAAACATTCATTCTTTCCTTGTGATATGAACATGTCTGGTTTACTCCTGGGCAGGGAATGGATGTATTTGTTAAAGAATTCTGATCTTCTGTATTATTGCTGACTGCTCTGGTGCTCTTGCTATTTGTGGGTTTATAGTATTGGTAAGGGTACTCTTGGTCCCAATGGATCCAAACTTCTGCTCCTTACTGTCTTTTTCTCCGTCCATATGTATTTCCTTGCATCCCTTTTCTTCCTTATTAATTTTGTATAGCTCCAGGATGCATTTTCAGTGTTTGCAATATCTCTCTTCTAAGCATCCATCCATTATTATTGCTTACTTTTTACCCTCTTTTATCCTAGATTTTTTTAAACCGTGCTTCTTCACTTACAGTTTTAGTTTGGTTTTGTCATTGTTATTTGGTTCTTTTTGAGTCTAGCTAAATAACTTTAAACTACTCATTACAGGCATCACATTTAGTCTTCAGTCCTTCCTTACAACTGGCTTGTACTTGCTTCAGCTTCGGGAAACTGGCTGTCTTAGAATACCATGTGTTTTTAACTGACTCAGAGATCAAACATAATCTCTTCCACCTTAGTTACTGTTAACTTTTACTTCTTGGTTAGAAAGTTGTCATCCATGATTTGTAGAAATTCCAGAGGAGTCAGCGCTGCTAGCAGGAGATTTTGATATATATCACACAGAGTCAATTTTCCCATGACAGTGCTGCACCCATGGTAGATAAATGGCTTTGGAGGTGCCCCACCTAATTTGAGCGTGGTTTAACATTGGGGCAGGCAGCCATTAGAGCCTTATTTTGTACTTTACCCATCTGGACATGATCAACAAGCAGTCAAAATCATTTGCTCCTGAGCCAACACTGCTACAGAAGAAATTTGCACACCTGATGCTCCTCTGGAAGGTTACAGTCACTGCCTCCACCTCACTCACAAAAGTAGATATTTTCCCTGGATTTCATTAGCATGAATCAAAAGTAACAATCTGGCAATGAATTTTGAGGAATATTTCACAAGTGCTGATGAGCATTTTAAATTGTTCTTTCAAGGTTATACTTTTGAACGTAAAACCTGTGTTTCCCCATCCTCAAAATATAATTTTGTCCTGTCACCTGCTTTGTCTTTAATTTCAGTTTTCTTTTAAAAGTTGTGAATGAGGGAAATATAAGTCCGTTGCTTTCACAAGGCTACTTTCTGAACTGTGCTCTTGCAGACTTCAAAGAAAACAAATGGTAAAGAGGGAGACAATGACAAGAACTTCAGAGGCTCAGTTCTAGCTGTTGTGACAATTGTCATCAGGTCATCAGCAAAAACAAGAAGAAACTCTGTGTAACCAGAAAAAATATATTAAGAAATTCAAGTGATCCAGGACAGGAGACATCCTTTTGCTTTCTGCTTTTAGTTATTTGTCACCATCTTTTTTGGGTTCAGCAGACCTCACAAGGAAGAATTCACAGCATTCCAAACTGCTGGTCCAGAAGGGGACACACGGGAGAGGGGTGACATCCTTGGGAGCAGGGGCCCCATGGAGACACTGCTGTCCTCAGGGTGGTATCTCTCAAGCCCCATGCCCAGGGGCTAAATGTGACTGAAAGACAAATATTGACCTTTGGCAGAGTTTGGAGAAATTCATGTGGGTATTTCCAAGAGTTTATGAATTAACCAGAAATGGAGATAAGTCCTAGGCTATCTATTTCATCAGCTAAGAAACTGTTGACTGAAGCCTAGCATGAGCCAAGTACCTACATGCATGGTGTTACAAAGGATTAATCATATCTTCAGATGTGGAACCTGCTAGTTAGTTTAATTACTGTCCTTTTTTTTCCCCCCCTTCTTTTCTTTCAGTAGCTAAATGGATCCAATGACAATTCATTTTTTTTTAACAGATGAAAGAGAAGCACGCTTCAAAACAGATAATGAATTTCTTCTAACTCGTCTGGAGACTGAAGAGCCATAATTCTGATTGATCAGATATGGTCTGCTTCAGAGAGGCACCAGATGTGATCCAGATTTTAAATAGATGCTGCTACTGTCAAAATGCATTCGCTCCCTCCTGGTATAACAAAGTGAAGTCCATCTGTCTGGAGTTGTGCACTTTTTTTAGTGGTAATAACAGTTAACATCAACAATAAGCTTTGTCTCATTAGTATCACATAATCCCTACTACCAAGTCCCCAGTTTCTGGTCCCCATATTATCTGCCATGGAAAAAATAAAGACCACAGCAGGAGCTAAGAAGGTCAGTGCATTCTCAGGGTAATCAGCTGTAGTAAATTCAATTCTGACAAGACAAGGCTTGCAAATGTCTGGGGAATTAAGGGATCATCTATAATTTCATATGTTGAGTGGGAAAGTGTCCTTCCAAACATTTATTAATTACAGATGAGGCTGTGTATGGTGCTCATCCTTGGAGAGATTTCTTCTGAAGCAAAGCAAGAAAAATAGATTTAACTGTTTGCTGCTACTTCTACAGGAAAAAATACTGATCTTTGCACTTGGCCTTACAATAGTTTCAGTCCGTATTCTTTCTCTCCTGGTGTTTATTGCTCTGTCTTAGCAACGGATGCCTGTCACCTTTTATGAAGCTTTTTGCATAAAGGTTTCCCTCTGTAATCAATGGAGAAACTTGCCTTGGCTTTAGTCTGGCTCAGTGCCATCTCTCCAGGGTTTGCAGTGCTCAAGAAGTAACTAGAAAAGAACAACAGACAAAAGAGCTTCGTGTTTAGAACTGAACTTGTTGCTTGAATATCTTGGAGCACATTAGAAAAATTACTCCCCTTTGAGGTCTGTGTTGTCCTTTCTGTTTTACAGATGAGGAAATTAAAGCACAGGGAGGTCAGAATCTAATGCTTTCCAACTTGGGCAAATGAAGGTAAGTGCTTACATCCACAACTTTCTTTCTCAACAGGAAGTCCTCAACACTTTCACACTCCTTTTTGCATCTGTTTTTTGAAAGTGTGGGATGTATCTTACCCAAGAGATCACAAATAGTCATCAGAATTGCTGACAAGGCCATTAAATTGCCTAAAAATTAAGAGATTCAAAGTGTGTAGCTCATTTCTTGCCCTTGGTGAAACCAAGACTGAAGAGGAGAAATGAAGGCAAAATCCACTGGGGACTAAATATCCAGGGAGGAAAAGACCTGTTTCAGTGAAAGAATAAACCAGCCATGAGAATGGATTGTTCTCAATTAAACACAAATAAGCATGGATTGAAAATTCGGAGGAGGTTTGGAATGATCAGAGGAGTGAGATCTGGGAACAAATGGGGAGCTTGGGGACTAGTAATGTCACTCAGGTTGAGATGGAGTTGGATCAGAATGTAGGAGGAATGAAGGGATGCTCTATAAGCACTTCCAAGGGACTGGAGTTGGTGGTCCAGCACATCCTTCACCGTGTTGTGTTCACAGTATTGCAAACCAGTTTCTTAACCCCTGCGCATACATAAATGCTGGGACAAACTGGTTTTCCTCCTTTCAGGGGCCCCTGGGTACTTCTTTAGGTTTTAGGTCATTTGGGTAGGAAAATGCTATTGCTTCCACAAGAGGAAAATGAATACCTGGTGATATCAAATATCCCTGCAGTGCCTCGTATGCCAGATTGCAGCTATTGTATGAAGAATTTTCAGTTCCTTTTTGTGCCTGGCGGCTGATTGAAAGTTCATATTATTTATGGCAGAAAACAGCAGTGTACTTTTGAGCCTGAGGAAGCTGGGAAAGTGCAGTGGGTGTCAATCAATTAAGCTATTCAACTTATTTATGAAACAGGACAAAACAATGTCTAGGATATGAATTCCCATCTCAATGGGATCCCCCCTGATATAAAATGTCAGAGCTGAAAAAGGGTCAGCTCATGACCCTTGAATATTCTTTTAAACTATTTGCAAATCAATACCTCTTTTCTGGGTTTGTTCAGGGACCATCGGTCCCTTTTATTATAAGTCACGGGGCATGGACTGCTTATCAGGGAGTATGGAGACAGATCACTGCACTAAAGCAGCAGCTGGCTTTGGGGACTGGGCCTGACTCTCATTTCTTGGGGAGTTTCACTTCATTCTGCTCTGACAGTGCAAAGGGCTTTAAAGTGAGTATAATTATGGGGTTTGGTGACTCTTGGGCTCCTTAATATCTGCTGCAAGAGCAAAGAAGTCCTTTGCCATTTATGCAGTTGGGATTGTCTCCCTCTTACTACTGCCTGTATCAGCCATGAACATCATCTCTCATTTTCTCTTCCACATTCTTTGTACCAGGAGGTCCTTCGATGTCCTTGTGTACCTGAGGTTTGGGTTTGCAATCCCTAATTGTCTCCCTCTCTCTCTTAACAGTTCTGCTAGAAATAACCTGTTTGGTACAGGTAGGTCTTGAATGGACAGATGGCCTGATCCTCAGCTGAGCATCTGGCCTATTAAGCTGTCTAAAAAGGCATCATCTTTACAAATCCAGTCTTAATCTCATTGCCCACTGTGTGACCCGTGGGGGTTTCAGTTCAGTGCCAAAGAGGGGAAGAGGGGGAGAAGGAGGGCAGCTGGAGGATCCATGGAGCCAGGGGGAGGGAGGTGCCCACAGGGCAAGTTGGCTGAGCTGAGTGCTGGGGATGTGACCATTTCTCACAATGAGGAGTTGGAGAAGGTCAACAGTCCTGGCTTCCTTGGGCTCTCCTGCAAGGAGGACATACACAAAATAAATCCTTGAAACAGTTGGTCCAGGCCTTTGGATTGGTTTGCCCATGGGAGGTCCCATGGGCATCTTCTCATGGCATCTTCTTTCTCCATGCAAAAATATGGCATCATCCTAATGTCTTTCACCAGCAATTGGACAAGCTCAAGTCCAGAGAGGTGAACTGAGGATAAAACAACAGAAGAGATGTCCAGTTGCCTACAATAAGAAGAGGGCTCTCTGCCAGAAGAAGGTGAGGAAGACCACAGTTGGCAAGGAAGTGAGTTGTTCACATCAGTGTGCCATTCCTCGTGGGAAATCAGTGCACACGTTTCTTGTCTAGAAGGCCAGCAGTGTGGTGTATCCATAAAACCCCTGTGAAAAAGGGACTCCTCCTCTCATTTTGCCTTTTATAGAACAAGCCTTGAGGCAAATATTTGATAGTGTTAATAGCATGTGAAAAAGTGAAGAATCCCTAAAAAAGTTGTACTTGCAGAGTACTGAGGGAGCTGAAATTTGTATTGAATTCAACCATGATCCCTACAGCTATGGACTGATTTGAAGGTAGATCAGGTCCAAATATAAAATAATTTAGAGCAGTCTTGCATCAGACTCTTTTAGAACTAAAGATATTAAATTGACTATTTCAGTTCCCTGAGATTTTCCCTTTCAAAATTCAGATTAATTCCTTAAGAAATGAATAAGCAGAGATGCATTAAGTGCTTTATGGTAACTAAGTATAGAAATGGTCATCTTATATTCTTCAAATCTATTTTAATGTATTTTTAAAAATTAAAGTAGTAATCGTGGTTTTTTCCAATCTACTTTAATAACTGGAAAAGTGAGTAGTTTGGATATTTTGAGTTTGTGTTACTGGAAAAAATGTTTCAGTGAAAGTCCCCCATACGTCTGTAAAAGAAAACTTGGACACTACTTCATTTACAAGTTTGTTTGCACTCAGTAATTCTGGTGCAGGCCTGTAATGATGTCTGGTAGGAAACATGAAACAAAAGTCCCCAAAGAGTGTCTCGTTGTTTGGGTTTTTTAAAACAGGATTTTCCTTTAATTAGTGAATCATGGAGAAATTGCTGTTCACTTGGATTCAAGATGTGCAATTAAATTCTACATCAACCCAAAAGGGCCAAAAGGAAAATGAACCCCTAGCCATGAGCTGGGCTGTAACACAGGCTTTCTCTACTTATTCCAAAGAGCCACTCTTCAGCTTCAAGCCAATCCTTCTAAACTCCTTTGTTTTAGGTTTCCATCTAACAAAGTTGTTTAGAGACATTCTTAACTTTAAATGCATATAGAGTTCTGTAAAATGCCATTCAAAAGGACTATTCACAGATACAGCTTAACTCTGATATGCGTAGGAAGGTGCTACAAGCATATTTCCCCAAAATAATCAATCAAAAATGTTCAGGATCAAAATAAAAAAACAAGCAGCTCATTAGCTATCAATCCACAATTCAGCTAAAGCAAGGGAGTCCAAAAGTAAGAAAGAAACATCTAAGTTCTAATTATAGACATGTAAGCAATACATTTAATATGACATTCACTGGAAGAATTTCTAGATAGCTCTGTCATTGAAAAGTGAAACAAAACTGGGTGAAAACATCTCAAAGACTGGAATATGAATATGAAAAAGGAGATTTCCAGTCAGCCCAAGGTTTGTTATTAATAGGCACTTGCCACACAATACTTCTTAGAAATAGATTAGAAGTTGAAAGTTCACCATGATGTAGCTATTAAAAAAAAAAAGAAAAAAAAAAGAAAAAGCTGATGAATTGCAGTTGCTTCCATCTAAATAAAGAGTAACTAACCAAGGAACCATCTGTCGGTGTATGATTACCAACTTTCTTTTTGTCTTTCAAAACAGCCTGAGAAATCAAGGGCACTGGGAATAGAGGGGAGAGCACACACACACTGTGGGCTTGCCAGCAGCCAGCCCCAGAGGGTCCATTCTGATCCTTGTCTTTTTCTCTTGGTGCACTGATTTCACACTGCTGGTTTTCATCTGGCGTGCCTGTATATTTCAAATACATGCTAAACACTAACAAGGCTTTTCTGCAGTAAATGTGGCTAATTTTGGTATGGTTGAGAGCCGAAAAGTAAAACTTTTCTAACAGAGGAAAACCCTAAAGTCCTCTCAGTTTGTGAAACCAACAGAATAATATTAGTTCATTTTTTCCCCCTGTTATTGAATAGTAAAAGGCCTCAGATACCCTGAGAAAGCATGTTCTTAATGGTTTTCTTAAGGCTGAATGCCCTACTAGCAGTAAGACAGACAAAGCAGTAAGATCTAAGGCCTTTTAGTCTCTAGAAAACGACATAGGTTTTTTATGCTGGAAAAATGAGGGATTTATTCCTTTTTCGGTCACATGAGTTCAGGGTCAATGTACAATTTTTCTTTTTGTTTCTATTCCACTGACCACCTATTTTGGGGTGGTTTATTCCCCCAAACTCCATCTGACTCTGATCAAACTCACCATATCTGGCTCTTTGTTGCTGAAGGCTTTTTGCAGTGGCTGCAGCCATGTACCCTCATCTCACACAAAACCCATCACCCACAAACCACCCTCCCTTTGTGAAAGAAGACTGGTGGACACCAGTAGATTTGTCAGTGAAAGGCTACTCCCATCCTGGCCAAAATTATATTTTTTAATGTTATATTTTTACAAATCCCCTGCCCCTGCCCATGACTCCATCCCCTGCCCTCCCTCAACTCCTCCAGCTGTTCTCACGCCCCAGGCACCCTTGCCCCAGGCTTCCCTCTCAGCTTCTTTCCCTGCTGCATTTCCCCTTGTCGCCCACCCTTAATCCATGCTTCCCACCTCTGACCCAGTGCCTGGGATCAGGTGGAAAAGCAGGTGATATTATAAATATTTATGTCAAGAAGTCTGCACTTGGGAGGGTTTCCTGGTGGAGTTTTCACAGTGGGAAAAAAAAAAATAAATTAAAAAAAATTAAAAAATCAATCCCCAAATGCATGTACAAATCCACAAAGTGGCATGTTTCCTTTGCATGGCCACCAAAACAAAGACTCCCTCTGAATAATCAATAGTAAACCCCATGAGCATGAAATTCAATGGACCTGACGTTGCCAGGATCACCTACTGGATGCATTTCTACAATGGGAAGCCAGACAACTATTACTATCCTACAACTACACAAGTAAAGCAGCTGTTTTGCATGTACATCTTGTCAGTTTGATATGTTGGTTCCTGACTCTTGTCAAGTCAAAATGGAAACACTTTTCTATTTTTCTTTACATAATATACTGCTTTACTTGTTAGCGTGGCACTGGCCAGTGCAGCACCCAGGTGCCAGTGAATGTCCTATGGCACAGATTTAAGCAACTAAAACAATTTGCAAGCAGCTCTAATAAGCACCATCCCATTGCATGCCTGGAAATCCTTTCAGACTCATTAAGCAGTCAGTAAATAAGACACATTTGTCTCCCATTAAAGAGTAAATTGGAAATACTGAAAGGAAACCTATGCATGGCTGTGATTTGTCAGAGAGTGTATTAGCAGGAGCAGCCACAGTATGTTTAGCAGTTGGGTATGAGTTAAAGCAGGAACCAGAGTGAGAGGAACTATTTTAAATCACGTCTGTAAATACTCTGAAAGTACATTTAAAACCATCGGCAGTCACAGCCATCGTTGACTCTTCCAGGAGGAAGTTGCCATTTGTTGCAGAGCTGCTGTTGCTTTAATTTGACACTCAATATGTGTTTTCCCCACAGTATTAGATGTCTTGGTCTCTGTCCAGGACACATTTGGAAAGGAACTGATCCCTGTAGTTCCTATGCAACGATGAGATTTACTACTTAGGTCGATGTGTATCTTCGGTGGGACAAATAAACATAAGGAGCATTAATTAGGGCTGCTTGCTGAATTTAGATTGCATTCACACAACCTGATACGGTGGCTGCTGGGGCCAGGCTGGTTCACCCAAGGTCTCACTGGGTGAGATAGGCAGAAACCAGGGCCTGGAGCAGCTGTGGGATGAAAAATAACCAGCCCTGCTGATCTTCTACACAGGCTCTAGGTTGGCTTTGGGAAACTGCTAGGAGTTATGTGAATCTAAGGAATTAAAGAATAAAACCCCAACCTCTTCTGGATAAAGAGAGGTTTGACATCATCTAGGGACATGTCAGCAGGAGAGTGCTTCTGTGATATTAAAACTGATGCTTCAACACACTACAGTAGTCTGATATGTATGTGATGAGTTATAAAAATGCATCTTTAAAATATTTTAAAATCAGTTTTCTATCTAGTAAGGGTGGAAGAGGGGTCCATGATTGTTTTTTAATTCTGTTCACAGCCCTGAATTAACTGTGGTCTCTAATGACAGAGACAACACTCTCTGGAGCTGTTTGTCTCCAGGTGCCCTGAAGTAAAACACCCTGGTTCAGAAATCACAACAGCTTTCCCTTCCCTCAGCTTGTGAGTGCCAAGTGTTTGCAATCTCAGACAGGAAAAGTTTTGAGGAGGCACATGCTGGGATTAAGATACTTCCCAAAAAACCCACTTGGTCAGTACAGCCAGCATATATCTATGCAATTGCAAGCATTTTGCAAATTATTTGACATCTTGTGCTGAGGAGGAAAAACTGATGAGAGACTGACTCAAGCCTTAGCAGAATCACTCTAATAAACTGGACTGAGAAAGACACTGGTGTCCAGCCTGGAGGGTTGCTCTCTTTGGTGTCCTGTTTTCAGCTCTTTATCTGCTTTTATTTTAATTTTTTAAAAAAATTGTTCCCTTACCAGTGTTTCCAAGGGCCACCCCAGCTGTGATTTCAGGGTTTCAGCACTGCAGGGACTTCAGTGTGAGGTTTGCATTGCTGAGGTCATGGAGGGAACAGGTAAGGCTGCAACCCCTTCACCTCTTTGGGAAGTCAGACATGGGTGAACTTCTCTTGCTCCAACATCCCCCTTCTACAGCACACACAGGGACCAGCATGACAGACTA
The DNA here is from genome assembly GCA_035222235.1 of Margarornis squamiger. Lineage (NCBI taxonomy): Eukaryota > Metazoa > Chordata > Aves > Passeriformes > Furnariidae > Margarornis > Margarornis squamiger. The sequence goes on from JAWWTY010000123.1 coordinate 67,273,718, forward strand.
AACATCTGTAAAGCTCTTGGTACTTCTGAGTTGTCCTTACTGTGGGGCAATGATTGCTTTTGCTTTCTATGTCAGATGATTTTGCCAGAGGAGATATACATATATTAAAGTTTTAAACATATTTTTTTTTACAGCTTCACTTGCTCATCCTTCCTGCAGAAGAAAATCAAGTAAGTCTTTAGCTGAGGCTAAGATATCCAGTAGACTTGAAAACAGGAGGGCGAATTGTTGTTTTGCCTCAATGATAGGGGTCAGAGACATTTCTGTAATGACCTGTTCCCCTCTCTCTGGATGGTTCCTTGTCCTTTGCTATTGGAAATGGACACGGAATTGAGGCCCACCATTTCCCATCCTTTGCTGCCACAGCATGTCAGCCATGTGGGATATAGATGTTGCTGATTTTATCTCGTATATCCCTGATACAGAGTCATAGAACCATTAAGGTTGGAAAAGACCTTAAGATCATCAAGTCCAACTGTTAACCAAGCACCACCACATTTGTCACTAAACCATGCCCCTAAGTGCCACATCCACACAGCTTTCGAACACTTCCAGGGATGCTGATTTCACCACTCCCTGGGCAATATATTTCAATGGCTGACCACCCCTTCTGTGAAGAAATTTTTCCTAACATTTAATCTAAATGTCACCTGGTGAAACTTGAGGCCATTTAGTCCTGTCAGGCTTTAGTCCTGTCACTTGTTACATGGGAGAAGTGACTGACCCCCACCAGTGCCTAGTACAGGGCGACAATCACTGCCCTGGTCCTGCTATACAAGGCATATCCCCTGTCTGTGAGTGCTGAAGGATTTGGAATAACTTAAATGCTCTGTGGTGGATAAAGCCTTGCCATTTGAGTGAGGTCATGCTGTGTGGTGGGTAAAGCCTTGCCATTTGAGTGAGGTCCCACATCTTGACAGGTTTTCCCAGTGTGGCCAGAGGTGAGGAGTTGCCCCTGTGGGATGTAAACATCTGAGCCAGGGGATATTGCTTATGTTAAAAGATCCACCTCTACTCACTGTGCATAGCCAGAGGGTCGGGTAAGAATAGGAGAGTCCCAGAAGAATAATTTTAAAAAGGAGAATGAGGTCACATTACTGAGGATGAGATCAAGGAATAAAATAAGCATGTAGGGCAGAAAGGTTGCTGTGCTAAATGAATTACAACCACTGAGGAGTGTTAGGAAACAAGGAGAAAGGTGCTATAAATACAGTAAAGTAAGAGAAAGACAGGAGCAGCCATAAGCCCATTACCTAATGAGGAACAGGAGCAGCACAGATGACCTAGAGAAGGCCAATATATTTAATGCCTTTTTCCTTCAGTTTTCTCAAAAAAATTACAAAAAATAAGAAGCGCTTCACTGTGATATAAAGCTGGCAAGACACAAGACAGAAGAGGGAAACAGCAGACGAGACAATGTGATTAAAGTGAATAAAGTGAATACTTTCATCAGAGGGTACAAAGGGAACAGACCAGTGAGGAGACGTTCCTCAGAGGTTGATATTGGGACTGGTGCTGTTTAACAACTTTTTTGGCTATGTGGACAGGGGGATTGATGCACCCTCAGCAAGTTTGCCAATGACACCAAGCTGTGTGATGAGCTCAACATGCTGGAGGGAAGGGATGCCATCCAGAGGGACCTGGACAGGCTTGAGAGCTGAGCTCACGCAAACCTCACAAAATTCAACAAGAACAAGTGCAAGGTCCTTCACCTGGGTCAGGGCAATACTAAACAAAGATACAGATGGAGCAGAGAATAGATTGAGAACAGCCCTGGAGAGAAGGACTTGGGGGTGTTGGTGGATGAGAAGCTCAGCATGACCCAGTAATATGTGCTCACAGCACAGAGAGCCAATTGTGTCCTGGGCTGCATCACAAACAGCACGTCAAGGCAGGTGATTCTCCTTCATACTCTGCTCTCCTGAGTGAGACACACACCTACAGTGCTGTGACCAGCTCTGGGGTCCTCAGCATAGAAGGATGTGGGTCTGTTGGAATGAATCCAGAGGAAGCTGTGAGGATGCTCAGAGGGCTGGAGCACTTCTCCAATGAAAACAGGCTGAGAGAGTTGTGGTTGTTCAGTCTGGAGAAGAGAAGGCTTCAGGGAGACCTTACAGCAGCCTGCCAGTACCTAAAGCTGCAAGAGAGATGGAGAGAGATTTTACAAGGACATGCAGTGAGAGGACAAATGGGAATGGCTTTAAACTGAAAGAAAATAGTTTAAGATTAGTTGTTAGGAAGAAATTCTTTAATCAGAGGGTGATGAGGCCCTGACACAGGTTGCCCAGAGAAGTTGTGGATGTCCCATCCCTGGAAGCATTCAGGGCCAGGTTGGACAATCTTTGAGCAACCTGGTGTAGTGGAAGGTGTTCTTGCCCATGGCAGGGGTGTTGGAACTAGATAATATTTCATGTCTCTTCCATTCCAAACCACTGCATAATTCTATAAAGCAGGCAGCTTTGTGGTCCAGATATAATACCTGTCCTCAGAGAAGAGATGGATGGGTTCCTGGTGTTATATACAGCAATGAGCCCTGACACCAGAAAAGGCATTGCAATAGAAAATAATCAAACAGTACATACTTAGAGATCAATGCAGTGATAAGAAACAACCAGCTGGATTTTCCAAGGTGCAAATGTTGTCCCACTGATCTTGTATTTGTCTGTGAGAGGGTTAGTGGCTCATAGTGGTAGGTAATTCAACTGTACATCTCAATGTGTACAAGTCCGGGTGTAGTAAGGCTTTTGGTTCCATGCCAGTCCTGATAAATGTTTGTCTGAAGTAGATCTAGGCAGGAACTGAGGGCACCTGAGCTTACCCAGTGACTCTGTCACAGCTTCTCACTTGGCTTTGTGTAAACACAACAACCATATTGCTCTTTGTTGGAAAAGTGGAAAAATTGCCATCCCCTATTACATGGGGGAACAATGAGATTTTGTCTGCTTTTGTCTGTAAACTCTTTGGGTCTGCAAACAGGACTACCACAGGATATTCAGATGCCTCAAAATGCAATTGATAGGGGTGGGACACTCTCATGCAAGTTGCTGGATGCATTCATATGAAGAACTTTGTTGAAGGATGCCTCCACTCTGCTCCTGTGAGCTGTAGGAGGAGGAGAGGGTTAGGGTTAGTCAATTGGATTTACCTTGCTTTTATGCATGATAGGAGTTTCAAAACCCTCAAAAAGTAAAAGAAGGCTGAAAGTCATGGATGGCTTGGTGGGAGGGATTTTACTGGTAAGTTTGGGTGAGTGGAAAGAAGGGAGAGGGAGGCCTGTCAAGGCCTTTGAGGAGAAAGGAAAAGGAGGTGTTTTTCAGTATTCCCACTTCCCAGTACTTCTTCCATCAGTACCTACCAATCCTACCAGCAGCCTTCTATTCACAGGTTAACAAAAGTTCAAAACATTCTCAGATTTTCATTCCAAGGGCAGAGTTTTGTTCAGGGATTGTGCAATGGGAGATACTCATCACAGAAAGACAAGAATCTGCACATTCAATCCTGCTTAGGATTAACGTGTACATGACACCCCATGCACGTGACAGCATATATGAGTTTCATGTGTTGCAAAAGCTTTGTTGTATGATCAGAACCTGATATATTTGACTTATGGGCTGATGTTACTCTTCTATTTATGTGGTCTAGGGAAAGGAAAAGAGAGAGGCAAGCCTTTAGGGGCAGTGACCCTTTCTTTATTCAAAACTGAACAGAAGGAGGGTCTTTATTTCCAAGAACTCATTTTTTCTTTCTTCTTGTCACACAATGAGGACTCTGAAAGAATAGGTCCTTGGAGCTAACAAGGTTGATCATCAAGGAAACTTCGGTGCTTTCTGAATCCTAGGGCTGTGGAAAAGATTTAGTGCTTTACTGAGCCAACCTTTGGAAGCAGAAGTTATGAAAGCTCAATTTAAAGGCTGATTTTAAAACTGGCTATGCACAGACATTTTCTGCTCTTCCCCTAAACAACACAGCATGGACCTCTGTGTGCCTTCATCTCCTGAAGAGCCAAATAATGCCCAGCATTTCCCATATGATTGCACCAGATGCCTTCCAACAGTCAATAGTGGGCCCAAGGCTGATGTTTAACATTGAGGGAGGGTAGAAATACAATGGCACTAAATTATGGTCATTATAATGATAGGTTAAAAGCAGTGTTGCTGCAGAGAGGTCCTGCTGGGAATTCTCCACTTGGGGGATGTTCAGTAGGGTGCCAGAAAGGAGAGCAAGAAGAAATACAAATAACTGCACACAGGAGGACAAGATTTCCTTCAGAGGAAAGAGCAATGTGAGGATAAACTGGGCTTTGAATGATGTTAATAAGCTGGTCTTATGCCCACTTGTATTTTACACATGTAACATGGTGGCAAGAGAAAAGAAAAAAGCTGTTGGGAGACCTGCTTTCCCATCTCTGCATGAGATCTGCTGGTCCCTGCTTTCACATCTCTGGGTAAAGTAGCTACGCTGTGGTACTGATATACTTTGTCCTGTCTTGAAAAAGCAGAGAATGAAGCTAAAAACAAGATAAAAATAGTCATGTGACACTGTTCTAGTGATTAAATTCAGCTCTTCCAAAGTTTCTTGGCACTGCAGTAGCCTTCATGATGCTCTTGAACATATTTACCAAACAAAGGTGACTCCAGCATGACAGAGCTGCCTGTTTGGACACCGGTGGAAAAGCTCCCAGGAGCCAAAATAAACTGAGGAAGACTGTAGATGAGAATGGATTTCAATGAATTTTCTTGATTCCAATGTTGCTGTTCCCAGCCTAATTACTTGCTGCCCAGGTGTACTGCTGCTGTGTGAATCACATAGCTGGGCTTTTTGTGTGTCTGAAAACAGCAACCTGATCATCCAGCCACCTTGTGCTCAGGCACAGGAATCCAAATCACAAAGGAAGCAGGCCCATGGCCTCTGTCTGGAGCAACACTGCTGTCAAATGTGAGAGACAGTGTGTGCCAAATGCTTGATGTAGTTGCAGATGTTGTTGCAGACCCAGGAAATATGCCAGCGATGTCCCTGGAGAGTCAACTGCATAAAACTGCTGTGAGAAGAAAGTAACTTCTGTCAGTCTTGCTGCTTGCATTTATTTATTAGCTTTAATTTTCAAAGTGTGACCTGCGCTAAGATTCTGACTCCTGATGATCCCACTGGAAGAAAAAGGTGAAGTTGGCTGACATCAGGCTGTTGCAGTGTCCATCCTCACTTTCAATGGGCTATACCAGAACAATACAGCACAGTGGCACATCAGGGAGGGTCCCAGGACACCAGGCACTCTCTGGTGTGAGCCACACTTGGTAGTGACCCCCTGTCCCAGGGTTGGTGTACCCCAGATACTCTCTTCCTCTTCTGCTGGGCCATATTTCACGGCTCTCGTCTTTGCCCTTACATGTGGTGTCTCCATCTCTGTCCCACAGAGAGAAAGGATGGAGCTGACCTCAGACAGGAGCCATCTCCCCACTGATGACCTGTGACCACTGACCCCAGCTGAGTTTCCCATACTTTTGGGCCTTCTGGACAGCAGAACTCCTCCCACTGCTGCTCACATAGCAACGAAGCAAAGCAGAGGGTCTGCAGGGGCTGTCAGTGCTGTGTGTAGATAGATACTAATGACTTCAGATGGGCGCTGAGCAGCGGATTTGGGGGAGGCTGCAATGGCACCTCCTCAGAAAGGTCAGTGGTACCCGGGGCTTGACCCCACATTCCTCGTGCATCCCCAGCCCCTGCTGCAGTCAATCAGACCTATTCTGTGGCACCATTAACTTAGAAGATTTATGTGCTTCAGGCAGTGGGAGGAGAACTTGATTTCATTTCCAGCATAGCTTTTTGCTTTCCTAGCCACATTCACGGTAATGATAACAGACGTGAATTCAGCTCAAGTAGTCAGGGAAACAGCTCAAGCCTGACTCTGCTCCCAAGCAGATGTGAACCACTGGCTTATTATTTAACTAAGTTGTTGACAACTGATGGTCTAATCGGGGAGGGGGGCAATTGATTTTGGATAACATTTTAAAACTGCAGACTCAGCTCAACAATTTATAACCCCACTGGTGGCTTATTGCTTTGGCAGAGTTAAGTGGATTGAGTGGCCATAAACTTCCACTGGTTTCTTGTTACCATGATCCATGTTTAATGCTGTTATTGATCTTGATCTATCATTTTCTGAAAATGAAAGTTTTCTTTTTAAAAAAAGCCCCTGCAGCACTGGATGTTATATGGAAAGGTGTTCTCTTGCAGGCACTTGGACTTCGCTTCAGGGAATGCTGGTTCTCTTCACACTTGGCCTATTTTTGGGTAACACTGAGTTGTTAATCAGTTTATTGAGCTGAGCATGTTATACAGTTTATTGAGCTTCATTCCTCTTGCAGCAGAAGCAGTTTAGCACTGGTTGAGCATGAGCCTGCACTTTTAATCCAGGAATTATTTGGAGAGAGTTGAATTTGCCTGAAAGACATGAAACAAGGGTGTGAGCGTGAGAACTGACTATCATGTGAGAGGTGCAGTGAGAGTCATTCCAGGGCAGCCTGCAGTTTAAATCACCCTTTCCTGAACCTAGATTACCCAAAGGCAGCCCTTCTTTCCGTTGACTTCCAGTTGAGTCCTTTATTCTAGAAAATGTGGGATCTTCAGCATCATTAAGAGGACCTAAAGGAGAAAACCTCCCTGGTGAAAGACAAGCCATCTAACTTTGCTGCCTGAGCTCTTCTCTTCTGCAAAATAAGGATGATAAAACCCATCTGCTTCAACATGTTGTAAGGATTAATGGATTAAACAGGTCTGATCCTGTATGAATTGAAGGTTGCCTTTTGCCAAGTGTGTTGGACATGGCAACTCTACTTGGTAAATATCCAGTCATTAATTCTTAATTATTATTCTGAATAGTGAGGTTCTTCTAGGTATCTCTCAGGACTCATCCCATGGACACTGGGACTGGGTACATAAAAGGAACCAAGACAAATGTACTCTTTCTGTTCTGCCATGTGAAAAATGTTGGCACTTCAAAACTTTTGCGGTGTGAATCACCTTCATCTGTCTACACCATGGGTAAGGTGTTTGCAAAGGACATTGTTGTGTCCACACTTTCAGAACACCTCCTGGGGAGATGGCTGGGTCCTTCCTTGCTGCCTCCTGGAACAATAAAATAATTGTCTGCCCAGAACAACCCATGTGACTCCCAGCAGGATGCAGGCAGGGAGGAAGGGCAGGTGGATCAGCCCAAGGCAGCAAGGCTGTGGGTCACACACGGAGTGTGAAACTTCACACCATGAAACCAAAAGAAACAATGCAAGGAGAAACAGGGTGGGCTATGGATGAACTAAATCAGTCAACATGATCTTCAGCTGTGGTGAGTGAAGAAATGTTGTGAAATCTGTGCCTCTGTGCAATGTTTTTCACTAGAGCAAGGGATTATCCAGAGACCAAATAGTCACTGCAACACTAAATCATATCAGGTGGAAAATGTCAGGCCAACTATTTTTGGGGTGCTTTTATAACTTTCTGAGTCTTGATGTATTTTAATTTTAACATGCTTGACATCACTGAGGCAGGATGTATTGGATTAACAATCATACACTTCAAGTGCAAAAGTAAAGTGTCTGCTAAAGTAAGTGAAGGCTTTGCTTTGAGGTTTATTGGAAAAAGAGCCAAGTCTATAGGATCTAAGGAAACAGTCCTGCAAAACTGGTTTAGTGTGGAGAGTGCATGAGAAGAAACAGCAAAATCAATGAGGCTTTGCAGAGACCCTGGCAAACCTTGTATTATATTCTTTTTAAATGCCCTTTTCTAGGAAAAAGAGAGAATATATACAAAATAATGGGTTCTTTTCTATTTTGGATATAAAGTGTAATCCTAGTCATCCTTGTGTTTAGAAAGATATAGAAGAATTGGCACAAAGAAAGGCAAAAAGGACAGAGAAGAACAGAGCAACTTTCATGGGTAGGCTGTGACCCTTCAGCTTAGAAGCAAGGTGGCTGAAGGCAGTGCAATGAAGACACATAAAATCCTGAGCAGTGTGGAGAAGGTGACTACAACCCAAAAAGTAAAGGGCAAGCAGTCACACTATCAGGTTTAAAAATAAATTATATGAAAGCACTAATTTTTCACCCAGTGGAATTGTGGAAGTCATTGCTGGGGATGATGTGGAGGCCAAAATTATAAACGAGTTCAAAAAGGCATTTTCAAGGAGGTAGAATCCAAGAACAGATATTAAATTCAGTGTTCTTCCCACTTGGTAAATCCCTGGATGACTTCACTTTGGGAGGGCACATCATGGAAATACTTGACCTACATGTGTTGTGTTTACTTTCCCCAAGGCACTGATAGGACTAGGTGGGGCATTGCCCTGACTTGAAGTGGTCTCTTTTGATATTATTCTGCATTTTTTCCCATGTCTGTGTAGAATGAGAAATAAATGATTATATGTATTTTAATCTAAAATTATAATGCCCTGATTTTAACTACCTTAGACCAGCTTCTGCTTTAGTCAGACATTCAGGACCAATTTCACATCTTAAGCAGAAGGACGGCTCCCATATCTCATTAGCAGTGTCCTTCTTTGCCTTCTAAAAAGACATGCAAAATTAAGATCCCTTTCTCAACATGCCCCCTAAAAATACAGCCAATTTCTTCTTTGAAAGTGTGTGATTGTCAGTGCATCTCTTAGCAGTGGCCTATAGTTATCCAGGGGATTTTCAGATGTGCTGCTCTGTTCTGCTACTTTCTCCTCGGGTTTTTAGGTCAGGGAGCTCAACTCTGAACACATGCCTACCTCTTTTCTTGAAGATCTGAAACCTTTAATGAGTAGGCCAGATCTTCATCTTGTGCAACTGGCAGAGTTCCACTGCCTGCAGGAAAGCTACAGTGCTTTATAAAGTATTTCCAAGTACCTTTGCATCCACCTCAACCATTTCCTATGCACAAATGTAGCCAACATCTGTTGCAAAAGTGATATTAAACAGCTTCAGGTTAGCATATTTACCAGTGCAAACCTCGTTTTGCATGGGGGAAGAAGGTATCCTTCAAAATTATTTTCTTCTTCTGCCAGTTATCTTAAACCTCGGGGATGAGGGGTGGCTTTTCTTCAGCTGTTTCAAACTTTTGCCCTCTGACCTCTTCAAGTTATACTCCTTCTTTATGTTCCTCGATGTTCTATTCTCTTGGAGCTGGTTCTGATACCTAAGGCACCTGCAAAGTTTTTCCTTTCGACTTACCTTTACTGACAAAGTCTAGGTAGACTTGAAACTGAGCCTCTTTGAAGCTAAGGATTTAGCAAGGTTCAAGTAGGAATTGAACATTTTATATTGATAGCAAGTGCAGAGAGAACTATAACTCTAAAGCCAACAAAACTAGAGGCTTGGAAATATTATCAGACCTCATTCTTCAGGGTTTAAGTGTTTCAGTATAAAGATTTAGGATGAAATTGTCCTGGCAGGCAGATTATCCCACAGCTGCATGAATTTTCTCTAAAGCATCTGATGCTGGCTTACATGTTAAAAAATGTCTTGCATAGATGTGCATTAGGTCTGATCCAGAGTGTCCCTGTTGACTACTGCCCGAGCCACTATTTTAAGCCTCTCTGTAGGAGCTTGTGGAAAACCACAGTGGGACTTTCTTATAATCTGAGACAGACCTCTCTTTTTAAGGAATTGCTTCAAGATTTTGCAGTTGGGATTTTTTTTTCCTTCTTTTAAGAGTACTAAAACTCTGCTAGAGCAGACACCAGGAAATTTATTATGGCCTGATCTCAGTAAAAAAACCTTTCCTACCTGGAGCTATTATAGAGTTTGTTCATTTTTTGTAAAAGCCAGTACAATCTGGTCTGAGATAGTTAAAACCGAGATCCAAACACTAGACACTGCTAGCCTGAAATATATAAAATAACTTACGATATGAAAGATCAAACAATAATTTTTCAAGTTAAGAAACCTACTTTGTATCCAGTTCTGCTGTTAAGTTGCTCACCCTTATTTTCACACATTTCAGATGAAATGAAGGTTAACAAAAGGTATTGTAGAGTCTCTGTCACTGCAGATTTGGCAGAATAGCTCAGACAGACAGACACCATTGGGACAGATAGCCAGGCCTAAGCAGGTGGATTATTTAGTTTCTATTCATAGGACTTCCAGTCCTTGGAAAATACGGTGCCATTGCTTCAAAGAAAAAACAATGTCAAATAGAGGTATATTTCTTAAATATATTTATTTATGCATGCTATAAAATGTTTAATAAATAAAGAAGTACCATGGTAAAGGCAATGGGTGTGGATGACCTGTATTTCTGATATGTTCATTATTGCCTCTGTAATCCTCAGGGAAGTCAGTCCAAATCTCCGTGCTGTGCCTCTCTGGTCATCATGTGAGTGACTCCATTGAAGTTTCAGTCTCCATGGCTTTGTATGGAGATGTTTGCTGTGTAAAGGACTCACTGCCAAGACATCTAGCACATGCTGAAATGGTTGTTCAGGACTTTTATCTTAGCAATAAATTCTCTGCTTCTTTGCTAAAGGACTGAAATTGCCAACAGTAATTCAGAGACTATCCCAGTATAGGAAGAATTTATTGGGCAGGGAAGGAAAGTGAGGAAGATAGCAACAAACAGGCATCTAAGGGCTCATAAAAAGAGTTATCTTTACAGGATTTCTCTTTAAAATCCCATTCCACTGTACTGTGTTTACTTTCCTGCTGTGGAAGCACTGTTTGCTTCCCATATGCAAAAGTCTTCCCTGTGGCATGACTTTACAACAAGCTTTGCTCAGGTTTCCCTCATGCTTTTCCTACACTGGTAACAGAAGTTGCTGCAAGTTTTATTTGATTGTTATTACATGTTTGGAGGCAGATCCTAAATTGGCAAAGCCTTGGTATCCATCAGGAAGTTCTGGTGGTGCCCATGGTTGGCCTCCAAGCACTGTTGTGTCTCCATCCCATGCTGGGAACGTGCTGGAGAGGCAGCAGCTCTGCCTTGTACAGATGTAGTGATGGCTTTTAATGTTCACAGGGAATGGCAATGTAAAAGTGTACCTAAACCAGGGGGTTTGGCAGGTCATGGATGTCCCAGGTTAAATTGTGGCCTTGCTGCTATGGAACAGCCCATGAGCTCCATCCTGAGTTCAGAGACACCTCTTCTGATGCTCTTCTGCTTCCATAAATGAGCATTTTCTAATGAAAATTATTTCACTGAAAAGTTTATAGGGGAGGATTTTTTCCCCTACTTTCTTTAAAAATGTGGGGAGAAGTTTCTTTTTAATGTAGGCAAGAATTCATATTTATATGGCCATCATCACCCAGTCATTTGCATTTTGGGCTATGTAAAGGCCTCATTCATTTTGACTTGAGAAATTCCTCTGCTGTCACTAACTGAATTTTGCCCAGGCAGATATTTTTGGTCCAGTAAGACCTGGCTTAAAATTCTCCAGTGCTGAGCCTTTTTCTACCAGCTCATACATTACTCCTCATGAATCTTTACCTTTGTAACAATTATATATTTTTACTGCAGGATCTTTGGATGAGTTCTTGCCAGCCCTCTCCCCTCACTATTTACAGCTTCCTTTGGCACACTGCTAAAAAGTGCCTTGCTCAGGGCTGAGGTAAAGCAAAGCCACTCCAGGCTTGTGCCCAAGGCCACCACTCCAGCACTTACACAACTGCACCATCTTTCAGCTCTCGTTTGTTAGGAAAAACAAGTGTCTAGCTCTTATGTTTGCAAAGAAGGGCTTGAAATTTATTCTTTTCTGTGTCATTATATCTCCTGTTCTTTCATTGTTAGGGATGGCCTTGGTCAGATTGGTGGGGTTTAGCATCTCCTCTGGGGCACAGGGGCCAAAGCTGCCCCATGCCCTGTGGGGACTGACTGCTGCCTCCCCTCTCCTGTGCCACTCTCCCTTTCAGGCATAATCCCCTCTTTCCTGAGCTTTAGTTTGAAATCTCCACCCACTTGCTTTTATCTGAAGCATGGACCCTTCTGAAGCTTCTCAGGACAATTTCCATGGGAAACATTTGTCTCACAATGGAGTGGCTTCCCATACTTTTGGGAGCAGAGGGGCAATTTTTTTCTCATAAACTGGACTATGCACCATTGTGCATACTGTAAACCTCTGTCAGAGGCCTGAAGAAGGACCGGTTGCCTCCAGCTAACAATACCACTGGGCTAATTGGTAGAAATAATTATCCCAAAGGCTGGAAAAACTCAATTAGAAAAAAAACCACATTAAAATATTGTTCCCAGATACTCTATCTTCATTATAAGAGACCACCCATGTGGGTCCTGTCCTCCCACTGCTATACAGAGGTGTTATTTTTAAAAAGTAGGAAATTTCAGATGGGGTAGGGAAGAAGGCTAAGGGAGTCTTTGGGAGAGACACAAATCACTCAGTCACTCTGCACTGAAGAGACAGTGTTAGAGGAGTAACAAGCCATTAGTGAAAGCCAAGTGCCTAGACTTCATGGTTTTATTTAATAATGTGTGGTCCAAAGGCATTGTATTAAATGTAAATGGAGGGGGAAATTATATTCCATATACTCCACACTGTATTGTAGTCGTGCAGACAGCTGGTTGCAGCACACACAGCTGAACCACCTCTCCGGCGGTACATGCCATCCTCACTGAGGTCAGTATTATTTCTTGTCCTGACAAGGATTCTCTGCTCAAAAGACTTTAATTTTTTTTGTCTGCTTCAAGCAACAGCGGGGGGTATGAGCAGGGCATTTTTCTCAAGTGATGAAGTCTGTTCCCACGGCTGTGGGAAGGAAGATGGAGGGAGAGGGAGCGGGAGGCAGGAACAGGCAGAGGAGTGGGATATTCAGAGAGATAGGAACTTTGGCAGGAACATTTGGACGAAGGCACTGGAAGTAGCTTTAAACCAGATATGATGTTTGAGAGCTGGGAGGCAGCTTCCTCTGCAACAGGTCTGCAGTCAGCAGAGTTTGTCCTGGCCTGTGCCTCAGATGCAGCTGATTAATTATTTCTCCATATTCCTAAACTTGCTGGCCCATATGGAAGCAAGGAGACACGATGAAAACCTGTCTCCCCCTCCTTTTGTTGGGTCAGCAGCACTCGTGGCTCTGTCTGCTCTATAAATACCCCTCACAGAGATGTTTGGGAGCCCAGACACGCACGGTGTGAGCTGGAGAAGAGGCAGGACTGCTGCCTGCCCTGCCTGCTCACCTCTGCTCATCATCCATGTAGTGCTGTGCCTGGAGGCCCTGGCTGGGATCAGGGCTCCCACTGTGTGCAAAGCTGCAGCCTGATGAAATCCGTGTCCAAAGGGTTGACTAACCTGGACAGTCCAGCCGTGGGAGAAAGGAAATGCTGTTCCCACTTCATAGAGGGACCGTTTGTGGCACTGAGTTTTTCCTGATGCCAGAAAGGATGCTGTGGCACAGCAGGGAAGAACATCCAGGTTATTGCATGCTTCTTTTTGGTTAGTAGGACACCCTGATCTAATATGCCAGGCTGGTCTCAGGGATATGGCTGCATCCCTTTTTCCCACATAGCTATACTGCTCAGAACACCTGAAAATGTTCTCACATTGCAACAATTGTGGGGGCACTCTGGTCCCAGGAGCTCCCTTGCTGCTAAAATCCAGATTCTGGCCTCCAGGAGAAGCAGCATGGATGTGTAGTAGGGTGGTCATGTCCTCTGTTCCTACTAGAATGAACCAGGAATGGACAAAAGGATGTTTACGATCATTGCCTATGCCCTGGCCTCAGACTCCAGGTAATTCAAACATTGCCATTTTTGAGTGCAGCTTCCCTGTCCTCTCCTGCACCTCCCCTTCAGAAAGGTCTGACAACAGAACTGCAAGCAGAATCGCAGAATCACAGAATCACAGAATGGTTTGTGTTGGAAGGCAGCTTAAAGATCATCTAGTTCCATCCTTCCACTAGACCAGGTTTCTCAAAGTCCCATCCAACCTGGCCTTGAACACTGTCCTTCAGTGATGGGTAACACTTGACTGCTCCTTCCTGGTGCTCAAGGTTCAGCACAATTCCTTGTCAGTGAAATGCTCCCATTTTCCTTCTCTTCATGTAACTTGCAACCTCAAAGTGCATCTTGCCTGTGAAAGCAAGCATGAAACCTCTGGTCAAAAGCCCTGTGGGAAAAGGCTGTGGTTATATATCCAGGAATTTGCACATAGCTGGGAACAAAAGAGGAAGCAAGAAGAGTTGCTTAGGTTTTTGTTGGTTTGGGTTTTTTGTTTGTTTGTTTTTGGTTTTGATGTTTTGTTTTTTGTTTGTTTGGTTTGGTTTGGTTTTTTGTTTTTTTTTTTTTTTTTAAAAATTTTTTAATTTAAGAATAAAATCTTCATTTGAGCTGGAAAACATAAATTTGAGCTGGATCCACATTTTGGATGGCTCTGTTTCCAGACGGAGTGCTATAGTCATGGCTCTCTCTGTGACCAGTAATGACATATTGCTACTGCAGTAGAGAAGAGAGGTGTTGAAAGACATTTTACAACTTAGAAATGGGGAAATTCTTCCCTTCTTCCTCCACACATACATGCCATAATGTGAGCAAATATGGCAAAGTGCAACTATGTGGCACGTGTTGAAGCTGAAATCTGCCTGGTTTTCTCCTCTGGGACTGTATTTGACAAGGTCTTACTATTTCAGGAGTGCTAAAACGAAACAGCAATATACTGCTGAGCTTCATCCAAACCCAATTTTATTATATGAACTGCTTTCATCTTCTGCCTATGCCTCTTCCCATCCAAATATGGACAGAATAAACACAGCAAACCCACAAACTTTGCTGCTCTGCTCAGAGCACACAGCAGCTATCCAGTATGGTCATGAAAAAATTCAGACCTCTCACCTCTGTATAGGAATTTTTATCTATAGTTACCAGCTTGCTTTATAAAGGAGAGAAGAGCAGTGTCTCTGTTTTACTAATGAGGAAGTAGGATGAATAAGATGTAAACCCAAATACTTTAGAAGTTTGAATCTTGACTCCAGAATAGGAAGATGTGTCTGGATGGAAAATGTAGTATATTTGAAGATATCTAGTGCTGGAAATCTTTAACAGACATGGGCCAGCCTCTCACTGTGTGGTGATGCTGCAATTTCACTTTTCCCCGCTCAGGGGAAAAAAAGTGCCTGTTCACCCAGAAACTGGGAATTTTGTTTTAGTAAGGCTGTAGGAATGCCACCAGCAGGCTTAGTAATATTCCCAAGCCTGCTGAATTCAGTGGGAGTCCCTCTAACAGGATCCAGCTTTAATGGTAAAACAACTCCTATGTTATTTTGAAAGAATTGTTAAAAATCTCCCAGTTTAGGGATTCTTAGATCTCCTTCTTCTTTCATGACCCTTCTATAGGACAGCCCTTCTGAGACCTAGGTGGAGAGCAGCCAGCTGAGCTGGTGGTTTTACAGCAAAAGAACCAACATGCTCACAAGCAAGTTCTAATACTGTCTGTTGAGTAGTATAAATAAGTAGGATGCAATGAACAGCAATATTATGCAGACACACATTGTAGTCATTTTAGCTGGATGAGCTCATTCAGTACCATGGAACAAAATTTTATAATTGCCTGGGGGACATAGTGGGTGCCTTTAAGGGGCAAATGATATTAATGATGTTATTCAGAAAGATTAATGCCATTATATCACAGCGTCCCCCATGACTCCAAAGAGCACATCTATTAATGAACTTACTTCTGATTAAAACATGCTGAGCAAAACAATAGTTAATTGAGCAGTGGAAAAAATACAAGGGAAGATTTTATCTTTTATGAAAGCAGATTTACACAGTTTAGCCTGTGACTAAAATTGTCTGTGAGGTGCATAGGATCATGTTTTCAATCAGAGACTGTCATCACCTTTTGGACAGGACACAGGAACTGGCCATTGTGGGCTTCTTGCCATCCCAAATTAACCGCTGCACATCTGGCACAGAACAGCTTCGCCACTTTCCCCCATTTCACTGCTGCAATATCTACACTGTCCCAGCTGCTTGGACAGGCCCACCAAGGGCTGCTGGAGCAAAAAGGTCTGAGACAAAGTGTACAGATATCATATGTCTGGGGTTTTGGATAATAATGCCTACGGTGAGAAGTCCAGGGAGTGGTTAACTGAAGGCAAGTCAGGGTGTCGCAGGGCATTTGCTGAGTATGATAAATGCTCCTGTGCGTGCTCCTGCTTCCTGGGGGAGGCAGAGAGTGCTGGCCAGGCCAAAGAGGGTCTCTGCAGACCCCAGCTGAAGGGACTGAACCCTGAAGATGCTCAAGACTCTGGACCTTGGTCTTGCTGCAGGGCTGGTAGGAGGTATCTGAGGTGGAGAAAGGGACCTTTGCAGGCCCTTGCCAGTGTCCCCTTGACAGCAGACAGAGGAGGAGCTGCTTGTGGAGACCCACCAAAAAGGATGCATGCTTTCAGCTGCACTTCCACTCCTGGATCAGAGGGCCTGAAAAGTCCCAGAGTCTGTTAAGGTCTGGGTCCATTATGCAGTTTTTCTTGCTCACATATAGTGTTACGTGTGTAAAGGGCACTGTTGGGAGTCAGACAAGGACTACCCCCATCAGGCAGTTCAAGCTGTGAAGATGTTGGATGACTTGAGTTTATGCAACTTGCTTTTCTAGGCAAGACCTTTTTTTGGGGATCTTTCAACTCTTTTTATGAGTAACAGCCTGGCAAGATCTCCACTTTAACAAGTTGCCTCAAGAAGCAGTTGAAGATTTTACAGAAAACTTCTGACCATACCTGTCCTAACCTGCAGCTTCTCAAGTGGTTTTTATTATTTCAAGAGTCATGTGGCTGTACTGCAAGTTTTATTTCGCTTCCTCAGACTTAATTCCCAAAAGTCATCAGAGACACATTGATCAAAGCGTGGCTCTGTCCCTCTGATCTCTGGGAACCTGCTGCCAGAGTATACTGCCCTGAGCCTTGCCCAGCCCCGAGGCCAGGGGTGGGATATCCACATCTTAGGGTATCCATCCCTGCAAGGAGAACAATGTTTCTTGAGAGTGGAGCAGGGATACTGGTCCCTGAGCCTCTTGCCAACTCCCCCTGTCCACCTGCCCTGCTCACAGCTGCAGGTGACCCCTTCTCCATGTCCTCAGCCAGATGAAACCTCTACCCACATCTCATCTGCTTTGGTTCAAACTCCTCGGTCTTCACTGGAGCACTCAGGGCTTTTGGGCCATCACAATGTTGCCTATTCTCCTTTGTAAGCAAACAGCTGCAGCTGATTTTCTACTCCATGTTCTCTTTTCCCTTACAAGCCACGCTATACACGACTTGTCCTTTAAAAAAGTCACTTCCGTCCCCTTCCCTGCATGCATATATCCCTCCCTCTGTCCTCTCTAAGTGCCAAACTACACATGGCTTGGTGTCCTTGCTGAGATCTGCCTTGGCACCACAGAGGGGCTCCTCATTGTGGGGCAGCTGGTGTGATCTATCCCTGGACACAGGCACTTTCCTCCTGCTGGAAAAAGAACATTTGGGCTATTAGCAGAGAGGAAGCTCACAGTGTCATGAAAGTTTATATCAAACAATTGTTGTACCAAAGGAGCTGGAAAAACAATTTTTTTTTTTTAAACACCGCTGTATCATTTCCCTTTTTTTTTTTTTTTAAACAAAAGCTCAAACACTTCAGCTATAAAAAAGTGGACAGTGTATTAACTCTTTGTGTTGTTTGCATAAACCTCAAAAAACCCCTGTGAGTTTCAGCCCAAAATGCTGTGTCTGTAATCTTTCATGATGGATTCTTATCTCAAAGTTGTGTTTCAAAATAAGTTCTAATAAAAATTATGCACCAGCCAAGGCAGGAAATACAATCCTTGCCCTACCCTTTCTATCTTGTTCCCCATGATTACAGACCTATTGAGTGTGCTGTAAGGAAACACACAATAGAATGAGATCAAATAATAAATGGAAGCAATACATCAGCCATATACTCCTCTAGCCCAAAACAACTTTCCCCTCCAATTTCAGTCCACAAGGCCATGAACAGGACAGCATGTATTACCCTTTGTGGGTAAAAGGTATATTAAGGGTAGAGGAAAAAAATGTGCATTGATTTTGCAGGTGAACACATAGTAGAATTTTCCAAAGGAATCCTAAGGCTGAAAAGATGTGTGGATTCAAGTAATGTATCTGTCACATATGAGTGTTTTAAGGTTGCTTAAAGAAGGGTTGAGGGGGGGTGGTTTGTACCACCACAGTATCGCAGTGTTGATTTTTATACAGTAACTTATTTAAAAAGACAGGTATTTCATTAATCTGTGTGATCTTTTTTTCATTGGGGATGTGCAAAACTGTGGTACCCTGAACCAAGTGTGTTTTCTTGTCTCTGGGAGACAAGTTTAGTCTTTACCAAGTATTTGCCCAAAATTCTCTCAGAACTGGAGAGAAGTATGTTTTTCCCACATTTCTCATCCTGACTAAGCTTTGATGAACTTAGTTTGCAGAAGTCTGTCCAGAAGTCCGTAGTGGTCCCCAAACTACAAGAACTGCTACACCTTGCTACACAAACTCTGGATTAACCCAAAATTATGAGATGAAAGACCAGTAAATTTTATCATTGGTTTATTTTCTGTAAGATACTGACATATTACCTGTTGTTCCCAAAACTTTACAGGGAACTACATTGCATGATATAAACAAAGTTACTATATAAGCTGATGTTAAACAAATTGTGTCTTACAGTGAATTTTTTTATGACAAATGACTCAAAAAAGTTACAAGAGTCTGTTTTTGTGAAACCATTTATCTATTAGTAAAGCTGCAATATTGTAATGTAGCTTTAGCATTCATGATGTTTTAATACTAATACTTCACTAGATTTTGCAACCTAGGTGTTGGTATTATAGACGGCATGAAACAGCATTTTGTCTCTGAAAGGTTGAGCAAAGGCTAAATATCCTTAAATTACACTCATGGCAGTATAAATGTTTTGAGTTCTTTTGCAATCACAGTTTTGTTAAGCAGCAGCATTACTTTTGTTGAACTTGTAAACTTTCCAGTACAAACTTGCTTTTGTTGACAGTATGGTTTTTGCAGCATTTGCAAGATAAAAAACTATTTTGATGATCAGAAGAACCTGGCACTTACTTATAAGAGAAATAGGAACAAATGTTGACATTATTTTTTTGTTCTATTGTGGTAGGCACTTGCAGAGGATAAAGTCCATTAAAGCATGAGAGCTGATGAGACATAATAAGAATAATGTAAATACATAAGTAGATAATTGTCTGGACAGTTGCATGGAGTTAAGCGTTTTAAGCTATTATCTGTGTGTATTGACTGGTCCATAAGCATCTGGGTCTATGCTTCATGAGCAGCATGAGCTGGGAGAGATAAGAAGATGCTGAAAGCTGTGAACTGGGGACCCAGCCTGGGCTGAGGTGTTTCAGTGACCTCTGTCTTTACATTAGGGCTGGGTTTGCAAGGGGAGAACCTGGTTGGCTTGATTTCCAGGCGTGCCTTTACTCTGCAACTTCATGAACCAAAGTTATTGCTGTCACCTTCCTTTAGCAAAAACCACCTCAGTGTGGCTCCTTGTTTGCAGAGGGGAATTGGACACAGCTGCTGGGACACATAACAGTTGGTAGCCCTTTGCTGTGTAAAAGTCACAGACAATGAACTAAATGTTCACAGCCTGTGTGCAGCAGGAGAAAACGACACTAATGCCTGTGGAAAAAACAAAAGGAGGCAAGCAGGAAATAAACGAAAAAAATCCATGAGAAAATGGATTTTGTGGTGTGTTTAACCATGGCTGGGAGGAGGTGCCTATGAAATGAGAAAGTTTGCTTGCTTGCCTGTAGGGTTTATTTGTTTTTTAAAGTTTCCTTTAAAAGGAGCAGGAAAAATCAAGCAAAAAGTCGAGTTTCTCATCAGCTGGTGACTCAGACAGCTCAAGCTGTGAGCAGCTCTGTGATTTCTCACTAAGCAACATGTGGTTCTCTCAGCCTTGGTGCAGAGACCCCCTTGAAAGACCCATTTGGGCAAGCTGAAATTTATGCTACTGTCTAAAACTAGGGGAGCAGATGGACTTTTATTGGGAGAGGAGTGCCCTGACTGAAAGCAGGATTAGCTTTGTGGAAAATCACCTGTGCTAAACACTAGTTGGGGGCAGTGACTGATTTAGTGGCAGTGGGTGGAAGAAGCCAAACATCTGTTTCCCTCAACCCTTTTAAACATTTCTCTCATCTTTCATAGCGTCAAGCCTAAAGTATTTCAAGATCAAAGTTCTCAGCTTCCTGAACATTTCCTATATTTAGCTACTACCTGAATGAAGCAATGACCTTTCTCAATAAGAGATGAGTTGGATGAACTGGGATTCTTACCTGTGTGCACAGCTTTCTTCCTCATACCCAGCATGGCCATGAGTGCCCACCATTACACATCCCTGTAGTGTCAAGCTCATCTGAAATAAAGTTTCACATCTGTTTATTGATGATGGACAGCACTAGGACATCCTTTGCTAAAGATGCAGTTGATCTGGGATGTATGAGATTACAGAAGGGCAAGACTTGGGTTTTCACCCCATGTAAATTGCCAAAATTTTTGACATTTTTGACATTTTTGACTTGAACTTCTCGTTTAGCATCTAATGCAGACCACCTGAAATCTTCTACTTTGACCATTTCTAAGCCTTTTATTTATGAATCAAGCTACTATTAATTTACTATATATGTTATGGATACATATTGTAGGATACATATGCATGTGTCAATAAGCACTGAATTTTTTCTTTCATTGGAAAGGTTAAAATGGGCCATTCTGACAATTCTGAATCTGAAATACTTTCCAAAACATATTTTTCCAGTTTCTCTGGAGAATTTCCCTCTAGTTCTATAATGAAACCATTCAAAATAGACTAAACAGGCAAAGTATTTGAATGACAGTATTCCAAATGGCAGACACTTCAGAGAGAAGCATTAGTATATGCTATGTGTTTTTTGACACATCCTGGTTCTTTGGTACAGTATGTATTAAAAATCTCTTCTCTTTTTTCCATGATATTCCTCATTTGTGGAGGGTGTGCTCCTTGGAACAAACTTGCTGTCCAAACAGTCTCAGGATGAGGGCTATTACAGTTGAAAAAGCTGTATAACTGGCCTTTATTTAATTAATGGCAATATACCTTGCAGTCATTCATAGTTACATTATGGGTTGAGGCTTTTTTCTAACTTTGTTTTCTGTTGCTGAGGCTTTGATTATTTTTTTGAAAGAACAAGAAAGCTGTAGGTATCTGTACCACTTTGGAGCTTCTGTAAGAGTTTAGGTAGATTGAAAAAGCATTTCTAAGAGCTGACTGAATTGGATAATTTTTGTTTTCCATATATTTTTTTCCTCTCTTTTCCCTGTCTCATCCATACTGACACAACTGGCATTTTAATTACATAATACTGCGCTTCTTCAAGTTGCATTTCCCCATGATGGTGGAATAGCAGTTCTCCCATCAAGATGCACGAAAGTGTATACGGTTGTGCATGTGGGAAGGAATTTAATATATTTTTATGCAAAACTCATCTATACTTCAAAAATGAGCCAATTTCCATGTGGAAACAGATTTGGCCTCCTTTAAAAACTGGCTGACTTCCCTGGAAAATGTATCCATTTCGGCCAACAACTCTCTAAACTAACAGAACTTTCTTTGCGAGCATTTTAAACCCAAAATGCAGTACAGAAAACTTTTCAGAGTGAGTTTGTTTGCTGTCTTATACTTCTTCAGTGGTCACCCAGCTATGAAATTGGCTTGGTGTCATACTGAGCAGCTTCAGGTTTTCCAGAAGTGTAAGACAGCAGCTCCAGTCCCAAGCAATTGAAAAATACCCCAAGTTTATCCTCTCATCTGGAGTGTGGTATTGGCTACAACATAGAGCTCCCTGGTGTCGTGATGGGACACTCATTCTGCATTCATGGAGAGGAATGTCTAGCACAAGATGGTCCCCAAACACCACCCAGACCCAGTCCTAACTCAGGGTCTGAAACATCTTGATAAACCACCCAGGCACACTGAAAATGGAGAGAAACGTATCCTTTTGCAGTTGTGATGCTGTGTGAGTAAATTCCTGGGCACCATGCTAAGACTTCACTGTAGAGTTTGGCTTGTGCCAAGGGTGGATTTTGTTACATGGCTGTAGATGTGCTGCATGCCTTGCCTTTGCCCCTAGAAATGCCCAGACTGCTGGGGGATTAATACAGATTTGCACAATGTCTCCAGGGCTTGTACAAATGTGGTAGGAACAGCAGCATGAAAAAGGGCATTTGCGCCTTTTGAGAAAGGCTGCTCTGTTAGTGGAAGGTGAGGGAACATGCAGTCTAATACCTGACATTTGACTTATTTTTCAAATCAAACTATCTTTCCCTCTGGCTTCTTTGTCACCCCAGTCCTGTAAATCTCACTCTCTGAGCAAGTGGCTTCTGGTGGCTGGAATCCATCTGATCCATCCTGACCAGCTCTGCTGTCAGAGCATGGTGAGGTCCCACAAGATAGTGAGCTGCAGGACACCGTGTGAGGAGCCCCATCCTCCAGCTCCCATGCCCTGTCCCTGTCAGCTGCCCCTCTGCAGCTTCCCCCTCCTGTGACCCACTGCTACAGGTGTGTCACCCATCACTAAAGAGGACACAATGAGGACCTCCCTGTCCCAGACCAAATTAAAACCTGCAGCTATTCTCCCCACTGAGCTGGTCTTGGACTGATGATGACAGCAATGGGGCTTTGAGGAACATGGTCTGGTGGAAGGTGTCCCTGCCCACAGCAGGAGGGCTGGGACTGGATGGCTCTTAAAGGTCCTTTCCAAATAAAACCATTCTGTGGTTCTGTGATTCCATGATCCTATGATAAAGTGCTTTTCTCTGGGTCACACAACAAGTGAATGGGAGAACGTGTTTTACAACAGGTTCCTATCAAATTTAAAGCACACAGCTCAAAACCCACTCACTAGCTACTTAAACAAGTAAAGAAAATTCTCTTGGAGGATTTTTTTTTCTTGGTGGGTTTTAACACGTCACTATCTTTCCCTTTTGAAAACATATATTAAAAACTCCAACATAATTTCTTTCCTTGCCAATGTCAATGTAAGAGGAGGAAGAACATTGTCATTTGGGTTGCTAATGTGCTATTCTGTTGTCATAGCAATAAAATATTGTTATTATGTTCAATTTTTATTTAGGAATTGTCTTTAAGCTTCAGATTTAAACTGATTTAACCATTTTTCTCAAGTGATTGGTGTCATACTTTGGACAAGAAGAACGAAGTTAAACGGAAAAGAGCAGCCGGTCCAGGTACTCTTTCATTTTTCTGATAATTTTATGTCTCTTCTTGTGGTTACTGTCCTTAATAGAGACATCCTGAAGCTGGTTCAGCTAATCAATACATTTATGCAACAGTCAGGGGCTGCCATATGGTGACATTCTCCTCTGAGCCTGTTCCCGACTCCTGGCTGGGTCTATTTCTGGATTTACTGAGAATCCTCTGAGAATAACAGCTGGGTGTAAAATGATAGCCCGAGGGTGCTGTCCAACACACACTTCAGATTTTGGATTATTTATATATTTAGGCAGATAGTGATAAAGTGGAACTCTCTCCCTTATGGTTTCTGATTCTAGAAAGCAGGCTTTTGTACAGGCTCACCAAATGCTCAGACTGAGGCAGTGCAGCAGCTTCCTGGAGGCATGTGGTCTTGGTATAGACACATCTACAAAATGAACCTGCTGGAATACAGAATTGTGGGCTAAGGTGCTTGCCCCTCGGCGATGGATGCATTGTAAATGACTGCTGGAGATTGAACTTTTTTGACTTATCCAAGAGGAATTGCAGAAGAAGGTGCTGTAAGTGGCTCCCTGACCTCAGTGACACCTGCTTGGGCTCCTCAGGTGTATTGATGCATACTTTGGGTATGTTTTATTGGCTCCTTTGTCATTTCTGCACATGCACAGAGCAGCAAAGCACAAACTAATTCACTTTATGTTGTCTGCACCTGAAAACCGCTTGTTCCCAGACCATCTTAGAACAGCTTGTGTCACTTCTTTAAGCACACACTGTTCAAGACTGTGGCTAAAGGGAGTTGAAGTATTCCCCAGTGCAGATTTTCCCTCTCATTCTGCAGTATGCCTACATTCCATGGAGAGTGAACTGTTTTGCAGTTACCACTCAGATTACGGGGTTTGTTCCCACCTCATGGGCATTTCCACCGCATGTCCAATCTCAGCACTGAAGGTCCAAAACACACGTGGACTCACCAAATGTTTGTCTTTGGTCTGGGAGAGCGTTGTCAGGGTGGGAGGAGTTGCTTGCAGCTACTCTGCAAAAGGTTTCAAATAATCCCAAACAATTGACCTCTTGAAAACTTTTAAAGGTCCCCACAATTTCGGCCATTTCCTTTTTCAACTGGATGGGCATTATAGGATGAAATAGTGAGAAAGTGGAAGAACCAGATCTTACAGAGCACAGCAGGTTAATCTGAATTAAGATCACCACAAGTTACTTGGTGCTCAGTGGCTGAACAACTCACGCCTCTTCTGTGAGGATGCAAACTGCTATGGAGCACCTGGGATGAAGTGGTGCTGGCAGGTCCTCGGATGAGTGTGTGCCTGGCATGGTGACCATCACTTGAGGTGCTTCATTTTAGTTATACACAAGACCCATTTCAGCCCAGGACCTTCTCACATTTCTAATTGCTTTCAAGACTGAAGCTGTAGGCACCACCCATCAATGATTCACATTTCTAGAGGCAATTGTTCCCATAAAAGAATGAGCTATATTTTGTACATAGGAGTGAATGACCCTATGGAGAGTAAAATATTTTCCCAGCCAATTTATTTCTATGCCGGAAAACGCTACCCTAGGAGTAACTTATCCAAGGATTTCCAGATATAACTTCCAATAGACTTTAAAAGTAAGATGGATTTCCCAGGCAGACAGAGGCCAAAGGATATTTTTACCACACTATTCATTGGTAACAGAGAGATGTGCATGAACTGATTAGAAAATAGACTTTGATATGTCACAATATGGTCTCGTAATTCAGTTCTGTGACCTACCATTAGTGGAAACAAATGCCTGCATTTCAATAACATCTACTGCCACTTCCCTCTTTTAGTGCAGAAGGTAAAAAGTGAGAGGAGGCAATGTTAAACACAGTTTTGTGTAGACCTTTGAAGATTTATGTTGGAAAGTGTTTTGACATTTATAAGGCACATTTAATCACCACAGGTGGTGTGGGGTAGATAGATACTTTACTGCTCACACTGAGAAATTGCAGGAATTATTTCAATGTGGTCATACAATGTGGTATAATGGGAGGTGTTGGTATCTATTGAGGCTAAGCAGTGCAGTTAGCAGTTCATGGACATAATTCCTGGTGTTATTCATAGAACAGAGAACATGGGGTTTGAGATGGGTATTTTATTTTAGCCCTCTGTCCCCATCACCCTCTGGAATCCAAATTGCTGCTTTGACTTGGATGTTGTCTCCTGTCCCTTCAAATAATGTAGCAATATGGGAGTGCAGGTCAGGGCCAGACTGAGCACCTGGATAATACTGTGATCACCATTCCCAGAGAATGTTACACTCTCCACCTTACTCACCTGCATGACCATGAAATTATTCTTCCTACACATGTAAAGGATCAAAAAGAATAAAAAACATGCAGTTTATTCAAATCCTATTAATG
Source organism: Margarornis squamiger (assembly GCA_035222235.1). Taxonomy (NCBI): domain Eukaryota; kingdom Metazoa; phylum Chordata; class Aves; order Passeriformes; family Furnariidae; genus Margarornis; species Margarornis squamiger. Next base: position 67,299,327 of record JAWWTY010000123.1, read on the forward strand.
GGATCAGTCATTAGGTCAACCCCATTACTAACTTTCAGGAAAGGATGGAGCCCCATCCCTGCCTTCCCTCAAGCCACTGAATTACCCATCTTCAAGGTGGTTTCTGAACAGATATTTCTTGCTGCACTGTCTTCAGTGAAACAGTGGCCAAAACCAAAACCAATGAAAAATGTAACTTAAAAAAATTTGTTTCATATTTTAGGTAACCTCTTATAAACCCAGAAAACACTCAAAGTCTTGAATGCCCAATGCCTGCCCACATCTGGAATCAAATAGGCACCTTCTCCATATGGGGAGAGGTGGCCCTGGAGGAAAAAGTCCAAGGTCCACTCAGGAGGAAATGGAGAGGAGGCTGGATACAGGACTATCACCAAGTGAAGTTGGTGCTAATGGCCCTGGGCTGAGCTGAAATGGGGTCCTGGGCCATGGGCAGGGAGCTGTGAGGGTCTCAGGGGAAGCTGGGCAGGGATATTAACACATACTGGTGCTCTCGGGGCATTGACAGTCTCTGCTATTTTCTTTACATTTCTTGAATTAACTTCACAAGACCAAAAGATAGGGAACAGCAGCAGCTTGGGAAGGTAAGCAGGAATGTGCATTCAGAGGTGTCAGCTTGTTAAAAACTTCTCTGAGCTTAGCAGCCCTTGAGGTGGGGGTAAACCAAGGAAGAGAAATCATTGAACCAAGCCAGTGTTCAAGGAGCTCTCTGCCATGCATAGCACTTTATGGGCCTCAAGTAGCCTTAAAGAAAGTAACCTGTAAGTTCTGTAATTGATTTCAGCAAGAGGAAAATTAAGGCTGTATGTTTAGAGACTCTGTTAGGAAAAAGATTTTGCAATTCCCTTTGAAAACAGCACCTTGGTGTGATGAGGACTTTCATCATTGCTGGATGTTTATTCAGAGCAAGAACAACAGTTACATACTGGAGGAGTATGGCTGACCAAATTAAGAGGGTCTGTCCCTAGCTGTTTCATGGCTAAAATCCAAATATAGCTTCAGCCTATATATATGCCCATATAAACACAGACACCTTGCTAACATGTGTGAGTTAGGAATGAGTTTGCCATCGGCTCTTTTCATAATAAACAGAGGTAGAGACAAACCTATGACTCAGATCTGGGTGAGCTTGACTAATAAGTGGAGGGAGAATAAAGCTCTGCTTTGCCCAGACTACTGCTTTTTAGGAGCAGAGGCAGGCTGACATCTGTGTACTTCCTACACCTTAACCAAGTCAGATAAATCCAGTCTAGAAAGCTGTTTCTTCTTGTCTTCTTGCCTCACCTATTAAACTATATAATATTATGCTTTTCTCCATAAAGCCAGTGCCTATCCTGGGGGGGGGTGGGGGGGGTGATTAATTTAATTAAAATACCAGTTCTGCACTTCTCTTCTGTTCTGCCCATGAGGTCAGCATGTGGCACCTATAGTTTTAAGCTAGTTTCTTCCCTTGGAAAGGGCATCCTGACCCCAGATTTCTCTAGCCTGGATGGTTGGAAAGGTGTGGTTTAAGTATATCTAAATGGTTCATCCCCTTTTGAGGCCATTTACTGAGACCTCCAGTGTCCCCAGAGGCACGTGCCTTGGAAATATTAAATGGGTATATTAAGAGACATCGTGTGACAGACTTTTAAAAGCTGGTTTACCTTCCCATTAGTGCATGTTAGGCCTTAGTAAACCAAACAAAAGGTGATCTTAGAGCCAGGAGGATCAACACAGCATTAATTTATTTTCTGTTGGCTCATTCACAGCACATTTCCAAGAAAATCCTTAGGGCCCAACTATTTCAATGCTTAGAGGGCTTTAATTTGGGGACGGTTAAGGGCCTTCCAGGCCACAAAGCAACTGGATCTCCCAATGTGACCGCTTTAATAGCACTGATGGGAGAACACTAATCCAAGAGAAATGTGAGCTGTGGGTGGGAGACACAAGCTCTATAGTTGGTACAAGTGTAGGTGTTCAGACTGGACAAAGATGTAGAAATGTGTCTGTGCTGCCTTTGGATATAGGGCCCTCGTGGGGAGCCGTGAGTGAAACACCAAAAAGTTTGCTCAAAGTCCAACTCTGTCACTGCACTTTCATAATAATGAGGCAAAATATTCTTCTCCCACCAAAGGTGTGTTCTGTTTTCTGACAGTTAATGCAGTGAAACAAATTTCCCAATTGGCAGCAAAATGAGATGCTGTAATTTCCATAGTGTTTGGGCAATTTGAAGGGCTTGGCAGACAGTGGAAACTTTTTCAAGAGCTGGAGGCCAGAGTGCTGCTTGGCTGCATGAAAGTTTTCCCCTGCGTGGCCACGTGCCCTCAGAACTGACCTTGTGCCCAGGGAGGCTGGTGGAGGTCTGGCCCTTGTCTTTTGGGGAAATACAGCAGCCAGAAGTGGAAAAACACCTGTATCGAGCCCAGCCAGATGGAGCTGCCAGTCTGAATGAGTCCAGTTAGGAATTAAAAGCCCCAGCTGACACCCTGTGGTGCCAGTAATGTTTCTCTTAGTCAGACTCGTCATATGAACTGTGTTAGCGCTGCTAATTTCCATCAGCATGCTGTGTGGGTACTTACTTTGCTATGCATTTCTGTGAATGAAAAAACTGCATTGGGTCTACCAATGTCCATCAGTGGTCTGTCTGGGCACTCACTTTGATACACACTGCTGTGAATGAAACCTCAGCAGAACGCCAATTCCAGCATTCCTGAATATTGGCACTGCTTATAACTTGTATCTGAATTTAGTCCCAGTCTTCCAGTCTAGACCTGGCACGTCACCTTTGCCTGGAACAAAAATACAGATCCAAGCACTTTTTGTTCTTGCTGTGTTGGATTTCTTGACCCAGGTTTCTCAGCTGAAGAGTTTCTTTTTCTTTTACTCTTCTTGCTTTCTTTTTTCTTCTCTTTCTGAGTTACATGGGGTTTATTTCTCATTTATTAAATTACAGATGAGAAGCAAAGGCAGTGTTTGCTGATCAGTTACATGCCCTCCTTATTATGTACTTGCTGTTCAATTTTTTTTAATCCAACTTTGCCAGAGTATCCTTGATATTCTTCAGAAAAGATAAATAATTTAATCAAGTCACAAAGCCAAAAACTTCCTAACATGTTAACTATCGAGCATCTTCCCATTGTTATGACTGGTACAGGTAATGGTAGTATTACTGTTTATTATTAGTTGTCTGAAATCAGCACTGATTTTACAAAGGGTGTTACTGTGAACATGTTAATTTGTGGAACTGAAGGCAGCTTTCATCTGTTTGATCTTCTTCAGCACTGGTGGAGGGCTTAGACTATTTCTGGCCTGGTGTGTAGTTGGAAAGTGAGTAATTATATAATCTCAGTTGGTCCATCTTTGGTCAGCATTGCATCTTGCACTGTGGAAAAAGCCTTGCTTGAAAGTGGAGGAAGTGACCAAATGGCCACTGAGAAACAGTTACATGCGAGGGGTAATGGTTTTGAAGTAAAAGAGAGGAAATTTAGATTACATATAGGGAAGAAGTTTTGCTACAATCAGGATGGTGAAACACTGAAAACAGGATTCCCAAAGAGGTGGTACATGCTCCATCCCTCGAAACACCCAAGGTCAGGTTGGACAGGGCTCTGAACAACCTGATCTAGCTGATGATGTCCTTGCTCATTGCAGAGAGCTTGGACATAGTTTCTGTGAAGTCAGTCAATCAGAAGTCAACAAAGCTGCAGAGATTTCTATCAGCTGAAGATAGGGCAAATAGTTTCTTCTGCCAACTGGAAGAAAATGCAACTTATCCTATGTTCAAGCTGGGCTTCCCAGTGTGGATGGTGTTGCAAACCTCACTGCTCCCTCCAGTTCAGCACGATATTTCTGTTCCCTTGTGCATAGTGCACTACAAGAGTACCTGCTGCCTGAGCAAATGTGAGTAATCCAATGCTGGTGTGGAACCCTTGGGGAGATTCAGGCTAGATTAGGACTTGCAAATGTGAAAAAAAAAAAAAAAATTAATCACTAAATAGCACAGCCTTTATTTAGTAATTAATTAGTTGACACAGTGCCTCAAGGAAAGAAATCAACCAATGTGTGTACATGTATATGCACGTCTTTCTCTCTCATTATATGTATGTGCAGTTATTTTAGTCACATAAGTCATGTATATGGCTAAATTTATCCTTCTGTGAGTCTGGTTTGCACCCTGAGCAGACAGAAGGTCTCAGATTGTGAAGAACTGTGGAACATCTGCAACCTCATTTCCCCAGTGCTGTGCCAGGCGGCCTGGGGTAACATGACACAGTCCAGAGGCTGCTTTTGGGACCCAAGGAAAAGTGGGTCCCAAAAGCTGTGTTGAAGTAGAACATTTCCAGAACTACTTCCTCAGTAAGGCCTTTTAGGGACTTCATAAGAGTCTGACAGCATGGGTGCTAATGTGGTCAATTTTTCCAGAGGAGAACCCTCACCCAGGGAGTGAAAAACCAATCACAGACTGTCTAAAGGACACAATGGCACAGTTACTCCAGTGTAACCCAGCTAATGTCATCTTTACAGAAAGGGAGGACTATGCAGAATGTATTTTTTGGTGGAATTGTACTGATCCTCTGTTATGGCGTGCACTGTGACATTTTGCAAGGATTTTAGAGATATTTGAAATGGGTATTGACAAATAAACAAAAATTACTAGGAAAAGCATGTTATAAATCCTGAAAGACTTAGCTTTTGTTTATGCTTAGCCAATCAGTCTTTACCATCGGATCACAGAGCTGGGCAATGTGTTTTCAATATCCAACAGAATTGTTAATATATTACTTTGACATTGTCTCGAGGACCAGGCTGAGAATTCCAGTTTCCACTGGGATCACTGAGAGTTATGGCAATGCAGTCAGTGCACTTTATAAGAATTGTCTCATGCTGATAGCTCCCTAAAAGCTGTTGTTAGTGATTGTTGAACAGGAATGTTTCTGGAAGTGAGGCATAGCAATAGGAACCATGTGACTATTTTTCAGAATTTTTTATTAGTGCAACTGGAAAAAAAAATTTGCTGACAAAATTTGGGGAAAAGTCTGAAGTTGGTAGTGTAGCCAGGAATGAGAACTGCATGGTCAACCAGAAGCAGAAATGTCTTGATAAAACATATTCTTATGCAAGCAAATAAAGTAGATACATTGAGGAAGAGAACAGAAATTAATTCAGAGTTATTCAGAGGCAATTGTGGAAAAACTGATGAGACTGAGTTCTGCTGTCATGGTTTATCCCAGGGGTTAGGAGGGACCAAGAAACACTGTGAGTTTAGTGTGGAGGTAATTTAACTTAAACAGTGAAAAAACATACTCAGTTTCAGTGCCTATAATTGACAGAAATACCATTTAAATGATTTTTGAGGAATAAAGAAAATGCCTTCACAACCAAAACATTTGGCACTTACAGAGTTCTGTGTTCAGCCAGCCCAAAGGAAGTGAAGTAGTTGAATTTGTTTCAACATCTACGTACCTCCACGTGAAGAAAGTACCAGCTCCTGAAGTGTCCTTTCAGCTTGTGAAGAACACTATAGTGAGGGCCTAAGTGCTGAAGCCAGACCTTTTCAGGCTGACAATGAAATGTGAGTTTTAGCAGTGCAGGCAGTCAACATTTGAAACAAAAAGTGGCAAGAGAAACAGCCATTTCTCCAACTCATATTGTCCTTATACCAAGACTGATGGTCTTTCTAGGAAAAATACTCTAGTATTACACAAATAAAAATTCTTATCACAATATCAGACAACTGGGAGAAATGCAGGGTACTGTGAGAAAAGTTATGCAAATTGATTAAAAAGCCTTCTTTCTTTCTTTCTTTCTTTCTTTCTTTCTTTCTTTCTTTCTTTCTTTCTTTCTTTCTTTCTTTCTTTCTTTC
>JAWWTY010000123.1:67305268-67336664 GCA_035222235.1 Margarornis squamiger
TCTTTCTTTCTTTCTGTCTGTCTTTCTTTCTCTCTCTCTCTCTTTCTCTCTTTCTCTCTTTCTCTCTTTCTCTCTTTCTCTCTTTCCTTTTTTTTTTTTACCTTAAAACCCTATGAGCAAAATTGGGCTATTTCAGGTTGAGCTATTTAAACTCTCTGAATATTTTGTGCTAACAAGTTTTCCTGAATTGCATCAACTAGACATGTGAAAAAGACTGTGAAGGAATCCAAGGACACATCTTCAGGCACAAACAGATATCTATGAAATGCTGATTTGGTGCCTGGCTTTCCAGAGCACACCAATTGCAATGGAACTAGCAACTCTTCATTTACCCATCTGATACATTGTAGGTCTCCTAGTTCCTCAGATCCCCAGAGTAATCACTAGCAATATCCAGTGTGAATTACTAATCAAGCCGCTATTAATCAAATGTAATTAGGGCAGCCCATTAATCAAGGTCTAGAGTTCACAGGACTTGGAAGAAATGTAAGAGGTAGCAGCCTTTGTGATGGCTGAAAGGAGATTGCAATGGAAAATTAATATATATATGTACATTTTCCTAAATGATTCTATAATTCTATGGCTGGACTAGATGATCTTAGATTTCTTTCCCAACCTAAATGACTCTATGATTCTCTGATTTTCCATCTCTCTGATTCCTGACTGTACTATTTCAGTCTAGTTTTCCATTTCAGTTTCAAAATAATTTGCATGCAATGTTTTGAGCACTGCATTTTGCCAGCTTAAAAGAAGACAGTCTCCCTGTTGCGAAGAGCTTTTCCTGTGTCATCAGTGAAGGGTTCAAACAACTTATTTATTTTAGATGTCTGACTCAAGTCAAAGGTGACCTCTCACAGCTTTCAAGCAGGATCCATCCTCTGGCCAACTGGTCTGTCTGGGATGGCCAGCAAAGCAGCATGTGCTTCTCCTGGCTCAGCAGCACGTAAGACAATCCTGGGACATTGCAGAAGGTGAGGGGACACAGGAGATCAGAGGAGGGGAGGTGGTCCTGGGGGTATCCAGAGGGGAGAGGCATGCAGTCTGCAGAGACGGGGGATGGCAGTGAGATCAGGAGCATGGTGGTGCTGCTGGTTTTGGGGTGGCACAGTTGTAAGGGGCAAGGCAAACATGATCATAGTATCTACTGCGCTCTGAGCTCAGGCTGAGGCTGAAAGGTAATGCTTCAAACGAGGGCAGAGAGTATTTAGCACCTTCCCATGCCAAGGTCCTCACTGCTGATCCTTGAATATCTTTTCTACCCAGTCAAGTCAGCTTGTGCTTGGGAGAGATTTAATATCAAACATAGTGTGAAATTCAATCTCTCCTGTTAGACGAGCTTTGACAATGGAGCTGCCATGTGCTTGGTGGGTCATGTCAACCTTAATTTACTGCCCCTGGGTGCTGTGGAAATGTCTCAAGACTGTCACACTCCCACACTGCTGAGCTCTTGGCTTGTACACAGTGACCAGGCAGAAGGTAATCACAGGAACGGGACCTTTAGAGGGGGAAAAAAGGATTCGAAAGCAGCCACAGGCACTCTCCAGTGTTATTAGACCTGTCTAAATTTTTGTGGACTGGAACATTACTGACAATACAGCAAGCCACCAAATGACACACAAAAAAAAAAAAATCAGAGTTGGTAAAAGAGGACTGCATGGGACATTCAAGGAAAAGAGGCAAGAGGGAAGAAGCATTATCTTCAATTTATAATAAGGGGAAAATGGGAGTGGGAAAAGAGTCAGAAGACCCCTCCTCAAGTGCCAGATCCACTTAGACTGCAAGAGAGGAGGTTAACTTCTTTTGCCATAGATAAAATATACACAAAACATCTATAGTTTTGGTGAGAACAATAATAAAAAAGGGAAATAATCAATAGCATCTTTCTTCTGAATCAGCTTCAGTGTCTTCCTCATGCCCTAACCCAAGGACTGTTGTTGCTGTTTGATTCAGGCTGCTCTTCCCACAGCATACAGAGTTACAGCACATGTGAGGTTAATTCTGCAATTTTAGCTCCATTTCCCACTGAACATTTTTTCATGTATTTCAAACAGTGCAAGCAAAGAGACATTGTTTTACTTGTAGAAACCAAGCATAAAGAAATCAAAACTGGAATGCCAGGACTCCCTCATTAAAGATGAAATGCAGATGCAGCATGGTGCAGTTTTGTAGGCAGACTGTGTAGAGTAAAAGTCCCTTAGTCTGTGTAAGCTCAAGGGTCTGTCCCCATACTGCCCCTCTCTGCAGCTCAGAGATACCTTGTTTTGTGCTCAGTTCTTTGGCATTGGATGAAAGTCCATGTACTGCTCTATATCAGATCAGTCGTCTGAATGGGAAGTCAGGTTTAAATAGTTTAAGGACAGAGGAAATCTTTCTTTCTAAATAAATATCACAAAAGCCAGATAGTCATTAAAATACTGTTTGTGTAGGAAAGAAGCCAGTAAAATTATGCATGAAGGTGCTGAGCCAGGCAGTAAGATTATGGAGTTTTCTGACGTAGACCCCTCTGATGCAGCTTGTGGAGGCTTCCTCAGCAAGAGGCAGCTGGACCTTCTTCAGCAACATTAGTTTGGGGAATGAAAATATGTTTTTTGTGATGGCTGGTCCAGATGGGCCTGCCAGAAATCCAGCTTTCATTCCCTGCTGTTAATCAAGATAGTGAGGTTTAGCTGAAGAGGATCTGTCTGGTATGCCATGAGGACCCCTCTCACCCCTGCTCCCAGGATTTAAATGCAAAATATGTAGGTGGTTCCTTGGACACATGTTCTTTGTCGTCTTCACTCAGTAATACCCCAACCCCTCTGCTACAGGATCTCTCCACAATGAATATTGTGGTCCCCTATTAGACATAAGCACAAGGTGAGTGGAAGGCATGGTCTGAAAAGCATCTGTGCCTTCGGGTCTCCAACAGTGGGAGATCAGAATCACCTCAAGCAGAGCTGGGAATTGAACAAGAGACTTCCATAACCTGTCTTCCCTGCTGCTTCTCAAGTGAAAACACCATGTTAATCCCTCTGGAAATGACAGAGACAGGTCCTGTAAAGAGCAGGGGGGTCACTACACCCTTGAGGATCATGTGGGTACTCTTCAGCTCACTGACGGTAGCTCTGTAATGCAAGGTGGCTGAAGTTGAGCCTATCTGATGTGAGCCTATCTGATGTTTTCCTAAAAATCACAATAAAGTAACTTTCCCAAGGTGATGAGAAAAACCCGTGACATTAAAGGCCCCATTTTGGGGTGAAGTTTTGAGTCAGCTTCTAGCTTGCTTGGAACCTCATGAAAAATCATGCAGTGCCCTGATCAGTCCTGGCACGAAGTTATATTGGTGCAACCTCAGGTTGGAAATGATCTCACTGGCCTTTATTCACCTGAACATTTGCCCTTCAGCCTTAGTCATGTAAGGTCCTGCTATGGCCAGTAAGGACAGACACCTCCAGATGGCAAATCACTCTATCCCAAAAGAAATGTGTAAGCCACTACCTGTGTACCCCATGGGCTACAGTCAGACTGAGTGACTGCTTCTGGCTGGATGGGTAAGGATGAATGAATTGAATCCCAGCTTAAGCCAGAGAGTTTTAGTCTCTGTAGAAAAGCTGCTTTGGCTGGGTGAAAACAGCATTTTCCCTAATGCATGCACTCACCATGCACTCACAGCTACTCTCTGAGTAGCCCTGAGCCACACTTGTGGCTTCTTTGAGCAGGAGCAACCTTTAGATGTAATGGTTATATTCAAAGCTGCTTTGCAGCTTTCCACTTGTGCCACAAACTGTACAGTGGTGAAAGGCTGCACCTTTTGTTACAGGATGGCATTATTCTTGTTTTATTGTCTCTATTACTGGGGCAAAGGTTTATGGAAGAGGTGTGCCTATCGCCCATTTGGCACCCAGCACTGACAGGCTTGGGAACAGTTTGATCTTTACTATCAAAGTGTTCCCTGGCCTCACAAATTGCCAGGTAAAATTCTATAGCTCATGAAGAAAGCCATACTACACTATCATAACAGTCCCTTCTGGCTGTTCAAGAACATTTTTCCTCCTTACATTAACTTCACAGAAGTTTGATGCCTCTATGTAATTTCAAAAGAGAATTGGACCTTCTGAAATCAAGCCTTTAAAGCTCACTCTGAGACAGATGTGCAAAAACTAGAAGTCACTTCTCCTGAGGAGGATTTACTCAAAGGATTGAGGTGCAGTGTGTAAAAGTTCTTCCTTACAGGAGGCAGAAATAAATAGGAAAATGAATGTAAATCCTAAATCTATCAGGGATCACTGTGTCCTGGGCTGTCTATAACATAACTCCCTCATACAGGTGCCACAGCTCTCTGGTTTTCCACAACCTTATACAGGCAGGGTTTTCCCCCCTAATTTTGTTCTTGCTGCTGTTCAAATTCCACCACCTTTATGTGGCACTTTCTAAGTGTACTGTTCACAGTTGAATGGGAGGTGAAGTCACAAACCCAGGCTATGGAAAGTGGACTCACAAACATCTCTATGTCTCTCCGAACACCTTCTCCCTCTTCCTCTCCTTTCCTGGCTTGCAACACATGGGAAATTTTTGTCATGGAAGATATTCATGGGCAGGAAGGAAGCAAGGACTGTGGCCAGGAGCCATTGTGGCCACCTGCTTGGATGTTCACCTCAAAGGGCAGCCAACCAACAACCCCAAAGTGCAACCAACCAAGCTGAGCATATCTGCACACAGAGTTCTTCCAGTCTTTGGGGTGAGGGAGCACAAGACATTTGCCCAGGCTGCCTGCAACCCAGGAGCCTTAAACAACAGCAGCAATAGGATGGTGCCAGCGAGAGCTGAGCCAACATTGTGCTGGATGTGCTCTGTGCTGCAGTACATCTGAGGCATGCCATTCTTCCCACATATATTGCTGTACCCACCCAGTTATGAAAGAGCACTTGGCTGCCTGCCCTGCTGCTCCAACATTGCATCTTTATCCTGAATTAAACTCCAGTCCAAACTCTGCTAATACTCCTTTCCATTGTTGCTATTTCGAAGAAGAGGACTTTAATGGTTTAAGACTGTAAAGACTCTGAGGCAAGTGTCAGCACAAACAAGAGGGAGGTGGATGTCTTGGTTCAGTCTAGCTTGTGCAGGTTAGGACCAGTAGTGAAAATGCTACTAGAGAGGCATTAACTGATAATAGCAACCACACTACTAAGCCAGGCTCTCTGGAAGACTTGTTTTCATATTTCCTGAAGAGAAGGGTCACTCACAAGAATGCAGGGAGGAAAGGCTGTGTGTAGAAATGCAGTAGCAAAGGAGTCAAAGGCCCTGCGTCCTCCCAGATAGTAAAGGAGTCCCTGTCTCTTATTGGGAAAGGTAGGATGACCTGGTCTCCTAAGGTTAGACAAGCAGCCAGGTGCTTCCATATGCTGGTCACACCTTCCTTTTACCATGCAGATATTTTTACTTCATGGCTGATTTCTTCACATTTGCCCTTATTGTCATTACAGTCAGAGTATAAACCCAGCTCTGAGACCTGGTTTAACATCCTTTCACTCTGAAGGCCATTTAGATAGAGCTTAGCAATTTACTGCATGGGAATACCAGAAGAATGGCCAGTGTGAATGGACCATTGTACCCAGTGCCTTTATGGATGTGACTTCACATGGATCTACACTGGATCTGTGTTATTAAATGAAAATGGTAAGGAAATGAGAACTGGAAAACAAAAAATCCTCTGTAAATGTTAACTCCTGCAATGTTCAAAAAGCAAGACAAAGATGGCTGTTATCAGCTCTTTGTATGCATTTATTCCAAATAGAGCCAAAATACCACTGAAAATGTTGTTTCTTCATGTTTTTAACCAGAGGGGCTTGTTCTATCACTAACATTATATAGTACCTTTCTGGGACACCCTCCCCTGGAATGTCTTGAATAGTTACTCATTACAGTAACTGCTGCTCACCATGGTCTAAGAGCCAGGAGCAGGTGACAGAGATGCAAAAAACAGACATGACATTTTTTCGATGTATTTGAAACAAAATTTATGCAAAATTGAAGTAGGGTGTTGAGGACAACTCATATGCAACAGGGGCTGATGAATGCCACACGAACAGAGGGTAAAGTGTCCTGCATGTCAAATGAGAGCATCATGAAATTATAAGAGTTTGTTTGTATTACCTGGGTGTTTGAGCTATAAGATGCAGCATTTGGCTCTGGATCTAAAGGCAATTGTTTATTGTATATTTTATGACTGTTTATAAAAGCAGTTTGAAGGAAACAACAGAATATGTAACATATTTTCTTTCCTGAGGTCTTTAGTCCATTAACTTTTTATTATTTCAAGTGGCTAGACTTGAAATAGAAACTTGAATAGAAATTTAAGTCATTGTTATTTATATTAGAGATAAAACTAAGGATTCAGCTGAGCTCCAGGCTGCATTATGAGAGTTGCTGTGTCAGGGTTTGAGAATGGTGAACTGAAATACAAAAAGATCAAGATAGGTTGCTTAATCCTATGATTAAATCTTCTCACAAGCCTTGTAAGAACAGGCCTTCACTCATGGTTCTTCTGCAAATGCCTTCTGTGGCCACTCAGCCTTTTAAGGTTATTTTTTGAAGGAATGTATGCCAAAAAAACCCAAACACTACATTTAATGTGTTGGCACTTATGGACACCTAGATCTCCTAGTAGATTAAAGTGCCATAATATTGAGATTAATGTTAAGATATTTTCTGCCCTGTGTGGGTTAAATTTCAGCAATTCCCACCTGCTGAGATCTGCAGCCTTCAGTTCACCATGAGAGATTTAGTCTGGGTCTGTAATAGAAGGTTGGTTGGTTGTTTGGTGTTCAATGGCTTATTTGACAACCATTGCTAAGAAACATCATTCCAGCTAGCAAAAAGAGAAAGGAGAGATGTTTGTGCTTAAAAGAGGGGTACAGAAATTACAGACATTGCCCCCAGCTGTCCTGCAGACTTGCTGTGTGACTGGAAGGGAGTCTGCTAATCTCTTGATATGTCGGTTCATCACTTAAGAATAATCCTTCCTTCTTTCTACTCTTGTGTTGTCTATTTAGTTTGTCAAGTCTCCAAGGCAGGAAACACCCATGTGAGATGTGCTTTGGCTGGTATCACAAGGCCATTGTCAGATGAGGAGCTTTTGGGGGCAAGTGTGTTGGGATAGCTCACTTACATGATAACCAGAACCAGAATCTTTGTCAGGCAGAGAGGAGGCACCAGAGCTGGAACAGGCAGGAAGACTAAACTCATGCTGAGAAGTGCTGCCCTAAGGCAGATGTGGGGGTTGTAGAGGAGCTTGCCTTGCTAATGCCTGCACTCTACCTGCTCACAGAAGATTGTATGCCATGCTCTAGGGCTGGCAAGCCAGGACTTATCTGCTTAAGAACAAATTCTGATGGAGACTGGGTGCCATTTCTGTGCCTCAGGCTGCTGTAACCTATTCTCCTTCAGTAGCAATTCTCATAGGATCTAAATCCAAAGTAGGGTTCTACCTATCCTGAAATGTAGGATCCATTGCAAAATTTGCAGGCAATGGTGCTGGCAACTTAGGAGTTGCCTCTGGGCCTGGCATGGGCTTAACCTACTCATGAGCTATCTGGGCTCCTCAGCTTGATTTCCATCCTTGTTTGACTCATACTTTATTTCAAGGATTGTTTGCATTTGTATGCCTCTGAGACTAGGTCCCGTGGGAATCCTTCCCAAACTCTCTGCCTTGACCTCTGGTACTTCCAGCACATAACCCCTTCTCAGGAGGGGTCATTTGATCCTCCACTATAAATACATGAATCAACACCTTATGCTTTCATGGGACTTTGCCTGAGTTCTATAGTTTCCCAGCACCTCTGAAAGTGGATTCAAGTCCAGGTTTGATGGAGCTCCAAACACCTTGGTCTAGTGGGTGGCACCCCTGCCCACGGCAGAGGGTTGGAACTAGATGATCTTTAAGGTCTCTTCCAACCCAAACATTTTTCTATGATTTTATGGTTCTATGATTCAGATCACTGTGCTATAGTGAGGTTTGAGGGAAGAAACCAGAGTATTCTGAGAAAGCTTAACCAATCTTCCAGTTATATCATCAAGTAGTCAATTACAGGTGTTAGCTTGGCCCTAGCCAGTTAATTAGCTCAGTGTTCATTGTCTACAAGACATCTCATCTAACCAAGTAGTTTACAGAGATGGATACCTTCAAGATGGGTAGCAGGATGGGGTGATGGTGCTGTTACAGATCTTGTCTGGCCCTGTGGAGAGGCCAAACACCTCTCTTGAATGTTCATTTGTACATCGCTGAAATCAGTTCAGTCCCACCCTATGAAGGGCAAAATACGAAAGTCAATGTTATGTATTCTTAGAAGAGTGCCTGTGAGTCAAAAAAAAAAGAAAAAGAAAATAAATAAAATCATATAAAATCATATATGCATAGGAATTCACAACTAGTACCCACCAAAGCTCATTTTCATTTATCTGCAGTTTCAAAATAAACAATACATCTGTGTGTGTGTGTGTACTTGTCCTAGCAACCAGACCTAGTTTTTCAATAGCAACCCACAATGTCATAGGCTGTTCAGTGGAAAGGTCAGTGCAAGTTGCTGACAGTCTTAATTCATTACACTTTCTGGGTAGATGTTGCTTCCTGTAACCATGGACCAGGTAGAGCAAGCAATACCCATAGATGTGTAACTAATGTACAGATATCAAAGGCCTTTTTGCTTGTATATGGTCCACTAACTGTCTGTTGGATGATATGTCTGGGCGTGTACCTGATATTACCTGGTTAATCATCAAAGAAAGTATGTTCCCCTGAAAATAACTCAAAGAAATTATGGTTGCACTAAAATAGGATGGATGTGCTGGCCAGAGTACTCTTCCTGTGCCTCAGATCTGTTAGACAAGTACCTTCATCCATGAAATACATGAAAGAATATGCACTTAAAATGCATAAGATAATGGGCAGGTAAATCAGCAAAAGGTTTGCAAAGATATATGGAAAATCCTCCAGGATGGTGGAAGATGAGTTGCTGGGGAGATCAGGAAACAATTGTCTGTGCTGGCCCTTCCTGCTCCCTCCCTGCTATACAAGGCACATACATCTGCCTCACACCAAGGAGAAAGGAGACTCCTGAAGGACTGTTGGGCACCAGCCCCAGCCTTTCACACATCCCAGTGCTCTGTGGCTTTAGGAGTGGAGTGGGTCTGATGGGAAAGGGTGGCTGCTCTGTGCATCTTCCTGGGAAATGAATAGAGGGACCAACACCTCCAAGCTCCCTGACTAAAACTGGGTTTTTTTGTGCTCCTATCTGATGTGGTTTGTGCTTTACCAGAAATGCTGCAGATGCTGGACACAAAGAACAGAGAGCTCTAGACCTTATGGCAAAAAAACATCACTGAGTCTTGCTGATTTGCAATAATGCTGCTTCATCTTGGGTGTTATCCTGAGAAACTTAAATTCCTCAGTCCCTCAGGGCTTGTGGTGAGGTGAATGGCAAAGCCTCAATCAGTTCAAGAGCAACAAAATTGGGATTTTATTCAGGTAGGTGTTTTTTTCCCCTCCCAGAAATGCAATGGGGCCACATCCTCTGCTGTAATCAAACAGCACTTGTACTTGTCAGGAACAATTCCCCTGACCTTGCTACACTACACAAACCAACACACACACAGATGCACAGAGTCCAACTGAATAAAACTAAACACCGCCACCAACTTTCTTTGAAATCATTTAGGACAAACTCCTTTTATTTAATAGAAATGTTGCGATACAGTGCAACAATACATCCTGCATGCCAGAACAAGAAGAATGCCACTTTTGTGTAGGTAGGGAAATAGCTGTGATGTACAAAAGAGATACTGTTTTTCCATCAGTTTGGCCAAACTTTACACTTAGCTTCTCATGTCGGGAGAGGGTGTGACAGTAGATAGGATGTAGCCTTTGAAATTCCATCTCCACAGAGAAAAGACAGATGGAATCCAGCTGGCGGATATCACACACGTTTTCTGTTCTCCTCGATATCGCAGATCTGATAAACACAGAAGAATAACAAGCCTTTATAGAATGCAGATGAACAGAGAAGCCTATCTGTATGTAAAAGAGAAGGGCCTCAGTTGACTGAATACTTATTTCTTCTAAATGAAAGTTAACTCCCACGATCTCATAAAGTGAGAACCTACCTGTTGGAGGCAGATATTTGATTATATACCATAGGAATTTCTTGACCTCCCATGGCTGTCCTTATCCTGATCTCATTTAACATCATGCCATGTCAGACTGACATGGGTATCAAGGAAAGGTGGTGCAGGAGGAGGATGTTCTGCAGGAGTTCACTGGGTTATGAATCTTTTTCTCAGAGAGCACAACTGCTAGTCATCCAAAGCCTGCAGTCTGGCTTTTTAAATAAAATCTTAGAGACCTGGGAATAATGTGCTAAGACAAGTGTTGTCTGGTGATGGGAACCAGGAAATGGTAGCTGTGAATACCTGACTGTGAATGACTCATCCGGTGCCCTCTTTTGGCATTGCTGTGTCCTCTTGTAACCTCCTCATCTTTCCTGCTTCAGACAGAGCTGCAAGGCTTTGTTACCCAGAGGATTTTGTGATATGATTCTGTGCTCTCCAGCAAACCTGACACAATTAATAAGAGAAGATGCCTAAGTAACTCAGGCTATTACTGTTGGTTTCAACTGTGCAGATATTGGGTCACATTCTAAAAGGTTTTTGATTAATAGAGGGTGAATTTTGATCTCCTTTTACCTAGTAAGTCAGCACTGTCTTAATGGAAAGTGAAGTCATGACAGAAGATGGCATTATGTTAGTTTAGATTTCCTCCCTACACAAAGAAGCTGATGTTGCCAGGTACATTTTAAGTGTATATTCATTTGATTCACTCCTATACTGGGATGGTACTCATATTTTTTCTGTTTTCTCCTGTATAACTTACAGTGAAGCATTTCCTTCTTTCCCTGCTATTCTTATATGGATGAAGGAATTGGTGTCACACAAAAGAAATCCCAGAAGACAGACTTTCTATCAGATCAGCAAAAGTCTCAGTTGCATCTTAGATATCAGGTCCTGAGCTTGGTCCACTGCTACCATTTAAATCTATTTGTAATTAGTGAGGCCATGGGCCTAAGTGTCCCTTTTATTTCTCCTCAAAGGAAGCAGTGAAACTCATTTACAAAAGACTTCTGGACTCCTGAAAGACACATAAAAGACCACAGTTTGGTACAGAAATATAGATTATTGGACCTTAAACTCCTGTTTCCAACAGCTGCTCCATCTGCTGATCCATCTTGCAATCTTCTGTTACCCCTAAATACTACAGAGCCCCTCTGCTTTTGGTTGCTGGATTTCAAACCAAGAAAATAAACCTGTAGTAGTGAGACACTTAAAACCGGAGGTAATTTTAAGAAGATTTACCCAAAGCCAATTGCACTGAGTAGGCAAAATCTACTCATAACTTTCACTGAATGACTTTACTCACTCATGTAATTTTTAAGTCAGCTTTTCAAAATGAAAATCTGGGTTTGTACAACCCTAACTCCTGGACTTATGTCTTTGTCCATCTTGAAGCATACAATGCCTCATGTCAAATCTAAGTCTCCAATGCTTTTTTCTCTGTGCACTTTACTGCGCACTGGAAACACCTCCTCAGCTCCAGCTCTGGTTTTCCTATTCAGGACAGCAAGTGTCTGCCATATTTTCCACCTACTGTCTGAAAATCAGAGATCAGGAGAGAACTGCTTCTCCCTTGAAGAATATAAACCTTTGGCAGATGATAGGTTTCATCTGTCTGATAACAAGATAACCACAGAGGCAGAAATTGGATTAGAAATGCACTTTGAAGGGGAATTGTTTCCTGTATCCTTTAAATTTTGTTTTGTGTTTCCTGAAGTCAGTATAGTGACTTTCATAACATTATTTATTTTCAGACAATAAAAATCTTGTTGGTTGTAACAGTAGAGAATACAATATACTAAGGGCTTTGGGATCATTCTGGACCTGTGGATGCTTTCCTATTAATTTTTCAAGGGTCCTCTGTTTAGCTGCCCTTTACCCAAGTTCAATTTAAAACATTCTTGGAAAGAAAAAGGGAAAGAAAAACCCCATTAATAATGTCTCTTAATGCATGGGATGGTTTTCCAGCAGCACGTGCTCTGTGGGTGATTTTATGTTTTATTCCTTTAAGTAGATGCCATGTACCATTTGGGAAGTCTGAATTCTAAATGTCCTTTCTATATAAGGGCACGGCATGGAAAGACAAAAAAATCTAACCTAAGCCTCAAAGTAGTGAATTTGGCATTTAAGAAGAACATATACCGAGTGGTGACAAGTCTTGTAGCAGTTATACACAATGGAGAAGCTCTTCTTGTGCAATGCACTATAGGTTTCTCAGTTCCTAAGCCCACTGATTTGGGAATTTTATTAGAACACGTTTCATAAAGTACCAGGTTCGAGTACTGATACTTTCAATTTGAAATCACAAAGGTATGAAAAGCCACACAGCTACAGCCAATAGTTGTTCTGCTTCCCTGAGGAAACAAGTTTTGCTTTCCAGATGGATTTCTCTGGAATTCACTTTTTGCACTGGCATCTGTAACACAGATTGGGAATCTACTGAGAAACCTGTCCTGCAGTTTGAATTTTGTCCCAGATTCAAAACTGCTGTGAATACAGACCTTTGCCACAATCTGCAAACAGCACAGAGATCAGAAACTGCAGCAGGATGAAAACAAAACACACTGAGGTCCTGAGATGCTGCAAAAATAAGCTTATCTTGTTCTCACCTAGAACAAAGTTATAGACTCACCATTCATGTCACCTTGAACTCTAATGGTTGTTGACAGTGAAAAAAAACCCAACAGACTTTACCACAAACAATTGAGATGCAAAATCGAGGCAAATGAGTGAAAATAAGGAAATTTCATGTCCTACATGTAGTTCTATTCTCTCTATAGACTTCGTGCCTGTGGCTGCTGGTGAATAGCTGCTACACTGTCCTTTGGTTTGATCCCAGCTGTGATGAGTTGGGCTGAATCACACACTCAAAAAAATGGTGTTGAATTGTTGGGGTCAGTGAGTCCGTGGAGGCTGGAAAAAAATGTGTTCATGGGATGGGATGTGCAGGCTGGAAATGTGATGTTAGCAAAGACTATTGATAACTGATACTTCTCCTTTAACAAGGTGGAAAACATGAGCCTTATGAAAAACATCTCTTGAGGACTGGGTGAAGAAACCATGGACATTTACCCTATTTCCCTTCACTGGGGCTATTAACAACCTTTAAATCTTTTCTTTGAGTGCCTTTCAGTGGGCTTAATAGAACTACACAGCTTACAATCACAAAATCACTGTTTATTGCCAAAACATACAGTAATAGATTTGGACTAACTTTCTAGCAGGCTAAACATTAATAGCACTCATCATGTGCTGTTGCATTCCCCCAGTTCCCTCTGCTGGATGGACAGCTGTCAGTCCCTTGCCCTTTTGCCTCTTGAGACAGGTTAAACCTTGGTCTTGATCAGCTTCTGCTTCTTCCACGTTTTTGCTCTTTCCCTTAAGGTTCCATATCTTCTGATGTTTCGGGCTGTTTCTCTGAAGCTTTGATGACTTTGATCACATCTTTGTGTTTAACAGTCAGTATTTATTAATTTGTCACCGCCGTGTTCTGCTTTCACACTTTACTTGTGTTAGGGTTCTACATACCCACACACAGACTAATGGGCTCTGAGTCACTGGCAAAGCAGAGGTAGATCTATTTTCTGGACAGAGGTCTTAGACTATAGAACAAGCCACAGATTCTCACCTCAAAATAGATAAAATCCATGTGGGAAGATGGATCCTTTTAATGCCCTAGTCACTTCCATATGTACTTTATAAACAATATGAGTTATAATTCAGTTCCTACATCTTTACACCTTTATGGATCTTCCCAATCATTCTCCCAACTCTATGTTTTTATCATTCCAGTGCCCACAAGAAAACACTGTCATATAATATCATGGTATATTGTCTGCAGTAAATGGGTAAAGGACAAGATCTGAAGTTCAGGGACTTTCTTCTTATCAAAAATAATCCACAGTATATTCTCTGCCCCACAATGAGAAGCTTCATTGCAGCACTGGCTTGTCAAACCAGGACTGGGGTCCCACATAAACAGTATCTGGTTGCTGGTATTCCTCTGGTAGTTCCACTTAATATAAGATAGATCCCTGTAGCAATACCTAACAGAAGCAAGTTTCAAATGGAATCACTTGAAATATGAATGAGAGCAGAAATTCGCACCTGTGCGATCAATTCTTTTCCTTTGGTTACATGTTTCTCACTGCACCTGGAAGTAAGGAGTATTGCTACTGAATTCCTTCATTCTCCCCTTCTCAGTTTTTTTAAAGCTTTTTAATTATTGCATTATGTAAGAGAAGGGAAAATACCAAAGACAGGCACAAGGTAGAAGAAACACATCCCCAGGTTTCAGCAGCAAGTAGCTTGTCAACCTGGCTGCTTTCAAGACACATGAAAAAATTGTCTGTCAAAAGGAGAGAAAGAAAAAACACAGAGAAGGCCCCTTTAATCTAGCAGAAAAGAAACATCCTAGGACCAAATTAAAGCTAGAATCATTCATAAGAAAAATAAGTCATCAGCAGAGACGATTAACCACTGGAACAGTACAGAGGGAAGTTGTAAAAATATTCCCTATGTCCTCATGTCTTCAAATCAGGACTGTATTCTCTTCTATAAAATACGCTTTGATCAAAGAAATTCTTGGACTTGACACAGAAGAGGTCAGACTAGATAAGAGGATCATTCCTGTGACCTTAAAACTCTACAAATATGTACCTTCAGAGAGAAAGGCCAGACTGTGGTTGCAGTCTGGCACAGGGACACCAGAAATTTCGGTTCAAGGCTTGGCTCTGTTGCAAATTGCCAGAATAACCACGAGGAAGTTGTGTAGTTTATCTGTGCCTCTGTTCACCATCTGTAAAGTCTGGAGCATAATCCTTCTTCTGTTCAGCTTTTTCGCTATTTGGGGTATGGAAAGCAACTTATTAGGTGTCAGTAAAGACCTTCCCTAAGGTCTGCAAAGGAAAGTCTATAAGCATCATTGCAAAGCATCTGTATCCATAAGGAAAACTTGATTGTGCAGAAGGAAAATATATTAGTAGGGAGATAAAGAAATACTTTGCTTTCAGCACTAGCCTCCTGAGTGCAGTTAAAAAGCAACACGTCAGAGTGTGGGGATGGTCACTCAGCCAGAGAATTATGATTTCATCTCAGGATGCTTCTGGATACAAATAACATCCAAGGTCTCTTCATGAGGGAGCCTCTCACTTCCTTCAGTGGCATTTGCAACATTGCACTCATTTATGTTCTCAACAACAATAATCAAATGACCAGTGTCTGTCTCTATCCATGCACAATGAAGACTTGTGCTCCCTTTGCTTAGCTAAGAAACTTCATGAGCTTCTGCCAAGAAGCGAAAGATCATTTTGAATGGCTGGAACAAATTCAAACCATGTCCCAGAGAGCTGGAAGGCTCACAGGCTTGTCCACTGCCCAGCTGCTCCTCCCTTCCCTACATCTTCATTGTGTCTATTGGTCTATATCCCTGCTGGAGTTAAATTATCTGACTGCTCCACCTGGTATCTGGACACACTTCCAGCTTTGCCCTTCGCCTGTCACTGGGGCTGAAATATGAATAGCTTTTCATGGCATGTAGGAAGTGAGGTTTAGGAAATGAGATGAGCATGAGCTGGGCTTCTACTCAGACAGGGAGAAAAGGACTGCATCCCAGCTGGAACCTCAGAGCAACATCTCAGTGAGTACTTATGTGAGCTGCTCCTTGTTATGGCTGCTCCAGAGGGAGTGGGAACTTAAGCAGCAGTCTCTTGCTAAGATTCAAAGTACACATAAGAAGCTCTTTGCGTCCGAAGCTTCCAGGTTTAGTCACTGATGAGGGTCAGCATGGAATTGCATACATAACAACACATATATATATATATATACAAAATATGTTGTAACATAACATACATAGCAATACTTCACATATGTAAGGGAAAGCATAGATTTCTTTCTCTATGAAGATAACTACTTCAGCAGTGAGTTGCAGTCCTACTAAGACATCTTCTTTAAAGAGAGGAACAGAGATAACAAAAGGAAGCAGTAGCCACCTACACACAGATTTTCTTGGGCTATGCTAAGGGTTGCAAGGAGAATAATAAACACCATTGTTTCCAGTTTTCCACTACTCCTAACAAACCTCATCAAGCTACAAGCATGACCAGTGTCAGAATAAGGCACTGAAAGATATATGAAGGGCTAGAGAAGGAAAGGAAGAGACAGCTGTAGGGATGAGTGGAGTACCATATCAGAAATACAGTAAGACACAGCTTCACAGAGCTAAAAGATGCAGTTGTGTTATCCTGCCAAGCCCTCCTTGGCACAATGTCTCTGTATGTGATCCTCTTAGTCTGTCGCTGGTTCTCTGCGATATGTGTCTATCTGGTTTCTCACGGCTGCCATAAACCCTTCTACTGAACTAATCTCATTTAACAGTTCCACTGACTTGAAAAGAACCCAAGTAAAATTGCTGTGCAATTTCTGCTGGCATTATTATGGCTGTATCACTTGTCAGCTTTCATAAACAAGACAAATATAGTTAAAACATCAGATAAGAAGAAATATGGCATGTTACAGCAGCCCATCAGAAATATTGTTTGACAGGTACCTTATAAGAAAAGAAACAAGTGGATGCCAAAGAGCATAATAACTTCAAATCTCTCTTTTTGCAAAATTCTTTTGCCCAAGGAGCCTGCACGAACTCAGTGTTTACTCCCCTACCTCTTCAGCACCATTAGCTAACTCTGCTGTCACACACAGCAGCCTGGATGTGGTCTGCCTCCCTAAAAGCAGTGAGTTTTGGTATCAGTCTTGGTATCTTACAGAGCCTCTCATCTCAGGGTGCATCACTGGGATCCAGCTACCTGGAGGATAAAATGCAGAATGTCAGCAGGCATGCAAAGCTGGAAGGAGGCGGGGGGGGGGGGGGAAATGTTCCTGTTAGGGCACAGGGAAAACCCCTACTCACAATTGATTTCTAACGTGTTTGCACAGCAAGAGGACACCCCATCTGAAGGGCCTGTGTGAAAGATCATCCCCCTTTCTTCCCCACACAAGTGGTTGGTTTGTGCCTGCAGCTACTCTTGTACTCCAAAGAAGACAAGAATCTCCCCTCTAGCACCTGCATGAAAAGACCAAGCCCAACAAATCTCCCCACGCCCAGGAAGTACCCACGCTCTCTGCTCCCTTATCACCTCCTGGGGCAAGGTGATGGAGAGGTGGGATGGGGGAAGGTAAGTTCACAGCCCCTCACTGTGCTGACCAGGGCGTGCCAGCAGCACAGTGCAAGAGGCACAGGGAATGACATACTCAGGGACAATCCATGGGGTAAATCTGGGTCCCCTCTTGCTGTCAAGCCCTGAGACTTCTCAGGCCATGTGGAGGTCAAACCAGTGACAGAAAACGTGAGTCAGCTGTGCTGAGACCTGAGCCTGTGGCTCCAGGGAAAGTACGTTCTTCCTAACATAAGGTTTGGACACTTTCTGGAAAAGATTCAGAAATCACAGGGAGACTGTATTAACTCCTAGCCAGAGAGGAAAAACCAGCCCTAAAAATAACTGAATTACAAAGACCAGTTACAAAGGACAACCCATTGAAGCTCAGAAGACAACATGGCTGGTTTCCACCATTGTCTGAGTGCTATATAGTCAATATTGAACTTCAATAATGAAGCAGTTCTCATTGCTTGTGCAGCCGTAAAACAGAATGGGACAGATTTTCAGCATTAGCAGAGTTTAGGACACTTATGATGTTATTTTTAATTTTTTTTTTTCCCAAGTACTGGACATCAAAGTCTTGACAGATATACTTGTGAGGAGAGGTGTTGAGATTTGAGGGTGGCAGTCTGGGCAGACAGATCAGGATGGTATGTTCCAAATAAAGAGCTTTTTGTCTTGCAACGCGTTGCTTTTGAAGAAATAAAATTCCCACCTCTCCACACCTGTGCCTTTCCTATTCCATTAAAGAGTGAACAACATGTAGTATTTCAGGTGGAAGCTGATAGGAAAATATTTTCCTGTCTTAGACTGGGATAAAGCAGTTGATTATGTTGTCGTCAAACATTTCAATTTCCCACAAAGAAATAGAGTCCAACTAGATATGCATCTAAACTCTGTGATAGATGTGAACTTGAGCCACTAGATTCATGCTGAAGGTCACATCCAGTTGATCCATGTGTAAATAGCCACCTTCTCCTTAAAGACATGAAGATACAGACAGTCAAGGGTGATGCCAGCTTCTTCTGGGCTGCAGGATATGAAACTCGTGCACATTTAGCACTGCAGATCTTACTACATGGACTCGAGACAAGCTTTGGGCATAGAAACATCTGCAGTCTCAAAATGAGTCAGAGCACATACAGCTCTGGCATCCCAAATTATCTAATGCCCAGGAGCAATGGGGGAAAGTAAGTGAGAAAGAAACTTGTAGCTGAAACATGCTCACCACTCTTGTTATCACCTTGGCTCCCTACTGACTTCCTACCAGATCTTCTGACTGTGGTTTTAACAGGTGATATACCTATGCAGGGAGAAGATTTTCCTAATGATTAAGTATGGTAATTTCTGGAAACAGCAATAAACAATCTAGAAAAAATATATGTTAGCACATTTGTCTCTGAAGACAGCTATGACTTGTCATATATCAGCCAGCCATTATTGATCAGAATATTAATTTTGTAAGTTTATGTACTTTCTGAACATTTACAACCTTCTTTCAGCTGATTAGAATTCACTATTGATAGAAGACAATAATTTACTTCATGAAAAAAATACAGTCCTTGGAACACTGATGAGTAAATGGCCTCAATCTGTCCATGTTTATGTAGAGAGTTTTCCAGACCTTTAAGGACTATAAAAATGCAACCAACTGAGTGTGTGTCCTGGAAGAGTACGAAAACTCTCTGTCATTCATCTTTGGCCATTGTAATAAGTCATATGCCAAATACCTTGTCATTAAAGGAGAAAGGGAAGAAGAACTGGTACAACTCTCCTAGGAGAACAACCTTCACTGTTTCCTCATACACTGCTTCAGGTCTTAGCAATAATCTTATCAACACAACTGCTACTGTTGTTCCGAGTTGTCCTGAGGCCACTGAACTGGAGCCGTGGCAAGCTAACTGCATTTAAACCAGTGCTGCTTTCCTCAGCCTCTGACCTCCCATGTGGATCACAGCTGGACCTCAGCTGCCTCTGGTGGCACAGCTTCAGCTGCTGCTGAAGTTGTAGCAATGCCCGTGACAAACCAATTGTGTCTGTGTGTGTGAGAGAGAGAGCATGAGAACTGGGAAATCTTGCATAAAAAATATGTTTAAAAGTGCCATTCCCCTTTAATCCCCAGTTGCAACCATAAGCCGCATCTCTTTGTTTCTCTTCCCTGGTATAGGAGCCCTGGTAGTTGTTTGGTCCATGGTTATAGAACAGCTCCTGAGCTGCACAGGGACCTGCTCATTCTGGTTTTCATCACCTGCAGCAAGTGGACATGAACCCACAACATCCTTAGCTGCATTCCAATCCAACCAAAACACAAGAACTAATCATATCGTTACAAAGTCCTTCAGCTGCCTCAGATGGAAAGATTTATGTCCTCAAAGACTTGGCCAGCCCATTATTGCACATTCATTGTGTTTGCCTACAAGTCATGACTGCTCTTTCCATTAACTTTTAATGCAACTCTAGCCTTGCCTCACTAAGCTCCAGGAAAATTGTAAAGGCAATTGTAAAGGTTGTTACTATGGACCTATAATCTCTTGGCAAAAGTATTGTGGGCAAAAAGAGTCTCTCCCCACTGCAGGATAGTTCACAGCACCATACTCCGACCTTTATGCAAGAGTCACATTTTATTTCAAAGCAAATGTACAGTTTACACGTGCTTCAGTCAGATGCTTGAGCCAGAGAAAAGAGTAACATTTCCCAGATGAGGCATATGAATTCAGTGAACATGTCTGAATCATTGTGGGTCTAGATGTGGTTTATTGCTATTCATAAAGCTCATCACTATTCTTACCTAGTGTTTCTCCTCTGTTTCCTTTCTGCTGAGTGCTCATCATCTCTCTATCAGCAGTCTAGGTCCTGAGGGGAACTTTAATATTTCTAGTCCTTAGATTTTACCCTAAATCAGATTATATTACTATGATATTGAATTTAGTGACTCAAGATGTTTTTCATTCCAGTTGTTTCTATTTAGGTAACATATCCCGAATTGTCTCTTCATTCTAACTTATGAAATATTAGGCCTCCTTTGCCGGTGTATCCAAACTGGGAAGCCTGATGCCAAGTATCAGCAAACCACCTGCACAGCGACCACCAGCAAAACACAGACGAAATTTTCATATATAGGGATGAGATGGTTTGCCTATTGCCATTAGTGTGTTGGAATGTCATGCAGATGACTCTGCCCTGGAGCCCAGGTTATTCACCCAAAATGCAGGAGATTCCTGAATGCCTCTGAACCACCAATGATTTCCAGAATGGACTGGAGATGCTCAGGAATGCCTGAGAATAGGCAAGAATGGAGAGAAGCTATTGCAAATCTTCATGGTCTGGGTTAAATTTCCTTCTTTCCCAAACAACTGCTTTAGGCCCAGCAGCTGCAGCATTTCTGGTAAAGTGCAAACCACATCAGACGGGAGCAGCAGACACCCAGTCTTAGCCAAGGAGGTGCTGCCCTGGTCTCTATTCATTCCCTGGCAAGCAGACTCAGCACCCATCCTTTCCCACTGGGCCCACTGTCTGGTGGCCCCCTCAAACCAAACACCAAACAGGCAATTCTGCTGGCCATGCCGTGAGCAAGCTGAACAGCAAAGAGCCATTTGCTGAGGCACCAAAATCTAAACCCATTTAATCCTGTGTGGAGATCACAACTGGCTTCTGTCGCAGTGGATTTTGCTCCATGGCATCCATCCCCATCTGGCTGCAAGGCGCTCTGGGGCTACCCAAAGCCCTGCCAGGTACTGAGGGCTGTATCCTGCCCAAGTGCATGTCTGAATCCAAGAAACCCTCAAGGCAGACCTTGTCTGGGACCGGAATCCCTGTGCTAAGCCTCTGTTCCCGTGTGAAGGAGCTGTGTAGCGGGTGACTCAGGCACTCGCGGGATCCCCGGGTGAGTCAGTGCAGGCAGAGGAGCAGCTGCAGCTGGTGGAGGAGAAAGCCTGGTCACTTTATATCTAATAAATCATTCACAGTGGCTGGGGAATTGGAAGGTCCAGAAGCAAGGGAGCGAAAAAGCAGCCTGAATTTGTTGTTCTTCCTCCATCTCCTGCCAGCACTGTGCCAAGCACAAGGCAAGAGGCACCATACCCCTGCTTTGGCCATTTGTGGTCACAGACTTTGAGGCCAGGAAAGGCTGTTGCAGTCACCTAGCCTGACACACTGCCTCACAGAGCAAATATTTTCTGCATCAAGCCTTAACTCATGTTTCATGCAGCACCATATGACCCACAGGATCCCCAGCCATCGCCTGGGG
This sequence comes from Margarornis squamiger, assembly GCA_035222235.1. NCBI lineage: Eukaryota > Metazoa > Chordata > Aves > Passeriformes > Furnariidae > Margarornis > Margarornis squamiger. The sequence goes on from JAWWTY010000123.1 coordinate 67,326,809, forward strand.
TATTGTAGATAGTCAAAGGTCAGTTGGACCTAACAGGCTTTAGCATTACCCTTCCTACTTTCTGTTTGCAGTTTCTTGGCATGGGCAGCAAACTGACTGATTAATAATTACAACAATTAACTTCCACCAGATAATAGAAAAAAAATATATCAGATTAGGTTCGTGGTTGGTAATCTGGAGGTCATGGAAAAAATCAATGTACCCAATAAAAATGAAAGCATCGTTTCCTTGTTTATCAAACAAGTTATTAAGGGTTTTATGCATCAAAGACTATCCACCGTGACATGAACTAGAAAACTAAGGGAATTTAAGTAGCTTGGCTCTGTCCACATAATAGTGGTAAAGCATGTCTTCCATTCTTTATTAACTCTTAGAAACTACTATCTTGTCAGGAAACTTTCCAGAGAAATTATTTTCAGAGATAGTAAGACTATGCGAGGGGTCAAAATGATTTCCTCATCACACCTGTGTACCTTCAGGAGGAAAAAATAACCATCTTTGTTTCAAAATTGACCCACTGGAGATGTAGGTTATAGCTAAGGCTAATATTTTCAAACCTGCTTGTCCAAACCTTCTAGAAGGAAAAATTAAAAACAACCTACATCAAGGGCCTAACAATTTATCTCCATTGTATGTATATGTTTATTAAAAGGAACCTGTACATTAAATTTGTGGATGAGAAGGCATGAGCGAAGGTGATAGAGCCAAGGGCAGCAGATCAGAAGAATTGTTTATTAACAAGTTGCACGCTCTCCACCATCCATCCAAGAGCAGTCACATGGGTGAATGGTGGCAAGAAGGCAGAGCAGGCCATGCTAGCAGCTGCTGAAGAGACATATTGATGAGAACACATAGACTTAATAACATTGCTGTCCAAAAAACCTAAAACTTTTTAGTGTTTCTGCAAACTGCCCCTCAACATATTCTGGCCTCCGTCTGTGGCATCATTATGCTCCCTCAGTGAGAAATTATTATGGAACAAATTAAATTTGGAGTGATAATTTTGCCTCAGGGTTGGCTATATCCTGGGCATTAATCCTCTAAAAGTGCTGTGAATATACTAATTGTCAATGCAATGCTCATGAAAAATAAAGGCCACTATATAATTATGTATTTTTTCCCATCTTTTAGATTATAACATTGTGATAACAGCTTCAGGAGAGGATGTTTCCTAAGTGACAGACAGAGGTTAATAACTTTGACTTTGCCTCTGGCCATACAAGCTCCCCCCAGCTAGACATCAGTTCCCAAGAAATATGGGAATTGTCTCAAATATTACTGGTTTAACTCTACTTTTTATTCCATGCCAGGCACCAGGTGTGGTGCCTCTAATACTACAAAGACATCTCTTGAGTAACATCTTTATGCACTCCCACTTTATTTGGTACTTCTATCTTGCCCCAGAAGTCAAAAAGTGGATTTACTGTGACAATAATTTCATAATAAATATAGCTGTAAGGGCAATAGAAGAAAGGTGGAATTCCAAAGCTGTTACACCATGAGAAGGTGCTCCCAGGAGCTGAAAGAGGGTGTGGAAATTGCAAATGCAGTAGAGGAGCACAAACTCCTCGTGCTGTTCCCCAGCCCCTCCTGGAGCTCCTTGCACAGAGCTGGCTTGTCTGTGCAGGACAAGGCAGTGCTGTTGAGCCACCCAAGGTGTGGGCATGCCTGTTCCTGGCTGAGGGATTAGGCAGGGAGAAGGGCTCAGCTGTTTGCAGCTATTCTGCAAGCTCACTCGAGGTGAATTGTTTAGACATATTCCTCAACTCACTCCAATTTGAGGCCTAATACAAAATCTGGTCGGGCTAAAGCAGAGTAAATTCTGAAATAACAATGGCACAAAGGCATAGGAGTCACTGTTTGGGCCATGCACTAAAGCACGAGTCTAAAGAAGCTGAAGGACATGGTGCATTCAGATTATCTGTTGGATACAGCACTGGAACAAGGTGCATTTATTTTTACTGATACGTCTTTATTTCCTAGCCCATAGGTTTTGTTGTTGTTGATGATGATTATGTATCAAATGGATTTTGTATCCTCATTCAGAATCCCATTTTAAACACCTTTATATGGAGCTTTTTTTTTTTTTTTTTAATCCGCCCAAAGACGGTAATTAGCCTTTTGTAAAAACAGGTGGGATTTACAGGTGCTTACCTTGCTGTGTAAAGCTGATGCACATCTGCGTCAGGAATTGAACAGCGTGTGTGTAATGATGGTCAGAACAAGGTGACCTGTAAATGATGTGCACTTTGTAACTAAATGTGTCACCAAAACATAATGAAGCACTTTGCACCTCTTTCTGTGTCCTCTGATCACCGCCCTCAGAGCCATTTTGTCAGCTCTGCTGACCAGATGGGAAAGGATGCTTATGTGTTATAGTGAAATGATCCAGCAAGGAAATGCCTGATGGAATGAAAAACTGCTTTGTTGGGTGAATTCAGAACAGTTATAACTGGCATCGTAGTGGAAGCCTTGGCTGGATGCAAAGTCCATGCTGACTGAACTTTGGATTTTTAAGTTCAGGTTAAGTGCTGAGTCTGGACTTTCTGAATATTAAGTTTAAAAAAAAACCAAAACAAAACCACCTTTCAACAAGAACTAGGAACAGCAGAAATATCAACATATTACAGAAATGAAACCAAATCTTAACATGGATTTTAGGATGGAGAATCACTCTGGACACAGCTTAATAGTTTTATTCATAGGCCCTGATACATATTTTGGGTACCATAAGGGTGAAAAAAATATAACTTGTTTTAATTATACTGTATATAGAGGTATATATTTGTCACTTTGCTTTGAAGAATAGGTTGGCTAGAGAAAATACGTCTTGACAAAAGCTTCCGGGGATACTTACTAAACATCTAATTTCCCTCTGTCTTCAGCACGAAAACACATGCATGGTTACAGCATAAGCCAGTTAATGCATATTGTTATTGCTTGTACTACAGCAGTAACCAAAGCTCTCAGTCACGATCAAAGACTTGTTCAAGATCATGTAAAAACCTGCTAGAAGACGGGATCCTCTGCCAGCTCCCCCTGAGCGTTTTTTCTTCTGTTTTCCCTCTTTCCATCAGAGTGTTTCCAGCTTTAACGTCAGAAACTAACCATAATACTTTTGATTGGGTAATAAATGGCTCTACCAGAAGAGAGGATGCTCGGGTGTGGAGAGCAAGGGCAGAGGAAGAGGAGTTCCTAAAAACCCACACTGCTAACCAGCGTCTGTCTTTCTTTAGCTGGGAGAGTTGTAGCAGCCAATTAACCTCTGCAACGTGGGTTTTTCATTGACTGCTAGAAATAGGAATGATGACATCACTGCCAAAGATAGACCCCAATGCTGCCATGAGGTGCTGTGCTGGAAGGGCAGCTCCAGATGTGGAGAAAAGAGCTGCAGGGTCTCTGGTCTTAAAGAGAGGGTGGGATGCAGAACAAAAAGCACGTATGTTAAATGTCTCTGTTAAAAGCAACCACTAGATAATTCATTACATATTTAGAGTATTACCTCTGTAATGAGTTTTGCTCACCATAAAGGTAGAGGTATAGGAAGCAAGATAAAGTGAGACAATTTTCTTACTTGGGATGTATATGTACGTATTTTCATATTTTAAATGTTTTACCATATTTTAATGTTTTACCTCTGTCTAGGTATAGCTATGATGTGAGCAGATGGGAAGGTTCAGCTTAGAGAAAGGGGACTTCAGTATTGGATGCTAAGCCAGTAACATGTTTCTGGATTAGCTGGAATAGCTACCAAGACCCTGTGACAAATACACCTTTTGGACCTGAAGTCTCAGAATGCAGGACCGAGAGAGGTCTACTTCAAGCCCAAACTTAGACATAACCTCCTGGTTCAACCCACCCACCCCAGCCAAAAATTAAATGGTGTGTGTTGACGCCATGTCAAAGATGTTGCCCTTATTTCTGCTTAGCCATGAGGTTATTTACATGTTGCTCCACCAGAAATTCCTCTGGAACCAAGGAAGCTTTTCACAACCAGTGAAGTCAGCCCATCATGATGCTCCATAACAAAGGCAAGATTTCTCATGAACATCAGTGACAGACATAAAAGTTGCTGGAATCCTGTGGCTGCACTTCTATCATTGCTTTTTCTTATGGCTGTCATGATGAATGCTCACCAACTCTTCTTCCATGCAATTTCCTCTCCATGACTGTGGTCTAAACAGAATTCACACACATTATACAGGAAAGCATTAGTCCTCTTGCTCTGAAAATAACAAGATGCATTTTTATGGTTCCTGTATAACACAAGATAATCATCACCTTCCCTTCTGATCCCAAAGATTGCTAAATACGTTTGAATTCAATGACCGCACTGCATTCCTATGCAAGTCCATAAAAGCAAAGTAATTTACCTAGTATTATTCTAGTGGCTAGTAAATACAAGTGTACCACCTGATAGCAATGCTGTCACGTAGAGATACAGAGCAGGGAGTATTTCTTCTCTGAATAGCTTTCCTTCTGTGATATTTTCTTATTGATATGTAACCATTTACTTAGCTTTTGCACAGTAGAAATGTCCCTTTTGGTATAATTACATCAAATGACATGACTATATCTCTTGATATATTTACAACACTTAATACCCTTATCATTAATTTTTTTCAAAACACTGTTTCCAGCTGTCTTTAGAGTGATTACCTCGAACGACATGAGTGGTGTTAATTCATGAATATTTGCCATTTCAGCTTGTAGAAGTTCCTATAAGAGACTTCAACATTCCATTGATCCACTTCTGGGTGGAATTAGAGCACTACTCCTTCCTACACTTTTCGTTTGTTACCTGTCCCTTTCTGCCACCTCTCAAAGGGACAAACTCTGTAGATATCATAGGAGTTATGGACCAACACAACAAAGACCTCTGGCTTTGTCTCTGAGACTTTTGAACTTTCCCCAGTAATGCTTGGTGTGGAAGTTATGTGCCCTTGTATAAGCCGCATATTTTTGGTGCTTGTAGATATGTCCCAGAAGAAACTGTGACTGTATTATCTTGTGAAACACTCAGAAACAGCAAGTTTCCAGGATTCAGGGTAGCAACATTTAAACCTTGTACAAAAGGCCAGAAAAGTTTATGTTCCATAAAAGGCCATCATAGACCAAACATACAAATCCTAAGAACAGCCTTTCCTCTAGCATTTTGTTACTGTCTTTTCCAAATGCAGATGAAACCAAGAACTAGAGAGCATGCAATTATGACAAACTCCTTTTAACTTCTGGACTTTTGCTTTGGTTTTCTGGGAAAGAGAAGTCCCATAAGAGGTTTCCAGAGTTCAGAAACTGAGTTGTAGGATTTAGTTGAGTCTTCTGCTCATGCTATGTCACTTTATGCTTGAGGAAGCCCTCCTTCCCATCCACATATGCAAAGAATGTCCTCCTGGGCCACCAAAGTCGTTGTGAAAAAGCAGAGTCACAAACCTGGCTATGGAACTGTTGGTGACAACATCTCCCAGATACTGGCAGAAAGACTTTACCCATAACAGTACTGACCTGAGGGCCCCAGCTCAGGTTCTGAAGCAGATTTTACCAGTTCGTTCCACCCTTGGATACCTCTGGATATATCTGCATTGCTTCTGCTGAATCTCCATGCAATGCCTGACAATCATGGCTTTGTCAGATGTGTAGATTACAGAAGGTATCTCCGTGGCATCTGATAACGTAGGCATGGATTTATTGAGGGAACGATGCCAGCTTAAACTACTTAAGATTCCTGTGCTTACAGATGTTAAATTAGAAGTGTATACTTGAATTAATTTTATCAACAATTATTGTTTTGCCTGCTTTAGTCTATGAAAACAGATTTTTAAACAAGTTTCGTCTTGTGCCTTGTCCTAGCTATCTGCACACTGAAGTCCTAACAATGTTCTGACTCCTGCTGGGAAAATATTAAAAATGTTTAAGCCCCATTTTTGTATATAAATAGTAATATCAACACCACAAAATCTACTTATGGACCAATTCAGCCGCCAGAGCTCTTGTTCTTTCTGGTTGTCACTTTGATAATGCAATACAATCACATGGGCTTGCAGCCCTGTCTGCTTGGTGTGCCATCATTTATAACACATTATCAGAGTGACAGCTGGCAGTAACAAGAGGCCAAGTGCCAGATATGCACAGCGCATCTTACTGAAAAATATTTCCCTCTTAAAACGCAGATAGGTTGATTAAGAAGTGAGGGAATTCCTCCCCCTTCCCCCAGATGGCTGCGCTGATTCATTGGAAACTAACCCAGACACAGCTTGTCAGTGCACTGGCAAAGCTCCATGCTCCACCTTCCCTCCTCTATTCAGGTTATATCCCATGGGGTTCATCAGGAGAATTTTCCCTGACAAGGATTGAAAACAGTGATCTATAAGCAGTGAGCAGCATCACCATTTGCTTTAATTAGGTAGGACAAAAAGCTTGCTTAAGGATGCACTTTATGCAGTGCAAGGGTATACCCTGAAGAGGGTCCTGTTTGCACTCCACTTGCTTTGTGTTTGACCAGCCTGCTTTCACTGTGGCCCTTTGAATTCAGGCCCAAACAATGTGCTCTCAGAGCTTTCCAGTCGCCATAAATCCCTGCCTCCCTCCTCAATGAGACTCCTTCTCAGGCACCATCTCAAGGCTTCCTAACTATCCTTCCCTGAGCCAGCCTGACCTGTTAATCAGTATTATTGAAGAGTTACCCCTTTGAACTTCAGGAAGTAATCTGGTGTATTAAGTCCTCCTTTTAGTTTCACTAAATAGTCCTGTGACCTTCCTAAAAACCACTCAAAAGATGACAAAGGATTTGTGTCCCCCCAAGCCGGGTGCTAATTGGGAAACTCCAGTGAGTTGAAGGAAGAAGAGCATTAGAGAAGACGACTTTATGAAGAAATGAGAGAGTTAACTGGCTGCTGCTTCATTATTATGCCAGCTGACTGTACAGGACTCCACAATGTTCTCAGGGATGTGGGGAGCGGTGTGTGTTCCCTGGCAGAGACCCAAGATCTAGATTAAAATCTCCCAGAGTTAATTTAGGAAAACAATAATATTTAACGTTGGAAGGGTTTTTCTTTTTAGACTCTATTCCACCATGAAACACGTGATTCCTAGTCCTATTTCTTGTCCACAAAGACCTTTCCTTGTGAATTCTTGTGAATAGCTAGTCCTGTATCTTAAATTAGAGAACCTAACAGGAAGTACATAAATTAATATTTTGATATTCAAATACATATAAGTTTACAGGAAATGTTGAAGTGTGTCCCAATGAAGTAATTGTCACAACCCCAAACACTTAATAAGCTGATCATCACTAGTTACTCAGTTTGTACAAAGCCCAGCATTGAAACTAGCTTTTGCTGAACTTTTGCAGCTTTTTAAATTCCTTATAACTGTTCCCCTGAGGTAGTGTAGTTTTCCTCACATTTCAAGCATCCACTCCCAGAGCAGAGGATGGCAAGACAACTTGCGAAGCTCTATGGGACCTGAACACTTGTAAATACTATTGCTCACATCTCAAAACCATCCAGCTGCCATCCTCTTCCAAACCACCATGGCAGGATGGAGTCTGCCGCATTCCCAGGTGAATATCTATCTGTGTTGCAGAGCCAGAGTGTTGGCCCATGCAGGGGCTGGGTGGTGTGCTGGGGAAAATATGCCTGCAGCTCTGGCCTGGAGAATACAGGCCTAGTGCCACACAGCCACAGAAAGATAAAGTAACTAGACAATTTCCCCTAGGTGTTATGTGCATGGTCAGGGCTACAACAGAGCCCAAAGCTGTAGGGTTTCCCATTGTATGCCATTGTATTCATTTTCACCCCTGCTTCTCCATGTGTTGTTTCAGTAAATATGTGAAGTTTTTTTATCTCTGTTTCCTTGTCCTTTGAACTTTTTTTTGCACCCTTTGCATGTTGCTGTGTGCTATGAAAATTTAAGTTTCCTTGATCAAAAGTTACTTGCAGGTTTTTTTCCACTGTTTTGTTTTCATAAAGCTTACCTTTTCTATGCCTGTAAGGAGGTAGAAGAGGCAAGGGCAGAAACCAGTTAGGGAAGGCAGAGAGGGGGAGTAGCAGGAACCTTAATTTCAATGTGTGCACCTCCTTGCTTGAACCGGGAATGTAGCGTGTGAAAGATAAGAAGCCACCCTTCCTAGCCATGACAATGCAGCTTTGTTCCAATGTCACTGGTGCTGGCAACTGGGTGTTTTTCTCACCTCAACTCCCTCATAGACAGCGTGGCTAGCTGAGAGAATGATGGGCACATTCCAGGGGAAAACTGAGCATCTTTATCCACTGTGACAGAGGGAGCTGTTCAGATCATTATTTTTTTTTTGTGAACACTTTTCATTTAGTGAGTCACTACTGGATATGTGCTAAAGCACCTCTGGGAATCCCATCTGGTGATGTGAATCATTAGGCACCTAAAACTTGCTCCTGAGCAACATTTTAAACCCCCATTTCCGGTGGGCTAGATGTCTGCTCTATGCAAAGGTTTGTTACAGCGGTATCAATTCTGGGAAACATTAGCTTTGTTTTCTAGTCAGCAAAGTCCATGCCACAGAACAGGCAAATTTATACTAATCTGAAAATGCCAACTTCAGCTAGTTTCTAGTAAAACTGAGCTGGCAGCATTATAACTGCATGCAAAATTGGGTGTATACTGGTTTATCTATTTGCACAATGTTAATGTGTAGATAGGCCTTAACAGACACTTAAGTGGCCCTGTCATGCCTGAAAGTGAGACTTTGGGGGTACTGCAAGAAATTAACTTTAAAAGGTTAATCAGAAAAAAATTAGAAAAAGAAGACAAAATGTTCCTTGCTACTGGAAGCTTCATTCTAAAAACTAGCTTTTTACAAGAATACAGACATGTCAATACACCTGGAGCTGCCCATCTGACCTGTAAAAAAAAAAAAAAAGAGAAACATTTTTCTGATGCCATCACTCTTGAAACTTCTATTTCAGCAATTATTAAAGCATCTAGCAAGTCCACATTTGCATTTTGGCTTTGCAGTAAAAGTATCAAAGTTATTTTAAGCTCTTTTTCCTTCTCTCTAATTAAATCAGCACAATTAAAATGACCTCACTGCTCACAGAAGACATTGGTATTGCTGTGGCCAATACATGTTGATCAGGATCTATCATGACACATACTATCTGCAGAATGCAAAACCTGCCATACAGTTTTGAACTTTTTAGTAAGAATATATAGTTTCAGCTCAGTAAACTGATTAGAGATATTAGAATGATACAGTGTTTAAATACATTCTTTCATTGTATTCTTGCTTTAAAACAGTGTGGCTTTGGAAGTCCATTGATTTACCTGTATTTTAGGCCCAGATTGCTAATATTGTAGTGGACTAAAGGGAGAATTTTTAAAAAAAACTTTATAAATCCTTATCTCCTAGTGTTAATAGCAGCTAGTCAAATGTTGTGGGTTTCTCTGGGTTGCTTCCAAGGCAAATTCACCAGATCTTTCTGTTGAAGGTGGCTATGTAAATCAGGAATAGCTGCAATGAAGCCCATTAAAAATACATCAATGGAATATTGGTATGAGAAGAGATTCAAACTTATTGATTTCCTCTGGAGTTTGCACGGATGAAGAAAGAATAAAGAAATTAACCACAATTTTTTTTTTGCCTTGGATTTTCTTTCAGAAACCTTAATTCCAAAGAATTGTGGCTGAAATAATTTCCAATGAATAATTAAAAAGGTTATTGAACTGATTAGAATGGAAATTAAAATAACCAGATACAAGATTTGGGGAAAAGGCTGCAAGCAATGGTGTGCTCTGACAGCGTGGTCCATGCCACCCAACTGATGCAAGGACCAGGGGAGAGGAGAGGAGAGGAGAGGAGAGGAGAGGAGAGGAGAGGAGA
>JAWWTY010000123.1:67336764-67379624 GCA_035222235.1 Margarornis squamiger
TATCCAGACAGTATTTTGTCCAGTGAACAGTGCACCTGTCCAAGCCATGGGCAGCCAGTTTCTCCAGGAGGATGCTGTGGGAAATGGTGTCAAAGGCTTTATTGAAGTCCAGATGGACAAAATCCACAAATTTCCCTCATCTAATAAGCAGGTCACCCTGTCATAGAAGGAGATCAAGTTGGTCACCCAGGACCTGCCTTTCACAAACTGGTGCTGGCTGTGCCTGATCCCCTGGTTATCCCGTACAGGCAGGTGGTGGCACTCATGGCAACCTGCTCCACCACCTTCCCTGGCACTGAGCTCAGAACGCTTGGGGGGTCCCACCCAGCCCCATAGACTTGTTGCACTGCTTGCTGACCATTTCCCTTTGGATTATGGGGATTATTTCTGGTTTGGAGTCCTTTCCCCCTGAAGTTGTTGAGAGCTATTTCTCACCCTGAGGAGTAATAAACCAGGCGTGTCTATGCTTTGTGAAAATCATAAAAACAGACACTCTTGGTCTGAATTTCCCCTGCCCTTTATCTGTGTATGTCCCCAAGCTTACAGCTGCAAATGATAGAAAGGCAAAGCAGAGAGTTCATAAGCTTAATAACCACTTGACTTTCACAAATACTTTCTGCTACAAGATGCTGAACAATTTAAAAATGTTCCAGTATTTATATTGCATCCCAGATTAAATAACTGTTGTCATTTTCTGCCTTCATTGTTCTCATAGTCAATTCAATTGAAAATAGGCCCATTAAAAGTATCCATTTGTAAAATATTGCACTATAGCTATTTTTTTTTATTTAGCAGTTCTGAAAACACCTACCAAGTGATTGCCATTTAAAACCCACTTAAAAGCCAATTTACACAACATTTGTGCTTGTGTAAATAAGGTTTGCTGTTATGCTAATGTGCAATTGCACCACTTCTGCTGTTTTGAAGGATAATTCACAATTTTAAATTGTGCTGTATGGCAGAAGAATTCAAGGATGTTTTAATCACAGCTTTTGTTAGCATTAATCAGATGTAAAAGCACATACTGTTTTGTCTGCTGCTGAGAAGTAGGCAGTGCAGAGACAAATGACTGAAGGGAGATTTACAGTTTTTCTACCTCAGATTTCCAATTAAACCTTGGGTATTTAGTTAATACTCTCAACTGGAAGTCTCATGATAGAGACAATACACAGGAAGATCTATAGCACGGTTAAAAAAAAAAAAAAACCAAACACAAAACCAAACCAAAACCAACAACAGGAAACCAGAAGCCAAACTAAAAAACAACCTTCACAAATTTGCTAACAATAGTGTTTTTATTTCAAATAACTGTAATTTTTCCTCTGGGCATTGCTGCAGATTATGCATTTTCCTTCATGATTTTTTAATGAAGGACTAATTTACCTATTGTCCAAGTGCATTATAGACTGTAAGTATGATTATTTAATTCAGCACAAAATCCAGCATGTCAAGATTAATTCATATTTACTAAATGTTTATAAATTAGGTATCTAAATCTTCATGGATGAGTGCCAGCTTGTACTAAGACTTATTTCTGTTCTTCATAGACATTTCTGTAAGTGCTTATAGCCATACTGAAGAACTAGAAAGAACTGATAGCAAAAATATATTTATAAATCATCTGCTGAGACCATATAAACTCTATAAAGTAGGATTTTTTTTTTAATTATAGGCTTATACAGCGGCTAGCAAAATAAGAACCTAGGGCATGACAACAGTAGCTATTGGCTACTGCAATACAAATAAATACTAATAATGAGTATACATTAGTGTACAATCATATAAAAGTTGGAATAAATATAGTAGTAGCGTTCCTCTGCTCCCACTCATTTGAGAGCCAATCTGTATACTGTTTTCCCTTCAGAAACACTTCCACAATGTGTTTAACCCAATCTCTGCATTGAACTCAGTTGTAAAATGCCCTTTACGGGCTTCTGGTCAGCTGGTCCCATCAGACCCTGTTCAGAGAGTCCTACGAGCCCAACAAGCTTTCATTTACATTCACAACACCCTATAATCCCTGTGTATTTAACCATTTACATATAACACAAATATAACAGACTAACACTTAAAAAGTATTTGATGGGCTTTTTATTCTAGCTATCCCTCCTCCAAAAGTCCTTCACTAATCCCTCATCTTTATTTTGTTGCTGGTGCTTTCTTTGGCAGTTGCTGATCTGATCCAAGAAGCTCTTCTCAAACTGTCCCCATTCCTCCTGGGATCCTCTGGGATGCCAGACACTGGCATGCACACCAGTGATCAGACATATCCCTGCCCTCTTTGGGGCTTGAAAAGTGTCAATCTATGTGGCTTTACAGCACTCACTGCACCATTTGTGCTGTGATGATTAAACTCTACATGACTCTATTATCAAATCTCTCTCTCTCTCTTTGCCAAGATCTTGTCTGTACCTTGATCAAAATGTATAGAATATTAGAATCATGGAATTGTTCAGGCTGGAAAAGACCTTTAAGATCATCGAGTCCAACCATTAACCCAGCACTGCCACGCCCACCACTAAGTTCACATCTAAATGCCACTTGTTTTCTGAGCACTTCCAGGGATAGTGATTCCACCACTTCCCCTGGGCAGCCTTTTCCAATGCCTGACCATCCTTTCCATGAAGAAATTTTTCCTAATACCTAAGCTAAATCTCTTCTGCTGCAACTTGAGGCCATTTTGTTTTGTCCTATCTCTTGTTTCCTGGGAGAAGAGACCAACCTCCACCTTGTTACAATCTCCTTACACAAAGAAGGAGTGTGGCCTGCAACAATATTTTTGTCATCTAACACAGTGCAGGGGCCATACACATTGCACCAGATGCTTTTGGAGAGTCATTTGATGAGTGGGAAGCAGTTGGGGAGCCAAAAATTCATTCACAGTGTAGCACTGTGATTTTCAGGAGCTGTGCTACCATATGCCTCATGCATACAATGCTGCAACTTATCCCTACAGAAGGTTTAGGCAGGTTGACTTTTATTGCTGACAAATTGAGGCTCAAGAACATGTTGCAGTGCAATGGATGGCGTGGAGCTGGTCATCTGTCAGACAGGATCTCAGCTCAGACTTATTAATATTCATGGTTGGAAGGCTTCCTTGGATGTATGTGCCTCTTCAAAGCATTCATTCCAGCTCAGTATCGACACTTGAAATTGTGATTTTTAGCAGTGTGACTATAAAATAAACTCCCATGCAAACCTTTCTTGCAACAAAGAAGTGCATGTTCCTTGACATAGCTCTTTACTGATAATAAATTTAATTACCCAACCCTTATGGAAAACCAGCAAGAATGTAGGCATAATTGTCTCTTTCCGAAGGGAGGAGGTAGTTCTCTGTACTGCTAGAAGCTGTCCTCAGCACTTCCAGTTTTTCCTGCAATGTTATTTCTGTGTTTTCTCTGCTCTTTTCTCCCTTTAGCCAAGGTATCCCACAGCAGACAGGCAGAGCTGTCACCCCATGCATACAGGTTGAGAAGGCACAGGGCAGTATGGCCAATGCAGGATGTGCATGGAGGATGTGGAAGATCTGTTCAGCCCCTTGGAGCTGGAACAACCAAGTCCTCAACACATTCAGAGCTGTTTGTGCAGCATTCCCATATCCTAAACTTTGCTGTCCCCGAGAAAGGACTGGACCCCATGAGAGTGATAAAAGGCTCAGTCAGCCTTCTGAGGCGTCTCAGGCACTGTAGGGCTGAAACACTTTAAAAACCCCTCGTGACAATATATTAAACTATTTCTGTCAATGCCTCTACAGCTCATCTGATAGATACTAATGGCTTCAAGCAACAGTCCTATTTAGCATGATTATTGTTTTCATTTTTTAAAATGCACTCCATGCTCAGTTAGTGCTAGACACACCTTCATTACTCCTATCTGTTTGGAGAATCACAGCCTCCAGACTGACATATGAGACATCTCAGGATGGCTGAAAAGCAGTTCATTACTTGAATACATCACATATCCTGGTAACATCAATTGCAGTAACAATTCTTAATGCAACTAATAAGGTGTTAAAAGTCTCTACAGTTTTTTTGGTTATCTGACTTGTTTAAGATACCAAGCTGGGTTTTCATCACTTCTCAATTGGAAGGTTTAGCAGATTTAGTTTTCATTAAAAATATATATATTCTCTAGGTATGCATTTTTTTCAGAGATTCCTCTACCCATATAAAGCAAAGTGAAGAGTGCTGGGGAATTACTGAGTACAAAATGATGTGCCAGTTGCAGTGAATACAGATTGCCAAGCACTTTCTTGATCATTGACAGGTGCAGATGTTTATGTTGCAATCCTACAAACAAAGAAAAATCTGGACTACTTTCTTTTCGATGTCAAGATTGGCTTAAAGGAGTAGCTATTTGTTACATGGAGTGCAGGCAACAGAATAAATCTAGCACTAAAGAATAACCATTCCAACATCCTAAAGTATTCTTAACCAATAACACCCCTTCTGGAAGGCAAGACTCATGCACTGTCTATCATTTTCTATAGATCTCAGCACAAAGAATCTAGGTCAGAAGTACCAGACTCTGGAGAAGAATGAATTCTAGTTAATCTAATGATATCTGATATTAATCTAAAATAATACTCTTCCACCCTAAGAACAGCAGGTTTTCCATACACAAAGATAAAAGGAAAGGTCTACTCCCAACACAACTCCATTTAGTTCATGATGGCTCAGTAGTCTGCTGGGCCCTCCTCTGACCCAGTCTGTGACTTCGTCTGCTCCAACACACCTTTTAATGGATGACTTCAGATCCTGAAAGCTGGAAACAAAGTTCCATATGCATAGATTATTGAACTTTAACTCATGAAGTTCCTTCCCAGTGGATTGATCCAGCACTAACAATTTGCTTCCACCTCTGCTTTATGTTTCTTGTAAGTCCTTCTCATGAGAGAAGGAATAAAATAAAATACAGATAAAGAAATATATTTCAGAAACAACAGAAATCCATTTTACTTCACTCTTGTAAGAATCAGAATTACCGTGGACTTTCATATTAACTTATCATGACTGTGAGACACTCTGACCTCAGCCCAGCTGCTCTTTGGACATGCAATCAGTATACAGAGTTCTATTCTTCTGTTCCTCAGCACCAGTCCCATATTCCAACAAGGACATAACTCTAGTTTCAGGTGATTTCAGACCCTTTACTCATGTATGCAAGTTGTGTTCATAAATTTTATGGAGATCTTAGGGGTGGATAAGTAATTGACCCAGACCAGACTACCATATACTTGTCAATCAGTACCTCACTTAGCACTCCTTTTCACTCTGGCGTTCTCCCCTTGCCAGTCTCTTCCCTCAGCACTTCTCTCCTGCCTGAGTTTTTGAGCTTGTCTAGGTGAGGATGTTATATGGGGTTCATTTAATTTCTTCAAATGAAGTTACCATATCTCCATACATAGTCTCTTGGGGGACAAAAAGTACAAATGGCATGTTAGGCTGACAGAAAAGTCACCTTTCTGGGCTAAAGCACCTGTCTTCTGAAGACCTATGGAGCTCTGCTTCTTGCAGCTACATTTCTGGCAGTGGTCCTACCTGCTGCCTTGTTTCCCACAGCAGCTTGTCTGGGTACTTTCCTGCTTTTCCTTATCCCAGGTCTTTCTGGACTCTGTTGTCTTCCTGGCAGAATTCCAGGTTATGGGTGATAGATCACTTTTTCAGATGTGGAGCTGTTGTGTCCTTCTGGTATTGCATCACATCAGCTGGATCACCACTGCAGGATACAGCAGGCTGTGTCTTTCTGTGTACAACAAGCCTGGAAATGCTACTCTTTGGAAAGGTACCAGTAGGTGGGACAAGCTAAGTCTACACATTCATTAGACCGTCTCTCCTTTTCTGTCTCTATTTCCATTCATGATGCAGCTTCATGAATCTAGTAAATATGTAACTGGGGGCCCAAGCCCCAACAAATTTGTGCATTCTCAACCACACGATGGGAGAGAAGCCGCATGGCTGTATAGCCACACTGTCTATATCATGACTACAGCCACACTAGGTTGCTGTATCAAGGGATGGTGGTCAGATTTGATGTTTAATATCAAAGTGGCAGATGTGGGGAATTCATAGCTAAGTTTCGTTGTACTGGGCAGCCTGCAGAAATGTCATACTGCCCCAGCTAGCCTCCAATTTTGTACCTGAAGTGGCTGCATGCCCCGTTTTTAGAAACACTTGCTCCCTAAATTCAACAGGTGTTGTTCAGGGACACACAGAACACAGATTGATCCAACCATCACTTTAGAGGGATCCGAAGAGGCAGCAGATCAGCCTCGGGAAGGACAACTGCTCTTTTTCTCTATTCTATGATCAAGCACAGTAATTTTGCTTAAACGTGAGATTTATAGTGTTATTCTGCCTTGTGCAAAAAATGGAGAAACCTAACATTCAGGTCCACAGCCTATGCTGAATAACTTTCTAGTCTCAACGTAATTTTCCCCTACTTCTTTTTCCCTGAGAGCAATCACCAGGGTTTGCTCTCAGGGTTATCAATGACCAAAACCAGCCTGAAGAATCAGATATTGAAGGACCTGCTGATGGACAGGACCGAGGATGCCCCTGAGTAAACTAGGGGCCATTTCTCCTATATGTCTCGTTATATCTGTTCTGACAGCAAAGAAGAGACTTCCAGTTTTCAGACTGTCAGTACAGCACATTACACAAACATTACATTCCCTTAAAAAATAAAAATCTCAATGGCTGAGTTATAAACTCCTCAATGATAATTGTAATGGAAACATTTCTATGTCCCTACAGCCATAATGGGATTCCTGCAGTAATCCTACACTGTTTATGGTGGTGATATTTTAAATAATACATTCCATATTTTTTACTTTTCCCCTTTTTTCATGGTGGTGTACACACTTGGCATCCTTTCAATGACAAACACTGAGCAAAGTGTACCAATAAATTATTTCCTCTTTGAATCCTTTTACTGAAGGGGGAAAAAAAATAAAATCTATGTGCACACGCAGCAGCTTGAGTCCAGCTACTTAATCAGTTGCATTATTATTACCACCCACCTCCTCCTGCTAAAAAGCCAGATTTTTCTACCATTTGTGCTGCTTTTAATCCATAGGAAGTCAATTTTCCACTCATATATTAGTTTATTTTATATTTTCAAATTGATTCTACTATACATTGATTTCCTGTTGTGTGTATTGTATCCTGAGCTAGGATTATACATTTAGTAGAAGTGGATATTCCTGCCACATAAAGGTTGCTGCAGCTCTATAGGACCCTTATCTTGAAAAGGGAGAGTCCAATTTTATTGAAACAGCTAAAATCCCACTTAATTGAATTTTTTTTTTCTAAGATGTACAAGCTTAGAGACTTTTGGTTTCCAATTCAACTTCAGCTTCGCGGTGTTTAAATTTCCAAACCCATAAAGACCTTTATGAAAAAGAACTTACAAATATTGTATTTCTGATATGGTGAATTACTGGAGAAGCTCAAGGTAAGAAGCAGTGAAATATCAATACTTTGTAGAACATCTTTTGATCATGCTGGCTTTTCATGGCCTGTTTAACACATTCCTATGGAAAAAGATCGTGTTTGAACCCACATTTTACAATGTCAGAGCCCTGAAATGCTCCAGAGCAGAATTAGGGTTGTGCACTGGAACAGAAAAAAAAACCAAACACGCTACCTGGCAACATTTGATGCAAGAACATGAGGCAACAAGAAATCCTAGTTTTGGGGTTAAATTTTTGGCTCAGCTCACAGCCACAGGGGTTTTGCCCTCTGTGGCAGGGAGCTTCAGCTGCAAGTGCAACACAATTTTTTCATCATTAGACCGCTGCTTAGATTTAAACTTTAGAAATCTTGTACTTGACTTTCCTCACTCCTTAAGTGAAAAACAGTCCTCAGAGAGTTTTTTGTTTTCTTTTTTTTCCAAGAAAAGTTACACCTCAGAGGAAGATGCTCACCTCTCTAGTCTGACTGCTGAGCTCAGTTCTGCCAAAACCTTTAAAGATGAGTACATAATTTACATGTTGAACACCTGGTTGGAAGCAGGGATGAAGGAATAAAACTAAGTAACAAAAGTAATACTTCGATTTTAATCAAATTATTTTTGCAAATCCACAGGGCTGGATTTATAGTTTATAGTTTTATAGTTGTTCTATGACAATGTAGAATTAGACCCCAGAGTCATGGGTCCATGGAGCCCTAACAGCCAGATCCCAAACTGACTGAGATGCCATTAAACCTCAGGGTCAGGCTTTTCCTGTGGGTTTGCCTCATTCAAAGCCATACAAAGCCCTCCCACTCTGAATTCAGCATCATTTTGCAACCATCTCACACCATTGACTGTGCACAATACACAGCAACAAAGGACATGGTCCAAATGGGTCGGAGGAGGCTTGTGGTATGATTTCTGGCCTTCACTTTATAGGTGCTTAAAAAAACTGCTGTATAAAGCCCAGCATCTGGTAATTACAGTAGCGAGGGCTGAGTGTGAGGCCTGGAGGATAAATCTTGCTGCCTGTTGTACTCGCACAGGGAGAGAGGAGCTGCAGAGCACCTTCCCCTCCCCTGGCAGAGCAGTGGTGCCAGAGCTGGGCTCCCCAAGATGTGCTGCTGCAGAGGGAAGAGAGGATCCCTCTTCCCTGACAGGCAGATGAGGGACGGTCAATGTCTGGTTCCAACAAGAAAAGAATAAAATTTGGCCCATGCTGCTGGGCCAGCAGCAGTGACCTGCTCTGAGGAAGAGTCACTGGATGGATTAATTGCCCTCCTCTTTTCTGGCAGCAACAACTGAAGGTTTAGCCTTTCATTTCTTAGAAAGAACTACATTTTTCCACTAAGATTTCCTTCTGGAGAGTCTGTGCCCATTCCCAGGGGTTGAAGGTGGTGTTTGCTGGGGACAACCAAAGCAACCTTGCCAAGGAAATGCAGAAGGAAGGTGGCAGAAGAAAGCACATTTGTACTCTGCAGACAGAGTCCAGGCAGGTCTGGGTCTCCTGCATGCTATACACTCATTTCTGCTTTACTCCTTATCCCAGGCTCTTTGCACTTTCACCATCATATAATTCAGAGCCGGGCTCTCTGCCCTCCCCCTCTGCAGGTAAAGCCTTTTCTTCTCTGACAACCTCCTCCCCCTTTTATTGTACATTATTAAAAGATTCAGATTGTAAGTATCAGAGACACGGTGGAGAAGCCACATGGTCATGCTGTTGTAGTCTCCTGGCCCTTGGCCCCTTCTCCTCTCCCCAAGCCCCCACAGTGCCTTCTGGGTTTTGTTCATTTGCAGAGACCTTCATTATTTAAACTGCAAGCTCTTTGGGAGCAAAGATTGCAATTCTTGTGAGTGCAGTAATTAGCACATAATTAATTAACACCAATAATATAAAGGTGCCTTTTTTTTCTGCATGCTTTATAAGCGGTAAAAAAAGAACTCTTATTTCTCAACAAAAATGATTTTCTTTTTCCAGATATACGTTTCTGCAAAGGTAGATTTTTTTATAGTCAGTTTTACACTTTTCCCACTGAAATATATTCACAGCTTCCCCTCCACTATCCCCCTAAGTGCTGCGTAAATAAAAAAAAAGCTAAATCTGCCCCAGTGTGGAACGTCTCTTTTAAAATGTCACCGTGTTCATTTTCAGAATCCTCTTCTGCATGGTTATCTCACTGCTCTTTACATTTGCTACCTTGTTAAGCCCCCACTGTGGTAAATAAAACATGAAGAGGAATAGACAAAAATGTAAGGCTTTTATTTACTCTCATTTTTTGGATATATTTCTCTAGATGAATGCTTCTCCCTTTAATGAAACCCTTGACTGCTCCAGTGGTGAATGTGATTTAAGTACAGTGGAGACAGCGATGATTCACAAACCCTGTTCTACTCCAGCACTGCCCGTTATCTGATGCCTCTTCATGCACAGTTGCCCAAATGACAGTTTAATGGCTCACTGTAAAGGCTAGTTATTTTGTATCTCTATCCAGTGAAAATGGCTAATGGTGATAAGGAAAGGGAAAAAACAAAGCAATTGTTCAGATCTTCAGACTCAACCGAGCTACTTAGCACGTGCTGAGAGCCTTCAATTAATTATTTCTTCAGTCCAGTGAAGCACTCCAAGATGATTTTAAAACTCACCAGCTGCACTAAGAGCCTATGTTAACAGGGTGCAAGGAGCTAAAATTGCACATAAGCAGAGCTAGCGGGTTTATTAGGGATATGCTGATCATACCCATACTCACAGAAATAAACACCGAAAATATGCCAGGCTGATTTAAGGGAAAAAAACAATTAGCAAAAAAAACCAACAAAACAACCTTCCTTCCCCTTTACTTTGCAGAGCAAAAAGACAGGGAAAAACATGTTGAAGGAAAATAGCAGAAAATTATTTAATATATCTGTCTCAAGACAAAGACATTACTGTCATCATCGTGCTGCTCACCTATGATTGCATGTGTACACAGGTGTGTATCTCACTGTGTGTTTCTGACTATTTAAGAAAAAAAGAAAAGTGTGTACTTAAAACACAGAAGGGAAGAAGGGAACAGAGTAAGAAAAATGAAAGAAAAATCTCTAGGGACACAATTCAAAACATGAGTAAAACACACTTATGATTTTCAGTACTTGAGTCTTCTCTCTATGACTACCATCCATAGCACAACAAGGATCCAATCCCAGATAGTGGATAGTGACTTTAGGAGCTGCCACAAGGGAAAAATTGCTGACTTTAATCATTGCCAGAAGTGGCACAAGCCACACTCTGGAAGTTAACATACTAACTCAAATGTAAGAACAATTTGCTGACTTCACTTTTAGCAAAATCATACCCAAGTTATAGGGTTTATATTTGCATCAGGGATGCAACTTAGATGTCACAAAGCTTAAAATAAGCAAGAGGATTTGATGGAAAAACTGATTAATTGAATCATAAATTTGTGAATGTTTCCAGAGAATAAATTTCAAAGGGTTTTTTTTTTTGGCTGGTCCAAAATGTACCACCTGTTAAGATTTAAAACACTGTCTGCCCCGTGATGTTAGGTCTTGGAGTTTGAGCTCAGCAAGAATCTTTCTGAATAATCAGTTCTGGTCAATCATTCACGGGGGTGGCATGGTACAGCTTGAGGCCATGCTAAGCCTACCCTACCTTGCCTGGAAGATATATGCTTCTGGAGAGCAAAACTGACAACTGTGTGATCATCCAAACTTCTACAGGGCAGTTGTCCGTGCAGATTGACCACTTTGTGCTTTCAGTTCTTTAACATCATTCAGTGGATTTTGATTTTTCTTTTTCTTTTGTGTTTTTTTCCTGGCATGGAATCCCTACTTAACAGGAAATATTCTACTGGGCAAATAATTTGGAACCAACATTTCTAGCCTTCAAAAAAAACCCCAAACCACGACTAGAGCTGGTGATAAGGATTTTCCCCAAAACCTATCTACAGTCAGATCACAAATAATTCATAATTCATAACACAGAAAACCTCTTGAGATGAGCTAGAATTATCATCCCCTTTGTATTAGAACAAGTACCTTCACACTGAGTAAGCAAGAAAAGGGGAAAACCAGAGATCTAAGATTAGTCAGTCCCAGGACCATGATTAGTCTGCCCAGGACCCACCCACATAAACTTAGACCTGAAATTGCTCATGAAAACTTCAATATAATTTTACAGCTGGACATGCAGGTTTTGCACATGCTGTGTTTTTAAAATGGCCCCTCTTTATGATTTTTGCACCATAACAGTTAAAAAACAGGACTAATTTTTTTCTTACCCCTAGGAATGCTCCCTTCAGCCATGAACACTTTCAGAGTACCTAACAACTGAATAGGGCATGTGGAAAAAGCTTGTTACACTTTTGGAAAATCAATAGACTCCATGCTGAATAACTTGTCTTCCTTTTTGAACCCAGAGCCCAGTCTTTACCATTGGTTGCCTATAACCATCTAAATCCATAGTTACCAAAATTCCTATTTTGTGCAGCCCAGTGCTAATTAAGTAACCAGACTGGCATCAAGCTAGCATTAATGTGCCTTAGCCACACACTCAAATATTTCACTTAAAGCTCCCTAGGTGTGAAAATTGAGTCCCAGAATTAGTTTGGCTGTCCAGTGCCACATGGTTGGGGACATGTGGCACCTGTTTACAGCCCAGAAGCACAGCTAACCTGTCATTTCCAGCTCCAGCTGCCTTCAAAAGTACCTGTACTCGCTTTGACTGAGTCAAACTAAAATTTAGGATGATACAGTCATAACAGCTTTCCCCAACCATCTCTGAAGCTGGCAGTTCATAACACTGGTAATTGCCTATGTCCTCCAAGACAGAAAATGTGTGTGATGGCATTGCACGTTCACAAGTGTGCAAATGCCAGTATACTGGAAATGCAATGTATCTGTCTGGTTTAGTCCCTATATCCTTATCAATCGCTATCTCTGTGTATCATGCACAGAGCACGTTTCACTTTTTTGTGTTGCTCCTCAATCTATGGATCTCTTTTATTCAAAGGTACAATTTAGCTTGAGAATTTCACGTTTGCAGCAGCTATTTCCCCTTGTACCATCCTGTCCTGTGCAATGAATATGTGGTGTTAATTACCGGGAATTGCAGCTCTTGAATTCATGGGATAATTGATAATACCTGCATGCAGAAAATCCCCATCATAATGTTTTAAAGATTCAGTTAATTAGCCCTGTGTCTGGGAGATCAGGCATTAACCATTTGCCTTAGGACTCCTCCTTCAGGCTTTTTCAGAAACCTCTGTTATTTAGCTTTTAGGGGTGATTAGTACAGAGAAAACCAAGGGAGGAAAGCTGTGTGTGAGATGTTGTCGCAAGGGAATAAGGAGCCCTTTGTCCTGTCAAGAACTATCCTAACAAAACATTCAAATAGGATTTAATCACTGCAGTGGTCTGCCCACATTGCTCTTAGGGTTAGATATCCCCATAAATCATGGAGAGCTTGGAGACTAGGGTGCCTTAAAGTTGTTCACAGCTGATTCTCTGCTGCACATAGATTGAGATCACTTACCGTTTTCCATGAGCTTTTTGGTGCAGCCAGTCTGGCTCCTGTCTTTCAATCCTGAAAGCCTAGCAAACCACAGCAAACAGGTCAAGAGTGCTTGCCTTATAAGCTCTGGTTTGGGTGAAGCATGCTAGCAGCTCAAAGCAGAATAATTTTGTGACTGATCTTATAGCTCAGGTTTGATTGCATACTAGTAGGAAGGAAAGAAATGATCATCACTTTTTAATGTTACAAGGAATCAAAATCAATTTTCTTGCACATTTTTCTTTTGCAATAGATATTCTGCCTTAAGACGGGTTTAATCAATTTTTTAAACAAGCAAGACCACTTCAGGTATAGCAATACCCAGTGATTAATTTGGACCTTTTAATGATACAGTTATCAGTCATGAAATTCCCATCATCACACCCATGTGCTTCAGACATGGCCCAGGGAGTAATCCTAAGGAAATGAGGGGGTACTTCAGAGTTTTATTTCTTCTGTGAGAGTCACAGAGGTTGTTTGGGGTGGAATATATGACGTAAAGAACAGGCCAAGGGATTGTATTGAAGTTATTAAATTTCTTTCCAGATTCACAATTGAACAGCCACAACACATCACAATGAGCAGAGCAGTAACCGCTCATGGCTGCACTTGAGCTGATCCTTTCAAAGCAAAATGCGCAGTGCTGAGTTCTTGAGACACCTGACTTGCCAGCCATGGAAAACTGGCCATGACCCAGCACTCACAAAGTCACAATGCCTTCGAGTGTAAACTGTGAAGATCTTATAAAAACTGCAAATCATTTCACAGGGACCACAAAATTCAGCCTGAGACTATTCTTGCCTTTTAGAATACTTTTCAGCACACAGCCCCTGCAGAGACTTCTTTTTCAAATGTCTATTAGCTAATAAAAATAAAATTAAAAAAAAGAGAAAAGTAATTAGAACTAATCACTGGTAAAATACAACTGTTTCAAGTTTATACTGTTTCAAGTATACAACTCTCTGTTACAAATGTTCCGTATCTAAATATCTCCAAAATAAAAATAAAAAAAATAAAAAAAATAAATATTGTCTGAAATATACAGGTCTAGGAATAGTAGTACTATTTAATCTAGAAGAAGTTGTCATGGGTGATCTTTCTACATCAGACATGTGGCAATACATTCTAGCAAAACAATTACTTAAATTGTTTTCTTAAGTATGAATATTGTTGTGGGATAGTCTTCTCCATGTTATGGAAATAAAACTATTTTCCATCTCTCCCAGACTGTAACATTCCCCAGCATGGATTTCAGCACTGATCATTCCATCACATCTTTTTGTGCAGAACTACTGCAGCCAAAAGGATTTCTTCCTGCAATCCTAATTGGCAAAGTTTGATTTGCAACTGCACAGGTAGCAATTACATATGCTGAGTGGCTAAACAAACATTCAAAAATGAACAGGTAAACCAGAGACAGGTTGTTCCAGCACACAAATCAGAGCACAGTATTTTTAAATCATATGTATGCAGTCAGAAAACCAAAAATATAGCCAAATTGTATAACTTGTGCTTCCCACAGGAACACCAGTGGAACTACAGCAGTGTAGTCTAACTGAAGACCTGTTCTAGAGACCACTTAGATACAGCCAATCCCAGATGAAATTGAAATAATTTTGGAATCAGAACCATCCATTTTCCTGTTAGTCTGAACTGCTCATGGGCCTTCCTTCCTTTACAGCATCCTGAGGCTTGTTTGGCACCATTGACTTCAATGGTGTAACTCTTGATTTATGATGATGCAATATGTAAAATTTAGCACCCAGCCTTAGGGTATTTGTTAAAATACTAGTGGCACCTGCACATGTTATAGCAACTGCAAAGACATGGGGTAGTATACTTTCATCTGTGGGAATTTAATATATCAGAATCAAGCCCAGACTTTCTTTTAAAATATTTTTAACTTTGTCTCACTATGTTGACTTCATTAGGCTGTTTGTTATGGATGGACACAAGATAACATGAACAGAGAAATGGGCCTTACATATATATGCTGCCAACACACAGAGCAATATTTATTCTACATTCTTTTCACCAGAATTTATAATTTGCACAGAAGTCACTCAGAGGGCTGAGGCTTTGCTTGTGGGAACCAATGCAGTTCCACTGGCTGGAGACAGAGACTAAGCCTGACTGACAAGCAAGGGCATTTCTATGAACTGGAAACTAAAGGCTCTTACTAGAAGCAGAAATTAATAAATACCCACCTCTCTTCCCTCCGTCTCCCCAAATCAGTTTAAAAATTGAGCTTCCTTTCCCATCCAGTAACAAACCCCTGGTATTCCGTATTGTACATCCCTGCTCGTATTATGAATGGCATGTCACATATGGCAAGGCTATACCTGCAAGGGAAAGAATGAAGGCTGATACAATCTACCCCAGGTTCTGCAGTGTCAGAACACTTATCAGTCCATAAAATGTAAGGGCAAGATTTAGGGTTTACTAAAAAAATAAAATAAAATAAAAAAGGAACACACAAAAAGTAGAACACTGAATGAAAAGATATTTTTGCAGACTAGTCTGAAAGTTTATGGGGATGCCAAGAAGATCATGACAGTGTTATTGGGAACACACATGGTTATTGGCATGCATGAATCTCAGCTTGTACTGTGGACATCAGTGAATTGCATTCCTCATTCTCCAAAAAGGCTTGCTGTTTTGATTTTTATGGAGGTTCAGACCAACATCTTATAAGCCCCTATGAAGTATTGAGAATATAAGTCTGTGCTCACTGAAGAAGAAACTGAAGTCTAAAGACACAAAGACCAGGTAATTTATTTTTTGTGGTTTTTTCACCCAGTCCCACATCTCACTTGAGGAGTAAGACAGTGTGGAGTCAGGTTACTACCTTTCAGCTTTTTCTCTTACCATGAGTACAGCAATTTAAATTGGGGAAAGGGAGCCATGATATGTTTCTGTAAAGAGGCTGAAAATTCAACCAAAAAGCTGAATTTTGACATGATCTGATCCTGACTATTCTTATTGGTTGCTGAGTCTACAGCATTCCCTTTCCCTTGTGAGACTCATGTGTTGGGTCTACAATTCGCTGCAATCACATTCATGCAAACCAGCCAATGCTCATACATTGCAGGGGGACCAATAGACACACAGCACCTCCTCCCAGGAACCTCTCCAGACTGAGTTCTTCTAGTTATCTTTCATGGAAGCATTTTCTGTTATAGCTGGAAGACTCAGACAAGCATTGTCAACCATTAGGAATGAAACTCCCAGCAGAAACACTCATTTTCTCCTCCAGGCTTTTGTCAGCCAAGCAGGCTGACAAAATAAATAAATGAATAAATAAATTCTAAAAATAAAAAGGAAAAACATTAGGCAAAGTTCTGACTTTGGAAAGGAAGGAGCACCAAAAACTCCCAGGAGCTCTACCAGGCCCTCCACGTCAGGGTTGCTTGTACTCCAGACACTGTTGTTGTGGCCAAGACTGTCAAAACTGACACCAATGAAGTAGTGAGTAGATCCCAAACTCACCTGAGCTGCCCACAAACTGTGCCCACTTGCTGCTGCAGAGAGTCTGCCTGGGGTATTCTCAGGCCTTCCACACAAAGATCCAGCAGCTGGTACCCAACACTTCACCTGACCTTGGAACCACTTAAGGACGTGAGATTCATGCCCCACTTACAAGGTTGTCTTGCCCTTAATTCGCACAAAAGGACAAACATGTGGCTACTGCCCAGGGAGGATAAAGAGTGCTTTGTGTGCATCCTTTAAGGAGTGTACCTGAAAAACAACTAATGAATGAGAAGAATCACAATGATGTTCCCCTTCAAGCCATCTGGATTCTTTAAAATATCTGCTATCAGGAACTCCCTGCTGTCCACAATGCTCTATTTATCTGCTTGAGCAGATAGAATATATATACTTTACCAGGCAATTCACAAAGCCATTTTAATAGCAGAATATAATTCCTCAGCACTAGAAAAATGAAAGTGAAAGGTCTATGAATTCTTACAAACCTCTGGCCAGGCAGCAGTGCCCTGAACTGTAAAGGCTTTTTTTTGTGTTTAGGTTACCATGGAAGATGAAATAGTCACACAGATGTACTGGCCAGTAGAAACGGGTATTGCTAGCTGTGTATCATCCATAAATACTTTTCTTTCCCTGATTTATAGCCTATCTCCACTTCATAAATGGAAGAAAAACCCCACAATCCCCAAATCCAGAAATGGTTTGGGGTTTTCTGTTTTTAAGCAGAAACTTTCTCAGTTGACATTTCCTTTTTCCAAAATAATATTCAAGATGATACGGTTATTTGTGAGAATGCATGAGATTATGTGTTGTACTGCTGTGTGAAAATAAAACTCATTTCTGTTATGATGAAGTTGTTTTCTGCTACATGAATATCTCCCAATACATCTTGGCTCTAGACCATATTGTTTTGCAGCCTGATATGTTGTTGTCATTCTCAAGGATTACTGTAAGTCTTGGTATGTAAACTAAACATTGACTAAATCTCTTCTCTAAAAAAAAGTCCATTTCCTAAACTCTGATGAAACAAAGTCTCTTTCCAACAGATTGATTTTTCTAATTGACCATAAGACAATGCATGTGAGTATCTTCGAACGAAATGCTAAAACAAAGAGAAGAAACTTCTTTCTGCTTCAAAGGAGAAGAAAGCCAAACTGCATGTCAGGAGTCCTAGACCAATTCAGAGAAATCTTGGGTGACACTGAAGGGCTGCGCCAGGGAAGTACAGTCCAGATGACATTCATTATTGAACCATGCAGCCCTTAAATGTAGCCAGGCAAAGACAGAGTAAGAGATTAAACACCACCACACTTCTCACTTCATGCCAAATAATGTGGGAAATAAATCCCACCACCAGGAGAAGGGCCATGGGCTTCTCAATAGATCTGGGCAGACACATAGGTGCTGTCCTGCAAAAGGAGCTGTAAGAAGCAGCTCTGAGATTTCTGGTGCACATGCCCTGCTGTGCCTCTTACCCATCCTGTGCATCCAGAGGTGCAAAGGAGCATTGTGAGCCTTCAAGGGCACTTCCAAAAACTACAGAACTGTCAAATCTGGAAGGGACCTCTGGAGATGATCCTGTCCAGCTCCCCTGCCTAAGCATGATCAAGCAGCTGAAGAAGGGTTATGAGTTCAAACAGGATCACCTAGAACAAGATTCCCAGGACCATGTCCATATGACTTTTGATTTTCTGCAGAATGGAGATCTACTTCTCCCCAGCTGTCCCTCTCTTTATCTGATGTTGGACTTGTGCTCAGGATCTAGTCACCAGGAGCTACCTATCATCTAGTAAAACAACTGGTTGCATAATTTTGTTTACACTATATACCAGGAGAGCATGAAAGATTGCAAAGATTGGCTCTACTAGTTGTGAACTGCCAAGAAAGCCCTTACAGATCTCTGATAGCTTCATGATCACGTTGCACAATCAGAACAGGCTGAAGGGCTATGAAATGGTTTCCTGACCCCCAGAACTGAAAAACTACAGCTGGCACTTTCATGACAATAATAAGGCACATGGGGACAGGATTCCAAGTATCTCAAACACACCATGCAACTCATGTTGTGACTATTGTCCATCCAGCGTGAAATAGTTGCTCATCATCCCAAGGAACAACATTAAAATACCAAAACTTGACTCAATGTCTTCCCATGGGAAATCAGGGAGGCAACAAAGTTTTAAATCATGTGCAAATAACTCAAACCATCAGCATCAGCAGAGTTTGGCATGTCATCTAAGCTCCAAGTAAAAACCAGGCGAGGGGAGGGCTCTGGCAAAGTGTCAAGGCACCTCTTTTATCGTCAGATTTCACAAATAGAAACGTGTGTGACAATTTCACCTTGTTTGATTAAAACATTTGCATTCTAACTTGTTTGGGGTTAAAAAAAGTATCAGGAACTTAATATTTCACATTGGTTTTGGTCTGTGAATTTTTGAATCATCTAGAGAATATGAGCTCCTTGATGAAAAGTACTATTTTGTGTTATGAACCAGAAAATAATGGCCTATCAGACTATAGAAAGTAGTCTAAAGCATCTATCTTTAATCTTCTTGTGTAAGTGTTCTAGACACTGTAATTTCCAATAACAATAATGGAATAAATACCTCATTAACCCCTTTAAAGCTTCCAACACCATGACAATATCTAAATGAACTGTCAGTGGAACAGGCATTGTTCAGTAAGACAGCAGACCAGAAAGTTAATATTGAGCTATATCCCAATGAAGTAACTGAAATGTATTCTCATCCTCAGCAACCTGATGGCTTATACACTGTCACAAAATGCAGGAGGAAAAATTTCAAATAAGAGTCTACTAAGTTCGTAAATCACCTGGCATTTCAGATTAGCTTTGAAACAAGAGATAAAAACCCACTAACTAAATTTTGGAAGGGAATGTTTGCTTACAATTTAATTCACAGAAGAGCCACTGATTGAACTTCATATTTACACATTTCTGATCCATAAACCTTTTGATATTACACTATTCTCACCATAAATTAGTGTTTTGACAGACTAATACCCATTGCTGAGCTGAATGTCATGGATATTTATTGAATAGGAAGTAAAAGTGTAATATCCAGTATGAGCAGAATATTCACATAACAATAAAAAGTATAGATTTGGCTTCAGGGAACAATTCACAGTGCCTGAATGCATCAGAAAGGAAAATAGGGAACTTGTGCAAAAAAATATGAAGATTTTAATTATTACGTATAAGCTTGTGGTGGAAGTGTCCACATCAAAATCAAAGCCTGTGGGTGAAAAAATTGGGACTATGTTATACAGGACACTGGACATTCTATTGATTTGAGCACCATGGTAATAGCCACTGAGGTAAATGCACCACAGAGAGAAATAGAGAACAGGGAAAATAATCAAGGAGGAAGAATTCTGCTTTGCATGCAGGTGGGGAGAACAGGCTACCAACAATGAATTCTACCACACAGCTCTGAGAAAAGCTTTTTCCCTGTAAAAGTGTGATGGGTAGATCTCCTTGAAGGAAATGTCAAATAATTCTAAACAAAATTTAGGCTGAGATTTTCAGAACTACCTAAAAGAGTAAGCTACAAATTTTTCAATAAAATGTGTGTGTGTTTAACACACATAACTCTACAAGGCTTAGCAAATTCTGTCTTAAATTAAATGGAATAAATTTTTTCAACAGCGGCTCCTGGTACATTATTATTATGCTCCATCTATGGCACACAATTTCAAAAGCACTTTAGGTGTCATCCTGAAGTAAAAAACAAAAACAAACAAACAAAGAATTAAAATTTTGATATCTTAACAGAATGTGGATTTTAATAGAACAGTGGCCTGGACTTAAAAACAAACAAACAAAAACAAAAAACAGGCTTTCTAAATGTAGGAGAAAATTAGTCAGGAAAAGAAAAAAGAACACCACCTTCAAATCAGAAGCAAAACCAACCAAACTCTCAGTGTCTCTACTGATATCTTGGACAGATCTGCAGCTGCGGCACCATGAAGAGTGACCTGGAATTGCACCTTCCCACCTCCTGCACCTTGGGCAAGACAGCAACATGTGCAGTACAAACCATTCAGCTCATCTTTCAAAACACTGAATGTGAGGCATTCATTTCCACTGCTTCACCATAATAACTAAGGAAATTGGCCACATATCTGGACTTACACAAAGTTGTATTTCATCAACAGTTTCTTCCACTGTTCTCAGAGATCAGATTCCCTGGTGCTCACCACATCCTGATGCAAGTCAGTTAACTTCAGCAAAACAAGGAAGATGTTCAGCCCATGAAAATGAGCTGATGTCAATCATATCTTGAAACAGATTTTAATTTTGGAATATATTTTTGAAATCATGGATTTTTAGGATCATTGTACAGATGATGTGCCACTTCTGCACTATAGCCAGCTCTGAAACTTGAGCTATCAGCAAAATGGAGACCAAAAGGATGGGTTTAAGTTATAAACTTCAGATTTCATTACATTATTACCCCCTCAAAAAAATAAAAATATCCCAACACTACGTATTTTGTATGTTGCAAAACCAGTGTTTTGAGAGGTTCACTCTCCTTTCTCTTACCCCTCCTACTCTTCATCATCTTGCCTTTTACCTTCACTTTTATCATTTGGGAAGCACTTCCCTCTTTTGGGGACGACTTGGTTTTTCTCGGTATCAGGATAGAGTGAAGAGTCAAAGCCTCTGCATTAATTCACTGACAGTCGAGTTCCTAAAACCTGATTCCCTTGAAATTCACTGCCTTTTTCAGCACCTTGGCACTGAGGTCTTAGTCAGGAACACAGGCAATATTTAATAATTCAAGATGAAGTTCAGCAGGAGGAACACGCATCCACCTTGCTTGGCTGTTTGACTGCAAACCCCTTGCTAGGTCCGTTCTCCCTTCTTTAGGGCCCCATCAAGACTCAGGGAAACCCTGAGGATTGCCCTGATGCTTCAAACACAAGCTCAAGTATGAAACTGTGCAAAGAGTTCCCTCTGTGACCCACACCCTGGTGTGGGTTGTGGGTCTGGGCCACAGGATCTGCCTTCAGGGTTTGAACCACACTCTCCTGTGTTAGATGAGGCAGGATGGTTTCTAGCCTTCATTATTCATATTAGTTATACTTTTTGCCCGAATTCTGTGCCCTGGTCAATAAGCAATTAGTATTTTATGACAAAGTGCAAGTGGCAGTGTTAATAGCAGTTTGTAGCTACATGCACACATGAGAGCCAAGAATAATTTTTATGACTCCAATAGAAGTGCATGTAACAAACAGAAGTCAATTTTTATGGCCATAATGATTGTATGCTCTCAATGCCTGTAGAAAATAGCTTTACGCAAATCAGTTAATTAGTATCCAAGTGCACTTGTTCACAGACTGTTCAGCTGTTCCAGCCAATACTTGGAGAATCTTTCAAAAGAGAAGCTTAATACTTTTTTCCAAATAAAATAAAAATTAGTAGCTGCTTAAACTCTCAAATGTAAATTTCTAGTCTAAATTACACTTTAAAATAGTGTTTTGCAATTTTTAAATCATTAATTCCAAAATTTATACAACTGGACTTCTTTAAAACAAACTTTTATACTTGAAGATGACAGAAATTTATTTGGTTATTGCAGTGACACAAAGTACTTCAGCTGAAAATTTCAAACCCTCCTGGATTTTAGTATTAACATTTATATTGCCTCCATCTTGACCTTCCAGAACTGCATTGAAAACAAATGGGCTAACACTCCTTATAACAATGTTATCATATTCTGCTCTTTATTATTTCTCCTGCTAAATATTTTCTTTCCCAAGACTCTCAAACTGATTTAATACCCTTCCTACTTAGCCTCTACCTTATGCACAGAAGTACAAGTCTTTTGCATCAATTTAAAGCCAAAGTGATGAATGGAATTTAATGATCTTTTTTGTACAGTTCTGTATAACACTAAACAATGGCCAATGCATTCATTCATGATCAGTTTTTTGCCTTGTTTTTAATTAGCTTCCTATCTGGAGGGGTGGTGTGAAAAATTGCACCCTGGGCCTCACTACATCTTTCTTTTATAAAATGTATGTACAACAAATAAAAAGCACATTTTAACCTACCTGCTACCTATTACGTTAAATGTCATTACTACTAAAGACTGGCAGCTCTGCTAACAAACACCCTCATTATTTTATTCCAGCTCTACTTTGGGTATAGTCAATCAAATCATGCTTGATTTATGTCAGATGCTAACAAAATACAGTATAAATAGAGCCATTGAGTACAATTCAGTGATTCTGTGTTTATTCAGCTCTAAGCTATGAAGCTAAAGTGGATACCATTTATAACCAAGACATGCATTCTTCATGGCCATAAGAGTTAGCAGGCCATGGCTAGAGCACTTTTAAGCCTGAGAGAATATAAAGTGTTCCTATGAGTGGAATCAATTTTTTTTAACCATACAAATTAATAACTTATATAAAGATAGAAAACAGTACCATGACACAAATAATGCCTTTTTGTTGTTGTTGTTTGGGAAAGTTGTTTGATGTATTTAAAATAACCTAATTTGCAACGTAGGCCTCATTATTAACGGTCAGTGATTTTAGTACTTTCCAAAAGTGACTTTCTACAAGGAATGGCTTTTAGGAGCATGTCTACATTACACTTTCAGTCACATAGGTTATTGAGAGGGGGTTTTGTTCTTTGTCCTGACGATTCTCTACATCTGGGCTATTGACCTGGGGAAGCCCAGTTTGGTTGTGGAAAATTACAGAAAGACAATTGTGTTCACTGAGTGATGGAAGAGCCATGAGCAATATTTCCTGTGTGTCAGCTGGAAGCCCTTCCCCAAGAGTTCAGCACACCAATTCCTCTCCTCACTGCTCTCTACTTTCAACAATTGTTTCTACTCAACAGCTATAAGCTGATATATATTACACAGGCAAGACTGAGGCAGACAAGACTGCAGCTCTCAACACACCTCTGGTTTTCCTAGAAAGGAAATACTTTAAAATTAGATTTTTCAGGTTTATGATGAATGTCTGGAAGTACATAGTTTACAAATAACAGATGAGCACTGAAGAAAGGGTAAGAGAATCCTTGTTATACATGCTCTGAATTGTTTATTAGGAAATGCAAATAAAAAAGGAAATGGGAATATTTTTATGATAACTCTCTTTAAAAGTATTTCTGGTAAAAAATCTATTGTGTCATGCATAGAAGGGATGAAATCTGTATCTCTCCTGTGTTTGACAATGATTTAGCAGAATCATCATAGATAGTTCAGCTAATGACAGTAGAAACTGTCACTCTGTCTCCCCACTGTTTCAGATTTGAGACCATTCAAAAACCACAGTGACTGAATGGAGATGTTTTCCATGAATGCCTGACAGCATGAGGACACTGTGAGATAGACAAAACTGGTTGGGTTTGCCAGTTGATCAACCGTGTATCCTTACTGCGAGGTCTAGAGGACAAATTATTAGTGGCACATTTTTTGCATGGAAACACATGGGCAAATGTTATTCACTCATTGGCTCCTGCCACTTTGACCCAAATGCTTCCTCTTTGCTCAAGGCCACAGGCACCAATGCTGCACAGATTGAAGCAATCTGACATTTTGAAAAAGCACTATACATGCCCAGCATCATTATGGAAAATGCCTTTTAACCACATGTTGCCCAACTTGACAATCAAAACTGACAATCTGTGTGGAAACGAGCTGTAATAACAACATTCAAGTTTCCATTGTGCAATTTAAAAAACCCACAAATTTTACAGTCAACAAATTAAGACTCTCATCAAGAGAAAGCCCTGAATGTGATTTGTCAAAGCAGTGCAGTAACAGAGGAAGGCATGGGAAAGCAAGTTCCCTCCCTTAGGCTTCCCTGGGAGGGTGAAATGCTATAGCACTATGGAGCGCCAGAGACTGGCATTTCCAGAAGAGATCAAACTTGAAATGTGGTGGCAGAGAGAAAACAAAAAGGGGAAAAAAGTTAACCAAATAGATTCCAGCCTGTGGCAGCCATCTCTGTAGGATACAAACACTAGCAAGCTTTAATTTGAAAATATCAACCAGGAGATGGAGGAATGGACTTTTTGAGCTCATCTTCCACTAAAGAACCACCAGGAATGAGCTGGTGCCAGAGATATGAGCTAGAAATGAAGATTATGATGAGGAATATGGAGCTTTTATTTTAGTTTCTTTATTTCATGAAGGGCTGAGCTGTTAAAATAATGGCAACACAGCATTGAAACGATCCTGGGTCTCTGTCAGACAAATCATGGCTCAACGCATTTTCTCTGTTACATCAGAAAGTATGAACTTGCAACCTTGGCCCCAGCTCGTTTAATGGCACACTGACAGGGCAAGAATAATTCACAGGTTGAGCTAATCAAAGGTGAAAAGGGAGAATCAGTAAATGTCGTATCCTTTTGCCACTTTCATCAATCCGACTAACTGAATTTGAGCTAAAGCTTGGCAAATTTTCTGCAAAGGGAAATTAATATGTAACACATCTGAGGCATGGTGCTGGACAGCAAAATTGGAAAGCCGGCGTTATATCAGAGGGCGATTATTGAGGGAGAGAATGGCCAAAGCTGAGATAATCAGAAAGAAGCTCCTGCATGTCTCTCTCCTCTGATAGCACTGTGACCCTCCCAGCACTGCACCTGAGTAGAAACCTTCTACTTTTCAATTTTTCCCCATCAGGAATATATTCTATTGCCCATTTCTGTTGCCCACACATGACTGAATCAATTCAATTACCTTGGGAAAGTTGATACATATTCAGGCCATGAAGACACTCAGGATAGAAAGAGAGGAAAAGAGACAAAGAAATCCGTATTTACCCAATAATAAGTTTCATTTGGAGGAGGTTTGAAAACAATTCTCCCTCGCATTTGTCCCTGTCAGATCACATTATTCACAAATGAAGTTTACAAAATATCAATTCAATTTCAATAAGAGAGCCTGAATCCCAACACACGAGGGCTGAATTTACGAAATCATAACACTTGAGGGGACCCTGGTGGCTTCCAAATATTTTCCAGTCAGAGGTAATCAAAAGCAGACCGCTGAATACTAATACATTCAATTTCACCCCTTTTGTTTGCATCTGTTCCCTTATAATACTATTTTCTACACTCCCAAATCACTGATGATGGCAGTCTGCAGGAAAAAAAAAGTGCATGGGGGGGGCATCATATAGCTCAAACATTTTTGTGAAAACACTCTCAAATATGTCCAATTAATCAATTTACTGATGACCAAACCAGTGAGCTGTATCAGGGAAAAGAAAAAGTCATGATATTCCCCCTACACCACCTCAGGCTGTTTTCTAACCACATTTTAGCACACAGTAATGCCCCAGAACTAGCTGTTGGCATTAAAATTTGCAAATCGGAAAATATATGTGGTTTCCTCATCAATCTGTCCTCAGCTCCTGCCCCAGTAAGGAGAAAGAGAAGGAAGACCAGCAAAGCACCAGGTCCAGGAAAGTATCCAATACTGTCAGCTCCTGGTCTCCTATGCTGAGTCAAAACATCACGTTTTCTTCAGCTGGCACTGGACTAGGCTCTTAATAATAATAGGACACAGATGTCTCAGAACAAATTACGTTTCCATAGTGTCTGATGGATCAGAGTTTCCTCTGGCATTCTGTGCAACAGCCTCCACCATGATTCCTGACGCTAAGTCAGTAATCCAAAAACATTTCATGAACATGAAAAAATACAGTGTTTCATGATTTGCCACTACTACTAAGAAATGCTGATATAAAATTAATTACAATTTTAAAAAATCAGCAAGTTCTGGTCAAAATGCAGAGCACACTATTCCATCCTTCAGCGACAGGTTGCCCAGAATGCTGTGGAAAATAAGAAGTTTTTCTAATGAACTTCATAAAAGTTTAGGAGATAAGTGTTTCTAGTTCTTCTGATCTCTCTGATATTTCTCTGGCAATTAAGTGTCATTCAGATATTCTGTTACTAGTCCAGAGGAATGTTAGATTCTTTTGTGCCTGTTCCTCAGGAACAAGAATGCATGCAACAAGCAGAAACCCAGTCAAGAGTCCAAAAGTGATGCAGAGTTAATTTGATATGTCCAATGGCCAAACCATTCCCCCGTGCTGGAGAGAAAGACCACACATCCTCAGGCATTCCTTTCAATTAGGTCTGCAAGGAGATTTCTCAGCCAAAGTGACTTCAGCTACACACTTGACAGAATCATCTATGCCACCAGAGTTCTGGTCCACCTGCTTTGAGTCATGTCTCCCCAACAATCAGTCTCTGGTGCTTTAGATGACAGAGAAACAATACAACAATACCACGACAGAAGCCAAGTTGTGCATTGAGTAAATTCATCAGTGAGGTCACAGTGTGAAGGTAAACTGGTATGATCTCTCCAGGGAACTCCAAGAATTATCATCGAGTCCAGGGTCCCTCAGGACAAGGACCAGAAGAGACCACTGTAATTGCATGGTCTAGCTGGCTGCTTCTGCATGTCCACAGGCAAAAGTACCAAAAAGCCAGATGTAAGCAACTGTTTAACCTCCAAATTCAACAGCCATGCTGATGTCACACTGGTTTCTCCTGCAATTAATCTTTCACAGCTAGGGCATTGCAAACTGAATTTTCTAACCTCACTTCCCAGTCACTGGACTTCACCAAGCCCTGGTCAGCAAGACTGAGGAGTCCCTCATATAAACAGTCCTCTAACATGTTCTTCTGGGACAGCAATAAACACAAAGGCTATGGTGCTTAAAGAAAAAGTCAGGTGCAAACAACTAGTTGGCACTTTCTGCCTGTGCACCTCTCTTTTATGGGATGAATCCACTGACACCTGTTCCTGATAAAGAAACCCTCTATGGCTTTTGGGACAACATCAGATTTCCCTAAGCCCCTGTTAGCAAAATCAAATGGTCTATGCCCTCACACACACTCCCCTATTGTATCCCTCTATTAATGTTTCATCTACAGCACACTTGAACTGAAGCTGCACACATGCAATGCCAATAAAAATAAATTAAAAATAAAGAATTAAAATTTTTCTGAAGTTGAAGAGTACCATGGCTACTTATAAGCGTACAGTTGAGTCTATCTGAAGATGAAGGTAGCAGTAAGATTCACTGGTGCACTGCTCAACTGAAAGATTAATTCTGCCACATCCATGGGATACACACAAACTGGTCTTGTTTACATAAAACCAGCACTGGCAGACTATTCTTACCTGTAAGGTTTTCCTTAATGAAAGTCATAACTTAATCTTTAAGAAGCAAAAAGAGCCCTGAGGGATGCCACCAGCCAAAGTTGCTTCCAGAGGGTACTCAATCCTCTGTGAACACAGTGAAGTAATTCTGAAAAGAAAACAAAACTAATAAGATTGGCCCTAATAAGAAGACCAGAAGTTCCTGAACTTCTGAAGTTCCTCCACATCACTGCCTCTTTAGGATAAAGTTTTTGTTTGTTTGTTTTTGTGGGGGTTTTTTATTTATTTATTTTATTTTAATTTCACCCTCTTGATACAGAGAATAAAATATACATGAAGTGACATAATGGTATATGCTCCTGTGCATGGCCATCTCCACCTGCATGTCCCTGTGAGAACACACCAATTGTGTGCTGCAATAAGCACAGTAGATTACTCACAATTACCCCTCCTCTGGAAGTGCTCAAGGCCAGGTGGGATGGGGCTTTCTGCAGCCTGGTCTAGTGGAAGGTGTCCCTGCCTATGGCAGTGGGGTTGGAACTAGATGATCCTTAGGGCCCTTTTCAACCCAAACTGTTCTTTGATTCTATTATTCTATGAAAAGACTTGAAAACAAGTTTCATTTACAACTACGGCATGCAACTGAAAAACACAGGGCAAATTGCTTGGCATGAAATTTTACTTTTAAGCTTATTCCATTACAAAAATCTCCAGACTTCTTTCCCGACTTGCCTTTTTCTGGCTCTACATGGAAATATATTCGGTGTATTAGCCCCATGCTGCTATAAAAATGGTTTTATACTTTGTGAAATTATGCCAGGACAAAACCAAATAGCTCAGCTTAATTTAACATTTACACGTTATTGTGAACTATCAAACCAATACTTGCAAAAAAATTATATTAAAATGGGGGTTAATCTAACAATTTACAAACCATTTCATTTTAAAAACATAGCAATTGCTGTTCTTAGCTCTGTCAAGGCCACATGCTGTGCAGACACCTATTAAGAAATCCAAGCTTTTTTTAATCTATTAGAAGAGTGAAAATGTGTAATTGGAAAAAAGAAAAGTGAAAACTCCCTACAAAAGGATTTGGCATGGACATATCCTTCCATGGATTATTGTTATCAATTTCACCATATAAACTAACAACAGTATTCAAGTCTATAGGTTTTTTTCTTAGTCTATTAGGAAAAAATAAGCGTTTAATGGTATTTTGAGAACATTTAAACTTTGTCGTTGATCTTGGTGTTTCTACTTCATACAATAAGCTGCTATACTGATTTTGTCAAGTGTTAAGCCTCGTTCCTCTGGGAAGCCAAAAGAGACAGAGTATAAGCTGTAGGTCATTTTGCTGTCCAGGTTCAGGTCATGTTCCCCAGCAGATAAACAATAAGATGAGACAGATAAGTTGAAGTTTGGGACTATTTTGCAGACATCATCCCTGAGGACAATGGGGTGAGGTATCAGCTTCAAAGATTAAGCTCTGGGAGATACAGAGACAAGATAACATACCTGATTTTTTGTAGTTCTTTCATCAACAGGAAGGGGATAGCCCCTTTCCCACATTCCCAAATATAGGACCACACAAGTAAGTTACTCATCACCCTTCACATGCTGTGTATTATTTGCAGCTGTTGACAAAGTGCTCCAGATGCAGCCTTCCCACCCTGCCATCACGAGCCATCTGACAGTGGGTACCATCCAATGCAGGCAATCTAGAATCCTGCTGTATGCAAGGAAGAAGGGAAGACATTTTGGGAGGGCAGTTCCATCCTAAGACATCACTTCCTAAGCATATGTTTATATATTTGTCTCAGGTTGGGATATGTTTTCCTCCACAAATGCCTCCCCTTGACACAGCTGCTCCACACTGCTGGGAGAACTACAACCTGTGTGAGTGACCTTCACACAGAAATTTGTGCTTGTTTAATTTGAGCCATGATGATTTGCCTAAAATTGCCTTTCCTGTCTCTTTACTGATTTCATATTTGAGCCTTTGGGAACAGCACATTTCACGGGGTTGAGCAAAAGAGCACAAATCACCCAAGTTCACTTTAAAGTGTTTTGAGAATTACTGTCTCTATGGACACAGTTCACATTTTCAACTTGCAATAAAAGGTCTCACCTGGGAAGCCTCACCAAAACATTGACTTTGCTTTTTACTTTGAATATTCCATACAGCTTTCACAGCAATACTCCCTATATTATGTAAAAGAGATTTTAATATTAATAAATCTGTGACGGGGTAATAAAGCCAATCGAAAAAATTGCAAACAGGGAGCCTTTGAGAAAAAGACAGTCCTGTACCAGATTCTTGCCTGTAGTGTGGAGGGAATAATTCATCTCAGGAGCCAGAAACAAAGCTGGTCACAAAATTAGAGCAGCAGGTGGTCTACAGACCACCTAAGAAAGTAGAGCTGGATTCCTTTATTCTCAGGCACAGCCTTTAAGCTGGTCCCATAATTGGAGGTAAACCCTTAAAGATACTCTATACTCTTATTTTAAGAGATGGGAAAACTTATTTGACTAAATTATTTTAAATTATGAAAAGCCAATATACAGCGCTGCATTCTTTCAAATCTTTCTATCATTTCACAGAAGTCCCACAGTTTTGGCAAAGAAAAAGCATCCATAGCATTGGCTTTATTTTTGCTGATCATTTCACTTTCAAACACACAGTGGTGGAATGTTTGAGCTGCTGATATTGTAAGAGGGTTTTAAAATGTACAAATATCTACTGCCATTGTAAATTGAGAGAGAAAAATCTCCTAAATCCCAAAACATTTTGACCTGTTTCAAGGATTAAAGTGCTTATTTTTACAAAGTCTAAATTTGGAAATACAAATAAAACCTTGATTTTGATCAACCCAAAACTTAAAGTTAACAGTTTGAAGCTCAGGGAACGAAAAAACTTTGCCTGGATTTATTCTGAACATTGTATTCTCTTGTCTTTCTCTATGTTTTCCCAGTTTTTGATGCAGATATATTTTCTCCAGCTGCAAAGTTATGCCCAGTTGGCACAGAATCAAACAAGTTAAATAAGAAATTATGAATTATTTATTCAACCCAAGGTTTGAAATGAGCATTGAAATACAAGCAAACAAACCTTCCACACTGATAACTCTCAAGAAAGGACTGCAGGTTCAGGTTCGTTCTAGTAATCTTTTTTTACTACTTCTGCAATGTTAATTCTATGCATTGAAAACTATTCTGGTTCTTCAGAGCAGCCCTTCAGGATGCTATGCTGATTCTGCCTATTAAAGTGATCAAAATCCCCTGTTCCACAATGGTTTTCTAGATGAGGAAAGTAAACGGCAGTCAGTTCATGGAGCAGATAAACCCTTTCATATTGAAGAGTCCAGAGTGGTTGGAGACTATTTTGCTTTGGAACAACAGTTGATAGGTATCTAGAGGTCTGCATGTTAGGGAGTCTGAAATTCAAGCAGGATTTTGCATAGTTCTGGAATTCACTTCTTTATCAGCTCAAAAATGCAAAAGATAGAGTCAAGACCATAAGACATGTAACAATCTGACAAGCTTATGGAGAGTGACACTGAAAATTGACCTTCTGTAGCTCTATTTCCTGTTGTTCTCTTTATCTGTCTTTTACACTATCTTTAATGCTGGAGAGAATCTCATGCACCATTCTGAATTCCCATGGAGGGGCTACTGCTTTATATAAAACATGGAACATGCTGAAACATATCCCGGCTCTGGAGACTACATCTACCCCTACAGAGGCTGCAATTTCTTCATGTATTTCCTCCTCTTCTTCTTCTTCCCTGGTACAACCCCAGGTAAAGCATTACAAAAGCATTCAGTGTAAATAAATTCCATTTACTTATTACATATTACACAGGAAGCCCCAGTGGACGACCCAGAGCTTAAACACTCATTCTCTACTGCCTTTTCTCTATGTGTAAAACTGCTGCATTTGCTCTGAAATCTTAATGTCCAAGGATAGTAACTGGCATGCCATTCTCTTGATATATTGATCTTAGGACCAAAGCATGCTGTAAAATGAGATGATCATAATGGGATTTAAAATTATTACAGACAAAGCTGCAGCAACATATAGTAAGTTCCTGGCATTTTCATTTACTAGTGAAGAATCACATACCTACAGTAGATATGTTGTTAAAAGAACACTGAAAAAGGTCTTCAAGGCTTGGAACCTATATTTTGCAGTTAGATTTACAAAATTATTGCATGTAAACTTTTATGGGAGGGGGGAAGAAATAAGAAAATGCTCTATTAATGGAACAAGAGTTTCTCCAAAGGCATAATGTTTTCAAAAACACAATAAATGTCACTAAAAATTAAAAGACCTTATTCTGCTTTATACTATTGTTATTTTAAATGACACTGGCAATATAAGACAACCTACTCCCCCAGTCCACCTAGAAATAAAATAATTATAAATAAATCGCCCTTTAAACTGCAGCCATTGTAAGAAGGCCTTTGTGTGAAGGAAAAAATGCACCCAAAAAATAGCAAAGTCAACTGAAAAAAACCCCAAGCAGCAATACTGGAACAATAACACTGGTCAAAGTTGAGCCTTCAGGGGGGAAAAGTGC
This sequence comes from Margarornis squamiger, assembly GCA_035222235.1. Classification (NCBI taxonomy): domain Eukaryota; kingdom Metazoa; phylum Chordata; class Aves; order Passeriformes; family Furnariidae; genus Margarornis; species Margarornis squamiger. Next base: position 67,369,002 of record JAWWTY010000123.1, read on the forward strand.
AGGACCAACAGAAAAGTGCTAGGAAAAATAGGGAGTCACTAATGGCTGATTCAGCTCCTGGTAATGTTTTTAATACTTGTGCAGGGAATGGAAATTAAATCTGTGTGAGAGTATGTAAGAAAAATAGGAGATAAAAAAGGCAGAAAAAGAAAAACATACCAAATTGATTTAAGGCAAAAAAACCCAAATCATGCAAGGCTTAACCCATTCCTGGACAAGAAAATCAAGATGCGATGTGGCTCCAGTGCAGAAGGACACAATACACTGCGAACAGTTGTAGGATAGAACTAGGGACCACTGACAGGGGAAAGACTAAGGGCTGAAGGCCAGAATCCACCAAAAATCAGAGTCTGGAACAGCACACCCTGTGGCAAATCCCACAAATGTGTTGCGTGCAGTCATAATCCACATTTCTTTCCTATATTTACCAAGCACCAGTGGTGTGGACACAGCATGAGGCAGGGTCAGAAGAGGTGACTGACTACTTGCTCACATCAACTAATCATTGCTGCAGCAGAAGGTGAGGCAGACTGTCACCTCAAGAACAAGTGGAACTTTTTGTTATCTTTAATCCAGGTACAAGTCCATGAGCCAGCATGTGATAAGGTAGGACAATATTAGCAGAGAAAGAAAAGCCATTAGCAATTAGAAAAGAGTGAAAAATAACCAAGAGTGCTGGTATTGTTAAAATCTGTCATTGAGGTTAAGAACTTGCAGATGAAAAAAAAAAAAGCATATGGCAAAGAAAAGGCCATGTTATAATTAGAGATTTCAGAAGTTATTGTCTCCCAAAATGAGCAATTAAGACCACCTTTCATAGAAAGAAATGCCATCTTAAGAGTCAGAGGGGATTTATAGGCCAGCTCAGGAATTATCATCCCAACTAAGTCCAGCTGAGAATGGATCACCTAACAGTTTCTCCAGAACTCACAAAATAGGTCAGGCACTAACTGGACCAGAGAGGTTGTCCAACAAGCAGACAGGTAGGTCAGCAAGCTTGGAGAAGTAGTATCCATGACATGGCACAAATGTCACAAATAGGACTCATCTTCAAAGGAATCTGCAGGTCCACTTGAACACTCAGGATATCCCAGAGAAACTGTTTATAAGGAGTATAAATACTGGAGTACTTCAGGAAAGAGTTTTCAATGTTACCACCATAATATCTTTCTAGTAAAAGAAGATATTATGAATTATATCTTAAGAAAGTTCCAGAATCACTGGGACACCTTTTTATGTTGTAAGAAAGATCACATTACACAGTAGCATTTAGTTAGGACATATACTCTGGCAGCTGAGTCTTGTAAAGTCACTGACCACAATAATAACTCATCAGCACCTACATGGACAGCCACTACAAGGTCCCTTCCTCCAAAGCAATGGAATAAATAGGGATCCAGCCAGACAAGCCTTTTGCTTCCATACTTATCCTCTACTTTGGAGCTATGGAAACTACAAAACCTCAGGAGGGAGCATTTTCACCAAAGAAATTCAATATAGTGAGGCATCTGAAAGAGACTCAAGGAAGCCTCCAGAGCCCAGTGTAATGCCATGTAGACACATCAATGTCTAAGTGTTTCATGGAAAGATGCTTTTGAAGTTATGCAAGCCCTCCTATGTCCTGTATATTTCTCATTTTGCCTCAAACTTGAAAGCCATTCTGGAAGTGTTGAGTGCTGCAATTATAAAAAAAGAGTTACCTATTGCATCATATGTACCCCTAGAGAAGCCTTAATAGACTTGCCTGTGAATTTTGAGGGTTATGGTCTAGGTCAGCAGACAAAAACTTGCATCATAACACAAACTTAACAGCTGCCTTACCAGCAGCCTTAGCAGAGTGCTCAAGATGACAGAGATGAATTCTTCCTCTCATGCAAAGAGATAGAAACTGTATATCAGAGTTGACACACAGAAGCATGATACAATCCCGCAGTTTGCATTGTTTAAACTATACCTATTTTCTAGCTAAATGGAATTTAGTGCTCAGAGCTATCAATGCAATTTCCATTGGCATATGCCACCTGAATCCATGACCAGAAAAACCAGCCAGGAGCTTGTGAGCCTACAGACTGCCAGCATAAAGAAAGCAAAAATAACATAGGACTTTTAAGTAAAAAATACAGGGAGGATAAAAAATTAGCTTAATAGGTCAGTTCAGCAAACTTTTTTAACCAAGTGTTTCAAGAACATTTGAACTGACTTGGGCATTTGTTGATAAATTCAAAATAATCCAGTCTTGTCACAACTGAATCTTCTCTCACACTTGAAGATATTCAAAAAAAGCGTATGGTCATAAAAGGTCACACCCTTTTTACACATCTCAACTTTTGAGGTGGGTGGGTGGCATTTTGGAAGTTAGCAATAATTGAAACACAATGAACCTACTGATTTTCAGCTGAATCAGTTGCTTATTGATTACAACTACTATATCAATCCTGCTCCCAAGCAAAGTTCCTGCTCCATATGAGACCGTGCTGAAGCTGCAGGCTGAGCCATACAACCTACCAACTTTCTCATACCACCAGTGGCCGAGTGCTTTCTTTTCAGAGGTTTTTAAGGGGAACTCCCCTGTTTCACCATGGGCAGAAATATACTGAGACCCATGTGCTTCTAGGAACATTACTTCTTCTTGACTAATATAAGTTATCATTCCTGAGCATACGTGCTTTCCACCTGTCTTATACTGACCTGAGGTCTGCTTGAGATATTTTCCTTCTGGATTAGCGTCCAGTTTTGCATTTTTCAAGACTTTCTCTCATTTGCTAATTTCCTGTCATGTTTCTAATGTATGCGGTAAGTATACCTACATCCTTCTTGGTTTTCACAACTCCTCACAATTAGGTTACCTCCCTTTTTGGGTCATTAAAGGTAATATTACTATTGGAGAAGGCATTTCTGTTCAAAAAAGTGTCTTCATATGCCTTAAAGTGCTGTTGAAGGTGATAGGATGTAAACAGCCCCTTGCTTTGAGTGCCACAGTGCTCAACTACACCACTGCCAGCAGCATTACACACATGCTCTGTGGCTCTTCTTTGTGCTCCAACAGGTATTTCTCTACCCACATCATCCATTGTAAATCAGGTGGAATAATTTTTGTGGGTACAAGACTGGATCAAACCCATTATTGACCTACAGCTATCACTGCAGTCCCTTCCCTCTATTCTTCTGCAGTGCCATGAAGGCAAAATATTTTCTCTACTACAGACTACACACATTAATAAAGTTAAAGAAGAGCACATATTCTTGGCCCAATATCCAGACTCAAAACAATTTTTGGGTTGAGATTTGATGTTACCAAACAGCAGCTTCCACATTTATTCTTTTTTCTTTCTGTCCATCTCTACATTATACTTGCTTTTCCACATTTACCTGGTTCATGCAAAGTTTTCAAAGTTATTTTGAATGTCATGATCTATTTTTAACAGTCTTAACACAAAAGGAATGATAATACTCTAAATAAGATCCGGAATTTGCCATCTTGAGTCCCTACACAACAGCTCCATAAATCTGTACTAACCAAGCTGTACTAACATGTATGGACTCAGTAATTCTTTGCTCTTCTTTGAACACAGGCCTTTCTACCTTCTGTTTCTCAAGTTCCATTTTATTTTTTATTATTTTTAAAAAGATTTCAGTATTTCAGCTATTTTCCGCTGGAATAATCCAACACACTTCTCATTTGCATGTAAAGTGCAGTCAATGCGAATTGATCAAAACCAAATTAACAGCAATTGGTTCCAATATTTTCCCTGTTTACACATTAGCTTGCTACCTTTAACATATAGATGTATTGAATTCAGCTTAGCAACCTGAGCATGAATGCTGTGGCCTTTAAAGAGAAACTTATCTGTAATTAAAATCATGCACAAGTTTTAGTGGGAGTCTGTTTACTAGCTAGAAAGCAAGATGATTCTAAAATTGAATAGAATTCCACTTCGTAGTTCATGTGTTTAATTCTGAATTAAATCCCCTAAAATTATGAGGAGTTAGCTTCATTAAGATTCAGATTATATGAAGGTTATGTCTAGTTCAGGGTGGGTCCTTGGAAAAAAAAAGAAAATTCAAAGGGTACCTCTCCTTCCCACCAGACCATGAATTTCTTTTCTTAGGATACCACTGCAAACTGATAATAAGTTAACACAGTTATAATCATTATGAGCATTTTTTTGCAAAAGTCATATAATAAATATGCATTGAAAGTACAACCACGCAGTATAAATCACCTGGCACAGTGTTCAGATGACAAGTAATAAGGGCTTTAGAATAAAAACCAGAGCACATATACAGTGGTTGCTATAAGGAAATGATTTATCATATAGTGTATATTGAAATGCTTATTATAATTTAGAATGGTAATTGCTATGGCTTCACTATACTGTTTAATTGCTACAGTACACTGATATATACCAGGGAAGACACAGCAGTAACTGCTCCCCTTATATAACAGCATTTCCATAATCTGCACTGTAGTTTACCCTTATAGTAGATAATGCAGTATATGCAGGAATCAAATTGTTTCACACCATATTGATTGCAATTAAGGGCACAAATATGAATCCAAAGATAAGGCTTTTTTCAAGGTATTTATCAAGGGACAGATGCAAATTTCAAGATGAAGTCGTTACTGTGCTAGTCTTTCTAGGAAAATAATTATAGAAATGCAGCTGCTGTGATTTTTGTAAGACAAGTGCAAGACACAGTTCTGGATATTTGTGCAAAAGTGTCCATTTTCCAGGCTGGATCTTCCTTACAAGCACCTGCAGTTAAATCAACCTAAGCACTCCAGAGCAACGAGGAGCAGGATTTGAAGCACTGATACAAACTCACAGCCACAACTGGGAAGCACATTCCTTTCCCAAGAGTGCAGGGGTTTGCAATGCCTGGATGGGAACTGGGTGAGGCTGTGGTCTACGCTGGAGGTCTCTGTGCTGGTGAAATGGGAGTGGGGTCCTGTGTGAAACAAGCCTTGGTGATACCTTAGCTCCCAGGGTGTTAACTCTCTGCTCAGCTGCAACCCAGTGGTGACCCCTCTGAGAAATCAAACCTCCTCCATCTGTCTCCAGACACGGGTTCCCCTGGTCAAATTTGAGCACCTAGAACTGAGTGTAACCCTGCACACTCCACCCGGCCAGAGGCAGAAACGTGTTACCACAGAATGAAACCATCAGTAGAAATTTTCCAGTGCCAAAGATCAGCCCAACAATTCTAGCAGCGATGTCCCCACTGCTCTTGGGTACTGAGATGGCCTACAAGGAGTGGAACTCATCTCCAAGAGAGTTGGGGCTTCATTTACTTCTGAAACCACATGTGCCTGTGGGGCAATATAAAGACTACACATATACTACACCACAAGAAGGATCCCCAAGAATTCAAGATGCAATAAGAAGCATCACCACATATTTAAGATGCCACAAGGATGAGCATTGCCATGTATTTAAAATGCCATTTTCTTTATTTCTTGATTCTTCACCTTAAAAATGCAATGTAAAACTCAGAAAATACTCACGGCTGCCCTGACTCATGAGTGTTTCAGAGAATGAATGAAAAATCCTGGATCACAGACACCAGCTATGCTAAAATGCTTGAGCACATGGCATTTTTGATGGATTTGTTTGTATTTTTGTGAGTGAAAGTAAGCAGCGTGATTGATTTGGGAGATGTGCTGTTTGTTATTCTCACAGATTCTGACTGACACAGCTAATTTGTGAAACTAACAGCAAATTAGCTGATATTTTTTCTTCAAATTTAGCAAATTTAGAAATTCATTACTCTTCCTTTTTTAAAAAAGCATATACACCCAGTTTGAAAGCAGAAAGAAAATCACATCACAGAGCTCAGACAATCTCAGTATTGAATAGTCAAAGCAGGGCATAAGGCTCAACAAAAATATTTGGCAAGTAATTGCAAACAACTACAAACTGAATTAAAACCCAAGAGTCAATAATGCAGGATTTAAATAATAGCTCAGCTCTACTGCTAAAAGAAGGGGCTGCAAAAAGTTGGTAAGACAACTCACTTTAAGAGCAAATCCCACTTCACTTTGTGGACTTGTGCAGTTTCAAGAAGCAGCTCATGGCAGGGGACATTGATGTACGATAAATGTAGCATGCAATCACTCTGATTGTTTGTGATCATGACATTTTACAAACACTGCTTCTCTGTCATTTTCTAAAGTATTGTTTTAGAGGGTTGTGACAGAGGTAAAAGAAATAAGAAAAGAAAAAAAAAAAAAGAACAAAACAAGGAGAAATGTCACCCCATCTCCCTAGACAAGCCAGATTGAAAAATTGAAGAGAAACTGACTTGGATGAGATAGATTCATAGCACTGACACTATACCAACAAAATCAGAATTAGATTTTCAGATTATTGAAGTAATAAAGCCACAGTTTCTTTTCACAGGAATTTACAGTATGCTATCTATATACCATATTGAGTGTGGCAGTACTGGCTTGTGGTGAGAGCAAGAGCTAGCTGGATGTTTTTTCATTTGACTCTGTTACTGACATACTGTGTGACCTTGAGGTCCAGACCCCACTTGTGAGATGGGAATAATAATCTTAAACTACTTTGCAGCTGAGTAGATGAAATCTCAGTGCTCTCTTTAGATGCCTGCAGCCAATAATTAATGCACCTTACCCTTCATTGTTTTTCTTATTTTGTAATGGGGATTAAATAAGCTTAAAACTTTTCTGGAAAAGTTTCCTTGCCCTCACCACAATCCACACCCAGCCCATTGCATTTGCAGATGGGAGAACAGAAGTGAACCCAATTCAGTCACCCTTCAGCCACAAAAGCAAGGTCAGACCACAGATTCAGCCCAAGTGCTTGCAGGCAGGTGCTCAGGCAACATCTGAAGACTTGCAATATTCCAAATGTATCTAACAGTATTTTTCAGGCTTTCCATCCAGATAAAACTCTCATCCAAACATTATTTTTCTTTTCACTTGACTATTCCATGTTCTTTACACCTTCATCTTGGCCACTGACCATGAGGAAGACCTGCTGTCTAATGATAGTCACACTTTTCCTTTTCACTCATATTATGCTCAAAAGCAACTTTTTTGACTTTAAAGACTTTTTTTACTCAGTTTGCTCTGTCAAGGGGACAAGCTGCCCTACTGCAACACCATCCCTTGGTTTCCCACAACCCCTCAGTCTAAGCCATTATCAGCTTCTCCTAAAAAAAAAAATCATGCTTTTCCCTCACTTTTGATACAGGTGAGATACCCAAGGAAAAAGATGAAGATTTTCCATCAAATCTTCATTCAAAAGGAATTCTACTCTCACACCTTTAAATGCACACCACTACAGAGGCAGGCAGCAAGTGTGAGCTGTGCCCTTCTCAGCTGAAATATTCCCTTTTTTCTTCTATAAATAAAACAGCCCAAACTTCATATCCAGAACTATCAAGGCTAAGCTGGATTTTCCCTTCAACCACTTCATTTTGTTTGTAACCTTTAACCTTGATCACCTTCTTTATATTTGCAATATTCATATCATACTTAATACTCTAAAAGCCATCTCACTCAGAATATATCGCCCAAACTTTGCCAAATTAAAACCTGAAGACTCTAATTTTCATGGCTCTGAAGAAATTGAAAGAACAATCATATAAGAACAGGATAGGGCAGATTTCATAAGGGTCACATCACAGAGCAAACAGAACTGCCTGAGCTCAGGAATTACCCTGGCTTGGAATATATGGATATAACTGGTCAACCCTAACTTTTGTCTGGAAATTAAAAGAAGGTTTCTAATTAGTGAGATGATGAAGTTCAGGAATACCCTTCCAGTAAGTGAGTTTTATTAGGAGAGTTAGGAACAGGAAACCTAGGTTATTTCACCTGAGTCTTTATCAATTATAAGGACAATACAGTGTGCCCATGCGACCAAGTGACCCAGCAGATCTCTGCCAATCCCTTGTGCCTACTTTGAACATTATTTCTGCTTCAGCAGCCAAAAGTGTTTATAATGACTGATAATCCATGGAGCAACCAGCAGCTCAAAGCAAGAGTATGTTCTTCATGACGCACTGATGGTCCTACCAAAACCACCCTTTTTAGCTAAAGTAGGTATCACACCATTCCACAAATATTCCAACAACGCAAAATGCCGTGATTTACACAGCAGATATAAACATACAGACAGTATGGGAAGATGCCTGAGACACCAGCCCTGCAAACCTCCTGAACTCAAGAGTCAAACACTTTACTTTGTATATATGATCAGGACCAATGACAGTTCTAAAGCCAGCATGTATCTACAAGGATACCTGTCTCCACTCCTTCAAGGAATTGCTTTTGCAATGTCCTGGAGAAACAACAGTAGCTCAGCCTAACTTATGTGAATACAGTGAAATTATGTGCCATAACTCCTCTGATGATCTGAAGGAAGTCCTTTTTTTTTGTACCCAAGGCCCCATAACTGATGCAGTTATACTGATAAAGAACTGCATATGCCCTGGGGTGCCCCCTAAGCTATGCTGGTAAAAGCTACATAAATAGAGCTGAAAGCTTCTTATAGGGTAGGCTACACTGAATAGAGAGTGACAGAGACCCTGTCTGTGAAAAACTGGGTGAGGTGGCTCCAGCTGCAGTAATGGAAGGTCAAATGTACAGACAGACTCTCAGTGTCTCATTCCTAAGGTTATAACTTAGAACAAGAGACATTTTAAAAACCTTTAAAAACTGCCAGTTTCTACTGGTAGGAAATTCTTCTTGTGTAACCAAAACACAGACCAGATCACAAATAGATTTCAAAAAAACCCAAAACAAACACATCTTTTCAGCTGAACCTTCAATACACTTTTATTGACAAGGGGTTTTTTATTACCATCTGCCACTGTGTTGTGTAAATGAGCTAATACAGGGTTTAAATTCCTAGAGAGTTCTCTGTTTAATTAGCAGGAACTGAATTTTGAAAAAACTATTTCTAGAGCTTGTTTGTGGGAAATCTATTTTATTGGACTTTGGATACAGTTATTTAAATAATATACTCAGCCAGCAACTGACAGTAGCTCATACTGACCTTGAATTCACTACACAGGAATAAATGCAACGTTAAACCTTATTCTTTTGCATGTTAATTATCAACTGATAATTTCATACAGTGAAAGAGGGGCAAGCAGGCAGTTTTAAGCGAATGTAAAGCTAAGCTAAAACTCTTTCAGCTCTTTGGCCAAACCCCAAAGGTGGGCAGCTCTGAGAATATGAGAGGACAGGGACAGTTCTGTACTTTGGAATGACCATCACTACCTCTGGTGTGAACTCTGTGCAACAACCAAAGCTGCTTCCAATCTTTTACATGTCACTGCTAGTGACTTGGGTAAGCCCCAGGTGGCTTCTGTAGGGTTAGAATTCTGGTCTGAAAATGCTTTTTTACCTACAGAAATACTTGCAACAATGGCTGGTTGCTGCTTCTTTATACTCTCATCTTGAAATTATACTTGTAAAAAACCCCATCATCACACAAGAAAACAGATACACCATGCGACTTACCTGACTTGTTAGACACCAACCATAGCAAGCACTGAATAAATATCCAAAGATGCAGTTGAAGCCCAGAGACAGTGGATGACCTAAAAGGTTGCGCTTTTTCTGCATGAAGATGTTTGCAAATAGTTCATTAAACAGAAACATTCAAAATTCAGACTTTTTCAGATCACATCAGCACCACAAACACAAGTACTGTTGAGGATGTGGCTCTGAACAATTTTCCCAAGGTCATCCACAATGTTTGTAGCAGTATGAGGAATTAAATCCATGCTGTCCATGTTGAAGACAAATACTGTAACAACTGAACTGTCCTTCCTCTGTAAAAGGAATGTACAACAGGAGTCTCTATTTCCAGATAACATAGGGTGTCACCCTCCGATATGTGAGGGTATTTACACCTGGGGAAAAAAAAGAAATCAACAGTTATGTTTTAACCTTTGTTTTGATCTTGAAGCTTCAATCCAACAGTTCTCAGTCTCCAAAACAAAACCAGTAAATTGACATGTCATGCAGCTTACAAAATGAGGAGTGTTATCAAAGGCAGGCTTTGTAACCAAGCTTCCTTCGGTACATAAGCACAATTCATATTGTTCCCACCTATTACCAGAGCTTGAACATGTAAAATATGAACCATTCCACAATCTGCATACTCATTTATATTACCTTTATGAAAACTTAGGAAATAAAAAATGTTCTGTTTCCCCTTCAAGTGTAGAACTCTGTGTTACACGAGCCTGCTAAGTTGTCTTGGTGAGACTGGGCTTTGCCACATGCTTTGTAAAGGAAAAGTGGACATTTACCCTTTGAGTTTAAAAAGGAAGCTGAAACTTCCAGAAAGAAGTGTGATCATATTTTCTGAGATTTATGACACTTCTTGGTCCCAACTTTTAAATGAGTTTAAGCTGGTTTGGGATTGATACACATAAAAAATTTTCTACTTGACTAGAGACTGTGGTTCCAAATAAAACATTAGCATAATGTAGAAGTATTTTGCAGGGTTTCAATCCAAAGTAAGGTATAAAGTAGAGACATCAGCTGAATTTTGCTCCGAGTTTCCCAAACTCAAGGTTCAAAGCAAAACCTGAGGATAATTTCAGGCAAAAGCAGATTTTCTGGCATGAAATTCT
>JAWWTY010000123.1:67385135-67477635 GCA_035222235.1 Margarornis squamiger
AACAGATATATTTTATGGCTAAATGTAGCCAAGAAGTAAAAGGATTTGCAGCCCTGAGTGAAACACTTTATATTACTCCAAAAAGAAAGAATATCATTCAGCTTTCAGCATTTTGCAAACATCAAATTCAAACCAGACTTTTGGTGACAGAGTCAAAGATAATTCAATGTAAAGATGACAAAGATGGTTAACAGTTCGCCTGTACTAGAACGTTTATTGCTATTAGAAAAGCTATTTAAATATATTCACATCTGGGAGCCCTTCCTGGAAGTTTGTGTCTGCAGGATATGGCAGGAACATCCATAAACACCTGGCAGCCCCAGTGCCACTGGCCTTTGGTGTGATGTCCAGCTCCCACATGACTTTCTATTTCCGCACGCGATAAACAGATCCTTGTGTGTTTGTGTAGAAGAATTTCTTAAAAATTTAATGTTCCCCCTGGGGAATCCTATAGCCTGTTCCTTTCTGTGCTCTTTTTAGCCTTTCCATTCTTTTTCCTGCAGAAAATTTGTATTCATTTTAGAGATAAAAGAAATTATAGTATCTTTAAAATAAATGTCTCTAAATGTTGCCTTCTGCATCTTTTGCATTTCCACAAGTAGAACTTTATTATGTCGTAATATATGTGATGTAAAGATAAATTAAGAAAATGGGAGGTGCCAGCCACTCTGACCTGCACCACTGACACACAGATTTATTCAAAGCACTCTCTCATTTAAATGGGCACAATGCTGCTGCAGTGAATATTTGTATCTCAAATGATGGAGAGAAGATACATTCGTATGTACCTCATCCAACAAAGCTGAAGGAGACATGCTTGAAGACTGGTAAACTTTTAGGAGTTTGCTGTCTGGATACTGTGGCCCATAATTATTTTAAACACTTCTGCTGTTTGCCAAAGGAGTCATATGAAGTTTTAGCTTGGATTTTAAATTTGTAGGCCCTCTGTCCTTTTGTTTATGATACATTAACTTCTTCACAGACTCTAGGGTTGACTAGTCCTAAAATCTGCTCTTGCTGGTTTTTCTTACACACCCTGTATTTTACACATGTAAAATGTGGGTAAAATTTCCAGTGTAAGCCAGGTAAGCTAAATCAAAACAAACAGTGATTCCCAGAAGGAGGCACATCATAGTGTGATGAGTTGATCTTTAATCATATGATTGTATATGGAACAGTTCAAGTAACTTCACCCAATTACCTCCAAAGACACTAGTTACTGCACTAAAGGTTCTGTTAATCTCAATAAAGAAAGGGTGGTCTGAAATGCAGCCACTAGATAATTAAAATTAGAATGCTATAGATGGCTACTAGATTGCTCATTTTATATAACGAATTGAAAGCCTAATAGGAAAACTCATAATACCAGCCCTCTTAACATTAACAATTACCATGATTAACAATGATACTCACAACTCATTTTTCATTAAAGACTATGGGCAGAGATAAGCTTGTTTATATAGACTAGCTTTTGAACCGATGAGCTATTTATCACTCCAAAAGCCATGAAAGGACAGAACAGCACCCAGCAATTAAAACTTGCAGAGCGACCTCGTGACAGTGAAAGACCCACCCTTCTCTGAAGCAACAGAAAGGCAATTGTTTTTAAATCAGTTAGAAATGGAAAGATCATTTGTTGGTTTGTTAAAGCATCTATCTTGGCCTTGGAGTGACTAGAGTGTGTTGCTGCACACAGGACTCTCATACAGATGCAGATTTTCCAGTGTATACCACAGATTAGAGAGGTGAAGTTTTAAGAAATAGTAGGTGAAAAGACTGGTGTGGAAAGGATCAATAATGCTTTATATTAAAACAGCACATGAAGAAAAAAGGTTTTGCATAGCTGTTATCATAGACAAAGATCAAAGCATACGCCATGTATGCACCTCAACTTGATATCCCAATCAACCCTCATTTTCCTTTTCTTATTTTGGGTTTCCTGTCTCATTGTTGAATTCTCTCACTACTCCTCCCAGACTAAACTTTTGAGAAGAAAGTCTCTTATGTATCTGTCCCTAAAAAAGTGATATATCTGGGTCCTACTGCAAGATCCTGAGGCTTTCCCCAGGTCCAGCAGAGCACTGAGTAGACAAGATAATGCACATATTAAAAGAAAATAGCATGGAAATAAAAGGAACAGGTCTCTCTAAAGATGGAAAGAAGTCAGATATGGATAAACTCTTCAAGTCAGGTATCTGATATTTGCAAGGTATTGCTTACAGATTCATCATTTCAGTCATGTCATATTAGGCATCCTCAGAGCGCAGTATAATATTAAAAGATACTAAAAAATACCATAAAATGAGTACAAGATATCCTTGCTGGCAATGATTCAACTAGCCATTGAGAAGGGAAGTAAACATTTAAGAACAACATATATCCACTCTAGAGTCACCACTATAGTCCTAAGGAAATAAAAAGAAAAGAAAATTCAGAAGCAGCTTTGAAAAATTATTAGTTTGAAACGTATTATATTATATACTTAGTCCACATTTAATTCACATTCAGGAGCTATCCAGGATTTACAGTAATCAAATTAATTTACTATTCAATTAAAAAGCAAAAATAAATGTGAAAGCTCTATTATACCAGCTACATCAGAAAAACACATGCCCATGTATGCATATACAGTCAATTTAAAAAACAATGAACTATCTGTCCATAGGTAATGTATATCCCCAGAAATGTTCTTGATTTACTGTGAAAAGAAATTTAGATGTAAGGAAAGTTGCTTGCTGGAGGAATGAGAGAATCAGACTGCAGACATCAAGAGCAGAGAATTTTTATGCTTCTGTGCTCTTCTGCTGCTAATTGATTTGGGGTGATGCACTGCTGAGCAGTGAGCACAAGCTAACTAAACATAATTACCATACACTACATTTGTTTCCCCATGGCTCCTCCCATTGCTGTACTTCTTCCAGCAGCTGATGGTAGTACCTACAACTGATTTGTAATGTGCAGCTCCTTCCATCCCAGCTAAGACCTTTAAAGTATGGATAAGTTTCTGAGAGGGTTACCACAGGCTGGTAGGAAGGAAAAGCACATGGCATGACTTTATGGAGCCAAGGCTACTCTGAAGATGGTGGCAGACCTACTGGAGGTCTTGTTCTGCTGCTTAGACATCAGTTAGAATCCCTCCATGCTCCCTGCTGCAGCTACTGTTTTGGGAAAGACATTCTCCAAAGCATGATTGCCCAGTAACCAGTGGAACACCACACTGTGTTGATGGGAGAGACGCATCTGACTCCTCTTTCCAACACGGCCTGTGTCCAGGCAGGTGGACTCTCTGCTTTGCGGACAGCTTCGGAGAAGACATGATACTATTGGACCCTCCTTATGATCCCATTTTATTGCAATGTATCCATATAAGCCAGACCATTGTGTCCCATTAGGAATATAATGCTTACTCTACTCAACAGTGCTGACCTTCCATGTCATCAGATTGTACAATTCCCACAAAACCCAGCACAACACCTGAGAGGACACAGCACATTTGTAAGTGGGGAGCTTCATGCAAACGCAAGGGTGTCACTTCTTCAGCTTGTCTGCTCTCCTGCCAAGCATCCTTCTTTTGCAAACAGAAGAGGGATAGGGAATCATGCAGGCTGTGGGGTCTGAAGAAGAAAATGAGTCAGTAATAATCCTGGCCTTTCTCTAATACATCTGCTGGTTCAGTCAAAACCAACTGACTCCTTCTATTGGTTACAACTTCTTACATGGCCAGAGTTTGTGGTGCCCCATGGGTGTACCTACTTTCAGAGTAGGTAAGTGTCAATATATAAATTATGCCATTTGTTTTTGCAGTGAAAATACCAAAAAAGATGACAGATTTCCTCCTTTTGGAGGTTTTGAGGAAGATCCCAGAAAACTCTGTCTTCAACAAATACAAAGGAATTCCCAGACTAAGGGCTGGCTGCTTGAATGAGTGTTTCCAAAAGGGACAAGGTGGATGAAGGTCTGGCATGATGAATAGCTTGAAGTTTGGTGTGCTCCAAGAGCACATTAGGAAATAAACTCAAGATTCAACCAATGGAAATCATCTTTTGCATAACTATCTCTTCCAATAACAATTCCTTTTGGAAGTTCACATGAGTAAAATCTACAATCTCAGTTTCAGGGCTGTGAATCAAAACTAAGTCCAGCAAAGAGCCTGGAATAATCATGAAGTCAAGACCTGGAGGATCTGACAACAAAATCCAACTGAGCAGATTTCTCCTGCTTTTCATGTCAGAGGAGAAGGAAGTGAAGAATTGTCTGGCTTGAGTTTGTTTCTTTGATAGAAGCTCACAAGCCTGGTTTGGTAAATCAGAACCACAGAGAGGTTAGATGGGAATTTAATCATGATTGACACATAAATGACAGTCTCTTTAAAGCAAAGTGATACATCATCTGCACTCATATATCATGTCATATCAACAATATCTGATATATGCAGCTAGGCAAATAGCATTGGGAAACATCCTTTACATCCAGTTTTCTTGAAAGTGAGTTTTAAAAAGGATCTTTTCTGACACATTTCCACATCCCACAGATTAAAAAGTTCAGACAGCTTTTAGGTAACCCAGATAACTGAATATTATCATAGAATAGTGGGAAAGAGACCTTTGGAATTCAACTGGTCCAGCTCCTTACTCAAAGTAGGGCTTGTTTTGAAATTTGAGTGATCTGTTCAGGGCCCTGTCCAAGACAGTTTTGAATATCTCCAAGGATGGATCCCATACAGACTTTCTGAGAAAGCCATTAGTTTGTGATCACCATCACTATGAACCTTATATGTCATTGAAATTTTCCTTGCTACCACTTATGCCTGCTGCCTTTCATCCTTTCTCTGCACACCTATGTGAGGATCTAGGCTCTGTCTTTCCTACAACCCTCGTTAGGTAGCTGAAATGAGGCATAATATCCCCATTCAGACCTCTCTTCTCCCAGCTGAACCAATCCAGCTTGCTCTCCCTGTTCCTGTATGTACACGGGTAAATGTAGAGACTTGTTTGTTTTGAAGAGGCTTTAGCTCAGTTACCAGGGCCTGTTACAACAACAAGGAATGGAAACAGTCCTTTCTTCTTTTCCCATCTCACAGAACTTACCCCAGGTCACCCAAGTAGACAGTAGCAGGGGAAAGAATTGAACCCAGTTTTCCTCAGTTCCAGAACAATGCAGTAACCACAGCACTAAGACCAGAGAGGTCACACAACTCCTGGAACCTTTAAGTCCAAAGAAATACCATTTTCTCATTTCTGCAGTTGTTTTTCCGCGACAGCTTGCTCTGAAATGTGAAAGAATATTTAAAAAGTCGTGTTTACATTCTTCATTGAGAGCAAAATGAGAAGTGGGCAAAGAAAGTGTAAAGGGGGAGAACACCCATAAAAATAACCACTATGATTTGGAAACTGTGTTTATGCACAGACATTTGCATATGCATCTGAGCAATGCCTTGCAGATATGAAACTGAGACAAGGCATAGAAAGACATGCACTTTAAGCTTGTATACCTAAAGCTTCTCAGGCTCATTTTCCTGGATCTCCTTATTTGTGATTTATTTCTGAAGACTAAATTAAGTTTTTAAGTAAACAGTTGCAGTGTAACAAGCTAATCTGGGAACTATGTAACTCATTTCTCACTCTTATAGATAGGAAATATATTCAATTAGTATTCTGTCCATGTTAATTTTTAATTTAAAGCCTTTAACCAAAGTACAATGGACTTTTGACATATAAATATTAAAAATTAAATTTCCTGAGTTCATTATCTGATAATTAGAACTAAATAACATCTTAACTGAGAGACAAACCCCACGCAAAGCAAGTCAGTTCCATTTAAGATTCCATTAGAAAAGTGTTTGAGCTAGTATGTAATGGACCATAAAATTTAATTTGGAAATGATATTACCAAAAATGATGGAATGATACCAGTCACAAAAGGACATGTAGGCAGCCCTCATCTTTTCATTTGGCATGATGTTCTTCTATTGATTCTGTAGAATCAGAAAGGAATTACTTAATATTGCACAGAATAACATATGTAGGGTTTTGTCCTTTTCTCCAGCACCTCGGTATTTAAAAGTCAGAATTGACCAGTGTAGCTCCATGTAATTACAAAGATTTCCTTATCTTAGCCTATTTGCTGAAGTCATCCTAAAGAAAGGGTCCCCTAATCCATTGGCTGTCTCATATCTCATTTACATTGGTGGTAATCCCCATCCTATCTCAGCATTTAGGTAATGACTTTGGGATTAAATTGCACTCCTTGCAATTCTTTACTTTCAAATCTCTACAACATATCAGCGGGCCTGGCTGAATAGGGCTGTCAGAGGGCTGGTAACGCAGCCGGGGAGGTAAGGCCTCCGACTTCAAAGTGAAATTAACTTTCTTCATAATAAGATCTTAAGAAAAGAAAACCTTGACTCCATGTTGCAAAGTATTTCAGGACGTTGTAAAAAGATGCCAGGATTAAGTTATACTGAGCTTTCCAAACAAGTGTATTTAGCTACTCTTGCTGCATTTATAGCCAAGGTGGGTTTAGTAAGTAATTTTCCGATAGTTATCAGTCAAAAAGACCTGCAAGTGTCAGATGTGTCTTTAATTTTGCTTTATGAAAACCTCTGAAGAGTGCTGCTCCAAACCACTGGGATCACAACATTAAATTTCATTTCATTTGTCACATTCATTGAGAAAAACCTGCTGTTTGTTATGGACTCATACTGAAAATGAAAATCAATTAATTGGAAAATTAGCAGCTTAGGGCTAGAGTCAAGCCAATATCTAAGTACCTTCTGATTTTAAGTATGGGAATAATTTCACTGAAATCAAGAAGCAGAAAATGTATTCAAAATTAAGTATATATTGAAATATTACTTGGTTTAAATCTTGCTAAATTTAAGCTCCGATAAGAAATTTTTCATGAGTCATGTTTTCTGCCAGTTGCAATAAACCACAGCTGTGTAAAATACACATATATATTAGTCCAAATATATCATTCCAGCTATGGTATGAATACAAATATAGATAGTGGCATATACAGATGTTGCTGCATAAAGCTCAGTCATAGAAAGGTATTTTTACTTGCTGAACTTAACATTTCTAAGTCCTGAAGCTGCTTTGATTTTCAAATATCTATTAATTCACACTGCATCTTTTAAACTTCAGCTCTTTCCAAGACTGGGAGAATGACCCAGCTAAGAGCCTCCCTCCAGCTAGTTCACCAAAGTGCTGTGATACACCAGGTATCAAGTGAGAGACCTGAATTTTAGCAGATGGATTATGATGCAATGGAGACAGATACAGTTTTTGCCATTGTGAAAAGGAGCCCAAGGCAGCCAAATACACCCACCTAAGGAATTTAAATTCACACATACACCTGCAGGAGGAGGCAGGTCCCCCCAAAGCCTGAGGTGCCCTTGCAGAACCACTTCACCACTCTGCAGATGGCAGAGGAAAGACCAGTCCCACCAGGAGAGACACTGGAGCAGAGCAAGGCAGCCTGGGCTGTCCCTGTATAGCAACCACAGCGGCTAAGAAAAGGGGACAGGCGACTGTTCTGAGAGGTACAGAGGCACCAATTTACTGACCTGACACACCCTCTAGGGAGCTGTGCTGCTTACCAGGGGCTCAGAGCAGGAATGACACTGAGAGGTCAGTGCTGACTATTACCTGCTGCTGCTGTTTCAGGTGGGCACCAGTGTGGAGGGGTGAGCTGCCCTGCTCACCTGCCTCTGCTGCCAACACCCGCCCTGGAGGTGCACTGCCACCTCCCCGAGGGAACAGGAGGGGCAGCCAAAGGACAAGCATCAGGTTTGATCATTGGAGAGGGAGGGGAAGCTTGCCAGAAATGCCAAAAACCTGCCATACTGGCTTTTTAATTCTCATTAATTAACCAGCGATGAAAATAATTTTACAAGGTGATAGTGAATCCACTCTAAGAAATAATATTTCAAATCATCACTTTTAGGCAACTCAGAGTTGCCTGGGAATCGCAGAGACTTTTCTAAAGAACTAATTCTTTGAATATGAAATCAAATTTTTGCCTTACATGCTGCTCAGAGGCAGCATTAAAAAAAACCACATGTAATTACTAAGCTGTTACACAAAGAAGAAAGGTAAGGCAAGGAATTTAATAGCAAGCTCTATTAAATTTTAATTAAACTTATCCTTGTTTATATTCTTGCTATTTTTACAACAGGCTGTAATGCCTGTGTTAAGAGGTTTCTGAAATGTCTGACAGTCACAGACTCAATGCAGTAAATAGGGCTGAGTAGCCCTCATATCAGAGCCCCCAGTTCAGCAGTGTGGCATCTCAATGCCACACAGATACCACGAGGAGCTGGGGGATTGGATAAACTACTCAGGAGAGATTTTGCATTCCCCACTTGCCCCCTGCAATGGCATTATTTATCTGGAAAAGGGAGAGGCTTTACCTTCCCATTCCCATTCATCTCAGGGCTGCATGCACCAGGAAAAGGTAGTGATTCACTTTGAAGGGAAACTGCAAACTGTAATGGTTACCAGAACCAGGACTGGCAGGTCAGGAGTTGGGCAAGCTGCAAGCTATCTATGGTATGCAAGATTATTAATGCCGAATTAACTTTGTGCTTCCAGAATCTCAAAGATATATGAAAATCAACCTCACATATTGAGATATTTGAGGATTTCATGTTTATGTGCTTTTGAAGAGCATGTCCTTTACCTGGAACAAAAATCTTCCTCCCATTGTGGAACAAAGGCAGTGGGAAGCTAACCTTACCAGCTGTTGTAAAACCAAATTCCCATAGGTTTACAAGAATGGTGAATATCTTCAAGTGATGTGCAAATGTTTTAACAAATAATATTTGAAAACAAATAATATTTGAAAACAAATTGTTCAAAGGCACACCTAAGACAACGTGCAAAGGCAACTATCACTTCTGCTACAAACCCTATAGATAACAAAATATTAAGCACATAATTGCTCAAGTGTGCTATACTATGAGTGTTTAACCCATTTTACATCTCCTTGCAGTTGTTTTCATACGCTTGGCTCTGTGGTTCAGCTCAGTTGTATCCAATGATGAGTGATGATTGGAAGCCCTCCTCCTGCCATTCTCCAGAACGATATGGAAATTAATTCTTGTACACTGTGCATTGCATACACCAAGGGAAGTTGACCCTATCAATTTACATACACTATAGGGGCCTGCTATCACACTGCAGCCAGCAAACAGCTTCTCTTATCTAGGAAAGACCCTCATTTGTTATTTCTTGCTGAATACACCCACTCCCATTATTTCTGTAATTCTTTGCAATAATAGACCTTACCCTAATGAAACCCGCATTATGAGAAGGTTATAATCCTGACCCAAAGACGATTAGCTCTGTGCTCTGTTATTGCTACATATGTAACTGTATAATTGATTTTAAAATTTACTTTTGTGTCCCCAAACCATAAAGCGAGCAGCCCATTAAGGGGGAGAAATATAATTAATATATCTATTAAAGATGTGCAGGATATTATTGCAATTTTAGGATTATGTGGTAAGTGTCCACGTAAAACCAAGGAAGAATTACAAAAGTTGAGATTCTCAACATGCTTCACTTGAGGTAATGCATGCAAAGGATGTAGGTTTTCAGTACACAACAAACAGCTCAGATACAGCTCTTTAGGATCTCCCTGGTAGGTTGGAGTCCAATTTTACATGAAACTCTGTGAAGCCAAGTATTCTGCAGGCCTGAGCCTTTGTTAGTCTATGCTAATGAAGCTATGGAAATCTTTGTTTCCATATTATTTACTTCTACATGTATGCATTATTATGCATCTGACACACGTGAATGTTACTCCTCTCAGTCAATAGATACATGTTAGATAATTGTCAGTTAATGTTTCAGTAATTAAATCTAAACAAATGAAAGGATACACAATTAGCACCATATATTTTTAACTCAAAATTGCTTTTCCTCATTTAAACCCAGTCCTTAATGTCTAACTGGCTGCCAGCTTCATATCACCAAAAGCACTCTGAGGCACACAAATCCCTGTGTTAAGAGGGGGACAAATTCTTTCTTTAAACCAAACATTGCACTTCACCAGAGACTCTGCACACCTGAGCCACTACAAAATGTGGGCTTTGGCCATGCAACAGCCCTCTTGACACTTGCACAGCAGCATTCAAGACTAGACTGGAACCTCTTCAAGCCAGGGTAGTTTTTACACTAAGAGTCTATATCACAAGAGAAAAGAGGGACCTGGCCGTGGGGAAGTGAGAGAGAAAAGACCTGCAAGTGAAACCTGGCAGAGGCCACATTGCTGTCAATTCCCCAGCGAGCTACACAAGGGAAATTCAGCTGACTAGAACACAGTGCTCAAATATGACTGAAGGGATGGGAGGCAGCTGGCCTAGACACATTTCTTACAGATTCATCTGATGCCACATATGCCATTTTGGTGGTTTCCATCACAAGTTCCTGCATTTCTCCTGTAGCAGCAGCCCAGCAGCTCACACCTGAGGTGCTGCAGCAGAACAGAACAGTGCTATTCCACAAGTCCTGCATTCCCTCCAGATGCTGCTCTGGATGGCTGCAGGTGTCTCATGGGTCTGCACTGCAAAGTCTGCCCTGAAGTCTAAGGCCATCCCAAAAATGTTCTACATATACAAAATAAAACTTGCAGCTCCTAAATCAATGGGATCATTGCCAGTAACTTCTGCTTTACCTGAGTCTGGCTTAAAAATATTACATTGAGCAGTCAGGGCTTTTCCCCATCTTTAGACAAGTTCATATTCCCACTCAGAATTACTCATCAGAGAACCATTTTACATGGACATGCCACTATTGGATTTGTGAGATAAGTTAAGGGAAAAGGCAGTTGTGCAATTTGCACACAAAGTGGTTGGAATTGATCTAAAACAAACCTTTAACTTTCAAACTGGTTTAAATGGGGAAAGGACCATTGGATAATTACATCATTTAACACATTGATTGTCTAAAAGTCAATTCTAATGATTTCAGAAATAGAGGGTATTGTGCTTTCCTCATTTTTAAGGAAAGATTTTTGCTCAGTGTGGAGGAGTAAATGGTAAATTTTTTAAAGGAGACAATGTAGGAGAGCTGAAGAAAACAAAAGTTTCATTATGGCAAACAAGGCTTATTTTACAAAAGTTAAAAAAATCAATGGGACACAATTAAACTGGGTGCATCTCTCCTTACAGTACAACGAAGTATAAGAAACCTAAATGATCTGTGTGTATTCAGAATACATAATTAAAGAGGTAGTTTTTATCATTAGTTTGACCACATCTATTCTACTTGGAAGTTATGCATCCTGTCTTTTATATTTGGTCATTGTCACTTGGTCATTAATTAAAGGGTGCCACACTCAAAGCCCTAAGATCAAATTTTCTCCTTTTTTTTTCTAGTTACTTGTACAATACTGTATTTATCAATCAGAATACACAAGAACATTGTTATTTTGCATTTAGGTAAGAATTCAGACCATTGGAGGGCAAACTCTTCCTTTTACTCAGGTGACTGAGCAAGTGAGATTCTTTGCATACACAATGGAAAACTGAATTTTAGCCCCAGACCTCAAAACACCTAGAATCTAATGTAAGAAAAAGTTTCATTTGTTTAACTGAAGGAAGGTTCTTAAATCAATTTAGTCACACCACTGCAAATCCACATGGACTATCTTAAATCAATTTGAACCTGGCTTATTTCAATTTGGCTTAATTCAGAAAAGAATCCATTTAAACTGAAGCAATATATGCAAAGCAATATATGCATTTTTGTAACAGTTTGCACTAAGGCATTTGCAACAGTTAAAGCAAATAAACTTGGGAAGTAAATTCAGGTTCTGTCTACATTTACAGCACTCAACAATACAGGAACACTGATAGCTCTGCATTTCCAGTGTAGTTTTAAGGGTACCAGAGAAATTTTGCTTCTTAACAGTACAGTACTTTCATTCCCATTAAAAAATAATTGCTCAGCTTAAATTCAGTTTTTCTTGTAAAATGGTTTCCATCAACTCGGTTAAGTCTGTCCAGGCTGTGCACCTTGCATTCTGACAGGCACAGCTATGAGCTCACAAAAGTCTGCTTGGTAGCATTGACATTAAATTTCTGTGACATGCAAAATTGAAAAGGTGTCAGCTCTGTATTCCCCCATAAGGCCCCGAGGAACTGAACCAAAATTCTGGACACGAGATTGAAGACAGTGGACGTCTTATATCCTTACATCAAGAATGACATGATATAAAGTGGCTGTAGAGTCATGCAGCCTCCTCATTCTGCCAAAGCACGGCTGTGAGAGGGCACAGGCTCTTCCAGTCTTTCTTGGAGGAAATAGCAACTTACTGCAGGAAAAGGAGCAACGACATCAATGAAACCCTTAGTATAGAGGGAACTTCTAATGGTAAATCAGAATGTGAGACTTGGGTTGGTTTTCTGTTAAAAAGGTAGGTTCTTTGCTGCACAAATATGTGCAGGGTGGGGGAAAAATTACTCTCCAGAATGTGTACCCTCTGTAAGTGTATGCAATTCAGACAAGAAGTCAGCTATCATGACACTGAGATAAATGCCTGCAGGTAGTAGAGTTTCTTTGAATCAAGGCAGGTTCCATCACAGTATAGTTAGACATTCCTTTAGGTACTGGAAATTTAAGAAAAAAAAAGAAATATTCACCATTCACTTCCAGAATTTGTGCCTGACATGTTTAAAGATTTCTTTTGAAAGTAATTAATTTCCTAAGAAAAATCCAGCTTTCTTGGTAGAAAATGAATTAAAATTGCCTGTTTCTAATTTGGCAGTGAGAGCCGACCTTGCCAAAACAATAAAAAAATTTCAGATAAACAGAAAATAGGTGATGCTGCTTCACATCAAAAGATCTTATCTCTGGTTTTGTCCATCTTTTTGTTCTATGTATATAACTCAGAGGTTTGCAGTGCTCTGACAGGGGAGGTCTTTGTGCTGTTGGCATAGAGATGAACTTCTCTGTAGATCACATTGCCAAACCATTTGCTTCAGGCAAAAATGAGAAGACTGAGTTTTGCTTTCCTAAAAAAATCCACAGGAACAGCTCTGATGTGGCAGAGTAGAAAACAGGGAAGGTGTGACATACAGTAGTAATCCTAAGGAAGTTCAGGATCTCCTTCTTAAATAGTATATAAATCATCCTTTTGTGATATTCTTTGCCATAGACCACAATGTTACTGTCTCATGCTGCTGGAAAAGCTTTTCTTTGTTGTAGGTTCAGTGCCATGTTCAAATGAGCACTTTCAAAGGAGCACATCAAACACTAAGAGAGCATCCTTACCCATGAAGTGGCTGGAAAAGGGGAAATGACATACTCCATACTCAGCAGTTGCTTGTAGCAAGGGTCAAGGGCTTCACTCAAAGGCACCAACTATTCCCTCTGCTTCAAAAACCATCACTCAAACTGTACAGAAAATATGACAGTGGAACATTTTTCCAGCTGGAGCTCAGGATCTCAGACAGGGTTGTTGAGAAAAGCTTGGCAGAAAGTTTCCTATCCTAATATGTAGAAGTTCTTGGCAAAACACCCAACATGTTACCATAGATTTAAGGCCTGCAAAGCACCCCAGCGACAGGATTTTGGTACTGCTGCTCATTGCTTTTGCTGAATGACTGCAAAGTCTTTTCCAGGGGCTAAGCAGCAGCAAACTTTAGTGCCTTTAGGACTCTGCAATCATTAATAATGTGCCTGGCATCAACCTTCAGTATTTTTGTACCTCAATCACCTGCAAACACTTACCAGTCTGGCTTTGTTCTGCCAATACCAGCAATGCATCCACCTGCAATTTATCCCATTTTACAAAACAAGCAGAAGACCCCTACTTACCTCATGCCTAGTTGATTTCCATCCCGACCTGGACAACCAGGCAGCAATGTGGCAGGGAAGTGTGCACTGATGCTCCAGACACACTCTCTATCAAGACCAAAATGTCAGTAGGAAAGATGTTTGCAGAGGTGACAACAATATCTGGGTACTGGCAGATTCTGCCTCATGGGTGTGGCCAATGACAGAAGCAAACAGCAGAGAGAAGGGGTAAGCTGTAAGCAGTACAGGGCAGGTAGCAAATGCTACAGAAAAAGGTATTATCCCTTTTGTCCCAAATAACAAATGGAGACTGCAGAAATTCTACATTCTTCATCTTATCAAGGTGGAAAAATACAGACAGCCACAGCTATTACACATAGTGTTATAGGAAGGCAAGAAGACATATATTTGTTCTGAAATTCATCAGATAACTTCACTAAATCACATGTCAAAACATTTTTGAAAAGTGAAGGTTTGGGAAACTGTTTCTTTTGCTTATGTTAAGCTGAATAAAACAAAATACATGAAATAAACTCAGATGCTTAATCATGGAGACAAAACTGAGGAAGATTATTCTGCTTTAAAAACAGAGTTGAAGCTTGAAAGTGCATTTTTAGAAGTGATTTTATTATAAGTAGTTCTATCAAAAAATAACATGAAAATTATGGTGAAGCACGTACATTACTCATTGATGAAAATGGTTATAGAGAGCTTGAAAAGGTAAGCAATTTAGCAAGAGTTGAATTGTCTTACAGTGAAAAGTTGTGATGAAACCATTCTGCTACCATTGCTTGGCCATCAATCACAACAGCACTGTGTGGTGGGAGGGCACATACTGCTTAAGGCCATGAGAAAACCCTTAACTCTGATAGTTTAGCACATGCAAACTGTGCTAGCTTGATAGTCCCAACGTATTTCCTTTGCCCATGGAGGAGAATGGATAACTGTACCTGGTCTGCCATGGGTCAATGGGGCTCTACTCTTTGGGTGCAGGGAATGTTTCCATGCCTGTCCATGGGGATACAATGCAGGAAATATTTGGGAGAAAAAGAAAAACAGGTATCTCAGATTCAAACCTGAGGGATAGTTTGACCCAGAATCTCTTTGCATGAGAGGTCAAACTTCTGTTCTCTTTGGAGTCTGCAGTAAACGCTCCATGAAATCCATTTAGCACCTGGCTGAGCAGGACCTAGTAGCCAGATCCCATAAAATGTGCTAGGCATCGGTGATCTAAAATACAGACCTACAGGAACTACTGAAAGAAAGGCATTCAACACAGAGCTTTTGGGGGAATTGCAAAATCTTGGAAAATCTACAAAATTGGGAACCAGTGCAGGCAAAGTTCAAATCAACACAAAGAAACAACACAATTTAATGAAACAGGCAACATTCAGAGGAAGGAAAAGAAGAGATAAACAGGGTGCTGAAAAATGGGTTAAGAATACTTAAGTTACATATTACATCCTTTTTATCATCCGTCAACTAAAATCTCTTTGGGGCTACAGTTAGGCCTACTCATTAAAACTTCAGCAACAAATGCAATCACTGAAAAGCAAAAAAAAAAAACCAGAACTCAGAAACTGTCCAGGGCACAAGTCCCACCATTCTTCAGCCCCATTGCTCTGCAGGCTGTGTGTCATGGCCTTGCAGTCTGTATGCTAACCCTACCATTGCATGGATGCCGTGGCTGGGAACACATCCCATCTACTGGCAACTAAGAAATAAAGACCAGGAACAAGCTGGTTCCCTCTGGTTTGAACTGGAATCTGGTTTTTTCCCCTCCCCAAATAATTTTACATGAGATGTAGGTTCCCTTTAACTGGAACGTCAGTGTGCCACAAGTGACACCTTGAAACAACAGGTGTTTCAGTTCACAAGAGAAAGAGCTTCATTCTAAGCCAAGTCTGTCTATCTGAACAGCCACTCAGACATCTCCAAGAGCACCAACACTTGAAATACACTGAGGCAAACTACTATTTCTTTCTGTTGCAAGAACTGAAAGAAACCAAACTGCTGGAAGGTATTACTGCTATCAGAAAAATACAGACTAAGGGCCAACAATTAACAAAGACCTTTTAGACAGACTCTCTGTAAGCACTGAATCTCTCCTGTTTATTTTTGCAGCAATCTGAACGGCTGTTCACATCTTCTGAGCAAGTTCTGGAAACAGTGGCTAGTGGTGCACTTGCAAAATTAAACAGAGTTTGGATAAGGAAGAGCAGCAAAGACTGCTTGGCTTCAGTTCTTTGTGAAAGCTGCACAAAGCTTTGGGAGGGACGAAGGTTCATTGCTTGATGCCCAGAACACTTTGCCAATAAATGCAGTTCAGTATTAGGTGCTTTCTTGCACCTGAGATACTTAATTCCATTTTTGCAAATCAACTCTTAAAATCTTAAAAATGCAAAATTTATTAGATAGGTGAAAAAACACCAAACAACAACACCACCACCACACAAAGAACTATTCTTTCCACGAAGCTCAGAAGCACATTTGTTACTTCTCTCTGGTGGGCACCTTAGACATGGGAAACTTGTGAACTGGGACCATCAATTAGTCACACCAATGAGCACTTGCTCACCTGAGCAGTCACAGTGGGGTTAAGGCAGGCCATCACAGTGCTCCTCCAGGTACATGTCCCTTGGTGCTCAAAGGCATCACATCGCCCAGCCCTGCATGTTGCCTGCTGCAATTTGATATATACTGTGCAATGGTAATATATTTCTCACAAAAGGAGTTGATGAGGCTCTGATCAAATGATCTCAAGACTTCCACTTGAAGCTCAGAGTCACTGTTAATACAGAACCAACGGGAAACATTTACTGTTATTTAGTTGTTATTTTTCATAATCTATGTTCTTGTTATTTTTGTTCTCCAGGTCGTGGAAAGCAGTGATGCCATTCAGGGGTGATTCCCTCCCACCCTCTCCTTCCCCCACCCCGAGGGCTTGCATATGCTTGACACTGCTTGGAAAACTGACTAACAGGGTGTTCACTTTTACCAGGCCATTAATTGATAACACTTAATTAATCTGCCGTGTGAGAGATCAAATGAAGATTGTGTCCCACAACCAGCAACATATATTGACTTTGTTATTCCAATTATGTGTCTGACCAGAACAGCCCTTTGGTATAAGACTTAACCTTTGAATCACCCTCAGCGCAGAACTAGATCAGCTGCTGGGGATCTGACCTGAAAAAGACCTTGACACTGCCGGAGCTCTGTATGTGCTTGAAAATGTTCCACCTTGTGCTTGTCATAGCCGGTGTTCCTGTTGTCATTTGCAATTACATTTGCGTGTTGGACACGATTCTCCGATAAGCAGCCGATAATTAGCAGGAAGCTCTGATTACAATGTTTCACTTTGGCACACATTTTTGTTTGTTTTGTGGTGTTGGCTTTTTTTTTTTTCTTTCTTTCTTTAAAGAGTGCCCAGAAAAGAGCAATTAGTTTCAGCAGCTATTGGGTAAGTGCGGCAGACAAAGAGAGCAAATTGCCTTTAGCAGACAATTTATAAATCGGCTGTAGATTTCCAACTCAGTTTTTATTTTTGTTTCCCTGGCTTATCTTCCACTAAATTGATGAGTAACATCATCAGAGGCAGTTTTGGTGTAATTTACTATAAGAAAACATAATTAAAAATATATTAATCAGATTTCCTTTGGCTTTCTTCAAGGATAGTGAACAGCAGCAGTATGAAAAGGACTAGTAGCTGACCTTCTCTATCTGCTAATTTTGTGACTTCAAATCCACGTTTCTTCTCCCACAGAAATCAGTATAAAATCTGGAGCAGACATACCCAAAACTGCGTAGCAAATCTTAGTTAACATCCACCTGCCATGAACATTACATACCATTTTGTCAGACATGGATCTGACCAGCATATGGATGGCTATTTTATGGTGCAATTTTCTGTAATGCAGCCTTTCTCCAATAACACCCTTTCCAACCAGAGGTAGAGGTTAGCGTGCAAATGTGACAACAAATTGCACAAAGATGAATTCCTCAAAAAAAGAGCCCAAAATACAGCAATATTTATTTAAAAAAAAAAAAAAAGTCAAAATATTATTGTAAGCCAACCTCATTATTAGAGCACAGAACTTAGCAATTTACTTGCTGGCCTAGGAGGGAAAAAATAGCAGTCTAGTAGATCAGAGACAGCTATGAACAAGAAAAACCACAGAGAATGAGACCATTTCAGGTCCTCCATCTCACCTATTATTTCTAAACTCAGTCTGAAAATTTTAATATAGGGAGTTATGAGTTTAAAGTTGCTTTAAGAAGGCAGAGCATCAAATTGTTGTATAAATATGATGAGTCTAATACCTCGACTATTATTTGAGTCAACACTTATTTTTAATAAACACAAGGAGGGGTAGCTGGTCCAACAGATTTGCATATAAGGCTCTTACCCCTAGGTTGGCCTTTTAAACAGGGTTCAATAAATTACTAGTTTCTTCACCACATCCTTACAAAACAAAAAACTACCAAACTGTTTAATTTTCCTGATTAAATCCCATGGGGTTCTAGTAATGAAGAGCAGCCAAACATAGAAGCCAATCTCACATGTACCTCAATGGCCTTGGAAACACTTTGCTTACCAAGTACTAACCAAGACAACAAGTTTTCTTACTCTTTCCATAAAATGCAGTAGAGTTTTTAACTTTCACCTGCCTGGGTAACTTGACAAGCAGCAGGGCCATGCAGAAGAAATGCCTGTGGAAGGTACTTCTTGAAAAGACCAGTAGGGTACCCAAAAGTGCTATAAATCCTCTGCAGCACAAACCCCCAAGAAGCATTCCTAACACTGGGGTGAATCTTGAACCCAGAGCCTTCTGGCTGAGACACAGAAGCACTACTAAGTGAACCAGAGGCAAATGAGAAACATCCAAAGATAAATGAATATATGCCAAGGCTTATGTGTGCTATCAAGCAATAAATACACTAGGAGTAGGAAGTGCAAAAAGTAATTAAGGTTAAGAAAGAGGCATATACAAGCTATAAAACATTAGGTGGAGAGGAGGACTAGAAAGATTGCAGAAGGAAGTTAAGAGAGTGTAAAGAAAAAATTAATACAGGAGGCAGAGAAAGAGACAGTAAAGGAGATTGCATGAGAGGTTAAGATAAATAAGAAGATAATTTTCAACTCTGGAAGGCTCAGGATTCAGATGTTGGAGAAGTGTCTCTAAGATGGCAGAGACATTCTATTCTAAAAAGCAAACATTGTGCTAAAGCAGACCAAAATCAAGTATTTCTAACTCCACATTTGGACTCTCCCTTAAGATTCTTGGGGTCATAGCATACACATCTTGGTTAAAATTGTGCAGCTTTCAGAAAGGACTGCAAATTACCCAACCCACACATACATTATCATGTATTATGATGTTATGGTTGTACTTTGTAAGGACAAATGGATAAATTCCATTTGATGTGAAGCCACATTAGAAGGGTGGCTTGAACCATTTGGAAGGATGTAAAGACACCAGGTGTAAATTGGCCAGATGTGGCAAAAAGAAACTCAAAAACCTTGGAAAAGAGATTTAATATCAGCCAGTTAGGGAACAGTCATATCAGTGTCAATGACATTTTAAGTGCCAGAGGGCTCTTTTCCACTTAGATGACCAAGTAGAAACGTGATATAGTCAAAATACCACAAGTGGCTGTGGCAGGACCTTTTTTATCCTTTCCTTCTTGAATGTGTTAATATTAACTATGTTGGAAGCTGCTGACCATATAAGAACAGGTATCTCTTAGCAAATGACTGTGTAAGCACTTACAAGGACATTTTCACCTGCAAAATCTACATTCAAACCATCTGTGGGAGAAAAAGTGCTAGGCAGAACAGCAAATACAAAAGTGTCTTTTCTTTCTGGCAGTAATGGGAAGGCAAGGGGGTTGAAAGTTAATCCTTCTGCAATGTATTTCCCTCCCTACCATGTGTATTCCTGATTCTTATTTCTTATGTAAATATTTTTAAAAGTATTTTTTATTGAACAGTTTTAAGTGCAACATTTACCAAAGTTTGAAAAATATAGCTAACAGGGCACTGGACAGTGGTGGAGATGGCAGCACTACCTGCTCAGCTGGGGTCTGGTTAACAATTCCAAGGGAAAGGTTGGCTGAGGCTGTGACTGGCTTCCTCCTGCTCCTCATTCTGTCTGACCACTTAAAAAAGAAAGTGACTGTATATTCTAACACAGCCTGGTCACCTTTGGCACTGGGCAGAGGAAATGAGACTTCACCGAGATGAAGGACCCTCACAAAAAAGTGTGAAAAATTGAAATGACAAGGTTGTGTTGATAGCTTGTTGAATGAATGAAGGGAATGAATTGAAATTTACATTTATATAGCACAGTTCATCTACACTGTATCACTCAGGACTAAGGAGTTTGTGGCAGACTTACTTTGCCAGCACAGCTGCACTGGGGAATGAAGTAGGACTGGACCAGGCATCATTTTCCCAGAACCTACAAAAAGAGTGAAGAAAGGCAAAGAACCTATGTAAAGCTTAAAAAGGGTGAAAAGCAGGGAACAAAAAGTAGAGAACATGCATGGAAGGTTAGGAAGAGAGAAGTGTACTGAATTTTAAGAGTAGACCATGATTCCAGGAATGAAACAAGGGAAAGAATACAAAAAATAATCTAATCCTTTCACCTATTCCAGTCCAGGAAGAAGTATCCCACCATTCCTCGCTTTTAGAAAGTAAACACCTCCAGATATGGGGACTCAATAAGCCAGCTGTTGCGTTGTTACCTGCCCTCAAAGTTAGAAAGTTCTTCCTAAAGTGTATCTTAAATTTTCTTCAGTTCATTTAAGTCTATTATTTCCTAATCAATTCTTGCTGAACATGAAGTTCAACTGAAGAAATCAATCTCTGTGCTCTTGATAACAGCTTTTTATATACTGGAAAGCTGGAATCATATTCCTGTTGGTCCACAGCATGGCTAAAGGGTGGGTCAGTAGTTACCTTTAATGGCTTGACCTTTATTTTGCATATAGATGGTGTTACTATTAGAATATTACAATACAGCACTGTTTGAAGGCCTAAACTGAGATCTTTTCCACTTATGTGGAAATTCGTGTAATTGAACACTTGATGTTTGGGTGACAGGTTAGCAATTACTACTGTACACTCACTGATCACTTGTGCACAAGGAAAATTTGGCAAAATAACATTTTCACACCCATGGAACTCACAAGTTATCTACCTATTTCATCCTACAACATTCTACAGAGGACTTTGCTTCCAACCTGTTATCTTTTATCCATCTCAGCTGGCAAATCCCAAATCATCTCATGCTGATGCTGCCAAAAATTTGCTTTCTTTGAGTATTTGCCTTCTAAAAATAAAATGCCTTTAAAGCAACAAGAGAAACCCAAAAGGTAAGAAAATCTGACTTCTGGTTGCCCAGCTACCTCTTCCTGGTTGGTTGAATTTCTTCATAATTCAGTGCTCAATGAAGTCATTCTTCCAATTGCATCTGAAGACAAAGAACACAGAGCATATTGCATTTTTCCAATTTGTTCTGAATTTTAGGGCTATTTGATAGACAGTTTGACCATTATGTCTAACATGTAGCAGAGCTTTCTCCTTTCCTTGCACCAAAAGTCGTACAAATCAGCCCCAAAACGATGAGATTTCCAAACAGATCCACACTGATACACAATCAACTTTTTTGTTGTGACATTTTTAGCTGACCCAGTACAGGTCTCTGAGTGTAGGTCAGTTGGTTAGAGCTTGGTGCTAATTAACACTGAGGTTGTGAGTCTGATCCCCATACAAGCCATTTTAAGAGTTGGACTCAAGGATCCTTGTGCGTTCCCCTTACAACTCAGAATATTCTGTGAAATAAATTCAGTTAACATAGAAATCAGTCAGATCTGAGCATGTGGCAGAGTTTATATATGTGTTTGTATATATGTCTGTGACTAAGCAAGTTGCACAGCTCACACAAGACATAATATTGTCCTATATCTGCTACAGGCTGGAAGCTGAATCCCACATGAACTGGACACACAGATATGCAAGTCCCAATGGCCAGTGCCGATCCTGAAGGGGTTTCAGGCTGCAGCCCACAAACACCACAGCCAGGCATTAAGCAACATAAAATAGTACCAGTGCTAGTACTATTGAATCACTTCTTCGTGGTTCTTTATACCCAGGTGAAAACACCACTAATTCACAGGTACTAATTAATTCACCAACCTTTGTAACAGTCTTAGAATACATAAAGATTCATTTTACCATTAGAATGTTCTTACTAAAGTCATTTTGCACAAAAACAGCAGGTTCTGCTCCTCAACATTAACCTCTATGCATCATAATGTAGCATTGAAGAAGAGAGTTTTGTTTAAGTGATAAATACTTTGCTTCAAGTGATAAATACTGCTTTTCAAGAAGAGGTTCTTTATTTATATTCCTAAAAGTTTGGTTTATTTTGTAACAAATGGACGACCAGTGACTTCCCACTCAGCCTTGGATCTGACTGATATACAGGTGGGTTGTGCTGATGCCTCTGACAAAGACCATCTACATGAAAACAAGCAACTTGCTCAATTTTGCTGAAAGAAAGAGGAGACAGCAAACGTTCCTTTCTCCTGAACTTTGTCTGCTTACCTTTTAAGTGTTTTCAATTAGCTCACAATGAAATGGGGCCAGGTTTGCAGGCAGAGATAAACACAGAAGATTACAATAGCTCAGAAAGAAATAATACAAATAAGGATCTCTGCTGAAACAGTGAAATGTTACTATTGCTCTGGAGGTGAAACTAGAGATGGGAGAAAAATGTTAAATTAAACTTCAAGGGTAAATCAAATGTTTTTCACCTTGAGAGCAGATTCATGGCCTGAGTTCTGAAATGCTGGGATAACAAACTCCTATTGAGACAGTATGTCCAGAAGAGGAAAATCTCTGTGTATAGGAATCCAGTTTGGGAAACTATAGTCAACATTAAGCAGAAACAATCAAGGCAGGTAGAGAAACAAAGAGAAGAGGGTTAAAGCAATAAAGAATACGAAGAATTCTGTTGAGCATACGTAGTCCATACACAAAGAACAACTCAGATTGGAAAAGACTTTTAAGATTATCAAGTCCAACTGTTAACCCAGCAGCGCAAAGTCCACCACTGAACCACGACCCGAAGGAGCACAGCTATAGGTCTTTTAAATACCTCCAGGGATGGTGGCTCCACCACTTCCCTGGATGGCTGTTATTACAACACATACTAGAAAGAAGAGAAAATAGTAGAAACTGAGTGGATGACAAAGGAGCAGATGGCAAGGGAGGGTGGTTTGAAACGTGAGAAAGCTGTCTTAAATTCATCATCGAAAATGTATAAAGACACCATCTTGGAGTGGGGACAGAGTCAAGAAGAATACAGCACTGATTCGTGATGTTAGAACCAAAGCCTCTCCAGAGGTATAACTGGCTGGAAAAGAATTATTTCCTCACACAAGAACTGCGGAAGTAATTTGCTGCTCTAAAAAGGAACACTTACTGTAAACCAAGCAGAAAACTGGCAAGACATCTGAGTTGGGACTAATGGTGAAAGTTGGGAGATAGGACATTGTCAGGGACAGCCAGACTTTCCTATTTGCTTAGTTCCCTGAGAAAATAGAGATGTCAAAACCATACCACATCTGCAATCGGACCATACCAGGTCTGTACATGCCCAACACTTCTTCATCCAGCACTCATACAAGCATCTTCCATAAAGACAGACAATAATGTAATTCTGAGCAAGGCAGCTCCAGGAAATTTGACATGGCTGATGAGAAAGGATATTTTGTACCAAACATCACTACCAAGCATCCTTGCAGATACAAGTGGGTGAGATCTTATAAAAAGTTCTAGATGGCCAGGTACTGAGAAAAAGACAGAAGCAAAAAGTCTGAGGGTAAATATTACCAAGGAAACTACAAAGGCAAATCCAAAATCAGCTCACAACAACAGGAAGAAAGAGGGATGCAGTGCTAGGCTGGGGGAAATTTCCAGGCCTGAGCAAGGACAGTTTGTTAGACAAGGCTGTCAGGCAACTTGTGAAAACTGTAATTTCTGTATGACCATCTAGCATTAAACTGAGTTCCCTGTTGCGACCCTACCATTGTTTCTTCTGGGGATATCTGGAGTTGTCCTGGACCTACCTGGTTTGTGCTCAGAAGTGAGAGCACAGATGGTGGACCAGATATGGAAGACTTTAAAATATATTCATGAAGACCAAAGGGGAGTTTAAACTGTAGGCAAGGAACCAATTGGTGTTGAAGGTTCAGCAGGGGAGATAGAAAGGTCATGTATTAAATGCATTAAATGCAAATTGGGAAGGTGGAGATGTTTTAGAGAGGGAAAGAAGCAAGGAAATTGGAGGCCTGGGGAAAGCACAGATAAGCTGAATAAACAAAATATAAAGAGCTATCATGGCAGTCATGCACCTGCACAAAAGAAAAATGCTCTTCCAAAAAATAGATTCCCTATTAAGTGATTTTGCTTGATTTTTTCACGCCACTCATGAGTTATCAATCTCCCCACCCATAAAGACAAATGTCATATCGGCCCTAACCCATCAGCTATTCTCAATTTATCACCATTTAATATATATTAAAATGCTCTTACCTCTGATTGCAAAAACAAACAAAATAAGGCAACATAAATCAAAAAGAAAGGGAAAGGGAGATGAGGAGGCTGAAGAGACAGAAGGGAGATCTGCTGTTCAAAAGAATGGATTTTTTTTTTCCTTTTGGTCTTTGCATCCAAGCTCTCAAGGCCTCTCCACCACAAAAATACTCCAATGGTCTTACACTGTAAATCACATCAGTAGTTTATTAATCCCCTCACAACACAGAAACAAATGCTCAGCCCTGGAAGGAGAGTGGGGAAGCTGCAGAGTAGTAACAAACTCAGCAACCCTACGACTCTCTCTCTCTCTCTCTGAACCCATTATAAACTAACACAATATTTTTCTCCAATTTTCAGTCGGTATTGCAGCTCACAGCAGAAAAGATACTGAAAGCAGCAGGAGCCAGGCAGAGGTGTCAGACTTCAGAGCGGACACTGCCTTGGGACCTGGGGGGGCCAGTAAATCAGTGCACGCTTGTCAACAGCTCCAAGCTGCAGGAATTACTCGAGCGAAAATAACAAATGGCTGTCATTGTGGAGCCAAAAACCTGTGATTATAATTATCACATCCCCAGTGACCTTGCATAAACTTTAATCCCTCTCCAATGGAGCATTTAAATAGCCTGCATCTACTGGCAGGGGACCGTGTCCCCTTAGTTGAAAATACAGAGACTAGGAAAGAAACGAGCCACAAAGAAACCACCAAGCCCCTCTGTGTCTTATAGCTTGTATTAAAGACTTGTGCAAGAAAAGCCCTGTCACTGTCATTTTAATTGATATTATATAGTCATCCAGAATTCAAAATGCCATGGTGGTATCCAAACTTGGCTAATCCAAGCACCAAGCATTTTAATCAGATGAAAAGGTCAAATAACACCTAGTTTTCATCTCCGAGTTCAGTGGGTCACTGGGCTAAGAAAGTGGGAATACAAGGTGTGTGGATGGGTTGCTGCGTCAAGGAATCTTCAGGGATGCAACTTCCTTCCACCTTGAAGAGGTTAGCTCACCCTTGCATGTCCCACCATGACCAAGAATTAAATGAATTCTTCAGCTTCAATTAAAGAGTTTCTTCCACTCCTAAAATCAGGTATTTTAACCATTTGGGGTTTGTCATGGTACCCTTACAGCCAGGATTGAATACCTTTGATTACAGAATTAAGGACAGTTATTTGCTAGTGCCTTGTTCTACTTCTCAGTGTTGTAAATATATTTCCATATAATATAGACAAGTGTTGCAGAAAACAATAGAAGCTCTGAATCTGTGGAAAGGAAAGATTTGATTCTAAAGGATTTCATAGTCCTCGCGTTTCTGACTCCAAAAGGATCTTTTTAGGGAAAAAAAATATCTCTTCATGCTGTTTTATGAACAAACTCCTTGAAAGCACATCAAAAGCATAGTAGGTGAAGGAATTTGATGGCATTGCTTTGAAAATGTACGAACGAAGTTACTTCATCAAAATCACATTACTGGTTCAGAGAAACTGTTACACTTGCAAACCAGGTGATTTCCCCCAGAAACAAGCACCTCATGCAGTCAGAAGATGCTCCCATGTACAGGCAACCAACACACGTGGGTTTAAAACACAACACCTTTTATCTTACACAGAAGTATTAACTACATTCAGCACGAGTCTTGCACTGTGGTATCATGTAGTTTTGGGGGTTTTTTCCATATTGCTGTAAGAAGACAAAATGAACTTATTACTGGAAAAGGGTTTTGCTAATTGCACAGGCTTTAAATAGGTTTCAGGGAGAGTACAACAGGAGAATTGCACAAATTAGCAGTAATTTTAACAAATCTAAAACTTTTAAAACACAGAAATCAGTGCAACATTAAGTCTTAAGGGAAAGTCACTTATTGAGATAGGGCAAAATTTAAGCACTTCTATATTAGTGTGCAGACTAATGCAGAACCCTCACCTGCACTTCTCCATGTTAAATAAAGATATGTAGAACAAAGAGGTATATGTCCTAAAAAAAGGAAGTTGTACTGTCCAGAAAAGCAGAAATACTTGAAATAGAGTAGTTCATGCCCACACTAAAAGTTTTAACTTTAATTGTGGAATTAGAGATACAAATAACTAAGAAGCAGCATTAATATATTTAAAGGGCTACAGTGGACCACAGAGGTGCTTAGTTATTTAGGTGGTTTTCCTAGTCAATAAAACCCCAGCATATGCTGCAAAGGGAGGATTTCTTCCAAGCAGCTGTGTTAACCTAAGTCCCACATCCTGGCAAGCCTCTAGCAGGCTCTCTGAACACAGCAATGTCAGCCCTGCTTGACAGGACATTTGAAACCACAGCTACAGCTCACACAAGTCTCCTTTCTGCTCTGTGACGGAATTAGGATGTTCTTTGGACCAGAGAGACAGTGAGAGAGACAGCCAGACCCTCACAGAGCTTTGCATCCCTGTGACACTCTGGAAATAAGTGGTGGCACAGGAGAGACATCTCTTTTCAGCAGTGGCACAGACTGGATTGAATCCAGGTGCCTTCACAGCCTGTGACACCACAGCCACTCCACAGACACCACACAGTACCAAGTTCCACCAGCCTCGTTCATTTTAAAGGAAAATTCTCCATTTACATCACTGCAACATAAATTAATACATTAAATATCATGTAATAATAGCTTGGCACAGCCTCCTTTAGTTGGGAACCATTGCAAACATCTCTCCATGCTTGATTAGCAATGTGATGCAGTTGCTTGAGTTTGGAGCTGCATATTCTATGTGGTTCATGAATGAAGATCTGGTAAAATCCCTCTACTTATCCCATACACTAGTGATGAGTTATCACCAGTTATCTGTATTTTGTTCCTCCTTTGACACACAATCCAACCCCATTCCTTCAACAGTCTTGTTCCATCTCATCTTGGAGAATGGGCAGCGTTCCAGAAACTCTCTCTTTTTCTTCCTGACAAAAACTGCAAAATAACTGACAATAACCATAATCACTGTTAGGTTAATGGTTGGACACAACGATGTTAGTGGTCTTTTCCAACCGTAATGATTTTATGATGAGTGTGAGACCAAGCTTTACTTGTCTGGCTCAACTTGCACATATACTATTTTGTGAATTCATCTGTAAGAAAAAACAAGCACCAAACTGGCACTTTTTGTGTGTTAATACTTGAAAAGACACTAAATCTGCCATAAAATTGTACATAAACACCTGATATTATTGGCAATTAGCCATTGTTTACCATGAAGTTTGTACAGTGGGAGAGGGTGTTAACCTGTTTGTTTTTACAGAAAAATATGAAGACCCTATTATTTATCTCGTTCTACCCTATGAGACAAGTCATAGGCACTTGCCACCACATATTTCATATTATGATTTTATCTTGAGTATATATTTGTCAAA
Organism: Margarornis squamiger; assembly: GCA_035222235.1. Taxonomy (NCBI): domain Eukaryota; kingdom Metazoa; phylum Chordata; class Aves; order Passeriformes; family Furnariidae; genus Margarornis; species Margarornis squamiger. Next base: position 67,412,916 of record JAWWTY010000123.1, read on the forward strand.
ATTGAAATTATTTTGAAATAGCCACTGCTGAACACTGGAGTTCCTTGGAAATTGCAGAAATTAAATGGTTGTGACACGAGAATTAGTATGGTAGGGTATGAGTGGTATTACAAAATGTCATTTATTCTGATATCAGTGGTCTGGACTTTGCAGTCTTGTGTCCCCAACATCCCAGAAAGTGTGCAACTAAAAAAAAAAAAATAAAAGAAAAAGAATTGGTGTTTGTGTAATGTAGTGGGACCAGGTGACTGTACCAAATGGGCCACTTCTGAGGAGTTTCAAAGTCAGTGTAGAGCAAGTTGAATAAACAGCTCATAAAACTACCTTCACATTAAGGGGCAAATTGCTCCTCTCTGAATCACAGTTGCTCTTGGCTTCCCGTTCAGAACTCTTTCCATGAGTCCCACTGGCATTAATGGCAGCTCCGCAAGCAGAACAAATAGACAATCATCTCATACTGAGAGCAGAATTTCCCCCACATGGTGTGTGTCCATCACACAAACCCACCTTTCACCGAGGGAGGGAAACAACCCCTGCGATCCCCCCCACCCCTACCTCCCCATCCCCTCCTCTGCGCTCTGCTGCCTGTGGCCACCAGCCCCAGACAGGCAATCTGACATTTTTAACAGCTTTTATCGTTTCATAACACTGGCTCCCAGCTGTTTCACATTTCCCTGCACTTTTCTGCTGTGATGCTGGGTTCACTCGAAAGACAACCCCGGTTTACTGAAATGCCAAAAGCAATCTCTAGCCCTGTAATATTGTGGCCTCCTAAAGACCCCATCCTGAGGAGGGGGTTACTCGGAGAATGCAGTGAGACCCAGATGAATAGAGATGTCACTACCCTTGGAGAGCTCCCGTGTACTTCAGCTAAACAAGGAACCTCACCACCCCTCAGCACAAGTCAAAACCAAGCAGGAAAGAGAAGGCAGAAATAGGGTGCCTTGCTCCAGCAGAAGTCACCCCACAACTTCTGACCACCATACAAATTTGGGTATTTGGGCAGTACATAAGTATCTTGGCACTGCACTATCACTTTTTCCCAGCTTTTGGGGAAAAACTGCTGACCAGGAATATCTATTTTTCCAAGTTTATTTTTTTTCCCGTTCCAAACGAGCCATACAGACCATCATACACTGGTGTTGGACAGAGTTTAAACATCCAAAAAGCTGCAAGCATTCAACAATTTTTCCCACAAGAGAGATATTCAAAGTTCTTTTTTCATATCTTGCCTTTTCACTCCTTTCTCTTTCATTTACCCCATGTCCAAAGACACATAAACTGGCCCTAAAGTTCAGACCAGGCTTGAAGAGGGAGCCATCTATATTTAGAGAAGGGTATTTCTCTGCCATGACTTCAAAAGTGTTTCTGAAGCCTAAACCTTTCACATGGTCTCATGAAACCCAAAGAATATGGATCTGACCCTGGGATCTTCATCTCAAGAAGCTTTTTTTTTTTTGGAAACTGCTGTGAGTTTTCCAGCAGCATCAATAGTCAATCTTCTTTTTGTGACAAATATAATTTTATCAGAAAATCTACAGCTAGAATCAACTTCAACTAGTGTTGCCAGTTTTACCCCCAGGTTTCCCCTTCATTGTAGCTTCTTTCCTCAGGCTGACCTCCCAGAGTCATACAAATACAGCCTGAATTTTTAAAGGATGATTCTGATTGCTACAGCTATGTCCAAAACTGGCAATACAAAACCTATAGGTTCAACATGATGAAAAATTTGTTAAGAGACATGAAAATTGCATGCATTACTTTTTGATTTAAATTTTTGGGAGTGCTGCCCTCAATTTCTTGGCCTTTGAAGTAGAAATGTAGTTCATCTTTCTTCTGGGGGGAAGCCAAAAGCACTCTGTTTTCATTTCTGATTCATTTCAGCTCTTTTCTGTGTGGGCAAGGTTCATGTGGTTTGATGTCTGATAATGAAGATTTGGCACAGCTTTAAATATAAGTAATTAGGGAATCCATTGACCATAACAAACAATGGACCAAAAAAACCTGTTGTAGAGAAGGTACTTCCTGGTTGCCCAATATAGAAATTTTTGCCTGTAATTATAATTCACAAATTCACTCAAAAAACAATACTTTTTTTTTGCTTAAATACCCTAAACCAAGCATTAAATTAGAACTCTTTCAAGAATGAATCTCATCATTACCTTTCTTATGTGAAAGGAAAAAAAAAGAAACTCTTGAAAATACACATATAAGGGGCAAGTGCAAAACATCTACACAATAAAATCCCCCTGTACATTTCCACATATCATACGCCTGTGCTCACATATACATAGATGCACACGCATAGTTATTGATGCATATGTATATATGTTATATATTTATACACACAAATATACACTCACCCTATGAAAAATAAACCTCCAATGATAATGTGACCGCCACAAGCCCAGCACTTCAATTATAAAGCAATCCTAGCACAAATCCAGAAAATGTCACTGTCACATGCTTCCATTGTATGCTGTTGAAAATACCTCCAAAGTTTGGAAATTAATCACACAGCAATGCCAATCTTTTAAGCCAGGCATCTATGAACCAACCTCTTCCCTACTGAATGAATTACATTGAAATCATATAATTGCAGGCTGCCATTCAGTCACCCTTAACAATAGGAGACTTTGAAAATTGGAAATTTTTTTTCCCATCTGACTCCCAACTTGCAAGCATGAAGCATACAGCAAAAGCTTGGTGCCTTTTAAATTACCTAAAATCTACATCCTTCAGACAAATGAACAGGAGGAAGGAAAAAAAAAAAAAGAAAGAAAAAAAAAGGGTGCAATTTAAGGGCAAATCATTTTGTGTTAATCCTTGGGAACTCAAAGCATGAAGATAAAAGAAGAAAAAATGCAGGTTTCACTTTGCTCATTATGGGACATTGACTTTCACCTAATAGTATGCAATTAAAATTTCTTCATGAGATTTCCTTATTGAAATAAGAAAGATAGTGCCGTGCTGAATGTGGTGATAGATCTGGTATAAACGTGCTTCCTGGACAAACTGATTTATCATGTCTCATTCCAGCAGTACTTTCTTGCTTGCTCATTTCTCATCTTATTACTGTGAAGTTGTAATTAAAGAGGATCCTCCCACAGAGAAGAGTTCTCCTTCAGGACAAGCTAAATTATAAATGCACTGTTCTCTCTCTGAGACCAATTTAAAGGGGCAGTCTGCTGAGGGAAAGATGCACATCTAATTCTTGGAGCTCCTGGCTCTGTAATTTTGTGCAGGTCTCTTTCTGTTAGATACAGAATAAAATTGGTTTGCAAGCTGGGCCTCCTGAGCAAATATACCTCTGCAACTGACTATTTCAATTTAAATACATAGACAATTCAATTAAAATGGTATTGAACCAGTGTGCCTGATTTACTTCATAGATACTTCATTTATGATCACTCCTATAATACACTGAAACATTTCAAAGGGCACTGAAAAACTGTTGAAGGAATAAAAAGCTTGTAAAAATTCCTTCTATTCTTCAAGAACAATAGAACAACAATTGACCACAATCAACACTGACAATTTTAAGATGAATTTGCCAGGAAGACACTTCCATATGAAATCATAAGCAGTAACCATGAGATCAAATTGACATGACATCCTTCCTCTACCAAGTTCTCAGCCATTCAAACACACAGATGTGCACCAATGAAAAAAAATAAAAATATGAAACATGATTGGCTGCTCTTTATTCGAGCTCATATCCTTAATGCAATAAAGTATTTGTACATCAAGCAATAGCAAAAATTCAGTTTTCTTCAAGGAAAGATACTCCAAGGAAGGACTCCCAGGAGTTCTGTTACTCAAGAAAGTTCTTGTGCCTTTGTACCTGAACAGCTAAACCTAAATACAACAATACAGGGTAAGCCCATTAGACTTATTTTTTGTTTTTTTCCCAAAGGCTCTACATCATAAGAACAGGAATTCCAGGAACAAGAATTATTCATAGCACTTCCCAGCAACTCTCAAAGTGACTTCTGATGCCTCCTCAAGGACTCTGCAAAGAGAAAATCAGTGGGTGAACTTCATCAAGTGGGACTAGGAGAGAAGGCAGCACTGAAAAATAGGGGTGAGCTTTCTGACTTTGAAATGCTCATCCAAGAGCAGGAATCTTCTCTTAGTTTTGCAGTATATATGGACCTTAATATTAAGTATTACTTTCATGGTATCCTGCCTTTAATGTCAATGTGGGATCTAAAAGAATTGAGATCTCTTGATAATGGAAATTCATCTGATACTCAAAAGGCTCACACAACCATGAGATAGCCTTTTACACTGTTACATCCTATAGCTTTATATTTCTCCTTGAGTCCATTAATTTAATTGCATCTCTGGATTTCATTTTAAAATATTTTATTGTAATCATAGGAGACAGGAATAATTTATTAATGTGCTCAGTAGCAGTATGACACAGGAAGAGCAGCATTATATTTGCAGACATATAATTTCAGAGTTAATTTCATAAAAGTATAGGTGAACTTGATCCTTAAATTAAAACCATTGTCCTTTGCTAGAGAATTAAGACAGGCAATTCATTCTGTGTCATATCTACAATGTTTTAAATGTGTTTCAAAGACCGGTGTAAAAGTGAGGTGTTTGTAGCAGCTGATATGACCATGAGGAAGAAAAATGAAAAAAAAATGTTATGCTAATAGACAGTGAAATATCTATAACTGAGTATTTTTAAGTAATTTTCAAAACATAAAATGCTAGGCAAAAATTGTCTGATTTGACTTCCAAAACCAATAGATGTGGCATCAGTAAATATTTTCGTGGCTTCTTTCTCCTTTACACGTTTTCTTTCCCATTTTGCCAAGAGAAGAGAAAGTATGGTAAAGGAAAAAGGAAGAAAAAGAAAACCCCACAGCACCCTAAAATCTCAGCACTGCTTGCTCTATCACATTCCTTGCTGATAATTCTGTGTGATCTATTAGTACTGCAGATTGTTTGTGGCTAATTAGTTGCAAATTTTCATATTCAAAAGTCCAGTTGCAGTTCCATGGAACACACAAGGTCACATCAGTATATTGTTTTTCACAGTTTGTGTTTCCATGGGTGGCTGCAAGTCCTAATGGAGCTAAATCCACTGCAAAGGTAATTTTCTATAAAATTTCTAATACATTTAGATAATACATAAAAGATTGAGGTCTACAAACAGTCATAAAGCAATTGAAAAAAAAGGAAACATAACCATTGACAATGCCACTTTTAGTTGACTAAGCATTCACAAGAAATCCTTTCTTTAGGCATATTTCCTGCTCCGATAAAAACCTCAGATCTGTTTGAAAAGAAATAAGGTATTGGTTGTAAAAAGCTTTTCCTTGTTAGTTGTCTTAATACAGAGAAAATAAATACAGTGCAATAAAGTGATTTAAAACCTCAAATACTCTCACTGTGCTTTTCAAAGAGTTGATCAGAACAGACCTACGTATCGTCATTTATGGAGAGTTCCTTGTATAAAAATTCTCTCAAGCTTCATATTGCTTGCCAAGCTTCTGACCAGGGAAAATTTGTTTTATGGATGAATTATTACCTATTAACGTACACAGCAAGTAAATACAGCTGCTGTGGGCAGCAGCCAGTCAGAGCCAAGCAGACAAGGGTCTGCACTCCCACCAGTTTACAGCATAAAGGGAAAACCAGCAAAACTACAAGACCAGGCAGAAGATAAGTAGAGCCAGAAGTACCCATTAGCTCTCAGTCACAGGACAGGTGGAGATTCAGGCATTGCATGTAAAGAATAGAAATCTAGATAGAGAGTATAAATAAAAGAGCATTCACAACCAGCAGACTCCTCTCAGTCCCTACTCCCTTTTGTTCTTACCACTTACTTCTGCTGGCTGACAAATCATCTGCCCGACACAATAAATTTGTTATGGAACATTATCTCAGGCTGAGGAAGGTCAGGATGTGCTAAAGGTCATGTATGTATTAACCCACTACATGAGAGTCCCCACCCTTAGCTTAAAACATAGTCTTAAATTACGTACTATTGAACTGGCTATAACAGATCCCTCATAAACAGCCTCATTTACCTGACACGGTCTCAAGATGTGCCTGAACACCTTGAAAACAGCCCTGTGCCCTATTTGCTCCAAGGTATTCTTAAAGGCAAAAGCAATGTTGTCAAACACTGGGGTTTGTGGAGTAAAAGTCCCTAAGACAAGGGAGATGAGGACAGTCCAATCCCAGCTACATTTGGGTGCACAGCACGTGCTGGATTAGGACATGGTCATGGTGAACCCAGTAGAGACCGTGGCTCAAGGGGTCTGCACTCAGCTTCAAGTTTACTTCAGCACCTCCAGAGGCTGTATGCATAATTTATGTTTTGTGTCAGGGAAAAAAAAAATAAACAGGAAGTCTTTTGGCTTAGAAGGATGAGGGGCACACTGTAACAGAGTTTGGGGTTCTAAATACCTTCTGAAAAAAGTGTTTTTCTCCCTGAAGTAGCATTACGTGGTAGCACCAGGCAGATGGTGAATGTTGTGATTTTGGGTTTTACACAGTAATGCTGACCAGCAAGTCAGACAAAACAAGCAGAAAGACAGGTGTAACGTGGCTGCTTTTAACAGCATTCCCAGTTAATTCAGTAGGGTATGTTTTTAAAAGCAATTTTTTACTATTTTTAAACTTATTTGTTTTATACAAAGACTGAGTGAACTTGATTGGCTCGATTGAAATAATGCAATTATTAATTTCCCATTTATCTACTTTTAGTGCTACTTTGCCAGTAACTGAGACAGATATGACAAAAAGACAAATCCAAAAAACGTTAATTATCAATGGGTTTTTTAAGAGAAAATTTTAGGAATACATTTGCCAAATTGCATATTTTACGAGCAAGTTTTTTTCCTTAGATACTTTGTCCAGAAATTCTCATTAGCTCTATGAACAGCAGAAAAAAAATAAATATTAGAAAACAACTTCCTGATTCACCAGTGCTTGGCAACTGTTCTGTATTGTTATACAACACCATCTTAAATTTTACTTTTAGATACATTGCTCTTCATGAATGTAAGAAAGGGGCTGAACTTCAGTAGTGAATATATGGTTACCTGAGCTCTGATACATCATCAGTGCTCACTGCAATTTTCTCCTTACAGCAGGATGAATCCAAAATTCTTGGCCAGATTCTTAGGTAAAACTTACATTAAAGGGTTTTTTTTTTAATAAGTGGTTGCCTAGAGTCAAGCATGAAAAGGAATGAAGGAGCATTATCTTCCTGTTTTTCCCTACTGGGCAGTTAGAGAGGCATGGAAAATCCATACAAGAATTTAAAACACAACTACAAAATGGTGAACACCTTTCTTATACATCACTAACAAGAAACTATGTCACACCTACCATCTTCCCTAGTCCTCAGGCTTAGCAGCTATGGTTACTGAGATGAGATTAAAACCATCCTTCAAGGACTTCCCATCATCCAGTGGAAAATTTAACCCAACGCACCTCTGGATAGCAAGAAGCATTTTGATTTCACAACCCCCTTTTGCTCCAAGTCCTGGTTTAACCACCACAGTAATCTCAGAGTAATTTCTACTGAATCCACCCAGTGACTCAAATCCTGACCCTGCAGCAGGCTGTGATGGGGCTGATGCCACCTACAAGGGTGTCACCAGATGAGGACAGCGCAGGTTGCCCGTGTGTCACAGCAGTGCCCAGGGGAAGAAGACATCGAGGTTGCATTCCAAAACCAGTCTGATCTTCTGGGACTAGATTTAGCAACTGAGGATTCCTCCACCTTCCTCCCACTGAGGTCATCACTGAGATTTGAACTCAAGACTCACGTGTCCTAGCTTTTAGGCACCAAGTCTACAGCACTCACCTCTCTTTAGAGACAAGGGCACTCTGAGGAACAAGTAATTTAATGCTAATAAAGACTTTTTGGGAGCTCCTCTATGTGTCTGTTGATTACACAAGAGAATCTGGGTCAGATTGAGACCACAGTGTGTCTGCTGGTGCCTCTGGCTTTGTAGCGGATGCCAGACAAGAACCAGCCTTCCCTAAACCTGATTTTTTCACTAAACCAAGAAAGACAGCAGACTTTCCATCACAGCTGAGTGAATACAGGACACGGAGTTTTGATGCAGATTTGTCACTACTTAATCTGGGGGAAGAAAGGGAGGAAGGAAAGAGGGGTCAGATAATTAACAGCTCCATACAGTACCATCTACTTGGCATTGCCAACTAACGGTACAGCTTGGGATAGGAGAGCCAGAATCAGAGGTAAGTAAAAGGACCTGGTTGCAAACAGTGTTTTTGACTTGCTTTCCTTGACAGAAAACCATTCCCTGGCAATTGTGGGAAAGGGAAATGTTGGCTTAGCGCGAAAAGCAAACACGGGAATTTTTAAAGACACAGATATCTTGTATCTCTGCCTTCAGTGAGCTGTTTCTCCTTTTTATTCTCATTTTCACTCTCCGTCTATCTTCATTAGTCTGCTGGCACTCTGCTAGGATTAGTGTGCTAGTTTCCATGGTTTCTTATTTTCACTTTCTATCTTTCTTTGCTTAACTCATTAAATTGCTCATTACTTCACTGCACTTTACAGGAGACATATTTATTGTATTAGTTACACAATGGCCAGATTAGTAAGTGATAGGCAGTTTGCGATTTGAAAGAACATATTCTAATAGCAGAAAGGAAATTCAGGAGACAGAGATATTATCTACTAGTTGTAACATAACTGGGATAGCTAGTAACTGCTAAATGTTTACCCTTTATCACTATAAATATGCTACATGATTATAAAAAAAACCCAGTGTGCACAAACACCTCAGATCTCTGCAGCACTCACCCTGCTCTTGCACCCCAGCAAAGGGAAGCCACAAGAACAGCTCTACAGACAAACACCACCTTTACCTTCTCCTCCTTTCTTTCCATGGCAAATTTCCATGATAAAGAAGCCCAGACAGTGGCTTTTCCGGAGGCTGGGAGGAGGTCTGTACACCTGAGCCTCCCTCTGCTGGAGAGAAGAGGAGCAGGGACAAACCCAGGCATCACAGAGGGTCCCGGCCAAAGGAAGCCCTCCTGCGTGAAAACTGAGTTCAAACTCAACAATTTTGGCTCCAGTTATCAGATTTCCACCACGCTTGTGCCAACTGTATTATAAGGAATTTAATTCTGCCACTGATACTCGTGTCCTGGTAAAATTCTTGAGTAAAATGACTGTTCAGTTCAATGGGAGCACAGTGGGGCTGGTTGAGGTTGTCTACTCAGTCAAGTCTGTACTCAAAGCAGTTTTCAGCCCTGATTCAGTGTTTCCTGTGGTCAGCTTCTAGAGGTTTTCGCTTGTTTGGTTTTCTGATTGTGACAAATTCAACACCCACTCCTCTGCCAATTTGCCCCCACTGTCTATGCCCCATTCCTATAAATAATCCCCACCTCCCCATCCCCTCCATTTAAGTACAGCTCATTTCCCCCTCTGGTCAAGCCGTCAAGGGTGCAGAACAGGTCTCTTTACCTGGCACCTCTCACTTTCTCGTTTGATCTTTTCCACGGTTAAATATAGTTGATTCAATTACGCTGAAGTTTCCCAGATGCTGAATGTAATCACCCATGCTCTGTCTCTTTAGTTCGACAGGCCTCCAAGACAGAGCTCCTTTCAGCTGAATTAAGATCTTTCCTGCAGTTAGTGAATAGTATATACAGGGGTTCATGCCATTCATTCATCTTCTCTGGGAGTTCATTTATCACTTGAAGGTAATCTACTGTGGAGAATTTTGATCAAGAGGATGCCTGATTTTTTTATTTTTTTTTTTCTTTTTGTGGGGGTTTAAAGAAAAATCTCATATTTTTTAAAAGATTGCCTGGGTCTTTTGGCTAAACTTTGAGGACATAAAGGGATCTTCAAGGTATTTATGAAATGCAGCTTTCCTTTTTATCTCATCTGTATGGAAATCTCCTTTTTCTCCAATAAACCTTATGAATGCTCTTATTTTTTAGGGTGTGAACAGAAGCTATTCCATTTCACCATGTTTTAATGCTAGATTTCTGCTGCCTGCTTTACCATTTCATTTTGTATATTCTGGCATAGGAAGTGCTGATGTTTGCTAAGTTTGTCAGTAGGGGTTTTCTACAGTAAACTTTATCTTGAATTCCTACTGATAACAGTTTTGCTTTTCAAACTATATCAAATCTGTCCAAGATTACTGTTCTATCATTGCCCTTGATAGAGACTAAGATCATCTTTTGTCATCTAGCAGAATTTGTTTTCTGATATTTTTATATCCTATAAAGCCTTCAAAGACTGTCCCAGGTTTTTAGAATGTTGTATATTTGAATATTTTATAGTTCTTCACCTTAACTAATTCCCTTAAAAAATATTCTTGATGCAACACAGTGAAAGAAAAAAATGTATCTCCCCAAACTTCAAGACAAGATACATATGATGGCACAGCAGAATAGCTCATATAAGTGAGACAGACATGAAAAAGACATTATTAAGGTTGAAAAGCCCCAAGAGCAACCTATTTATTTCTCAGAGCTGTTTGCAAAATACATACACTGCAATTCTGTATATGTATGCTGTTTCTTAAAAGATAAATGCTTCAGTAACCTCTGCTGTATAAAAATCTTCCTGTTAAGCCTAAACTAAGAGACTTACTGCCCCTGAATCACAAGCCCAAAGGAAAAGGGAAGACAGAAGAGCAGGCTTAGATGATAAAGGAAAGAGGGATGTGCTACACACAGCCAGGGCTGGTGATGGAGAACCAGCCCTACCTCTAGCACTGATCATGCGAAGTCCTGCTCCAAGAAAGGGTGTTGGGTGTTTTGCAAGGCAAAACCAGTTGTTACAGTTTCTGATATGATGAACATGGATCATCTGGGCTCATTTGTCATTGAGACTGGAATTACTGCCCACTGTTACTGCTTCTTAGCAAAACTAACAACTGCAAAGGTCAATATTCTTTTTAAACACCTGCATCTAAATAATTCTTTTGCATTCCAGTGAGTTTTCTTTTCACAGTTCATAAATAGTAAAAAGTATAGTTAAGCAAGAGAGTACTTCTCTCTTCTACAAAAAAACCCAGAGAATCAAATACTTCTTGCTGCTTCTGTATTAAAGGCTTTTAAAATGCAAAGTTACTTTGTCCAGAAACCTGTACAATAGAATATCCCAAATACTTCTAAAATAGTTTAGTATTTTAAAATGGAAATAAAGCTCTATATTTCATGATGGGGGGGTGGGGGGGAAAGCCCTCATTTTAAAACTCTACTCCTGCTTACTTTGTCTTTCATCTATAAGTCTTTGGCACCTGATGGTATGAAATTTCATTCTCACTAGACCATGACCACTGGGCAATCCTTACATCACTTCTGTCAAATCAGGAAAACCATGTTTCATCTTTGAAATGACACCAGCAGAGTCTGGCCTAACCTGAAATCTGGCAGATTATAGCTCCTCCAATGGGGAAACAATACCTGGGGGGGTTCAACCTGAAAAAAGCTTGTGTATTCACTCAAAAGTTGCTTCCCATAAAGAGGGGACAATATTACCACATGTATAAATTAAAACATTGTCTATAAAACACTGCCTATAAATTAAAACATTGAAAATAGCAAAATTCCATCATATTCAATCCAAGAAAAGTAAATGTGGATGAGCTCCCATTAATCCTTGTTGAATTACAAGCTGTAAGCAGAAAACATAGCTCTTCTATTACTACATTTAAAGAGTAAACATACATCAATGACTGATATTTTCATATTTTTATTGAATTAAAAACTAAAAAAACTGAAAAAAAACATTTAGCACATTATCCAGCATATTTACTTAGGAGTCTAACACTTCAAATACAGCACTTCTTTGACATCTATCATTTCAGCATTCAAGCATTCTCTAAACAACATAGTCCCTCTTCTGCCTTCGTTGGTGTTCCCATTACTGCAACAGAACTGAAGCATCACAAAGAGTAGCCAGTTCAGCCCATAGGTCATCCCAAATACAGCTGGAAGCCAAACCTAGGGCATGTGTTTGCACTGTAGTCAGAAGATGCAATTCCTACATACAAACCTAGTTTTAAAACTCTACTCAAACAATAATAAACCACTAATGCAGCTGGACTGTGCAACAGCAGGAGGGAAGGTATGGTGGCATCTGGCTTGATATGTGGTGAACTAACCCACCAGACACACACACCCCATTACATGAATGCACTGCAAATTATGAGCATTCATACTTAAAATCTGCTGTCCTAGCTCAGTATCTTGCTCACAAGACCACTTCTGCATTCAGCCCTATTTAGTGTATCCTGTTTCCTACGCAGTCCTATTTCAGTGAAAGCTCAGCTTTGCAACATGCTGACCCTCTTGTCCCCACTTCATCAAAGCACTGACCTGTGAGGACACAAGTGGTCCTGTGAGCCTTGAGGTCCAGCACTGGCTCAAATGTGTTACTGGATTGGAGCCAGCATGTTTAGCATGTGACAGAATCAACTTCTTGGGATTTCTAGACTGTTATGCCAGACAGCAATTTTATTCTGTAAATGCTCTCATATATGTTGAGAAAGATGCTGTGCTAATAAAGGTATCAGAGTTTTGTGTTCACTCATTAATGAAAACATTCGTTAGATTCATTCATGGATCTTTCCACCTTTAAAACAAATCAGAGATGAATGAATTCAGGCCATTTTTTTATAACTGCATACATACATCCATATATATTTACACACACACATTTATATATATTCATGGACACATGCATGTATCTATGGTTTACTGTGTGGAAAACCCAGTATTTATAAAATTAGGGATCCTATGCCACCATTGTTGTTATTGTTTTAATATCTCTGATGGAATTGATTTAAAGTGCAGAAATTCCACCCCTGCTTCATCATTACCTGAATCCACAAGGTGAGAAAGCATGCAAAAAAAGGTCTAATAACTCACCATATTGCCCGAGCTTGCTGTCATTTTCAAAATGACTGCACATCCTCTTCTCTATTACTACTTAAATAAAAGCATTGATACTAATGTCCTAACCTTTTTAACCTGAAGGACATTTTGTTTGTTGCGTTGTAATGCTCTAAATTGTGTGCAATTATCCCTGCTCACTTAGAAAGACTTAGTAAAGAAAGAACAGGAACAATTAGCATAAGAACAGAGACATTAACCCATGCAAAAGCATTGGCTTGCAAGGAACCTGTTTGTAGCTTGTAGAAGACAAGCTTATTACATTCTTTGTTTAGCACCCAGGCAGCAGAACGCAGGGGCTGCTGGCACTTTGTATGGCAATCTGCTATAAACACTAGTTAAAAACTATAATTGCACTCCAGAGCACACAAACTTCTTCCAAGCACTGCAATCCAAATGCATCATACCCAAGTGAGTTTCATGAATGTACAAAGGCTCCATGAATCAAGCTGTCCAAGACCCTCACTGAAAAGGTTTAATCTGCTTAAAGGAAGCACTGAGGGAGCAGAAATACTATCAGTTTCAATGACGGGAGTTATCTGGTTTATTTAGCAGTCCCTCACTTGCTCAGCTCACTGCATCCAAGATACCCTACAATCTCCTACTGCCTTCTTGCCCAGACTTCCAACTGGCCTCAAACACACAGGAGAAACAAGGGTATCTGTCATGACACGTCAGTTTGAGAGTTTGGCTTGGTTAACCCAAGGTTTGAAACCTTCACATGCAGAACATGACAATGGACAATGTCACTCCCCCTTAGCACTTACCCTGGTGTTCACTTTGGCTTATGTAAGACAAAGGAGAGTCAAGTCTGGTGTTCTGCAGACATGCTCAGCAGATGTCCCATGGAAACAACTGATCCCAAGCACAGATCATGCCCAGCTCCTCTCCTTCTCACAAGTAGCTGCTGAGTGGTCCACAAATCAAATGCTTTGCTCTGTTTGCTCCTGGCTACAGCTGTAACCCATTCCTGACTAATCAAGTTTCTTCCAGGAGGACAACAGCATTAATTATTCTGATGGTAAGTTAGGAAAGGATGGGAATTCCACCATACAGTTGTACTTATCATGCACATGAGACAAACCAATGCAAGCAGGAAAAATCTGGTCTCCTAATTCTTACCTGCACAGACAAGTAGGTCATCACATGTAGCACCAGCAGACATGTGTGACTTTAAGAGGCAATGTGATTGACTCAGTGAGAAGGAATGAGCATTCAAGTCCAGTCTGAAACTAGAAACAGGAGACTTATGGTAAACTTAGATGTAAAGAGATGGTGCCCTTATTCCTAAGATAATTCAGAGCAAGTTTACTAACACTCCTGTAGTTCTCAATGAAACAAAGATGAAACAATTAAAAAACCAAGATAATTTCCAATCTGGATGTTGCCAAGTGCATCCAGAGCCCTTGTTCCCTCTGCTTTTCCCTCCGCAGCATACAGGGACACATGTGAAAAGCTGTGAGAACTTTGGTTTAGCATCAGCAACAATCCAGATAAGAAACAGCAGAAATACTGAACTCAAAATAGATTAAATTGTTCTAATCTAATAAATTATCAGACTACTGAGTAGATTTCAATAGAAAAAATATAATCCAACATGATGTTATTTCTGGTCTACACCTCATTTGTATTCCTACTTGAGAAAAGTAAGAGTCATCCTCATCTTGTTTCTTTTGGTATTAAATGCAGATGTTTAAACAGAATACTGTTATCAAACACTGTAAGAGTTTTCAGCTATTTATTTCATTATGTGATAAAAAGTACTTATCCCTATTGAATTAAGTTTATGTACATGCACACAATACACACAGGGAAAAGCTGAATGTCATGGCATAACTATTTACTTTTTCTGAGCAGTGGACCTTCCCCATAGAAAGCTTGATAAGAACTGGTCAGGAAAGGTGGGAGATTTTATATAGGAATCAGTCTTTATCAGATGTCTAAGTGATCCATCACTTTTCACAAGCATTGTGCTCCTCATGTTTCATTTCAGGAGCGAACAAAACCTGAAGAATGTAATTCATAAGTGTTTTGGTCAAAGGCTAGTACTAAAACAAAGAATGTGAGTCCCCATTAAAGAACCCAACTATAAAATCTCATTGTTCATCTGATTGCTTCCAAGTCTCCCATTTCTGCAGCTCAGACCCTGGCCAAGTGTCAGTATACAGAAGCACTCCAAGGATTCATGGAAGTAGGTATCTCAGTGTCAGCAAGACTTAATAATTAGTGCCTTGAATTTGAGTAACACGAATTTTGGTGTGCTTCATATTTAGTTGGTTTAACGGAAAATTACTATATTTAAGTCACAATGAAAAAACAATCATGTGGTTATAAGCTATACACAATCTTCTTTTTGAGAAATATTTCCATAGTTCTATTTCTTGATACTCAATTCATTTATACAGTTGTAATCAAAACCTACTTCATTTACCATAGCTGTTTGATATCTAATCTATTCAACACACTAGCAAGTTATAGATGTGCTGGTTTATATCTGTAAGATAAAACAAATGTTAGCCACCTAAAATATCTAACATAGAAAAAAGTATAAAAGCATAATGATGTTATCTGGTTAGTACTGTATATATGCAAGCATTTTGTAGACATTTCAGCCAGGAATAATAAGAGATCCTCAGAAAATGGGAGCAAGAAACCAGCAGGCTTTAGCCCAAACTGCAAACTAGACTGAAGTCTTGGGGATCAGTTCACTCAAATCTACACCACTTCAGAGTATTACTTCCAGCACTTTCTGAAGTCACTCCAACACCTAAAAAAGATGTCTCCATTGTTTCATTTGCTTACAACACCATTTAATGTATTCTAATTAAACCTGAAGGCAAAATTTGCATAATATGGTGATTTCTCTGGATTCTCTGTTAGCTGGGTGTGTATGGAACAATGGCTGTGAGGACTGAAGTTTATGCAAAAGTTCCCTTGTGTTTTCAAGGCCTGAGTTCTACCCATAAATCTGAAAATCCCTTTCACCACAATTGTTCACAGTCACTTTACAGCTGAATTATAGAACTGTAGAATGGTTTGGGTTGGAAGGGACCTTCAAACTCATCTTGTTTCCTGCCATGGGCGGGGACACCTTACACTAGACCAGGTTGCTCAGAGCCCAACCAAAGAATCAGTTTTGAAACTACAGTCCACAAGGAAAAGGACATTATATTTTCAAGTCCCAAAAATGTTTTAAACAACTGACTACTTCATCATGACCACGTTTGGTATCGCACCTCCCAGTGCAATTCAAAACTGCAGACAATGTTTAGAAGAGAAAAGCAAGTTCCTGACTTTCAGATGAAGGGTATTTAACTGACACAATATCACTGCTAAGCAGATGGAGGAGACACAGGTAGACATGGCAATAGATGGAAAAAGAAAGACAAACCAAAAATTCAAATCATAGAATCATTAGGGTTGGAAAAGTCCTCCAAGATCACCAAGTCCAACCTTCAACTGATACCACCATGCCCAGTAAACCATATCACAAAAGTGCCACATCTACTCATTTTTTGAACACTTACAGGAATGGTGACTCTGTCACTTCCCTGTGCTGGAACACAGGGAACTCAGATAGCACTTGGTCCATCTGACCCAACGGTATCGGTGTCTTTTCATTAATTACATGGAAATGGCATCATTTGTTAAGCCTGTGTGAGCGAACGACACCAGCATATCTGGTCCCCTTTAAAATACATATGAGTAGGCAGAGATAAAGGGAAAAAGAGAAAGAAATCTTGAGAGTGAAGAAGAGAGGCACTATTAAACACTTTGTACTTATCTTGCTAAGGAAGAGCTTTGTTCCAGGGGGGAAAAACTCTCTCTTTGAAGCTATCCAAAGAGTAAACAGACCATTCTTTAAACAGCGGCGTATCTACAGCAGTGCGTACATCAGAGGATGGCATGAAGAAAGCCTTTTTTCTTAGAGATAAAACTGCAGAAAGGGTCTCTTGCACTGGTGATAATTTGGATTTTCTGTTTTTCTTAGGTTTTCAGGGCAAATCCAGAAAAAGTCTAATAAGCCCTTAAAGAAAAAATGTATTAAGTGTTGAAGTATGCTGATTCATTGCTTCTTGCAACACCTTCTTCTCCCAGCATAGAAATAGAAAAGGTTTCAAGGGCCTCTCATCATATTTTTAAGGTCTTTTCTAAGTGACATTGGGACTCTTATGCATTAACATTGTCAGGGCAGATGTTTTGGTGTTTTAGGTCCAAAATGAGGACTGCTTCTACAGCCCAGCAGCTGCACAAAAATGCTTGAGCTCTCAGCATGCCATTACATGCTGAGCTGGCAAGTGGCACAAGGGATAAGGAGAGATTTAATTCCCTAAAAATTCTGCAGATTCATACCCTAAAAATCTTAACCAGTTTTCTGAGTGAACTTTTTCTCTCTATGGGGAGCTCTTCTGGACCACTTCATTGCCCTTCAGGCTTGCTCATGAGACAAGAGGTGGGTTCCATGCCTGCTTTCACTTGTGGGGATTCAAGCCCCCAGCACTGCCTTTGGTCTTGCACAGGAGAGAGGCAAAGGCACACACAAGACTTCAGAGGGCAGAGCAAGAGAAGCAAAGGGGAACACGACTGCAGTTCAGTATTGGAACCTCTCCTCAAAGATAAGGAGCTTAGGTGAGCATCTTCCCATGAAGACGTGCAAGATCTAACTTTTCCTTCAATCCTTAAAAGCACATTCCAGCCTTCAGTTGGGTGCAAATAGCAAGTTTTGCTGACAATAATTTATAATCTGGGGAGACATTAAAAACTATAATCTATATTACAGAGCAGTGCCACCCCAGACATGCCAGATTCCACAGAGCAAAAAGCTGCCATAGTAAATGATTTCTTCTAGTTTTGCAATTTAAATGGGGAGATCAACATTACAGCCTTGGCAAGCAATGAAAGGGAAAACAGACACTGTAAGAAACCATCATGATTTCTGCTTCTCATGCAGCAGCCACCCGTTGATAAAAGGTGGCATGTGTCTCTCTCCTTCACAGGCTCACTAGTAAATAATCATCAATTTACACATTCTAGCACAATACCTCTACCTACAAATTGCTTCTTCAAAGATTTCCTTTTCCCCGGGAAGCACCACTTCTAAGTGTGTTGAAATTACATCTTATTCTTTTCTTTGAAAGATCTCTCACTGCACAGCCAAATAAAGAGAGATCATTTGCATAATTCTTCTTTTTAAATTACTTCAGGTAGATACAGGTTCTTTAGTGAATTGTTATTCAGCAGGACATGGTCAGATGCAGATAAAGTGCTATAGAAGGTGGAAGTTAACATCCTCAAATCTGATCAAATAACATTTCAGTTTTAAACTGATACTGTAAATCACAAGGAATTACAAAGCTCTAGCTTGATTCCACTGTTGAAACAGACTTAATATCAAAGCATCCTTTCATTCAATAAAAGATTCTGCTCTGAACCATTGTCAGGCTTGTAACAAGTGCAGATTATCATTCCAGCAGACTCCTGCAGCCAGATGAATTATTTCCCTGAGTGGGCCGGATCTCTGACTGTATGCATAAAATAATTGCATTTAATATAAAATGATTGTGCACAACTGCATATAAATTATATGCATAAAAGCAATAATAATAATAATAATGAATTAGTAGCTTCATAAGGCTATTTTCAGGTTCTTTCATTGCAACAAACTTTTTAATAACTTTAGAAACCAAGATGTTCTCATTTCCTTTTAAAAATCTACAGACCTGTTGGTTTCATGGTAGTTGTTGAAAGAAAACTTCCACAGAGTTTTCATGAAGTTTCACAAGACTTGTGAAAAGGCTTGATTCTGACTATCAGGAAATGTGAAAGCACCCAGAAACCTACACTGCAGAGGCCACTTTTTGAAAAAACATTTACCACTCATGCTCACATGATTATAAAACCTAAATATCACAGTCTGAAAACAAGCATGGCCTTAATCTCATTGCTTATCTCTTCCCAAAATTCTCAGGGCAGGCACAGGAGGATAATTTGTCAAGAGGAGTTGTTCAAGGACCACTGCTTGATATTGCAAAAACAATTTTGAAGTTTGGAGCACTCTTTTGCTGTTAATAAAACAGTTGAGGTTACCAAAAAAGTCCTGTCTATAGTATAGTAGCACTTGGACCAGAAGAGACAAAATTCACAGCAGTCATTTCCCTCAAAGCCATATGCATTCACATATATATGTTCATATTCTGAGTAGAGATAGAGGACCAATGGACCACTGCAACATCATATATTTGCAGTATAAAACATGGAACTTGAGTGTCAAGTGGGATTTTTGCAATGAGTGCTGAGATTTGCAGACATTTGGACCTTCTCTCTCTTCTGGTCTCAGCCTGAAATGGAGCCAAAGCACAGCAGGCAGTGGTTGTGGTGCCATTGAAGCTGAGAATGGGCAGCAGTAGCAGCTGGCTGGAAATCAGGATGGTTTTCCTGGGGCAGAAGGGTCAGCATTTGATTCTGTTCTTATGTGAAGAGCACATTCAGAAACAGGGTTTGTCCATAGTGCCTTGGCCAATTCCCACAGGACTGGGGATGCCTAGGCAATTTTCCTTCAAACTTTGAATAAACTCATGGCTATTTCATTCCCAGGATCAGGTAGAAGGAGATACATTATGGCAAATAATGCAGGGCTTTTTCTTTGACTCATATACTGAAGACACAATCTACAATAAGTGTTACATATTTCCACAACCTGATTTCCAGACTAAACTCAGCAGCTTCGATCCACCCTGTCTTTGGGCCAGGTCTTTCACACTCCCAAGAAAATCACCATCACTTTGCAACCAGCAAATATCTCCTGGGAAAAACTTGACTCTGGATCCACCACCCAATGCTACATCTGCTCCCTTGCACCATTTTCAATTCTTTATCTTCGCTGCTTCTTCTTCATAATGCTATTTACCCAATAAGCAGCAAACTTGTTATAATAGACTTGCTGAAAAGTGAGTCAAGGATGTTGCGGGGCAGCATCAAGAGTAATAATTAACACTATGAAAACAAAACTTCAGCTGCTAATTCCCTGTTAGGACATTTAACAAATAACTTTAGCCTTGAGCATAACTAAGTACATTTTAACACGGTTCTTTACAATAGGGGTTCAATTACCCATAGCTGATTTTTTTTTCACTGTACTCAAATTTAATACCATACTAATGAGTCAGTGAAGAGCAAACTGATGGGCAGTTTCATTCAGACTAGAGCTGTTAAGAACATTTTCAATTAAACATTCTTTCTTCTGAAAAATGCATTTTTGTCAGAGTGAAAATGCTTCACAAGTAAATATTGATTTCAAGGATATTATCAAGAAAAAGGTTTCACAGATCAGGATGGATTCTTCAAACACCTCCAAGAAGACATAAAACAAAGCTTCATTCTTTTCAGAGCAGATCTGGTATTTTAACATAGCTCTGGTTTAGGAGGAAAAAAGTTAAGTTTGAAGAACTGTGATTTCTTTCAGCACAAAGAAAAGACTTCCCAAAACTGCTGTGAAAATGGAGTTCTTTAATCAGGTCTAATACTGACTCCCTAGTCTATCTAGAAAATTAATACTGTTGTTTCCAATGGATTTTACCAGTTGTTTTGCCATTCCCTGGACATCTGATGTAAACAAAAAAGCAGCAAATGTTACATGATATCTGGTTGAATGTTTAAATTGTATTAATTGCATCTAGTAAATGGACTATGCTGTTTATAGACAAATGTTGATTTACTTTTGTGTGTTGATCAATAGTTTTGATCTTGTATTGATAACATGGTTGAAGTTATATTGCTCCTCTATTAGAATGAAATACTGCTAGATTTAATAAGTGTCTTTCTACTGGAAAAAATTTCAGGCAATTCAAGGAAATGTTGGCTTAGATAACACAGACTAAATAGGTAGAAAGACAGGAAAATAAGAGCAGCAAAAAAAGTTGGGGGACAACACAAACCCTAAAATGTACTGGGAAGTTAAAAACCAGTGTGCATATTGAGATCAACATAAACATTTATAAGACAGTTACAGCTAAATTTTTCAAAAGAGATATAACTTTGATCCAAGGTCTGAAAGGTGTCAACTGCCAAGTTCTAAGTAAAATTCCTAGTTTCTATCAAGAAAATATTTAAATGAAGGGCCCAAGTATCATTCTTCACCTCATTATGGCTGTGTAGATGCTCAGAAGTTCTCTAAAGTTTCTATCTCCAATAGAAGTTTCAGTCTCCAAATAAATATAGACTCTAGATTCTGGATCTAGGCAACCACATGATTTCCTTAATTACACAGATCTTACCCTGATCTCAGAAAACTCAACATTAAACATTATGTCATTGACTCTGCTGCTGGCAAAAATGCTTTTGCATTTAGGAGTCCAGTTGAGCATCATGATCCATTCTTCTAGCAAATAAGTAATCAGAAGACAGCTATGCTGTTATGCAGGATATTCCACTTTAGTTTATTATGATGGCTAATTACTAGAAGTAACTTTCTGCAGAGCCTGACCCAGCACTAGCTGTGCTCAAAAGTTTCCACTGATTCCTATATTCTTTGGACCAGAAAAACACATTACTACAAAAGCCCTCTTTCTCACATAAGTAATTCAAAGTAAAGAGTTCTACATGCCTGACAATCTGCACCTGGATCCCAGGGATGTGCAGTGTCACCCTCTGCCACCTCTTTGACCTCCAGCTGTTCTGGAGCAGGGAAGGCTCACAGCTGTTTTATGCAGCTCTTTCTTATGGGCAGCTGTGGGGAGAGAAGGGTAAACTACCAACTAGACACCAAGCATTCCTCCTAGGAAATCAGTCTGAAACACCCCTGGACATCAGGAAGATTAGAGTAACATTGTATTTTACTCCAGCATGAGACAGCGATGAAGGTAGATTCCCCGCCCTCCTATTCAACAGCTTTATTTTATGCCAAGTTAAAGACAGACATCACCTACAGTTTATTAACAATTTATTTCCTCTTCTTTCTAGAGTTAATATCCATATAACACAAAAATTACTAAATCATGATAAAACATCCAGAGCCACATAGTTTCTGAGTAAACTAGTGTCTTGTTTTGGCATCATCTTCCTCCTATTGCTTTTCTCTGGTCAGACACTGACTGAGTGCTGAGACTCAAGCAATTCCTAAGTGTCACTAGAGAGACATTTCTGAAACCTCCTCCTCTCAGCAGAATCTGCAAGTGTATTCATTTTTAAAAAAAGCCATTTCACATGAGCCTGCAAACAAGACCCCCTTCCCCTGACATAAAAACAAAAAATCACATGTGATAAGTGAAAGAGTTGAGAGTGAGGAGAGTTCCCTGCAAGAAGTTTTTTAAAAAGGACAAAAATAAAAAAAGGGAATTGGAGGCTGCAGTGCAGGGAAAGTGTTGTTTATAACAAACTGCGATATGCAAAGAAAATTGGCCAGGTGAAAGCATATGATTGTGTTACAGTGAACCCCAGCTAAATGAATATCTGGCACTAAATAAATCTCTTAATAAAATTACTGCACTCTAGTACCCTACACACTCTGCATATGTAATAAAACTCTTGAAAATGAATAGCTGATAAGGAAATGAACCTGTTCGGGGAATGAATAAACACACTTTCGCATATACACACACAGAAATTCCAAATGGTGAAACATACTCATAGTGATTATCAGACTGTTAAAATAATAACCCTGTGAAACAAATAAATCTGCCCCACAGCAAATTATGTCTCTGCTGTACTTATGGTGAAACCTTCTACAAACACCTGATAAAGGAATAAACCTGTTAAAGGAATAAATTGACTGTACAGTAAGGTTATCCGCAGATTTACACTGGACTGCAGTGATAAACCTTCTTTTTCATTAGTCCAATAGATCATAGGATATACAGTACTTACAAATGTTTCAGCATTAAATATAAGCTGGAGTGCTCTGCTGTATGTATGCATTTGAGGGCAGGGGGTCAATAAATAGACTGAATGTTGCTTCACAAAATATCTGTCAGTGTGCATTAGCAGAATACCTGATCGAGAGATGAGCTGGCTGTAAAACATCCCCTGCACACCCAAACCTCCAGCCCACAAAATGCTAACGGCAGCCTGGGGTTCAGCAGCACTAAAAATCACACGAGTTGTTTAAATGCTTAACACCATGCACACAGGATTTAAGAAATAAAGAAATAAATTTCAACATACATTTCTGCTGGTGGGTTTTAACCTTTCTAGATATGTCCTGCCCAAAAAATGGCCAGACCCAATGCCAGAGACCTGTGCCAGGCTCTGAAACATCAAAGTGCAAGAGATGAGGACAGCAAAAGCTATAGAAGAGCTACAGGCTGCCCTCAGGGCTGTGGTTTCCACTATGTCCTTGCATTCCTCCTACACAGCAAAGGGGACACGAGGAGTCAGGATCAGGCCTTGGTTCCAGAGCAGACCAGTTTCTTAAAGATGCTGCTGACAACTCAGGCCACAGCCAGATGGGAAAGGATAATGCTGGTAGAGCAGGTAGATCCTCCTTTTATGACTGCTTAAAGCTTCTGGGAAACTAAGGAGTATAAGAGGTCTTACAGAATACTTCTCCTGGAGTGCTCCAGCAGGAACATCCATTAAAGGCACCTTGGCAGCCCCTAAGGCAAACAGATTTTGGGCAAGCATAGGAAGTACTATGAAACTAATTGACCTTTTGTGACTGTGAATGGAGAGTTAGTGGGGGAAGAGAAAATACCATAAAATTCTCTAACGAGATGCAGAAGAAAGTACTTTCCTCAGGAAAAAAAAAAAAAAAAACTAAAATCATCACTATGGCATGAGCTGTAATCAGATGAATCCCACATTAAATACAGACTGTCTTGAGCGTCAGAAAAAAGAGATTGAGCACTCCACTCCCCACTGGGCAGCCAAAAGGAAGACAGAAACAATCCCATTTCATAGAATCATAACATGGTTTGGGTTGGAAGGGACCTTCAAAGGCCATCCAGTTCCAATCTCCCTGCCATTGGCAAGGATACCTTCCATTAGACCAGGTTGCTCCAAGTCGGGTCCAATCTGACCTTGAATGTTTCCGGAAACAGGGCAGTCCATTCCAATTATCCCTCCCAATATTCAACAGTCTCTGCTTTCAGTGGCAACATTTGAGACACAAATGCTCAGATCAACAAGGCCACACACTGCAGGGCTCTGCGTGGGAAGCCACAAAAATAGGTTTAAAAAATTCTTAAAACCACCAAAAAAATTAAAAACTACTTATGTTTAAACTCCTAGGGAGCACAGAAAAATGAGACTCCAGCCTCCTCGATGGATCTATTGACTCAGCTCAACCCCAGAGACAAAGAAGGTGAAGAATATCAAAAGAAAGAATGAGAAAACTTCTAAGTTCTTGCCAGTGTTCCAGAAAAGGGGAGGGACAAGCAAGTAATGTGGAGAACAACTAAGATGAAAGGTGATGTTGAAATGAATAAGTAAGTTCATTATATTCTACAACATGATAAGACTTTGCAGGTCTGATTACAACATTAAGGGACAGTGCTGCAATATTATAAATTACAGGGTGAAGCACTCCTGTTTCTGTCTCTATATTTCTAAGGTGGGAGAAGTTAATTATTTTTATAGGTCTAGATATTGCAAGGATGAGGATATCAGAATATCTTGTCATCAACTGTAAAGACAGCAGTGGAGAAGAGGAGGAGGGGAAGGGGGGGAACCACCCCACTTAAAGAAAATTATTATAAAAATACTAAAAGTGATATATAGATTTTTTGACCTACATCCATCATTTTTACATGCTTAGGTACTTCATGCCTTGTCTCCATAAACCATCACTCTGTTATTTTTCATGAGGCTGAGAGTAAATGGCCAAAACTTAAGACATGGAAATTTAATAAATAAATAAATATATAAATAAAATCAACATGAGCGAAAAGGTTAATGGGAATTTGTATCATTTTATTATTAGTAAGGAACACAGGGAGAAGAAGAGCGTTTCTAGCACTCTAAGTGGCCTGTGGTACAATCAGTAACCCTGAAGTATATTCAGCAATCTTCTTTTTTTTTTTTTTTTTTCAATTGCCCACCGCAGCCTATATTACAAATACATAAATCATAATGTTTCAACAAAAGCAAAATTTAATTTTCTCCTTTCAGCTGTTATCTGGGCCGGGTGGTATATGGCAGGCTGCGGCCGAGTCATTTATTACACTTGCTGAATGGATAATGGCAGGGAGAGTCTATTATACCCAGCTTTGTTAGGGCTTTGAATGTGCTACTGAAACCTGTGGCAGTCTAAATCTCTTTACATCTGTAATAGATACACAGCACTCTATTATTTCATGCCAGAGCAAAATTAAATAGTTGTGGAGAGGGGGAGGAGGAGGAAGGCAGGCTGGGGGGAGCGGAGGGGCTCTGGGGATGTCGCAGGGCATTTTGCTGAAAATGTGTTAAAAGCAGCGGGGGCTCCGGGACTCCTGCTCATCTCACAAACACGTTTTTGGTTTGCTTTTGAGGAAACACGCCTTAAACAGGCACTGCCTCTGTGCTCAGCTCATGCAGCGAGATGCATGGCCCCTTCCTCCTCCAAGGTGGTGTTTTGCAGGATAATGAACAAGCCCAGTCATGGTGCAGCCCAAAAAATTTACCCCTGTCCCCATGGTCCTCCCTCCCTGGAGGGTATTAATTCGTCCTTGGCATTCGGTGTGTGGGCAGCATCTGTGTTACCAGCTTCAATGCAGGCATCTCATGCTAGAAGGGGATGCCGAAGGAGTTTGCACCCGAAGCTGGTGGGCACAGAACAGTGCCCCCAGACTCAGGGCTTCAGAAGGGTCTCCCTCCTTTCTTCAGATGCCACCACTGGCTCAGGAAGGCACTGCCATCCCCTGATCCTCAGCCTCCCACCAGACAGACTGAAGAGCCAGCAGGTAACCTTAAATCTCAGTTGGTAGCTCCATCACTAAAGGCTTCTCCAACAGCCTGCCATCCTCCCAGCCCAGGAGGCCTGCGAGTGCACCTGCTGCCCTCAGGTGATGCCCATCAGAAAAAGCTATTTTGCTGCTACTTCCAAAAATGGGAAACCCTAGATTTCTAGACAAACTTATAACAATTATGGAAAAATGAGTTTTGTCCCTGGAGGGTTTGTTACTGGCGATTTTTGTGATCAGATGCACCAACAGACTCAGCACATGTACAAATCAGGGGACACACAACCTCCTCCAGCCACCAATTTGTGTTAATTTGGGTACAAGTCCAGCCTATAAAGCATCCCCCAGACAGAGATAAGGGTTTCCCACCAGGACAGGGACAGGGACAGAGACAGGACGCTGCAGGAGCTGTCCAGCTCACTGACCTCTCACAGGGGATTTGCCTGGCTGCCCAGCTCAGGCAGAGTTGGCTATAAAGAAGAAAGGTTGATCCTTCAGAGCAAGAAGGTGTTTGTTTGGTTATTAAACCTGCTGCCTTCTTGACAACTGAAACCATTAGATAATGGAGGGCAGAAGGCAAAGCCTTCTGTGACAGTGTCTGTAATAGCCTTTTCAGGGTGTTTGTGGCAACGCCACTCTTCACACTACTCCTGTTCTGTTCCAGCACACACCAAACACCCTCTCTGTACACAGTTAGCAGAAACATGATTGCATCCTTCCCCCAGTGCATTCAACCAACAGCTGCAACAGGAAAGACAAGGGAGCCCACTGAGGCTCCAGCAGCCTCCCCAGCACAAGCTAGTGGGGACTTTGGGAAATGCAGTCCCTGGGTTGCATTTGAGGTACAGAATCTTATTATCATACAATGGTTTGCCTTGTTCTGGGGAACATCACCTGCCCAAGAAGACTTTGCACACACAGAGAAGGTGCACATGACAGACTAGGTTAATGCATATGGTTGTGTTTCCCTCTGGTGGCTGGGATCAGTGGCTATGGAAATCTGGCAGTGCTCTCTCCAAGATCTTCTTTAGCTTACGTGGTACAGATCCATGTCACAAATGTGGTATCTGTGCACATGAGGGAGTTTTCAGTAAATGGACATATCTCTAAGACAGAGCACCACGGGCAAAGCATGGACCTCTAAACAAAAAATCACACAAAAAGCAGCTTCTTAAGAATAAATCGCTCCTGAAGAGCCATTTCCTAGGAAAGGAGCAAAAGGGAGGGGTGCTTTGAAGCACAGAAAACTGGTCAGGCCTCCATTGCCCTGCACAGCATCCATGGGTTAACGTAACAATGCCCTTTGCAGTGCTGTGCCCAAGAGACCCAAAGACAAGTAAATCAGAGACAGAATAACAAGTTTTGCTAAAGTTAGCCCAGACAATCTTATTATTCCCCCAATAAAAAACAGAGTTTATCTTTTAGTTCTCCTTAACTCTATTATCAAGCAAGAATTCTCTTGCTGCCTTACTTGTAATAGCATTGTCCTGCTCTCAGATAACGAGAAGAGACTTACCCCATCCTCCTACCTGCCAAATCATCTACCAATCTCAAGTGAGAGGATTAAACCTGCTACTGGGTGAGGCTGCAGTTGCTCTGTGCCTGCTGGCTTTTTAAAAAGCCATCTTATCTATGCTCAAAGAAGTAGAGGCTCTTTCCTTGATGTGTCGCTTTGTTATCGTGTAGGGGCTCTTTCACCATCACGCTTCCGAAGCAGATTGATTCAATCTGCAGACAGCAATGTCCCACTCCCTGGAGGAGTTAAAAGCCCCACAACCCCAAATTGTTCCAGCAGAACATTTTGACTTTTATCATAAGGGCTTGCACAGGGGAGGAGGCTGTTTAGTGCTTTTCTTTTTGGAAACAAAGCTGGGGAGAGGCTTTTATTTCCTTGATTTTCAGGGTTAGGCAATGACTCCCATTTGCTTCCATGCTCTGAATCACAGAATGATTTATTAGCTCAGTTGGTTAGAGCATCATGCTAATAATGCCAGGGTTGTGGGTTCACTTCCTGTATGGGCCATTCACTTAAGAGTTGGACTTGATCTTTGTGGGTCCCTTCCAACTCAGAATACTCTGTGATATCAACTTCTGTGTATGGTTTGGGTTGGAAGGGACCTTAAAGATCATCCAGCTCCAATCCCCTGCCATGGGCAGGTAACCTTCCACTGGGCCAGGGCCCCATCCAACCTGGCCTTCAACACCTTCAGGGATGGGGCATCCACAGCTTCTCTGGGCAACCTGTGCCAGCACCCTCACAGGGAAGAATTTCTTCCTAATAGCTAATTTAATAACTAATGTTTGATCCTTGGATTTTTTCTTCCTTTTCCATGACCACTGCACATCTCCAGTACTGATGACTGACTGTTCCTATATCTAGCAAGTCAACATTCTGGATCTTGCACACACAACCTCACTAAGCATAAACCAGCAATGCCTTCGCTTCCAGATAAAATCATATTTTTATCCCTCCCAGCTGCAAAGCACCAGTTGTATTGAAACATATGGCACACTTAGTGACACTGGTGCTCTCCCAAGGTATCAGAGCCTAGCCCTGAGAAGGAAAGATCTTTCAGAAAGATTTGCTGCATCTTTTGAATTTTCCAAGAGCAAGCAGGCAGGCAGGCACAGCTTGAAAAATAAACACATGAGATTGGCTGTACGCATTTTGTCAGGCTGAAATGAAGGACCAGTTCTAACCTGGATTCAACACTTGAAAAGGTCCTTACGCATCAGATAGTTTGAGAATTTCAACAATTTCCTGCTTCTCATTCATGAAAGAATTGAAGGATAAGTAGCACCACAGGGCATGAAAACAAACTGTTCTTGTTGATAAGCTTATGAAGGCCAAGTACCTCTATAAGTCAACCCACACATTCATGGCATTGCATATGTTCCCAAGGCTGACACCTCATCAGGGGTTTATGAATTTGGTGCTATGCTGACAGAAAGGTGAAACAACTGGCATCTGAACATCTTCTGCCTTGCTAGATAAAACCAAAGGTACAACTCCTGCTTTGGTATTCTGGGACTTTTTTGTTTTTAGTGAGTCCTACTGCTTCACAAAATGGTGCAGCCAGGCAGAGGAGAATAATTTGCCACAGCAGCAAAGACACCTCTCTTTGCAAACCACTCTTTTAAGACAATCTGGTATTAACCTTCTGAGCATTCTTGTCACCTTTTAAGTGTTCAGTGTTCTCTGAGCTGCCAATAATATTCCATAGCAATGAACACCAAAGAACAATTGTCCCTTGTGGGATTTTCTCTGCTGGTTATGTGATAACTAACTTTCTTTTCACTGAACACCACCTTATTCTCATCACCTCATTCCAATCCTTCTTATTCAGAATAAAAATTTCCCAGTGTATTTTCCCTCCATGATACATCAATTTTCCTGGCTCTTCTTATTAATTTCTCCTCTGGATTCTCGTATCTAAAAGGTGTACCAGATTCCAAATAATTTCCATGGAAATTCTTTGAACTTCTTATTCCTCTTACTTCTTATTCCACTTAAAAACTTTCTTAAGGATAACCTGAACTCAACATTATATACAACTATCATATATATGTCCATATTATACAGACATATATATGAAAAACCAATTGAGGCATCTGATGGCAGCAAAAGACTAAGAAGGAATTAACTCTGGTTAATTGGTGATCACATCACTTACAACTTTCCACAGAAGAGTTCTGGTTTAATGAGAAGCCATCACAGAAACTGCTGTGGTTACTCTGCTTCCTGACTAGCAGAGGACTCAGTATGTCACAGAATAATGACATATGAGGAAGGGTCCAGAAATTCAGCAGGAACATGATGCAAACATCAGTCAGAGCTGGGACATCTCTGTAAGCAGATCTCCTATTAAAGGGCCAGCTCAGCTCTACAAGCTTGCAGAGATTTTATCTAACCAACTACTATGTCATACAAAAATGTGATGGGCACATTTATAATAGTGAGATTTTGCAAAGGAATCTAAAGCTGGCTGTCCTCAAGTTCATTTGAAAATCTGTGGAAACTGAGAACCTGTTTCCCTGCAGGTTGTTTTTGAAAATTCCACCATGAAACACTGAAGACATCCCATCTGTACCTCATGGTGTGCTGTATTAAAAGTTGGTTTTATTTGGCACTATGGCAATAGCTCCAGTCTCAAAGAAGGTTGCATTGCCCCTGTCCTCAGCACTGTACAGATATCCTTGAAAAAATTATGGTATTTTACTTTATGATCTAAACGAAGAAGATAGGAAAACTATAGCAGAAAACACACCCAACACACAATCAGGTAGAGTGTTCACCTAACATAAACCAGATCACCATCCAAGCTAGAAATTGAAACTCAGCTTCCAATTTCTTGACAGGAAACACAAATCTAGAGCGTGGTCCCATGTATTTAATTTCCCTCAGTGAGAACACAAAGCTTTTAAATATGCATTTTAAAAGCAATATGACCATACTGATAACCAAAAAACCAGACATGATTTTTCAAATGACAAAGATAAACAAAGACACAAACTTCTAGAAGAAATGTTGATGGTAACCGTGGCTGGAGTAGTGATCTGACAATCAGAGCCACTTGCCTCTTCTGTTTGCCAGACTTATGTGGTCCCATAGGAGCTTCCATTTAAATAGGGGAGGGATTTCATCTCTGAACAACAAGGCTAGTGTCAGATGTAGCTGACACATGAGGGGTAAAGGTTATAATTTCATGAGGCATGAATGTTTTCTAATTTCAACCAATTAAATTAAACTCTCAGTCTGAGGCCCATAGCGCATGGTCCCTGAAATGACCATTTACCACACACATCAGAAATTCAAGAGGTTTCCTTCTCTGTGTTATTTCTTCAGCCCAGTGACTAGATGAAAGGAAATCACTGAAGCGTGAGCTCTATAACAATATAAAATAAAAATCAGAGATGAAGGTTTCCTAGGGATATTTTTTAATGCTGTTACATTGCTTAGTTAATTTCAAAGTTACATGCTCAAACCCATGTTTTCTGTATAGTCCCTTTAGACTATAAGAACTTACTCTGTAGATTTGTAATTAGTTCTTTGTAGGGGCAATAGCAGTTTAGAGCACCTGGGATTGAATGAAGGGCTACCTTCTCAGCTATAGCTGAAGAATCACACTCACAGCTTTTGCAGCATAAATTAAATGGTTGAATGAGAAACATGCAATATTTCTGAGATGCAGAGGAAGTTTGGGATCCAAGTTCCCCCTCCTCCCCGCCATGCCAAGGATTTCAAAAGTCGCACAGAGTTTGAGGACTCCAACAGTAAAGCTTAAAGACACCTCTCCAATTGCTCTGTCAGCTGCAGACCCTGGTTTCATGAACACATGTCTACAAGGAGACATTTCCATTTTTGCTGCTTTCCCATGAGGCTCTACCCACTTATTACTAACGGCAAATATTAATGCAAAGTTATTGACCCAAATCACAGGATATTTGTATTGCAGCTCTTCCATGCATTTGAACACCAAAAACCTCCTGACTCACGGGTAAGACCAATTTCTCTACCAGAAAGAGCAGGAGGAAAAAATGAAACAAGTAATTCCTTGCATTAACATTTTCTTCTAGACAAGTTCACCACATTTCCTACAATACTATCCCTAAAACTCCAGCGTGGAAAGGCTGCAAACCAACAAAACCACTACATGCCAAGTGCTTTTGGTTCCACACAAGGAGCAGATACATAATATGTGGAGAGAAGAGCCTCAACAGCCCCCCATGGCTCAATAAACAAGAAACTAGAGAATATTCCTGTTTCTCTTGCAAGGTTGAAGCATGGCCCTGAGCAGGTCATTCTGACTTATCACTATTATCCCATTTCACAGACAAAGAAGCTGATAACTTTTTTCTTTAAACTCAAAGACATAAAAAAGATATTGGTATTAGTATTACTAATGTTAATGCTGAAGGACAACACATTGTTTCACAATAAAAAACCTGCTACAGTAAATGGATATCAGACAGTGGTACTTATAGATCTTTCCCTAATCTTAGATACACTCTGCCTTAGAAATCATTCAAAACACCCACTGTACAGAATATATCCAAACAGATTCCACAGCTGGCATTTCATTTCTGTCTCCACTTTTTCTAGAGAAACATCATCCTTATTAGCCTATCAAGAAACTCAAAAGCTCAGGGAGGTCTGAGATAGGAAAACTATTAATAACAATAAAGTTCTGGGACCTCTAAGAGAAACTCTTATGAAGTACCCACTGATCACAACACTATATTTTCCTCAGTTTCTATCCTGAGGTGACCTCTTCAAGACTCGTGCAGTCAGGCACCGAGAGCAGCATAAATGTACAGTAAATCACAGGTTCTGGCCTCTCCCAGAACTGCATGAGGGACATTTCACTGCTTGATTTAGCAATCAGAGATGAGTTTTGCTTCAGATAAGAGGGAATCCTTCCTGTTTAAAACAGGGAAACAGTGTAAACATGGAAGCAAAAATCTATGAAAAATTGCAATCAACAACTTGCAGTTAAAAAAAAAGGTAGTTTCAATAAACTATATGTTGGTTCTATTTTAACAGTAGACAACAGAATTTGGGATTATACTAAGGAGCTGGGCCTAAAACAGAATGATAACCATGGAGTAAACATATATTTTCTCATCCCAAGAGAGCTGCATGTCTCCTGCCCCACTTCAATTCCCCCTTCTCAGAGTATTCATATTACAGCAATGAGGATTACAAAAGGAAAATACTGGCAATAGCAGGTAATGGAATATAAAGACTTCCACCCCTAGGTCATCAATTAAAATCCAGTCCCAACTGGTAGTGACTAAACACCATTGCCCTCTGATAGGTGTTCAGTTGCATATTTGAAATGGAGTTTCAGCTCTCCAAGCACTACAACAGCCCCTGCTGGGGCTCACAAAAGCTGACCAATGCACTGGTGATTTTAGAAGAGACCTCAGAACTGGGACCACATGGAGAACAGAGATTGCATTGGGTTTTGGTGGTTTGGCCTTCAATTCCTTCCACAGCTCACCTCCCCATAAACTCTGATCAATCATGTTGCTATGTCCTGCTCTTCCCATCCCTCTGCCTACATCTCTGTGAGGAGGACTGGAGAAGACAAGGCTTTGGTGTGACCTAATTATGACCTTCCAGTACCTGAAGGAAGCCTACAAGACAAGAAAGATGGAGAGAGACTTTTTACTAGGGCATGTAGTGACATGACAAGGGGCAATGGCTTCAAATTGAGAGTATGTTTAGACTAGATGTTAGGAAGAAATTTCTTACTGTGAGGGTGGTGAGGGCACTGGACCAAGTTGCCCAGGAAAGCTGTGTATGCCCCATCCCTGGAAGTGTTCAAGGCCAGGCTGGATGGGGCTCTGAGCAATCTGGTCTAGTGGAAGGTGTCCCTGCCCATAGCAGGTGGGTGAGAATTGAATGATCTTCCAATGCAAGCCATTCTGATCCCATGACTGGAGGAACTGGACTAACTGCAGAGTTACATCAGATGCTGGTATGAGAATTTCTTTCTTGATCCTCTGATGCATCTTGGACACAAAAGGAGATTTCAGGACTGAAGTTACTTTAACCTGCAACATGGATCCCCAGTTTTGCACATGAGTCATCCTGGTATCTGGTACAGCCCAGAGTCACCTTAAATTGGGGTTCACTCCACGAAGTAGTCAAGATAGTGTCAAGGCAATGGTGATTCCTGTTGGTATCACAGTATTTCCCTGCAGGTGAAGGTGAGCTGCTGTTCTAGATGGGTACAGACATTTGTTTCCAGATGTTGGATAGCATGCAGATGTGGTCTTGCTCAACATCTGCAGTGTTTTCAGTTGCTGCATTTCAGCTGTTTGCAGCCACCACTCCAGCTCAGCCACTCCATGACAGCTCCTCAAGTGTTTGAGGGCAAAGGCAGTTTCAACCACCACCAAGCTTGCAAGGTTGGGATAATTGTTAAATCTCATGCCATAAAATCAATGTGGAGAACAGTTAAAAACAGGGCTTGTAACATAAATGCTCCTGTAGGTAAAATTCTTTGTGCAGACACTGTGCCCAGCAAGAGGGGAAGGGGTAGGAAAGAGTCTAACTTACACCAATGTAAATTCCCTCCAGATTCTCATCTTTAACTGGCCTGACCTTTTCTAAAAGGGTTACATAGACCTCAGCTATTACTCCCTGAATATGTCCTTTGCTCTAGAAACCTCACTGAAATAATCCAGAGACAAACCTTGTTCTGCAAGACACCCAGGAGCAGGACAGGGCCACTTACAAGTTTCTGTCCAGAGCAAGAAGGTAAGTCATATCCTTCCGACCTATATTATTTCTTTTCCTAGATTCACAATATGGGAGGGAGCCAAAGATCCTAAACAAAGATAAGATGTAAAGAGGTGGACACGACATTAAGGAAATAAAATCCATATCAGGGCAATAATGGTCATAAAGCAATAAAGTGGATGTATAATAGTTCCTGGACTTTTAATTTGTGACTAATTTGTTGCACAATGAGGTTGCAATTTTCTAATTGTGATTGCCATTTTAATTTTACTCATGGCTGTGCAACTAACAATGTATAGTCTAGTAATTAAAATTAATTGTACCTTCACCTGCATATTTCTATTAGGCTGTTAAATTTAGTCAGTAGGCTCAATGATTTTGTTCTCTGAGAGATGCTGAATTCATTTCAGCGAGCCCAATTATGTTACACTCTGTAATTCCTATATGAAAAACAAGCATTTTACTTTGATATGAAGAGTTGCTACAATGCCATTTTTAAAATTGCATATTCAACACCAGAATATAGCTGACAGGAATTACATGTAAGGGTTTTTTTTTCTTTTTAAAAATAGCCTGCTTGTGGGATACCTTTTACAAAACTAGCAATTACAGCCCCTAGGAATGAATCCAATGAAAACTCAACTAGATAGTCATCATTCAATTAATTTCATGAACAATTAACAGATGCCTCCCTAACCACACACACATGGTTTAAATTCGATCATTGGAGTTTTATGACAAGCTGTACATTCATATTTGAAGCCACAGTGACACAGTGAAGAAATAAACTGTTTCAATGCACAAGCAAAACTACAGAAACCCATGCTGTCACCTAGGACCCTTTACAGTCATGCCCCAAATGTTCAGAACCTATACCACTCCAAATCCTGTTAGGAATTTTTCTCCAGAAAAAGGCATTGCTCATTTTCACACAGTAGCCATAGTTCCCGGCAAATGCAGGAATATCAAAATATGCTGCAGTGAGTTAATCATCTATAGTGATATTTCTCAAATTGATTTATATCCTTGTCCAGATCACAGCAGCAGCAATCCAATACAGTTTCCACTTACAACCCTCAGTGTTGTACAGATTTACCCACGGAGCCCCAAGACAGGCATTTGACTCACCTTCCTTGAAGGCTCTCAAAAGTCTCAAAATAAAAACTAAAACTGAGTCAAACCAAACTTCAAAGGTTCCAAAATCAAGACTTTCCAAATAGTAAAGACAAAAGGTCCCAATCTCAGAGCTGCTGGTCACCAGTTATTTCCAGTTATCACTGTGCAGTGCTGGACTGTGACTGTTCAGAACCCAGTCAGACTGTAACAGGCTCAGGTGTACTTGCCCTAGAGAAGCCCCCTTGTAAAAAGAGTTTGTAATCTAATTGTAGGAGGACACCTTTTCTGCAAACTGTGGGGCAATAAAAAGAGACCACAAATAGTGAAAAATAGTCTATTTTTAACATCAGTGGCAGAGTAGTGCCACTTATGTCTATGCAGGTTAATCTGACCCTTTTATTATGGCTGGGCTATCCTGGCTCTCAAGCAACAGAAAACAGCTTGGTGTATACGTGCTCCTAGATGTTCTAATCAAACCTCTGGTTGTCCACCACACCAGAGTCCAAACAAGTTCAAAATGTTGAAGTCTGTTTTTACATTGTGTGAACTTCAGTGTCAAAACTCTAAGAAGGTATGAGAAATAAATCCCGTATAATCTTAAGATTAGCACCTGGAAGCCAAGGTGGAGCAAGCTATATGGCAACTAAAAGGGCTCCACCACTCAGAAGAAAGACTAAACTACAAAGTTACCACTAAGTTAAAAAACTTCTTTCCTTTATGGAGAGAATCAATGGAGGATGTAGATATCTGACTTCTCTGACAATGAACACCCCAATTTAAAGGCAAACCACCTTGACATGATGGCCCTTTTGGGTTGTTGATCAGTCCATAATTGAATAACAATCTCCATTAGTCAAGTTATGGCACAAAGCATGTTTACTGAAAAGTCAGCAGTGAATCTTTACTCCATCACAACTTGACAAAGGAAAGCAAAGTGAGACAATGCCAACCTTCAGTCCAAGTTTTACGTCACTAATAATAACATGTGATAAGTATAGTCACGTGATTTTAGTAAATACTCACGGAAAGTTGCCTTAACAAGAGTTACGTGAACTACAACTAAAACAGAGATAATTTTAAATAATGAATTTTGTTACTCTGAAATTAAACTGACAATAATCAGGATCAAGATGGAATAATACCTGTAAAAAATCATGCAGACAAATATTATTATTTAAATAAAGTAGATTTAAAGTCAGGAAATCCTGAACTCAAAATCCAGAGTTAAAGTGAACACTCCTTTCCTGGTAAATGCACCAAGAAATAACAAAATAATATCCCTTTACCTCTTTTGCCCTGACTGGCCAGCTCACATCTTCACTGC
Source organism: Margarornis squamiger (assembly GCA_035222235.1). NCBI lineage: Eukaryota > Metazoa > Chordata > Aves > Passeriformes > Furnariidae > Margarornis > Margarornis squamiger. The sequence goes on from JAWWTY010000123.1 coordinate 67,449,409, forward strand.
CTCCCTACTTACCCACCCAGCAGAGGTACAACCTTTGCACCCTTTTAATGTCCCCTATAGCTAGAGAAGAAAGGCCATGGTTGCAGGGAAGATGCTTTGCATGGTCATATCATTTCCTTCTCTCCTCGTGCTCTCAAAACAGAGCCAATGGAACCATCCTGGCAAGCATGTGATGCAAGAATGAAGCTGCTGGGAAGCCCAAACAGTATGGAAACAAGGATCCTAAAGACTACTAGGAATAAACCACATCCTCAATGTTTCCACTCCCTTTATACCATCAGCTTACAGACACGGGAACAATCTGAACCACCAGCAAAGGCAGCTACAGATACACGGTGAAACAGGGGAGATGGAATAGGGGGAAATAATGGTTATACATTTAGGCAGAGCTGTGTTAGACATGGAGCAGAGTGGTGCCTGGGCACAGGTGCCTGGTCTGTCAGCCCAGCTCACAGGCTCAGAGAAGAGGCTGTCTGAAGTGCACAGAAAAAATGCAGCTAATGAAAAAAAAAAATAGGCAGAAAACATTCAAACTGAATTTGACTATTTAAAGCTAAAGAAGAAACCATCCTTGGGAAAGGAAGGAATTTAAATATATCCTGGTTGAGTATATTTTCCCCTTAGCTCTATGATGAGGTGGGTGGTATGGGTTCGTCTGAACATACAAAATCACTGTTAAATAACATGCAATTCACTCTCCTCTAAGGTATTGCTCCTTCATCCCTTTGGCATGAAACCAGTTTACTGTGAACTGAATTGCAACTAATCCCTTTGAAATTATTTTTTACCATATACCCTTTATTGCTATTTCCCCATATAAACCATTGTTAAATAACAACAGGACCTTTTCATAACACTCAAAATAATTGGCTATTTTGGATGATATTATCAAGACTGTTTAATGTGACTTGGGTGAGTGACTGTTATTCATGCAATTCACCATTAGCCCCTTGACCTGGATCATTGCCGGAGCAAGTTTTATGAGCTTAATTGCATTTTGCTCCCCCCTCCTGTGTAAATTAGTCTGTACAAATAAAATTTCCTAGTTATTCTGCATCATCTTCTTCACAGTTAGAAAAGTCCATCAGAAAACAGACAAAACTCCAATTGCATTTGCCAAACTTTGGAGCTGAAAAATAAAAGAGTCAAAGTGTACCAGTTATTGTCCTTTTTTTAAATAAATTTAAAAAAAAAAATTAAAAAAAAAGCTTTTGTTGATTAGGACTGCATGCGAACCAAACAAGTAAAAAAAGAGAGAATGGAGACAGAGACTAAGAGCTTCTATAGTATTGGAAATTACAAAGCTTTCTATGGGGGTCTATATTTGTTATAAGATGGGTTGTTATCTTCCATCTAAAAGCAACCTTGATAAAGTATCTTTTGACACTTTTACTGCTCCTTTAAATGAAATATTCCCTATATCTTCAAGAATCAGCTTGAGTGGAATTGACTCGGTAGCTCAGCTTTAGAAAGACAGGGGAAACATTTTCTAATTTAAAAGAAATTTGAGAAAATAGTTCCATTCCCCTCTCTATTATCTCACCATTCTGGAGCTTAGGTTTCCGAAACATCAACATGCACAGTTTGCTTTACAATCCTTCTGCAGAAATTAGCTGACACCCATCAATGTAGATAACAGAAAGCTGTGGCATTAACACTTGAGAGTGCATTAATCTTTCCCAAATTAAAATCTGCACCACAGTGTTTAAGATTGAGGCCACCATGGTTCAGTGCTGTTTGACCGCCAATTTTGATAAAAGTGTTTTAAGAGAGGTGAGACTTAGATAAATTGCCCATGGTTACACAACAGCAACGAGGGTAAGTGTTCAGTCTATTGGCTGCCATCATAGTGGGGTGTCACGGGTGTTTGCATGTTTACATACAGTGCAAACCAGAAGGAAAAGCAATACATTACACTGTATTCCTTGGAGGTGACATCAATATTATATTTCATTGGTGGGAGACAAACGTACTTTCACATTTGAGAATCTGAAGATAAAGGCACCTTTGGTTGTAAAACAAATGAATATTTTTCCCCAGTTTCCAAGCCAGTCTCTTTTTCTCTTGAGTTTAAAAGCAATCTGCCTGTGCTGAATGGGTGAGTTAAGCTTTAGAGATAACACGCACATGTAGTTCTTGATCCAGGCCTGCTATGAAATAAGCTTTTCATTCAGCAACTTAAAGCAATTGCCACATGGTACATTTTGTATTGGCCTGAGTCCTGCTGACCTCAAGAGTGATGCTCAAAATGGGTTTGGGTCTAAAATTTAGCCCAAGTCTCTCAGCTGAATCACTGTTTATATAGAGAACATGCCCCTTCCCTGCTGACTCTGTTGCAAAGCCTTTGAAATTCCAATTCTCATGTTTTCAGAAAAACCTCATACTAGTAAAATATTCAGAAGTCTCTGGAACAAAGACATGGTGGCTCAGTGTATTGAAACTATTATTTATCTGCTGGATGTAACAAGAATGTGGGAACTCTCCAGGACTTTTAGTCAAGATTCCTTTTCTGACAAGTTCCTGGGATGTTCAGATGGTCTCAGAGTCTGAAGATTTTATCAAATTTATATTCAGTTTGAAAAATTTTTTCAGTCCAAGAGCTCAAATATCTCCATAACTATGTACATTATTAAGAGAATTGCAAACACATTTCATTTCTTGATGCCCAAAAGCCACACCCTAAAACTTGATTCTCGTTCTGTAATAACTAGGATTTTCACTTACCTGGTTTCCTTCCCTGTCTTAATGTGGTATAACAAGGGCAAAGCGTTAGAAATTAAAACATGACAATACACTGATGATACTCACCTAGCAATGAAAGACACAGTAAAATATAATCCATCTACTATTTTAGTGCTCTTCAAAATTTGGAAAACAATTAAAGCCATTAATTTACTTTATGACATAATTATCACTTAGGCAGAAAAGTAGTCACTCTTATCTGATCCTATACCAACGAAAATCCACACACATCTAAATTGGGGGACAGGGGAATGAAATAACCATGCAGCTTTACTAGGAGAAAGTGAATCCATTTTTTTAAGCAAGGAAGCAGTGCCTGAGGGAAACACTGTAAAGAGCACTTTTCTTCACAATTTCCCACATACTCAGAACTCTCTAGGAACTGGCCAGAACAGGGGAGTACTGCCAAGAGGTTATCACAGGGAAGTGGGGGCCAAACTCCATCGCTGGTCTTTGCTAATGGCTGAGAGCTGATCTCCACAATCAAGTTATGGAGCTGTGAAGCAAAACACCAGGGACTGAGTCCCTCATGTCAGATAATTTCTGACTTGCCATGGCCAAATAATTTCACTGGTTCAACATCAGACCCTCCCACTATGACACCGATGATAGTACTTGCCAAATCCACGAGAGTTATGAAAGGGAAAAATCCAGGAAGCATTTTGAGATCACAGCATCACTAAGTTCGGAAAAAACCTCTAAGATCATGGAGTCCAACCATTAACCTGGCACCAGCATGCTCACCACTAAACAGTATCCCCAAGAGACACATCCAAGTGCCTTTTGAACACTGCCAGGGGAAACCATGAATCTATAAGTCATAAACTGTCTGAAAAAAGGTTTTTGAGGAGAAACTAAAGATTAGCTGAATCATCACAAGCAAAGACCGTATCACCAGAGCTTTCACCTTGGAAATCTTCTGCTTTCAACTGGCATCCTGTGCCAGTTTGAATGCTGAATCACCAAATTCTGTGTTCAAACCCTCTTTACCATTCTTTGCTATTTACTTTATTATAACATGTGAGCATTATGACATTGTGGGCATATTATATGTGAGCAAACAAATCATATGAGAGTAAGCTTGTGTATAAAAGCATTTAAGAACCAAGTAATCAAGTTGAGATAAGACATCCATGCCATGGGCAGTATGGTGGAGTTCACCAAATAGCTGTACTATAACAAGAAGCAGGGTAGATACAATTAAAATTCCACAAAAGACTCCTTGGCCCCCTAAGGTTCACAGCGGCATAAGAAATCAGAGAAAAAGAGGTGTATGTAAAAAAGTTAGGGCTGGGAAGCAGAGCAAAATCCTACAGGAGCTATGAAGCTATAAAAAATTCACTACCACGTGCTTCAGGAGCCAATAATACTTCTGTGGCCCCACCTGAAAATAAACACTGCCAGATTATTTAGGAAGCAAAATCAAAATAAGAGGCTGCATTGCATATGACTTCACGCTTAGCTGAGGACATGAGAGTAAATAAGCCCTTTAATGATGGAGTTGGGCATGTTATGTAAGACATTACTGGAAGTTACTATGGTAATAAGGAAAAAACAGAGGAAAAAAAAGGAAAAATTATTAAAAATAAAGGAAAACGGGGCGGGGGGGAAGGTGAATATTTATCTTACAATATAGCCAGACATGTTACATCCAACAACAGCTTAAGCTTTTCTGTATTTCTTGGGGCTCTTTTTCACTTGAAAAATCAAACTAAATTTAACTGAAAGGAAGGCATATTGCTTTCTATCTCCAGGGATCTTGGGAGGGCTCACAGGGGCTGCTAAAACCAAGTGGTGATAATACGACTCCTAGAAATAGTTTGGCTCAATTTGGAGATTTGATTCACAAGACAAAAGCACGGAGTAAAGCAGATGCTATCAGCCTGCACTGATTAGACTGGCCAATGTGATATCAATTATTATATTTTTCATTTGAAACCCTCCTGCTGATCTGACTAATCCGTGCTATTAAGAGCTCACGCTTGAATAATTAGACAAACTAGATTAAACATTAAGCTGAACTGTCCCTCTCAAGAAGTGGAGGATAAGCCAGAGGACACCAACCACTTCCTGAGATGCAAAGAGGAGCAGGACAACTCACCAGATCAGACAGGCAAGAATCCTGCAGAAATGGCAACCCTGCTGATACAACTATTCACTGGAATGGACTGTGATAATAAGAATAATTGTTAACAGCTGTAACTGTAATTTATTATTTCATTAGAAGTCCCAGCACATTCTCTGCTACACCACTGAGACTCCTTATCAGCCAGACAGAGCTGTGGGTGGGGTCTGACATGGGGTGTGGTACTAAGATGAAGATTGCATCTCCAATTGGATTCCTAGGAGGAAACCATACAGGTCAGTCCAGCAACACCCTAACTGGGTGGGACTGAACATACTGGGGAAGACGCAATGAAATAACAAGGAATCAGGTCTGCTCACGTGTCCAAATAAGAAATTACAGTTATGAAACAGCAACTGAGGCTGCAGCCCAAGAGATAACTCTGCACACCCCATAACAAAGCACATGAGTGAGGACTTTAGTTCTGCTGCTCACACAGCTGGAAAGTCTGCGACCACCCAGAACTCTGGAGTGACCAGAGACCTTGTAATTTGTCTTCATAACATTTAATTGTAATTGACTAAATAATAAAGGTGTAACTTTAAGTCATATAAAGACTTGCAATCCCCTGCTATATGGAAGCACGTGGCTCTCCTTGAGCAGCCAGAGATCCTACATGAACATCTGAGGCTGAATTTTAAGCTCATTGTCGTTACAAATAATGGTATTCACTGCAGTTGTATAAAAGCCACCTGCATGTTCCTGATGCATGGAGGGTTGGGATGCAGTTGTTAAATCCAAAAAGCAGCTAGGTTTTAAAGATTTGCAATTGCACAAAAAGCACTGATAAAGAACAGTTGATTTCTCTCATTATGTAAAATGTGGATGCTTTTGTCTTGGCCAAAGAGGTGAGAGCATAAGATTTCCTGCTACTTACAGGTCGTTTGGTTGAAAAACACTGTCCCTTTGCAGTCTGGTCTATTGGCAATTAGATAACAAATACAGGACATGTAGATGGAGTCAGAAACATTGCTGTGCTTTACAGCCTTCTTGCACAATAACTCTCTAGCTGGCAATGCAGAAAAAAAAAAAAAAAAATCCCAGATAAAAACCATGGAGCAGAACTGTAAAGTAGCAAAGCCCTGCAGATTTCAACAGAGCTATGTGAATTTACTGAGGATTCTGTCCCTTAATGGTGAGTTTTGAAGCTCCTATAATTAACTAAGAAAACCCAATAAAAGTTCCTTCTGCATGCCAGGTTTATATCCCACGCAAATTTTATGGCCTTTTCAAATCAGGTTTGGTATTGCATGTGAAATTCATGCCAGAAACACAAGACTTTTTGGAGACACATGTAGAGAGAGAGCTGTGCAGAAGAAAGGGATGTCGGGATTTCCAACAAAGAGTATCAGACAAAGAAAGACATCTGTAAAATTCTTTTGTGATTGTAGATTGATCCAGCACAGTAAGAAATTAAAAATGATATCAGTTAAGCAGAGATCACAGACTCATACAATCATTTAGGTGGAAAGAGACCTCCAAGATAATCAAGTCCAGCAATTAACCCAGCACTACCAAGGCCACCACTAAACCATGTCATCAAGTACCACATCTATACCTCTTTTAAATCCCTCCAGGGATGGTGACTCCACCATTTCCCTGGGCAGCCTTTTCCACCCTTTTAGTGAAGAAATTTTTCTTAATATCCAGTGTAAACTCCCCATAGCACAACTTGAGGACATTTCCTCTCATTCTTCACTTGATTCTCGGGAGAAGAGACCTTCTCTGACCTGGCTACAACCTCCTTTGAGATGCTTGTAGAGAGCAATGATCCCAAGAGGATCCCAGGCTTTTAGGTCAGTGATTTTCATTACACCCCAGCCCACCCCCCTAATGGACACAACTGCAGTAATGTACATCAGAAACAGTGTGAGCTTGTGAGGCTGGCAGTGAAGACCTTACCTCTCATCAAGAAAGAAGGTTAACCCCATGCCTGGGAAGTGTGCATACCATGTCAGAAAAAAAACCCCACAAAACAACCAAACACCATGAGGATAGACACAGCCAGAAGAGAGAAAATGATAAAGGGAAAGAGCAATGGGGAGTAATGGCAAGCCAGCCATTATGTACAGCAAAAGTACAGATGTCCTTAGCAGTAAGGAGCAGCACTTTGTCACTAGAGGAATAATGCAGTGTGAACACTTTTGCTGACTTCTAATTGAAAATATGAACTGTTTTCAATAAAAACTTTAAACTGAAAATTTTTAAAACATCACCTTGAGTAGTAAGAACTTTTTCTAATCAAGTGGTTTGAGATGAGATTTCCTTTCCTACTGGTGCCTACAATCAACTTTCATCATTATTTGCATTAATAATTACTAGATTTCAAAATGCAGGGCTTGAAAAGCTGAGAAGCTGGAGACACCTTCTTTGTACTACTAAAACCTAAACACTTCTGGAGAACAGTATTTCTCACCCATTTGCATATGAGCACATATTTACATCATGCTGAGAGGGACTGCTGCCCATGAAAGGAGTGGCACATCTTAACAACCACCACAATAATGACAATGTTTCAGTTCAATCATCTGCATCGTGTCCCAATAATCTGTGTTTCTGGAATTCAAGCAAACATCCCAGAATCTCTCAATCTTAATATCAGCCTGTGCACTCTCTCCTTCCCTGCACTGGCTCAGAACTGCAACAGGTACCTGTCTCTTGGCAAATCATAGACTTATAACTCAAAATCAAAATTATTGTTTAATATTAATGCAAATTGCAATTTGTTGGACTTTAAAAAGCAGTTGCTCTCAAGAAAGATCTTGACCTCCACATGAGTGACTTTATGATAAAAGAACACCCTGGGAATATTTAGCAATCTGGATCAATTTACAAAAAAAAAAAAAAGGCACCAGTATACCTCACACCCAGTAATAAATTGAGAAAGCAACTTCTATATACAGTTCTGCACATGCAGAATACAGGACAGCACAGTGCAGTAGAAAAGTCATCAGGGTGACCATGTCCATGGGAGGAGGTGTGTGGTCACCATCCCTAACTCATATTCTTGGAGCCTTCATGTGACGGGGTTTTCTGGGTCTGTCTGGATGTGATGTGGGTCTGATCAGCAGCCAGAGACAAACAGTGTGGCTCCCCCCTTTTCTAAGTCCATCTAACAGATGTCATTGTGCTCATGTTGGGTGTGCATGTAAAATCAAATCATTTAGGCTGAAAAAAATCAAGCAATCAAAACTGCTAGAACCACATCTGGCTGTGGAAAGCCAGCATCTGATCATATATTTTCTCCTACTTTCTGCAAAAGGGAATGTAATTAAAATAAGCCTTATCCTGGCATTTCTTTTGCTTTTGCAAATGCATTTTTTTTTCTGCATGTAGTTAAAAATTACTTAATTCAGCATTTGAATGCAAACATGGAGTTCTCTTAATCCAATCCATTTAATTCCTGATGGGCAGCACCCATGAGGTGTGCCAGGTGTTTGAGTTTGACAGTAAGGGAAACACACGTGCAGCTGTATCAGGACAAACCCAGTGCACCCCACACTACTTTACTTGCTTGCTGTCACTGCAAGTCACCCTCAAGCGCGACCATCTTGTGTTCCATGATAATTGCAACAAGGTTTTGAAAATCAATTAAAACCCACATTGTCTCCTCTACGTGCACAAACAGCACAGAAATGCCATGTCATTTTTTCTTTTTTCCCCCAGCAATTCAGCCCTTCAAGTTACATTTTGGTCATCCTTTACCTTTACCTCAACACTCACATTGTCGCTGTCAAGCCAGGAAGCAGCAGTGACAGCCACATCGTGAATAGCCATCCTTCACTCTCAAATAATCTAGTTTGCAATGGGTATCTTTACCTACTATTCTTCTATTTTCCATCTCATGAGCCGCCATGAAATTGACATTTAAAACTAATTGTACGGTAAAATCCCGCAGATTCCAGAAACTGTGTCTGAGATTTGTGGCGAGGCAGTAGGACCAGATTCCGCCCTGTATTAGTTTTCTGTCTGCTACATAACTGTGAATGAGTGCTAAAGGGGATTATTAGGCCCCAGTGGTGAGATAGAGTGCATATAACTAATCTGCATTGCTTATCTCGAGCAGACAGTGGTCTGTCAGGACCTGTCTACATGCCCTCCATGCTTGTCCCTTGCCTTTATTGTCTTGCCGCTGCTGTTGCTGCTGGTGGCTCTCCTCTGCTCTTATAAACAACCAATTACTGCCCCAAACAGATGTCTGTGGCTATGATCAAATAATTCAGTTGGAGTGAAGAGGCCTTAAACAGGTCAATTCCATTCAGTTAGACATGGTATCTGAGCGAAGGCGAAAAGAGGCACTCCAGGGTGACCTGGACTTGGGAGTTATTGACAGTAGGTAAACTTAGAACAGAGGATAATGAATCAGCTTTTGCCAGTTAACATTGTGAAAATACACAAAATGAAAGCTGAAGAATTATTTAAAAGTCTTTTTGCCACCAAAAATTGAATGGATGAGTTAACAGAAAAGTGAATTCCTTTACAAAGTACAACATTTTCATTTTATGCACTCAAATTAATAAAAGATACATTCCTCCCTGCAACTAGCCATTAGTTTATAAACCTAAAAAATTATATATAGAAACAGAAAAGCAGTGGGTAAGTTTGGTAAGATATTTTGAATTAATTCTGGTACTGATAAACCATAATCTCCAGCAAGAAAATTTGATGCATGTGCTTTCGACAAAGTATGATTTCCATTAAAATATTGTGCTTACTTCAGGGTTTATAGCTTGCCTGTTCAATAAATTTGTATATAGCTTTTGTCTTCCTCAGTCTGCAGGAGAAACAATGCATATCGGGCTGATGCTCAGACATCAGAACAATTAATGTAGCTTTTAAAAAGAAAAAGAAAAAAAAAAAAAACACACAAAAAGAGACCAGCTTTAAATCTTTTGTGCCTGTGCAACCACCAGCCACCCTACATGTGATCATAAAAATACACGGTTGTTAGACGGGTAGTTGTGTTAAGCTGTAACCATAACCAAAAGCCATGACCAAGAGGGTGAACAAGAGAATCCTTTTATTCTCTCCTCCTGATTCAAAAGTGCTTTTAACAGCAAGATTTTCCATTCTGCACCGCTGTCATACAGCCACCCGAGCATAATGGCCTGAGCACTACAAATTCATTGGGGATTGCACCCCACACATCAATTTCCAGAGAAGCAAGCAAAACTCCCTTGCAAGACCCAATTCACATTATGTCTAACTAAGCTGTATAAACATTCATATGCCCAGGTAAGAATGAGCCAGCAAGAGGGTTGCAAATTCTAGAGAAATCTGAGACAACTTCACTCAATTTCCCAGAAATTTCACCAAAAAAATTTCAGGTAATTTCTCAGACATCCACACAACCAGGAGAGGCTCTTGTCCCAAAAGAGCTCATGACCTTTGGGTCTGTTTTTAACACAGGGACCATATAGGAGGCAAGACAAGCTGGCCCATGTGCAAGAAGTCCTAGGAGGGAACATGCACAGAAGCAATGCAAGATGTCTCTGGACCTTCAATAGCCCTTTGACCTCAAAGCAACAATGAGTTGCACAGGCTTTTCCTATTCATTGGATAGATAATTCCTGCAGTAAGGGCAAGGTTTTCAGAAGTGCAGAAGCAGCAGCTGTAGATGCCCCTTTACATGAACTCTGGACAAAACCAGAGGCGAACAAGAAGAGAGTGATGAGCACATCCCGAATGTATGAAATTAAAGAGACTGCCATACTTTGTACAGTTTTTAGTACAGTTACAGTACTTTTAGATGGAATAGACAGAGAGGAAAACAGAAAGATGAAAAGATAGGAAAACAGGAGATAAGAGAAGGGCTGAGAGGAGGACAAAAGGTAAAGAGGTCTTTGGGACTGATGAGTGGGCATTGGAGAAACACTACCCAGCCTGGCTTCCACACTGAGGGCTGAGTTAGAGACTACAGAAATCATTTAATGGTTATTACCAAGAAAGTTCTTCAGATAAGTTTAAAACTTAGACTAGAGAGGGACTGCAGTTTACTGCAGGGACCTAAGAAACAGATAAAAGGAAGAACTTGACCATAGCCATGCACCAATTTGCAGCTCTTTGTTAATCTCAGTGTAAACTGGAGCATCACTCTTAGCTCCAGGTATTTAGAAAGGGAGAAAGGTACCTGGAAACTTCAGAACATAAGTGATCCCAGGGCAAGTTTCAATAAACAAAAAACCCTGGCCATTCAGCCTGCCCTGTGCTGTTTGCTGCTACAGCAACTCAGCATTTCACAGCTGCCTGAAAAGGTTTGCCTAGAAAAGTATTCTCAGATAAACCCAGACAAACATCCGGCATCCCAGATCACACTCCAAGTTTTCAGACATAAACCCATGATATTTATAGTTTTACAGACTGTTAACACATCCTGCAGTTTGTACTTGCTTATCTCTGCTCATGCATCTAAGACAATCTCTCCTTAAAAATCAATTTCTCCCAAACCACTAATTGCAGGTACTTCTCCATCAGCTAATTCTGATTTCTCATTAGGGGGGACAACCTTATTCACAGTACCTGCAGACCAAAATAGTGTCATCATCCATCCTTCCTCCCTCCATTTATCACATGGAAAATAAGCTTTATTATTCTACTTCACTTCTTAGACACAGACTTCACATATTGACAGCTTCTGAGGTGTGGTTTGATCACAGTAAAAGAATATGTCACAAAATAGAACAGGACAGAAGCAGCACGTATCATGGTCAGATCATGGAAAGTCTGAGGAAGTATGTTCCTAGTCCACTTTCTTGGTGGAAAAACTGAAAGTATGAAACATGCAGTCTTCAAACTTGGGATGCAGTTAAAGACCTAAAATACTATTTTTAAAACCATCTTAGGTTTCTTTGTTGTTAGCTGCTCATCATCTTTCTAAATCCATTTGTGCTACTTCCCACCCTCACTACTAACATTGGCTCTTACCAGTCAGGAACAGACTACACAGTTACCTTCATTTAGTCTAGCTGAGTTGATGCATTCCATTTTGGACAACTGGTCAAACTGTAACCTGATACATTGATAAAAAGGTAAAATATTTGAGTCAACTGTTTTAACCCATCTTGTAAAATCAAGCCACTGTGAAAGCTCCTGTACCCAGAGTGTTTTCCCATATCCTGGGACAATTCTCAGCTCATAAATATGCCCTCTGTGGCCTTTTGGACAAATCTACACTGTCTTTGGACATTTAAGGAAGTGCCATCAGCAGAACAACATATTATTTAAGCAAGGGAGTGACCTGCAACACCTGCCCAGTGCTGTGCTGCATTAACCTTCCAGCTGAAACCTCTCGGCTTGAAACCCCCAGGATCTCTGTTAGTCACAAGAGTAGTGAGTGAAACACAGATTTGGTGGCCCAGAGCATGACTCAAACAGCTAAAACCACATTTTCTGAAGTTAAAAAAAAAGCTTCAGCTGAAGCAGAACAAGAAGCAGGAAATCTTTTCCTAGTGCCATGATTCAAAGGAAAATAAAAAAGCAGTTGCTGAGCTGGTGCACAAACACGGAGTCAGCTTCTGTCATACCTTTCATGCAGAAGACTGCAAATGATGCTGGCAGCTAAATGGCTTTTCCCTGGACTCTCTAAAACCCATCTACAGAGTCCTCCACGTGCACAGGGCTCCCACAGATCACAGCTGAATTCCAGCTCCATTTCAATGTCTTGCAGCTCCGTTATTTTTTCCATATCAATAACAATGTGCATCTACGTGTTGGCTGGCCATGGTGCTGGAAAGATCAATTCTGTCTTCAACAGCTGCTTCCAGCTTTGTGTCCATGTTAAAACTGGCTTTTATACAACCAGCTCCTGCATACAACCATCTGCTGGATGGATACTCTTGGGTCACTCAAGAACGCTTTTCCAAGATCAATGACAACAAGAACGTGGGCTAATTTTTCTTTAAGGCACAGAGATCTGAGACACAGTTCACATAAAGCACTATAATTTGACTGTTTGGGCACTTGTGGCCTAAAGTATCAACAATTCATTAAAAAGTAATTAAGCAAGAGAATACCTGTGAGGACATGCTAAATTCTGGTGAGGCAACACATGCCAAGTCACAGAGCAGAGACCAACTCAGAGGTGCAGGCTTCAAAAAAATAAAATTAGCAAATATCATAAGCAGAACAAACTGATTTCTGCTCTCACCAAGACCACCATAAACCTGGCTTGAGATTAGTCCAGAATGAGTGGGAAGAGATCCCAGGCAATTAATGCTTTCTGGTCCCTGAAGAATTTCCAGTTTAACACACAGGGAGGTGTATTCTCAACCTAGATACTATTATAAACACTCATTGTACCACTGGCTTATGCTGAATAACTAATTAACTTTAGCTTTAGTCCAAAGGAGGTAGAAACCATTCAACATGCATTTAGCAGGGATAAAAATCAATCTGTAAAAGAACAGATGTGGCCCCTGGTTTGGCTGGGATATTTCTAAAATATTAAACAATACTTTCCTCAATATAAATAACGGGAGCATAATTGAATTAATATTGACAAATAGTAATTGCTCCTTGTTCCTCAAGTCTGCCTTTTATTAGTGGGAGGAGTGGTGGAGGTTATTGTCTCTTAAAAAAAAAAAAAAAATCCTGAGGCCCGGAGGCACCTTTTCTGCCTTATTATTATTGTAATAATGAGGGCAACTGATTTGATCTCTCCTTACACAATACTGCAGCACAGCGATGGCTAAATAAACAGCCAAAGTCCTTTTGTCCCTGTGGGCTGTTTCTCGGTAATTAAAATCAATAGGATCTTTCTCGGAGGATCTCTTTAACCTCATAGAGCTACACTGTTCTGAGCAGCCAATGTAAAACAAACAAATGAACTCACAGTCCTTGTTGATGGGGAGAAAAAAAAATACAAGCAACACATTACTTTATTAGGAAAATATTGGTTTTGGAGAGGGGTCATGGAAGAGGCTGTAGTTAAACCTTTAGATTTTTTTTTTAATTTCTCCTTTCCCCCCCGCCCTTTTCTTTAAAAAAAAAGAGAAAACACCCTGGCAGCATCCTGTATTCCCAGAGGTCATGTGAGCTAAAATAGTCCATTGATCTTCCTTCTTTCAGAAGGGGAATAGGCAACAGAGGGAAAATAAACATCACCCACTTGAGGCTTGTGAGGACTCAGGACCTCTCTGCATAAGGTGCTGTACATTTAAGGTTCAAGAGGGAAGGAAGTGAAGGTGCCCAGGGTTTCACTGATGCTGGTACATGCAACTGCATGTAATAATGGACAAGGAGAGTGCAGGCTACAGAGGCTGAAATCTCCCGGTATGCACCAAGCCAATGGTAGATCATCGCTGGCACCACTCCCAGGGAGTTATGGTGGTGATGACCAGCAAGTCACAAGAGCCAGGAAGAAAAGGATTTACAGCACACCTCACAGGATCACAGAATGTTCTGAGTCAGAAGGAACCCACAAGGATTACCAAGTCCAACTCGTATGGGGATCAAACCCTTGACCTTGGTATTATTAGCACCATGCTCTAACCAACTTCACCTTCAGCAAATGCCTACAAGGAATTTTTAAATTATGTATAAGAATCTTTTGTGGGGATTCTTGAATCCTGAGCTGTCTTGGAAGACAATATTGCTGAGCACTACTTCTTAACTCTTCCTCAGGACAAATCCACTCAGTGATCCTCTGCCCAGGCACACAGCAAGGTGAGCTGAGCTTTGGCCTGACACACTGTCAGCCTCTCCTGGACTTAAGGGCTGCTCTGTATCCATGGTAGGACACAGAAACACTGGAACAAATCCTGGATCTAAGCCCACAGGCATTATGACCAGCAAAAAGAAGTTGGGAATCCATCCCCATTAGTTGCCTTTCACCTCAACACAGTGCCACCAGAAGCAACAAAAGCCCAAACACGTGCAAGGAATCAGCATTTAAAAATCATGCAATCACAGAATCATTTGGACTGGAAAAAGCCTTTAAGACTGAGTCCAACTGTTAATCCAGCAGTGCCAAGTCCAGCACTAAACTATGTCCCCAAGTGCCACATCTACACATTTTTTGAGCACTTCCAGGAATGGTGACTGCACCACTTCACTGGTTAACCTGTTCCAATGCTCAACAACACCTTCCATTAAAATTTTTTTTCCTAATATCCAATCTAAACCTCTCCTGGCACAACTTGAAACCATTTGCTCTCGTCCTATCACTTGTTACTTGGGAGAAGAAACCAACTCCTCCTTGGCTACAATCTCATTTCAGGCAGTTTCAGGGACTGAGAAGGTCCCCCCCCGAGCCTCCTTTTCTCCAGGCTGAACATCCCAGCTCCCTCAGCTGCTCCTCATCAGACTTGTGCCCTGGCCCCTTCCCCAGCTCTGTTGCTCTTTTCTGGACATGCTCCAGCACCTCAATGTGTGTCTTGTAGAGAGGGGCCCAAAAATGCACATGAGAGGGTGGGGAAGGTGAATCTCACACCCTGGTGTTTTCACAACAAGCTGTTTCCAAAGACACAAAAGCAATAGAGCAAGTGCAACAATGAGAAAACCTAAGCATGAAGCTGTTCTCGCAGGTATCTCTGCTCCAGGACCCAGTTTGACCTGCTGACAACTGTCATATGTGATACAGCCATGTAAAGTAAATAGGAAAGTTTTCAGAACTTTCACACAAGGAAAGGAAAACCCCTTTGCTGTTGCAGCCAGCAACGTGACTATTGGGGGTTTGACCACGAGAATGCCCTGGCTGGGTGCAAGGAAAACCTGAGCCATATGTTACTCATGCCACCATATGTTACATGTGCCATCTAGGAAGGCCAGAATCTGTCAGTTATGGTTACCTGATATTCCATATATAAAATCCACTTCCAATTGCTCATGGAACAGGTAAACTTTAATCTTATAAACCAGATTTTTTTTTTTTCTTCTCAGGACTGTGCCTCTGGACTGTAACCTCTGGAATGTTTCAGCCAAATGGGTCAGCTGTTTTGAAGGAAAAAGGGTTGAAAAGAGAAGATATTGTTTAATGGCTATCAATGCTGGGAAATCTTCCCTCTGAACAGCAGTAACACCTTCACTTGCTGGGCAGCAACTTGCTATTTGCACGTGAGGTGGTGAAAAGGAGCCATAACCATGGAGATCTGTCAAGTGAAGAGCTGTGAAAAAAAGAAAAACCTCTGTGCTCACCTGCTCAGTAAAGGTTTCCTAACACTCTACTGGCTCTTGAATAAATAATAATACTTATAAAAGGGAGGGATCCTCCACATAATTAGGAAATCTGCAGACAGCATTGGGGGGGATCTGAAGCCCTGGATCTGAAACAGCAGCACAGGAGGCAGCAGAGGGGACAGATCAAACAGACACAAGGCACATTTGGGATCTCTGTGCCAACAGCAGAGGCAGCAGTCTGCAGGAATGCAGCTCTGGGGTCATGTCACAGATGCTCAGCAAGAAGGCTGGCATGCAATTTTTTTTATTCCAAATCCAGGTATATATCAGCAACCAGCCTTGAAATGCCCACACTAAACAGCAGAAAATTAAGGCTTGAGAGCACCATACAGAATCATCAGATCTCTCCTGCTCTCCAAAAGCAGGGGCAGATACAGCTGTACCACTCCTGACAGATGGTTATCTGACTTATCAAATACCTCAAATATCAGATAAGCTAATACTTCCCTAGCCATCATAATCCAGCACTTCACCATGCTTACCCATAAAAAGTTTTCCTAATTTGCAACAGTGAATGCAATTTGAGCCCACAAACACAGCAGCAGGTGATTTCCTCATCTCCTGCAACAAGACCTACTATGCAATATTTGAGCACTATTCAACCCACGTGAAATAATCAAATACTCTTTTAGCATTTGAAAATCTAAGGTTTTGTTGATAATTTTATTCCTGTGTTTACATTCTCTCTCTAGCTGGTCCATCTCTTCCTTAGACCAAAGTGCCCAGCTCAGAGCCCATACTCCAAGGAGGTATTTGGATGTCTGTGATGAACTGCTTCTCCCTGCAGCCAACAGGCTTTGAAAGGCTGCTCTTCTTGTCCAATTTTGTGCAGTGCTGACCATCTTCATCCCTCAGGAAGGTGAAGACAGCCTTTCCTAAGACACATCAACACCTAATTCATAAAGATGTGTTTACTCCCACAAATTTCAGCATATTACAAGATCAAGACTTAAAATATTGGTCTCAAATGAAAGTGATAAGCATCTTTTTTTTTGTTTTTAACAGCTTGTTCAAAAAGGCCCCTTTCCTCTGGTTTTATGCTCTCTATTCCTGCTGCTGTGGGCTATATTACATTTTCATAAAATGTTTGCTAAACTATTCACACTGATTAAGTTCCTGTGAATGGAGTATTTTTGTGAACAGAACACTGAAAATTCTTCACCTTTTGGCTACACATGCATGAAAGGAAACATTTTACATATTTTAAAACAAAACAATCAGATACAAAGGAAATTATGTAAAAGCTGATTAAAGGTAATGGAACTCTTGTGAATAAAATTGCATATCACTTACCTCCATGCATGTTATAGACAATTATAGGTTAAGTGTGCAGAAAGCTGGTGCTTCTGGTTTCAGTTCAGAGAAACTCTCTTATCGCTATAATTTGCCTGAGAGAGGAGATGAGCTGAGTTGCAGCTCCTTTTCCATATAAAGGAATTAATTGATTGTGTTTATACTGCGCTGTGCTCAGTAGATGATATCGATTCTCTGGTTTGTGGTTCTCAGTTTGAAGACATCAAACTCAGATGAATGCGAACAGCTGGGGGCTGGGTATGAGAAACCACCCGGGGTTTCAGCCAAGTGATGTGGGGTTTGGGGGGAATGTTTTGTTTTGGCATGGTGGTGTGTTTTTTAAAAATAAATAATCTGTTAATTAACTACTTGGAGCTAAAAATATATGGATAAACTTCGCTCTAGGTAATAGGTCTCTCAGGTGGACCATGCTACCATTTCCTTTCAACTCATATACTCCTTTATTGAATGACAAAGGGAACATCATCTCTCAAACTATCCTCAAACTGTGGAGCTGCACAGAGAACAGGATGAGTTTGGGAGCGGGAGCCACAGACCCTTTTCTAACATGTGAGTTTCTGGAGTTGTGTGGCTATTTGATTCTCTAAGGCTTTCATTTCATCTAGGGAGTCTCACACCTGAAGTCTGTCTATCAGGCAGCTGTTATTACTGATCTTAGTTTATCTCTGGGTGTCTATTTGCATTATCAGAACTGGAGAAGAGTGTCAGTGTTGAATGTGAGTGGCAGCTTTGTATTATCTGGTCTGCAATTAGAACGATTGCACCTCTTAAGATATTCATCAGTTGACTGCATACTTTAAATAAGCAAATTATTTCTTGAGCCACAGTCTGCCCTTTGCAAGAGTGCTGAAGCAGTGCTCCAACAACCATGGTGGTGTAATCCACCAAGAAACGCAAACCCAATGATCACTGCCTAATAACCCATCATGCTACAAGCTCTACAATGACCATAATAAAACATGCACAGACAGCCCCCAAGATGGTACAACTGTGACACCACATCCAGCACAGCAGCCACTCCAAAAAATTGTGGCAAACAATTTACTTCCCCCCTGCTTTGGTATACGTCATTGAATCTGGTTCTGCTGTGCTCTGCCACTCATGAGTTACCTGGTCACTTCTAACTCATGAAAATAAATTGTTTATCTGCTTCTGTATCCATAGATATTCAGACATGTGAAGGGCATTCTACATCTCATGCATGGAGCTCCCACACAGGGCTGGTAGTACCAGACCATCAGAAGAGACAAGATGAAAAAATTAAACGTAAAAGACTATTTGTGCTACTTTGCTGCAAACCCACAATTACTCCACAGAGAACAAGGCAGATTTAAATTCCTGAGTGGGAACTCCCTATGATTTTGAACTAGCAGCAGCATTTTACACCCACTGCCAAAAAGTTCAACTAGCCATGCAAGGTGAGGCTTTAGACTTGGGAACAGTTGCTCCTGATTTGCAGAACTGCAAGTGAGGACCGAGTCCACTAAGCAGAGTCACAGACTCTGCACTGGGCCACCTCCATATCCACCTACCTCTATAACTAGATATATCTGTAAGGACAGCATTCATCCAATAGATAGATGGATCTTAAGGAGTGAATATCCTCTGTTCTTTGTTCAACCCTGTCTTGCTGTATTTAAACAATATTTCTTCTTCCAAATTACTGGTGAGGTGACAACACTTTAATTTTCAACCTGAAATTTGTGCAGGGCAAGAAATTTCACCCAGTAGAGCCTCTCTCCTTAAGCTGCCTTTCACAACCTCTCATGGCTTTTCAGACTTAATTTTCTGTAGATTGCTTGCCCACTGGAGAGGAGAAACTGGAATGCTCTCAGCCTGCAGAGCCAGTGTCTGCAAAAGGATGTCAGGATCGTTCACTGCAGCCCTTGGTTGGAAGCTTAACCGCTAGTGGCTGCTTTTAGCACGTCAATGTGAATTACTTGACTGGCAAAACTAAGCAGCAATTAAACACCTCACCACTAAGCGGAAATGAGAAATTTACTGTTTGGTCTTCAGATAAGCTACAGCCTCCTGTGAGCTATTGTTATCAAACCCCAGGGAGGACCAGTTAGAGTCAGAACAGTCTGTGGCCAAAAGGGGAAATATTTCTAGTGATAAAAATTGATTTCTTTTTCATTCTCCCCTTGTGGTTCTTCTTGAGTGCTGATAGCAAAGGCCACGAGAAGGAAAAGGTGTTGAGGTTTAACCAAGATTGCTCCTGGAAGCAACTGTGTTGTACTGCTCAGTTTTAGTTAAGGACACAGGGGATGGGCAAGTAGGTCAGGCAAAGCCCTTTCCATTTCAGCAGCCACCTTAATGCAGGTGAAACTCTGCCTGCACACACAGAGGAGGCAAAAAAAGAAAAACAGCCCTCCTCAGCAGTATCAACAATCCAAAAGGAAGCATACTTCTCTTCAAACAGACCCTGGGTTAATTCTTAAACATTATTGAGAGCACATGTAGGATTCCTCTCACTCAGACCAGGAGAGATGCCCCCATTGAAAGCTTGGGCAGGTGATACAGCATGCAGCAAGCACCTGCTTGGCATTAATACAGTCTCAGCTTTTTCTGGAGCTCCCTGTAACCAAGTTCATGCTAGCCTTGAATGAACGACTTATGAAACTGCTAGGGGAGGAAAAAGATGTCTGTAATCTCCTGTTGGTCCTCTTCTATTTGTCTATCAGTATCTAGAATCCAATGAAGAAAGAAACATATTACAGTGAGTGCCAACGACCCCCTGACATTATCTCATTTTCTCTTTGCTCCTTCCTGAGTTTTTTCTTCCTGCTTTTAAGCCAATTTTTTCCCATCTCACCACAATTCCAAGCAGACTACAGGCAGGGAAAAGCAGCAACATCCAGGTGAAAACTGATGTTAACTTGTCCACAATTGCATGGTCCACATTGTAGTGATGTGTCCTTCACTGACCTTGGTGTTTAACTGACTGTTACTGAAGTGTGGTCTTTCAAAGTGTCCTCTCTCTAGAGACCATTCAAATATTTTTAGATGGACTTTTCCACAGACTGCTGTTGATAAGGTGCACATATCCTCCAATCCAATCCCAAAAGAACAATTTTTAATATCCAGTGTTGTCCAGTGCTGTCTGATCATGGAACTGTTTCCTTTTCTTTTTCTAGTGATCCCACCAATCTCTCTCCTCAGGCAAGGTCACTTGGGCACATCCTGCTCAGGCTAGGAAGGGTTAACACAAAACTGACTTATGTGCTGCTTTCACATCCTGGATGGATCACATCTGGTGGACATCTGCACAAAGAGCAGCTACTGGGAGGGACTGAAATCACACAGCTATAACAGAGTAATAGGTCAAGTCTTGTGTGCTGAGAATGTAATTTGTAATGTTTCTCCACCTGCCACTCACGTACACACACTTTATCTATACTTCATGGGATTTCAAAGGCTGTCTGTCAGACAAGAAAATTAATTAGTCAGTAGGTATTCCTCACAGTCACTTGTGATGAATTTAAAGCTTTGGAGAGTATCATGGGTTTAACAGCAGAGCCTGTTTTTCTCTAGGTCTTGGTTGGTGATAATTGCTCCATGTTTATTTAACGAGTGATGAGAAGAGGCTGAAGTCTATGTTTCATTTTTCCATTCTGCTTCTTTGATATAAGACTCTGGTCCTCCAGTCAGAAAAGGGGTGAGTACTTATTTTTCCAAAACAAAAATCCACACATAGCTATACAGTCAGAGATTGGTCCCACAAAGCAAGTCAGATTCATTTCCCCTCACTACAAGGTACACATTGAGGTGCTCAAGCATGTCCAGTGTTGGGCAACAGAGCTGGTGAAGGCTCTGAAGCACAGATCTGATGAGGAGCAGCTGAGAGAGTTGGAGGATGCTCAGCCTGAAGAAAAGGAAGCTCAGGGGAGACCTTATCACTATTTACAATTACCTGAAAGGAGATTGTGGCCAGGTGGGGATCAGGCTTATCCTCCAAGTAACAAGCATAAGGACAAGAGGAAATGCCCTCAGTATGCAAGAGGAGAGGCTTAGATTATATATTAGCAAAAACTTATTCACAGAAAGGGTTGTCAAGCATTGGAACAGGCTGCCCAGGGCAGTGGTGGAGTCACCTTCTCTGGAGGTATTTAAAAGCTGTGTAGATGTGGCACTTGGGGACATGGTTTGGTGATGGACTTGGCAATGCTGGGTTAATGGTTGCACTCAAGGATTTTAAATGTCTTTTCCAACTTAAATGATTCTGTGATTCTATGACACTAAACTAGCAAAATCAGTTGCAAATGGATACAAATCAGTTACCCATTTGTTAACTTGAGCAAAGTGCCTGGAAAAAGGCAGATACTACTGCAAGCTGCATAGGGAGATTTTTGAGAGATGATTTTACAACAAAACTGGTAGGTCCAGTAACCAAGAGACTTAAGGTGTAGCTTCACATGACACTTCATCCAAGGGACCTGTCAGACCTCCCATAGCTGGGCTCTAGAGATCATGATTTTACAGGTGTTGATTCAACTGGGTAACAAGATGAAAATTACAGAGCTGCAGGGGAGATGACATGGACATATTGCTGGAGGTGGCAAAAAGCAGCAGCTCACAGTTCCCTCAGGTTTAGCTGTCACATGAGGCCACAGTCCCTTTGGTTCCTAAGCCTGTCATGGATGGGAGCAAGGCACTTGGACTTCACACCTGCTACATGCAACCATGCAAATACAACCTGTCTGAATTGCAAACAGGACTACAGGGAATCCTGTAGCAGTCAGCTCCCCACACAAAAAATGCAGAAATAGTCTTTCTCCATTCTTTGCACAACTTTGCAGTTAAACTCTAAGTTCTTCTGGTGAATAACAGCTCTTAAATTGGGTTTTCCACAATAACTGGCATAAGAGGACCTCACCTCATTCACTCACATCAACATCAAACAACACCTGGAGTCAGTTTAAAAAACCAACTCTACTCCTCAAAACCAGAGTTTCACTGAAGAAATGGGCCATGACAGCTAATGTGTTTCAGTGTAGTTTTGAACCAATTCCGCATGGAATTGTAAATTCTGGGTCTGACAGTCCAAAAATATGATAGATTGGCTTGAATTTATTAAGGAACTTCCATTTCCTTCATGGTTTTAGGCAACTGACTTCACTGTGACAGTCAGGTGGGCAATTTTAAGAAAATTGCTCAAGCATCCCAGTCCTTCACTAAGTAGGTCCTTAATTTTCATGCACATTAACATCAGTTCCTTGGGTTTACACAAAAGGAGACACCAGGAAATAGGAGTTACCATAGGTTACTCAGCATTGTAACATAAATGCTATCATGTGAGATAGTGACAATTCCTTTGTATTGCCAGTATCCATTTCTCTCTGTTTTGGAGGATTAGTGCATCTGAAATATTTTAGACAGTTATTTTAGAATCATGCCATTCATGCCCTACGAGTCCTTATTCTTCTCCCCTCTAACTGAAAAGAAAGCCAAGGGTGACAAGACCAGACATCTGTCTCCCAATGGACAAAATAACTGTGTCATGTATTCAACTACAATGGCCTCAATTTTAAATTTCACACACAAAATACCCTCAGCATAGTGTCTGCAAACAGTAAGTAGTTATAAATTATACCATGTAGCCCAAAAAGTCAGCCAGCCATGAAGAAAAGGCAACCCTCCCTCTACAAATAACAGGGCTGACCTTTTCCACAGCAAGATATAATGCACCATCAATGTTCAGCATTTTAAAGTAATATTTGAACTTCAATAACAGAGCACCCAGGCCTTGAGTCCATAGTCCAGAAACACCAAAATCCAGAATTCCTATTCACAAAGTGCACAGCACTCTACAGGACCAGCAACAGCAGTGACTTTTCCAATGATTTGAAGGGCCCATCATGTTTTTTACTCCACTGAAGGCACTGAGTACTTGTTGCTTTATGACAGTCTGGAATATCCAGGTCCAAATCCTAACTGAGTTCCTGACCTTATTCAACTCAGAAGTTTATTTGTACCTTTGTAATGGAAAAACACTTTGAGGGCCAGAAACACCCTAAAAAAAAAAAAAATCCACCAACAAAAAAACCCCAAACAAACAGCCCAGAACAAAAATACAACCATGCCACATCCAGGTCTACCCTCTGCATGGGGAGGCTACATCCAGGTCTGCCCCTGCAATGCATCTGGATAGGCATCTTCTGGGATCAACACTCTGGAATCAGTAGGAGTTTTCCCCTTTGTGCCCAAAGAATTTAGGGAAAGCGGGAGAACAGACTTTTAGAACATCAATCAGATTTTTTTTCTGTATATTCTGGGATGGGAGGGTGACTCTTCTCCCCCTCCTCAGCAAGTCAATCAGCCTGGAAAGAAGTGGGATGGAAAACTCAACGTCTGATTTAAAATCATTTCAGGCTGAGGCTTTGCCAGAGGAATCACAGCTGTGACATGCCCACGACTCTAACCATGGTGAATGAATCTGGCCATGAATCGTTAAGCTCCCCAAGCATCCAGCACTCTCAGCCTGCTACTAATCACTCAAAAATCTGGCTCTCCGGTCTATTTGTTGTAAGAAATTGCTCCAATTCAAAAGGATGATCTGGAAGTTTAATATTAATCAAAACAGGGCATGTGCCAGCAGAGATGCAGTTTAAACGTAAGTGCAGGATAACAGAAAATAATTGTGTTCACCAAATTCCACACTGACATGAGAAAAACGCCTCACTGGTGTTGAGGCAAAGCAGAGGCGTTCACCGGGCACCTCTTCCCAGCCCCAGTGGGCTGGAGCACATCCAGAAGTGGAGTTTGCTCAATTTTTTCTATCCAAGAGCACTGTGGATACAGCCAGACCACAAGTGGGCTGCAAAAAAAAAATTCCACTCCTGGGTATCTCACCTGGCTGCAAATGCTGGACTTGCCAGCCTGTGTTCTTTTCCAGGCTGCACTGAGAAGTGGGAAATTGGGGGGCATAATTCACCTCATCCTAAAGCAGCTGTCCAGAGCAGCTTAAGTGAAGCACCATCAGAGTCAGGAGACAGGGATGACACCTGGCTGTGGGGCCAGCAGCAGGAACAGGGCTGTGGCAGCACTGTGGGGTTCACTAAGATGGGCTGGGAAGCAGCATCCTTAATTTACAGCCTGGCACATTCTGAGCAGCTACGTCCTTTGGAAGCACCATGCCCCTTTCCAGACAAACCTGCTCAACCCATCTCTAGTTAATTAAGTTCTGCTTTAAAACCAGTAGCAGTGTGGCCAGGCTCTGCAATTGTCCTCCAGTGTCAAAAAAATGATACATGTGTTAATATCCTGCACATTTTAGGCTCCGAGAAGCAAACTGACCCTGTGGAACAGTCATTAGTTGTTTTTTAATTAACTGCTCCACAATTTCCCCCCAGATCTTGCAACAGCCTGCAGAAATGGGGAAGCAAAGCTGCTCAGCAATAAACGGCAGTAGTTGTGCTCATACCCCAAAACAACTTTTGTTCTCACGGATGTTTGTCACAAGGCTGTCTCCCTTGTACCAGTACCAAATCTACATCAAATGGAGTTTTTAAAACAACGTAATGAGAGCACTCACCATTAAAATCCCATCTTCATTAGTATCTCATTTAACTGCTGAATTTATATCCCCAAGCATCTTTAATTTATTGATTGTTTCTAGGAGGGTTTTTCTCCTGAGTTATTTTTCTTCCCATTTAGCATCAATTAGTGGAATCTGAGCAATTATTTGTATTCAGGTTTTGACATAGCGGGTTACAGATGTTTAAATTATTTTACTGAGCTGCCACACGTGATCTCATTGGCAAAATTTCAAAACTGAAGTCTGTGCTAAGGGGTGCAACCACCATGGTACAGCATGTGCTGTTCATGTATCATGGAATAGGACACTTGAAAGGCCCTGGCAAACCACTGTGAGTTCCTTCTCCACACTACTTAATGTCTAATAGAAGAAGTTTGGGAAGGAAGAGCTGCACAGAGAAAAGAAATAACCCTTCAGACCCCCACTAGTACCAGGAACTGAGATCAGGACACTGCCTGCAGCATCCATCCCCTCCATAGGTTCACAACGCAGCTTTCCTCACTGCTGCTGCTGCTGGACCATGGATACATGACCTCAGAAAGCCATCAGTTTCACAGCAGGCAGGATCAGGCCATAAGTAGAGCTCTAAGGAGCTCTGCAAATACCCAGGTACACACAGCAAGGATCAAGACCTCATTTGGTCACAGTCCCAGGAAAGGGTTCAAAGTAGACAACCAAAACCATGACACAACATCCTCTTTTCCCCATGAACTGAACAGCAAAGGGAGTAAATCCCTGCAAGAACATAAGAAGGCAGTATTTTGAAACTAAGACATAAAGAGCCTGAAAAGAGGGTAAGATTATTTAAGACCTTCTAATCACTGAGCTAATCCCCCCAAACTCAGAGACTACTGACTTCTGAGCTAAATCATTGTTGCTCTTCCAGCAGCAGCTTGTATGGACCAAATCTTGCTGAATGGCCTTATCCCAGAGCTAAACTTACCATGTCCCTGCTCACACAGTCTTTTCTTGCTGGACTGAACAGCAACAGTGGCAAAAAAAAAGTAACAAAACCTTTTAACAGAAGACACTCCACTGAAACCTCAATTCCATAATAATATAAGCAGATTGAATTACTTACTGCTTTTTCAGTGAGCCCATGTCCTCTCCTAGCTAACACCAGGCTCTCTCCTTTCCCTCTGTGAAGGAGAAGAAAAAGGGGATGCCCCCATCACTTCAAACCTGCCTTATTAGACCCAGAAGGTGTTTCTAGTTTCTTCCTGACCACCAGTTCAGAGCCTCCTGGAAATGGAGCAAATAACTCTGGTAACACCCTTAATTACAGCCTCCTGGCAGTGTTTTCTGTGGTGCTGTCAGAGGGCAGCTGCCCTGGATGCAGGAAGCATCACTCAGGGTAAATGTGCTGCCTATTTAGAAGAGGAGGTTGCTCTGAGTCAGAAAATAAGTGGGGAAAAAATCAATTCAGAAATTGAGACCATTCACCAGCATCACTTGGAAGGTCTTATAATAGGGTAGTACTTGGACCCGCTCTTTTCTGAATCAATTCTTAACCCCTGCCCTGGGAGAGGAGACTCTGGTCCAACCCATTACCCCAGGAAGTCACATGCTCTACTCTGGCAGAAAACAGGTCCCCACTCGTCACCCACCACCGTGCCTGTATTTGTCGTGCTATTGCTTCAGCAAAGCTCCCTGGAGCTGTGCAGGGACAGAGGCAGGTGTTTATCAGCAGTGAAATGCACAGTCCCAGCCTAAATGTAGATGTGAGCAGCTATGCAGCCATGGCCATATCACATGATGGAGAAATATGCACCCACAGGGAGGATAAAATTTCCATCTTCCACCTTTCCTCCTTTCCCCATTTCCCTCACGTCAATACCTGAGTGTCATTTGATTGTGCCCTGGAGCCATCAGTGGCATAACCCAGCATAACCTGCACTCTTTTGGTGTGATTTTGGTCCCAGACAGTTGCAGCCCTGGCGGTGCCTGGTAGTTCAGAAACAAGGGGAATCTGTCTCCAACAACTTCCATGTACTATGTTGATCAGAAAAGACCTATGAAAGTGAGAAGAGGTTCAAGGAGCTCCCCACCACCACAGATGCTGCCCCATGTATTCCATGCCCTCTTCTGCTGGAGGAGATTGTGTGCCAGTCAAATTCTAAACAAATTATGGGCTGAAGTAGCAGCCACCAAAAAAAAGGACTAGGGAGTTTCAAATGTATGGCTACGGACCCTTGACTTCAGAAGAGCAGCAACAGAAAGCTTAAACCCACTCCTTTGCCCAATGATAACCTTACAGAGCAACCCTGCATGGTACGTACAAAGCATCATTTAAGGTCAGATATGACCCCTGGGAAAGGAATGTGTCAAAGCTCTGCAGCTGCCTGAAACGTTCCCATTTCCAGTTCACAAATCCCAAGGAGCTGCCAGAAATAAAGAAATGTTCAGTGGGCCCTAAGGCATCAAACCAAACCCTCACTACTGCAGGAGCAGTGCAGATTATGCTTTAAGTGAGAACAGCTAGATGGAGAGGGAAAAAATACCAGGAAGTGTTTTGATGAGTTTCTATGAACTTGAAAAATCCTATCATTGGCTGTAAAGTCACTGAGGAGATTGTGAATGGTGATTGTGCAGCTCTACAAGGTAATTTATCTCCCTGACCAGTACTTCGTAAACTGTCTACTGAACTGCCCTCTGTTAAAACTAAAGATATACAGACACTTGTAAACCTTATCGAGGGGAAAACAACTCAGATAATTTTACACATTTAAATGAAAACCAGGTTCTGAGGGAATGAAAACGTCAGCTCTGCTACCAGAGTCCAGTCACCCATGGAAGGGGGGGCCAGGAGCAGCAAAGCTAAAAAATTACTCAAAAAATGATGCATGTGGCTGCTCCCACAACTCCCAGATGTAGCAGAAAACTGTTGATCACAGCGTTAATTTTCTCAAAAACTTTACCCAGGCATGCATCCAAAAAAATGCAAATTATTTTTTTGTTCTGCAGCATTTCTTCAAGTATTTGAGTCTATTGTCACCTGTATCAGGGACAATAAAGGAGTTAGTACGTTTTCAGGGGAAAAAAAGCTATTTTACTCAGTGGCAAATATGAATAGTTCTTTAAGATCAAGCACCTCAAGCTTTAATTATTACTTAATTTCAGGAATAGAAATTTAATCTTCATGATCTTACCTCTAAAAGGGAGACATAGTTTCAACTCACATGCAAATCAAATTAAAAGCCAGGATTCCAATTCAAAGGCCCTACCATCTTCAGAGCATCCTCTCAACTCCAAAGGGTCGAAACTTTCCTAGATTAGTTGGCAGAAACTTGTGGGAATCTCACAAGTTCAGATGCTCTTGTGAAATTTCCATCCA